>CM061534.1:38069365-38799565 GCA_030545055.2 Neoaliturus tenellus
ACTATTATATGCAAGATATTGTTATTTTTTATTCACAATTACATGTAGTTTTAAAATATATAGGTATATTACTAAAAATTCAAGTTTTATATTTTTACAACACAAAAAAAAAAATAATAAAGAAAAATAAAAATTTCAAAAAAAAAAATGTTTATTAGTCAGTTTTTGCTGTGTAAGGTTCACATATATATTTTTACCTGGCTTAAAATACTGAATGAAACTTATACAAACTCACCAAATGTCAAGCAAAGTTCTTTTTGGTGTGATAGGCCTTGAAACACTCCGGCATGTGAAGCGCAACGAGGCACAGCTCACATTCCCATCTACTGTCACTTCGCTTTCCTTGGGCACTGCATACTTTGCATCGTATTGAGGGTGTTTGTTTGATTTCATTTGCAGGAATTGGTCTAGGAAAATGTCCCCAAGTTACTGCCTGGAGCCTCAGAGGAGTTTCTGAGGTAGATGGCCGTCCTCTTCGATTGTAGGTGGCAGTTGTCGCGACTCAAACATCTGCTTTGTAAATCTCTCTTTGAACTCGCTGAACCCCATTCTTTTCTTGGTGATTTTCTTAAAAACTACATAGGAGTTAAAAAGGGCAATATCCATTAAATAAAAAAAATCTTTTTATACCCTTTGACATACCTCCTCATACTAGGAAAGGAGGCAAGTTGTTGGTCCTCTCGGTCAATTCCACCATTGAATTATTGTAGTAGATGACTGGTTCTGGCTTTCTTATCAATTCTTTGGTCACTCTGTCTCTCTTCCCAGTTGACTTTTTGTCAGCTTTGCTGTGAAAAGTAGATAAAATACAAACTTGTTTCTTGTCCTGCTATTGTTTCTTACTGCCATCATATTGTGACTATAGGCCGTTTCATAGTCACCCAAACTGAGTTTCCCCTCTTTGAAACTTTCTGGCATATTTGACCTCCAGTAGTTGCTGTTCCAATTGCATTGAAACCTATTTGTTTTAGCCTGTAAAATAGAAGGGGCGAGAATACCAATTATCAATCGTCAGAGTATGCCCTTTTCCTGCACATTCTTTTGCCATTTCAACGACTATGGCCTCACTCACTAACATCTTTTCCTCCTGCACAGAATCCCCACTTCCTTCTTCAATTGTTTCATTTTCTTTTACTTCAGCTCCAGTATAGATCTTGAATTTAGAACAATAGCCACTTCCAGATTCACAACACTTATAAAACTTAATGCCAAACCTGGCTCTCTTTTCGGATTGAATTGAACATGGCCCAACCTCCCTCGAAATTTCATTAGACTCTCATCGACCGCTATGTTTTCCTCAGGTAAGTACAAATGGAAAACTTCCTGTTCATATACTCAATAACATATCTTAATTTCCACAGTTTGTCATTTGCAGGCTTCTTCTTATTGTCAGTGAGGTGGAAAAATGTAGACAGTAGCAAAAAACGGCGGAATGGCATCACTTTGCGAAAAAATGGGGTCTCAGTTGTAGCATGAGGCGACCAGTATGATTGAATGGTCCTTTTCTTTACTAAAGACATAAGGACACAAAGTGTATAAAACAAGCCATCTCATCTGGAGTTGTATCGAACCCTTTAGAATAAATATTTTTTCTTCCGCCTGTTTCATTCATTTTCTCTATTGTTTCTTTGGCATAATTATTAGTCTCTGTTGCGACATGTTTCCAAAAGTCATTTTCAACAAACGCATTGTAAACGTCTAGCTCAGAGGGAGATGAGCCTAAATTTCTAGCCAGACTTGCCTAACACCAGGACAACCAGTAAAAGGGATTTATTTATTATATTGTTTCTATGGTACTAGTCCATTGCCAACCCTGCTTTTTCTTCTTTTTTGGCGGAGCTGTCTCATTACTAGTCTGACCTTTAGACCTTTTAGTAGGCTTAGAAGGTAGTGAACTGGATATTTTCCTCTAGGCCTACCTCTTTGTCTAACTCTCCCTCTAGTCCTGTCCATAAGAGGCCTATTTTTAGGCCTAGGGTCAGGGAAGCAAGGATCGTCAGCTTCCTCACTCGGTGTAGGCGAGCTAGGGTCTTCAGCTTTGTCACTCAGTGTAGGCAAGCGAATAGGCCTAGGGTCATCATTTTCCTCACATGATCCAGGCAAGCTAATAGGCCTCGAGGGTCATCAACATCAGCTTCCTCACTCGGTGTAGGTGAGAGAGGAGGCACGCTTATACCACGGCGGTAGAACCGATCAACAAACTCAACTGGTTTGATTTGTACAATTCTTCATCACCTGAAGAATAAGATACATGCTGGTCAAGTAATTTAGGCCCACTTGGCAAATCTGTATTATATTGGACAGTAAGGGCATCTGGCGGGGTCATAGGCCTAGCATAGCTGCAAGAAGGCTGTTCAAGCAGCAACTGATCACTTTCTACGGGCCTAGGCCTAACCAATTCTGCACTATGTTCTGGAAAGTTTATGGTCTCATATTCAGTAGTAGAATTAGATTGATTACTCACAATTTTGCTTGCTTCCAAATCATCATCATCATCAGTACTATCCTTCTCCTCAAACAAGTCATTATCACTGTCACTGTCACATTCACCTATAAGTTTTATAATTTCACTTTCATCTAACTCCTTTCCACATTCATCCACAAATACTAGGGTTGCTTTGAAGGCTCATTTTATAATATAACTAAGCTTTTCATTGTAAAAACAAAATAAAAGATTATAACAACTCAGTCTTTATAACAGGAACGTTGAAGTAAAACACAACATAAAATATCAGCGATCTCACTTGAGAAGATCTCACTGTTCAGTTGCAACTTTCCAACCTCATTTTTTTTGCCACTATACGGGCAGTAAATGATGAAAACACAACCAAAAGAAAGCCTGAAGCTTGTAGAACAAGAAGCATATGCGATCTATTGGATTTCTTACGAACTAACTCGGCACAAACAGGTTTTAATGGCGGACGGCGATTCGCCGTCGCTTCACACAATGGCAAATGGAAGCGCGACGGTGTATCGCCGTCGTTGTAAGTGAAGGGGTTAACAATGATTTTATTAGGTCTACACCAATCCATAAAATTAATATTAGCCTAAGGTCAAGTTTGTATTAAAATCTATTAGAGTAGACCTAATTAAAGCTTTTTAAAAACCTGAATTTGTATTTTTTTTCTTCTTCAACTATAAATTATAGTATGTTGAACATGTTTATAAAATCATTAAAGTAAATATATTAATTCAGTAAAATATATAATTCTAGTGGTAGGTAACTGGAGCAGCAATGTCGGTTATTGGCGAAAGAGGTCGATTATTGGTTTTGCACAATTTTTTAAGGCCCCAAAAAAGATACTCAGGCATTTTAGATGGAAATAAAAATATTTATAGTTTAATAGAGGCCCTACTAGATAAAGTTTCTAAAAAAAAATCAAACATTTATTTCTACACAAAATATTTGCTGCACTTTTTCAAAGTTCAAAGTCTCAAATGATAGGATATTGGTGCATTCACCCTATTAACTAAATCAAATATTAAAGATCATATTTCCAATAAAATCATATTGTTTTAGTCACACATTTCAATTTGCATTAAAAATTCTTACTTCCCTGTCTACTAAAGAATAACCTGGGAATCCGTTCTGCCTACAGCAGTTATGGCTTCTAAAGTGATAGTGCCTTACCGGTTCAATATGGTTTTTATTTCCCACCAGGAAGAAACAGTCATATTTGAGTTTTGACGAGAACAGGAACGCGATATAATCAGGGTCTTCAGCTGCGCTCTCCGTAGACATCTAAAACACAATTGGACCATGAGGTTACCGTAATCGATTTAAAAATTTTTGGGACCCCTACATAGCCTAATGAAAAAATCTACATATTTTTATTTTTCCATTTGAGTTTCCGTTAGAGGTTTCTTAGAGGTTTTTCACTTTACTTATATTTGATGCTAAAACACTTCTATGCCAGGGGTGTCATGGTGCCGGAACGCGCCGGAACGACGTTCCGGCACTGGTTTTGGACAAAAGTGGAAATTAAAAAAAAAAATTTTTAAAAAAAGTACGGTAATTGTAAATAAAAAAAATATTTCTCCATGCAGACAAAACATAATGCTGTACTAAAGAGAACTAAAAATAATTTTGTGCATACTAATAAAATGTAGTTAGGTACCTATATAACAAGAATGAATATACTGTGACATAGGCCTAAAAGTTGCCATTATCTGGAGAACTACGCCACTTCAACATGAGTAAACAGAACGCGAGTTATCTAAAGAACAGCGCATAAGTTAGCCTACTGTGGATCAGGAATGTCTTCAAAGTTAGCAATTATGCAGCGCGGAGTAGGCTAACGTTGTTTGCCCAGTGATGTCTAAGGTATGAACGTAGTCCAATGGAGTCTTGAATAGCTGATTCCCCCTCACCACCCTTATCTAACATTGTTGTCAGTTTTTATTAACAATCACGTGTCAGATTTAATCTGTTACACGTCACCATGATTATATGGTACGGTACAGTAAAGCACGATTTGGCAACACCACACTGACTCTCATCGGATTACTTTGGTGTGCTTATGTGCTTTACTCTAACTTAGTAATGTCTGCTTAAGACCTCACACCACTATTAAATTGTACGACCTATGAATTGTACTTTACTTGGAAACCCCGTTTCATGAACCATAATTTATGAAATAAAGCCTTTTATATACGAAAAATATTTGTAAAACCCCAATGGTTTTTATTTGTTTAACAGCATTATAAATGTTTGCCATATACTAACTTATTTGTTTTTTATCCCAACCTAAAATACACTGTAAAACAAAGAATATTTGTCGGTAATAAATAATATTCGTGTGAGTAACTTACCTATGTCTGTATTATTTCTGCAGTATTTCAATATACTAAATATGTACGTTTTGACTCGGGCTAGCATAGCATGAATATAACCTCAAAAAGCTTTTCTTGCGTGTTGTTGGGGGGGGGGGTTGTAGGCCTCCAAATACGTCAATTCTGGGCAAGGTACACCGTTCCGCCGTGACTGCAAAAATTGCCATGACACCACTGTTCTAGGCACAAGTGTTAAAGACTCTACTTGGGTGTTATCAGAAATCTTGGAATCTACCGGTGACAGCATTAATGTTCATGGCTTCATTCCAGCGAAAATGATAACCATTCCAAGTTGTCCAACGCTTTCTAACCGTTTAAAATTTATGCATAGGCCTACACTTAAAGATCGGAACTAGTCTGAGCCTATGAATACTAACGGAATGGTGTTTGGTTTTCGTATGCCCCAATTTTTTCAATAGACCGTGAAGGAGTAGACTGAAGGAGAAAGGACCGGTGATGGCTGATAATCAGCTGCTTTGGTGTCTGTACAATACAAGACTGACTGAAATTAGTGTACGGCACCTTAAACATAGTCTATATGTAACGATTTAGTATGGTCGTGGTGTAGTACACTTTATTACACTTTAATCTATATATATTTTCAAAAGTGAATCGGTCCCCACCAAATATCTCAAAGTAGAAAAAAGGCTACAGGGTTATGTGTGATAGTTCATTTTGAAGCTTAAAAAATCAATTAACTTACCTTAAAGTAACAAATTACAAAACTAAATACAAAAAAATTATCTAATATGGTACATTGAATAAAATTACTATCAACCAAAAATTTATTACACCGTGTCGTGACTGTGATCAATCAATAAGATAACCTAAAAATGACAACCGGAACCGACCAACCGACAACGTCAACGTACAACGTTAACATTTTTTTTCTCTCTTCTAGTTCACCATGAGGTTGGCTTTGGTGTTTGACCATGAAGCCATAAGGTTCAATTACCACCTATTAACATTACAAATGAGGAGGTTGGTGGAAAAACGACCTCAGTCCAAAAAACGTGTTTTGAGATAATCGGCTTTGAATATTAAACTTATGTTTTATAGGCTTTTACCATATTGCATTACTCTTTGGATTCTTATACTATGCAAGATACATTCTTTTGGATTAAGAGTATAATCTTTGTTTGTTTATATGTCCTTTCCATCAAAAGTTATTGAACAAAATATGAAGCAGAGTCAGAGGTCGTTTTTCCATCAAATAACTTTTTCGAAATTAAAAAATTAGATTTTATGCAATTAAATTCATAAAAGTGGATAGAAACAAAGTAAAATAAAATAAAATATTTATTCCAACTAAATTTATTTGAAAAAAATCAAATAGGTCTAGCAACGATTTAATTCATTAAAACTTAAAATAAACTTGTAGAGATACAATGGTCCATCCAAGACTTTGCTAAAAAGTGTTTAAACATTTAAATGGCAGATAGCTCATTTAAACATCAATTTTCACACAAAGAAAACCAATAACACGTATAGCAATAACCCATAATGTTTGTCTGCAAAAAAAGACTGTTTCCTCTAGCTGAAGCCAGGCTGCTTCGTAACAGTTGACAGCTTTGAGAAAAAAATTCATAACTCAGTGAAAACACAAGATATTGACATGAAACAAACACCGCTGCAAAGAGGATTAAATAACGGATCATTTTAAGCGTTTTACTGAAAAACGACCTCAGTCACCTGAGGTCGTTTTTCCACCAACCTCCTCAAATGTTAATAATATACACCACCTATTAGATTCAAGATTCAAGATTTATTTGCTTTTAAATATTTACAATAAATACAATTGGCAATGTCACTAACTAAAACTAAAAATTCCTTAGGCTAATATGACTCTGCTGAACAACAACAAAACAAAATAATTACATTCAAAAGGTCATTCAATAATTATTGTGCAAAGAACTGCCAGTTGAGAATAAAAATTGAGAAAAAAATACAACAAATTTAGAATTCTGGGTCAACGTAAATTCAATCTCAAAAGAGAAATTTTATTATTCAGAAAAAAAAACAATTAGGGTCATCTCTAGGCTTACCTGGAGATTCCTGCAAAGAAAATTTTAAATAATTGCAATACCTATCTTTTTATCTTCAAAACAATCTCATCTGTAATGTACAATAATCTGATACAGCCATATAATATTCCTCACTTTATAAGAAATAAAAATGTAAATCCGTCAATACAACACGACTTGAAAATCTTTGAAACAAAACCTAACTATGTAGGAGTCAAATTTTTCACACAACAGCCACAGAAAAAAAAGACATTAGAGAAATCAACAAATTCCAAAAATTTTAAAACAACATCTTAAGGATGAGTGTTTTTACAATTTTCCTGGTTTTTTGGTTTTTTTTAAACCTTCCCATAACAAATAATGCTCATTACCCAGCTCGACCTTAACCTAACATGAAATCATGATTGAATCATGAATAAATAAATGCGCTAAATATTTATTGCTTTGACAAAATAATTTTCATCAGCATTTAATGTTTAAATGCATATTGACCAAAATGTGAATAGTTTATGATTTTTTTTTTTTAACTGGTTTACAACAATCTTGTGGCTGTGGTAAATAATCCTTAGAGCAGCTTTTTGCAGTTTAAATATTTGACCAACATTGGCATTGGCCATTCCCCAGCAGATTGATATTCCATATGATGTGTGGAATAAAAAGAGCATGATATACATTCATCAGTACTTTTCCTTTACAAAATTTGGACAGTCTTGTTATGATAAATAAATTTTTTGACAATCTGTTGCAAATCAAATCAATATGTTTATCAAATTTTCATCCACTAGAAAGGCTACAAATTTTATGCATTCACTTTTTCAATTGCATTATCATATATCGTCAAATTTACAGGGCTTATTTGGTGGTTTAATTCTAAATCTAACATGAATTTAGTTTTTCAAAATCTTATCTAAAATAAAATCAAGGAGGGTAAACTAGAAAAAGGGCCTATTTCTCTTGAGGTAACTTTGCAAATTCAAGAAAAATCACTTGGCAAGGACTGTTTATTGAGCGAAGCGAGCGAAGCTCCTATATCACACTCTGGCTTTTTATTTACAAGTACTCCTCCTGAACGGCTGGAGTGATCCTCACAAAATTTTGCTCGGTCATAGTAACCATGTATGGGAAGGTATAAATCTGAAATGGTCCAAATAGGACATACGGGTTCTGCCCTACGACCCTTTAAAGTTACCATGTTATTTTAATAGGAGAAATATTTTATTTGGTTTGTTTACAGTGTGTTAATTATACAGCTGTTATAAGGATCAAATTTAACTGCAGACTGTTACTATCAGCTGTTTGTGAACACAGTAGTTTTATGCAGGACTAGGGAAAACTGGTGTAATGTAATAGACAAGGGCTGTTTCATTAGCGGGTAAAACGATGTAAAAATGTGATGTGCTCCAGGAAAAGGGACCTTATGATACATGAGACACATTTTGATTTTTTCACATTTTCTTGTAGAGTTTTTTATGCTGAATCCAATGGTATTTTTGAAAAAAATTCTATCTTGATATTTGACAAAGTTATGGAAGTTTGAAATATAAATTTTAAAAGCGTTAGTTTTCGGTAAATCGCGTTTAAAGTTAAACAAAGTTTAACCTAATGAAACATGCATGATTTATTACTATTTTGCTACCTATTTGGTATCAAAATGTTGCAAATTTTCTTGGCAACAAAAGAAATAGGAGAACACATATTATTGAAAAACTTTCTTTCATTTTATGGCAAATGAATGACTAAGAGTAATGAAAAAAATGAAAATATTTTGAAAAAAAGTTTAATAGTTTTCAAATTTACATTTTTTTACATAACAATGTTCTGTATTATTAAATTTTAAAAAGTTGTTATGGTGATATTGGTATTCTTTTTTAAAAAAAGTGTACATAAGGTAAAAAACTTTACTTCTTCTTCTTCTTCGAAGTTCCGGGTTCTTGGGCTGCTTTAGGTTTGGTCGTTTTTTCCTTCCGCCCTCTCTTTCTTGGCTTTGGTGTCATGTATTTCATCTTCCTCTTCTAAATCTGGTATTTCTTCATTTGTAATAGGTTCTGGGCCTGGATCTGGACACAGTAAATCTTTGTGGGCTTCGTCACAATATGGTCTAATTTTTTGAACCAGATAATTTTTTCGTTTCCAGGAGAGCCCCTCTGGAAAAATTTCTGTTGGGTGGTCTTCAATTTCTTTGTCGCTTGTAATTGTAAAAGTGACTGCTGTAAATTATAGCTATATCTTCCTCCATCCTTAACAATTTAATGTTAAAACATGAAAAGTTGCTTGTTTACCGTTACCATTCACACTTGTAAACAATACAGTCAACATCAACAGATGACTTACAGACAGTGAAGTAGGAAAAAAAATCCCCTCCAAACATAGTGAAATCATAGATTAAGCATACGTATGCTTAATCTATGGTGAAATATGATATTATTACTCAAAAGTCATAATTATTCCCTCCAAGAAAATACAACAGTGTATGAAATGTAAAAGGGACCTTAACTTACTTCCATGCTATTCAAATGGAGTAAGTTAAGGTCCCTTTTGTTAACTGTGCAAGGGTCCAGGAAAACCGATATTTAATTGTTTTACAACAAAATAACTAAATTAAAAATAGGTTTTCTATGTAGAGAAATATATTTACTACTAATTTCAATAAAAACCTGAAAATCGATATTTTTGACCTTATTTCACAAAATGAGCTGTACTGAAAATTTTGGTCGTGTATCATAAGGTCCCTTTTCCTGGAGCACATCACAAATTAGTACCCAAAACGTCACTAGCCTGATCAGCTGATGCATGTTATTCTTATGGACATCAGATGGATTACGTCACCGGCCTGACTCAAAATTGGCATTTTCCAACATCAAAGGAATGAAACAGCCCTTCTTTTGTTTATATGTTCTCCGCAGTCCTGACTTTTATGTGAAATTGTTGTGTTGTTTATTTTAGTGGTTTTGTTTACCTTTGTATGTGAATAAAATGCCACTTTTACAGGAGGTGCAAATCTTAGACGACACACCATTTAATATCTTGTAAACATAGTCAAGATGGTGGCATAAACAGTCTATGTGATAAAGCTAAATAATTTAATTTAATTTTCACAGTGTATTTTTTCATATTTATGGACAAAAGTGATGGTATAGTAGTTAAGTAAATATAAATATTGTCTAAAACCATTAATTGTGACTTTTCATTGGTAAAAACTATTATAATTTATATTTTTTAAACTTGCCTTTCTGATTGGTGACAGAGCACATGTTTTTATGAACAGATATTTAAGCCTTTATTTCACCTTTTACAATTTTAAAACTGATCTTTGCACATTCACTTTATCCTGAAATTTGTTTTTGGAAGCACTGACAATAATTTAGTGACCATGGATAAGAAACAATATTTTCACTAACAGGAAGTATATCATTAATTTGACTAGCCGAGTGACTCATGTTATCTGGAAACAAGTTCCAACATAGACGCTCCAACATAGAGCTCCAACAAGGCGCTCGCTCACCTCTGCTGATAACACTCGGTTCAAGTTGACCTTTGAGACCTGGGACCTTGAGCTGTATCTGTCATTCTGAGGCTGTTTATTTACTTGTCAGTGAATGGGAATATAATCCTTATTTAAGAACTGAAAGAAATTACTGTATTACTGGGACTAAAACTATTGAAATCTTATTCATTTTAATAATTTGTTTAAGAATTTTGTTTGTATGTATTAAAATATAATAAGCTGAAGAATGAATTTAGTTGCATAAATATTTTTTATGCCTGTTTGAGTTACAAATATTTTTATATTATTATTATATTAATGAGAAGTCAATTTTAAACTACAATTATGTTACATACGGATAAAAAATTAGTCCCTGATGGTTGGAGAAGAATGGAAAAATCTAGAAAATGTGGCCGTACTGATGTATATATTTTTTCACCAAATGGCAAACTTTTCCGATCAAAAAAAAGTCTTTTGAAATATATTGAAGAAAATAAACTTAATTACAACATAGATGATTTTATTTTCAATAAACCAAACATTAAAAGTGATCTACCGGAACATGACATTAACAATGAACAAGCTGTTTCAATTACTGACTGTGTACTCCAAAGTGAAATTTTTTCTGATAATTGTGAAAACTTAGAAGAACTAGAAATAGGACAGACACTCTTGGATCTTTCTGAGTCTTGTACACAACTTCGTTTTGAAAAAGATAAAACTGAGAAGTCGCTTTCAAATTTGCAAAAGGAAGCAAATGAAGTTATAAGTAAATGTGAAGAAAAAATTGCAAGTTTGGAGAGTGAGAACAATAATTTGAGGCAGCAAATCTCAGTAAAAGAAAATGAAATCTTAGGGTTAAAAAACAGCATAAGTTTTAAGAAGGGTGATGTACAAGTAAAAATAAACGACACTATAGACAAATGTAAGTACTGTAAAAGCTATAGCTGTGAAATAGCAGTTCTAAAGAAAAAAATTGCTTGTCTTACCAAAGAAAATGTTCAACTGATGGAAACTATCCTTCCTTACCCTGTACCTGACAAAGTATTAAAAAAAGAGTTGGAAGAAAAAAATAAAGTAATTGAAAAGCTGACTGAACAGAATAATGAATATGAAACAAATGTTAGGGAATTTGAGAAGATTCTGCAATCAGACTTTGAAGAAGTATATTCCGAAAACCAGCGACTAAAAGATGAAATTTATGAAATAAAATTGCGCAATGAGGAACTTATTATCGCAAGCGCAAATAAACAGAAAATAAGCTACAAACCTAGGTCAGAACATATAAAGGTAAATGATAACAAGATAACAATAAGAAATAGGTTTGATATTTTGTCCACATTAAGTGAACCGGCTAATTTATCATCTACAGATAAACAAGGATTTTTTCCTCATAATAAAGAAGTAGAAAGTACAAAACATATTTTTGAAAGAACGTCAGAATCAACAATGAGTAAAAAAACTATAGCACCAGAAAACAGCCAAAGAAACAGATTAACCTCAAATAAACACAAAATATTGGTTTTGGCAGATAGCCATGGACGGGACATTAACTCTAATCTAACTCAAATATGGCCAACCCGGGAACAACAAATAACCACTGTTTTTAAGCCAAATGCTACACTTGCTGGAGTAACAAACAGCTTGAAAACACTAACAAAATCTTTCGATAAGAGCGATCATGTTATTGTCATTGGTGGGTCCAATGACAGGATACTTAATAATGAAAAGCAGATACTTGATTCCTTACGTAAAGTGTTAGTTTCAACCACTCATACTAATATTATTGTTGCTGGCCTACCATATAAGTACAATACACCAGAACTAAATAATACAATAAGCTACATAAACATGGGAATTGAAGAGCTAGTAAAGGTTTATGAACACTCATCTTTTCTACCACTTGCTGATCTGTGTGCCAGTTTGTATACAAAACATGGACTTCATTTTAATAAGTATGGTAAAAAGAAAATAGCTACTATGATTAGAGACATTATACATCCCAAACCTAGATTGGAATTATTTAAAGAAGGGCTGTGTTTTCAAGATAATAGCGTAGAGATCATAGAGGCTAATATGGAGCAAATGTTTGAAAATTATAAGAAGGATCCAACAGCTGCTTTTGCCCATTCCATCTCGGCCGATCTTGACAGTAAAGGAAACATGAGCAAAGGTGTCGCTGTTATCTTCAAAACATCTTTTGGAAGACCCAAGCAAACCGACTATGTAAATGAAAATTTGACGTATCAAGTATCAAAGGATGGTGTGAGTGTGTATAGTATGGTAACTAAGCCACAGTATTTTTTAAAACCTAACACAGCTGATTACAGTAAAGCTTTTGATCAACTTGCTAAACATTTCAAGTCCAAAAATTTGAAAACCTTAATTTGTTCACCTGTAGGTTGTAACCGGGATCTGATTGAACCGAACTATTTTGTCTCTAACCTTGCGAAGTTTCAACATTTCACCGGGGCTACGGTCAAAATTATTGCATACGACCAGCAACCTTCCAGAGCGGGGCAGCTCAGGTGCGGACTATCTTACTCAGCATTTCTAAAAAAACTGCATCAAGAAATTGGAGCTTACAAGATCCAATCTACTGCCCTTTGCAAAACCCCACAGCAGACAAGAGTCCTTACTTGCTCCACTCCGGCAGCACATCTCCAAGGTTCAATCGACCCCCCGACAGCACCAGCACATGAAAACGTAGCACCAGATCTGACCAACATGGCCGACTTCCCTCCCCTCCAACCATCGCAACATCAGCGGTCCACGTCTGTTAGTGATGTGTTAAGTGAAAAGCAGAGCATTGTGTTACAGGGTGATTCAACAATGTCAATAAGTGCTTCAACCACTGAAAGTTTTTGTGAAGAGCCAAAGACTCCTATTTCTGGCCCTAAAGAGGATGTTTTTTTATAAATAATGAGGTGTCACTTTATGTGAAAAGGATAAATGTAGAAAACAAAACAAAAGAAAAAACTGAAAATGTTGTTATTGAGAATTGTAATTACAATATGTATAAAAATTTATCCTTTTCACGTAACAAAATGGATATTTTGTCAACTGATGATATAATGATAGGTTGCAATCTTGGTCTACTGTTTCAAGATAATTTTTGTTTTTCATGTAAAGGGTCTCACTATAATATTACTAAACGGTGTGTTAAGTGGGAGAAATGCAAAAATATAGTGGGAAATAAAAACAAAAAGGATCTATTGCTTATGCATATTAATATTCAAGGCATTTTAAAAAAATTAAATGATTTGCATATTTTTTTAGAGGATTCAAATGTAGATATTTTATGTTTAAATGAACATTGGCTATTGGCAGACCAAATTAATATTATTTCTCGTTTAAAAAATTATCAGATAGGAGCCTTTTACTGTAGAGAAAAAATTGAAAAAGGAGGTTCTTGCATTCTGATAAAACGGGGCCTTGATTTTAAAGAAAGAATAGATTTTTATAATTATAATGAAGAAAATATTTTTGAAGTTTGTAGCATTGAAATTCCTTCTATTAGAGCAATTATAATTTCTATTTATAGAACTCCATATGAAACTAATTTGAAACCATTTTTAGAAAAATTTGAACTACTTCTAACCATGCTCCAAAAATATTTAAAAACTCACCAGATCTACATTGCAGCAGATTTTAATATAGATGTTTTAGAAACCACAAAGTCACCAAACCACAGAAACCTATTCTTAAATTTAATTAGTATTTATGGATTCAGGACAAATTTTTGTTCTCCTACGAGAATAACTGATAATTCAAGCAAATGTATTGACAATATTCTTTCAAATGACACACTCAAACCAGTCTTAACACAATCAAAAATGAACCTTGAGCTAGGGATTTCCGACCACAGGGCAATATTTCTTGAGCTTTCTATGAATGGGTATATTTGTTCCTCTAACAAAAAAACTACTTTAAGAAAAAGGCTCTTTTCTGAAAAAAATATGTCTCTTTTTTATAATTGTATATCTGATACCAATTGGAATTTATCAAGTGCACATGATGCACAAACAAACTTTAATACTTTTTTTCAAAATTTTATGCTAATTTTTAATCACTGTTTTCCACTGAAATTTTATTCAAATAAAAAAATTGAAGGCAAAAATGTTAATAAGGACTGGGTGACAAGAGGTATAAAAATTTCAAGTAAAAACAAAAGAGATCTAAGTAGGATAGCAAAAACCAATAAAAATCTTGATTTCCAGAATTATTTTAAAAAATACAGAAGAATATTTAAGGCAGTATGTGATAAGGCTAGAAAAATGAGTAACTGTAAGGTAATATCAACAGCTGATAACAGGAGTCAGGCAGTGTGGAGCGTTGTAAAGTCTGAACTCGGCATTTCAAAGTCAAAAAGTCTAGACTTTCCTGATTTGTGTGTCAGAGGCAAAAAATTAACTAATGGACAAATCATAGCAGATTTTTTAAATAATAAATTTTTAAATGTTTCAAATGATATTAAATGTAATCCATGTCTAGAAACTGCAATGGAGTTTGCAAACAATTTTAATACTAACAAAAAAATCAAATCAGAGTTTAATTTTAGTCCTATTGCAATTTCAGAAGTCAAAAAGGTTATCAAAAACTTAAATAATAAAAAATCGGTAGGGTGGGATGAAATTCCTATTAAATTAATAAAGAAAACAGTTGAGTTTATTTCGGCCCCACTGTGTTTAATAATAAATCAGTGTTTTAAGGAGGGAATTTTTCCAAGCCAATTAAAATATGCGGAGTTGAGACCTCTCTTTAAGAAAGGTTCTGTGGAAGACCCGGACAACTATCGACCTGTATCAATATTGCCTTCTTTCTCAAAAATATTTGAAAAAATTGCTTTTAATCAAATATGTTCATTTTTTGAGAACAATTCATTATTTGTAGATCAACAGTTCGGTTTTAGATCCGGTAAAAGCACCACATCAGCAGCTGCTGATTTCATAAATCAGGTGTCTGAGGGCTTGGATGGATCGCGGAGCACAGCGGCTGTGTTCTGTGATCTGTCCAAGGCCTTTGACTGTGTTAACTATGATATTTTATTAAAAAAACTAAAACACTACAACTTTTCTAATTTGGCACTGTCTTGGGTACTATCTTTCCTAACCAATAGAAAGCAACGAACTTTAATAAAGAAAACAGACAATAAATTTACTTCAGAATGGCAAGAAATTGTTTGTGGGGTCCCTCAAGGCTCAATTTTGGGCCCTCTGTTATTTTTGGTTTTCATTAATGATGTACCTAAAAATGTGCCATCTAATCTAATACTATATGCAGACGATACTACAGCTGTGGTTCAGGCAAAAGATTTTGAAAATTTAAAATTGGTGATCAACCAGTCACTTGAAGAACTATCTGATTGGTTTACAGCAAATGGATTAAAACTTAATAGCTCTAAAACACAACTTATAAAATTTCAAACACTTCAGAACAAGAAGAACTTTAATTGTGATTTTGACCATGATAACAATGTTTTGTCATTTGGGGAATATACCAAGTTTCTTGGCTTACAAATTGATAAAAATTTAACATGGAAACCTCATATTGACATGATGATTAAAAGATTGAACACTTCCTGTTTTCAAATGTATGTTTTAAGAAATATAATTGATTCAAAAACTAAGCTTATGGTGTACTACGCAATGTTTTACTCTATTTTGCAATATGGCATTGAGCTATGGGGGTCAAGTTCACATGCAATAGCAATTTTCAAAATTCAAAAGAAATATTTAAGGATAATGGCTTTTGCTTCTAAAAGAGCATCATGTAAGTCTCTTTTTGATAGATATGAAGTATTAACAATGCCCAGTGTCTACATTTTCAAAATTTTAATGTTTGTAAAAAATAATCACCAATCTTTTAGAACAAATCAATTTGTTCACCATTACCCTACCCGCTATAGGAACCATTTCCAGTACCCAAGGCACCATCTAACTCTTTTTGAAAGATCTCCTTACTATATGGGTCTAAGACTTTACAACAATCTACCTGTCACTTTGAGAGAAATAGAAAATACATCTACATTTAAAAGCAAATTGAAATTGTATCTTCTAAATAAGAAATACTATTCCATAAATGAATATTTGGACGATGTTCCCCACTGAGCTTTAAGTAGTTTTAAGACAATTTTGACAATGTCACCTGTTTTCACCAGCTGAGCTGGATGTATCATGTAAAACGTAATGTGACAATAAACGACTTTTCATTTCAATTTCATTTCATTTCATTTCATTTCATATAATACCCCGTGGCAGCAAACCTGCGTACTCAAACATTATTAGAGTATTACAGACTTGTGGCGAGTAAGCGCAGCGAACAACCTAAATTGGCGACGGGTGTGTGCAGCGAATGATCTGACCCAAAAGGCGAGTGAGCATAGCGAACAAACTAAATTGACGGCAAGTGAGCGTAGCGAACTAACTGACCCAAATGGCGAGTGAGCGCAGCGAACGAGCTAAACCCTGACGGCGAGTGGGCTTAGCGAACGAGCTGACCCAAAAGGCGAGTGAGCGTAGCGAACGAGCTCACTTGAATTAACCATAAAATATTTGCTATATTGATTTAAAAAATAGTCGCTCCGCTCAATATTGCAAGCAGACAACTGCATTGTATACCTAGTTTTTCCTTCTTTGAAACGCACAAAAACTATTGAACAATCCTTTGGGATCAACCAAAGGAAATCTTAAAAAGAGTTTTTTTTAAAAAAAGCCCAAAGCCAATTTGCCTCGCCAGTTGTTCACTGTCAAGACACCTTGACAGCTAAACATTTTAACTGTTCCAAACGTTTTCATTTTTTTAAAGTATTATTTATATTAAAAAGGAAAATAACTCCCAACCTAAATAAATCACAAGTACAACACTTTTTTTTTAATCTAACTTTTCAGAACCTCACAAATTTTCAAGATATTAACGCAAAGAGTATATGGTGAAAACACAAACCCTTTCAAGCCCTGCCTATTGAACTTAACATTTCAAAGACACGTAACAGTTTAAAGCTTGTTGAACATAGTTTTTTATGACATTGAAAGCTTTATGGAGTTCGGAAAATTAACTGCTACTCCCACTTACATGGTATAACCTAGCCTACATTGTCCTGACCCCCTCAGGCAAGATGGACAAGCTCAAAGCCGCTTCGGTAGATCACTGACAAGGGATGTAAGATGTGAAAGTGTTGTAAGACTTATTTTGCACAGTATTACATAACTATATAACACATAAGAGTAGAAATTAAGCTTATTATGAAGGAAATGGTAATTAAATGAGTTTTATTTAATTGAAATGTTTACCCGTGATGAATCCACATGGTAACACCGACACCCGATTTACGAGACGTTCTATTCTCACCTCTCCAGACGCGAATAAAACGTAGAGTTGGTGTACAACGTTGAATGTTGACCCATGACAGCCAAACAACTCCGTTGATCATCTGGTTCTTCTGGAGGTCACCCCTGAACTGGATGGTGGAACATTCATTGGGAAGCACGACTTTTAGCAGCATGTAGAGGAATGCTTTAATAGGATAACAGAACCTGAACATGCTCAAGGATATGTTCAACCAAAGATAAAACCAATGATATCGATCAACAACTTGACAGTCGCGAGTAATTTCTTATAAACCGTACATGACATTTTATCTGGCCTGTTAGAAAGTCTCTTGTTGGTTACTAACCGGAGGTAGTTGTGTGCTAACCCAAAGCCACATGAGATTAACTTACCTCGTACCGGTACCTGAATTGCTCTGTCAACTAGTAGCCAATAATATTCAGTTTTAGCTGCTTTTATGAGTTTTTGCTTTTGAAAAACTATAAATTTAAATACTTTACATACGACTAAAGCAGTACATTTTTCAGTAAATGTAAATTGTTATTATCGTAATGAATATTCTTTGTAAATGGTGGTAAATACTTATCGGTACTAACTTAGATACTGTTCTTGGAGATTCATCCAGCGGCGTTGGCTGTCTTCAGGATGCCAGAAGACTTTCCGGACATAGGCTATAGTAGGATTCACGAAAATAGTCCGATGAGAGTTGATACATTGTTGCCAAATTTATTCTTAAACACATTTTTATACTGTATTACACATGGTAAACGTAACAAAAAATGACAACATTGCAGGGCGAGAGGGGGTGAGGGGGACACAGCTGTTAAAATTTCCATCGGACTATTTTCGTGCATCTTACTATAACAGTAGTCTATTTGATGAGGGCGAGACTCATATTCAATAGACTTGGGTGAGAACATCAAGGAGCTAGGTTGGTTTGTAGATGTGTAGCTAGGTGTGAGGATTTAAAAATTAAACAATGTTTGGGATGTTATTCTCTGGCTTCGTGATTCATGGACTCGGTTAAACTATTAAAACTATTTGACATTTGTAAGCTCTTTAATCGTCTTTGAATTCACTAACTAAATTCTCTCCCAATAGTTGAAATTTCATCAGAATATTTAAGCGTCTTTTTTTATTAGCGAATTTCCCTATAGGGAATACGCTATTACGGTAGTAGTCATGGTGAAACCTAGGTCCGGGACCATAATACTTTTTCGTTTTAAGGTCCCCAGAAGCCAAAAACACCATTCGTTCAATTTCATATATATGTATATATCTATATATATAAATTAATAACAACTTTATGGGATAGAACAAAATGAAATGAAAAAGATAAATTGCTAATTTTTGTTTAATACAATAAACGTTTTCAAGCAAGAAAGAATGTTTGTCAAAAATTGAACAATGTGCGTTATGTGCTTAGCTTATTAGGACCTTTTTAGCAGCTGAAGATGGGCAGTCATTTACCCGAAACATGTCCTGCATAAATAAAAAGGATTTTTGATACCTTCAGGCTGTTTTACGTAAATAAAATCAATTTAAATTGTTTTACAATCTATATATACTTTTTATTAGATAAAGTATCTGCTTATCATCTGCATAGGATAATGCATAACACTTAACACTCCTATTTTATGAAATTTGCATAGACAAGTGTAAACTCTGCAAAAGGAACTATTTATATTATTTCACAGTTTATTAAGAAACAAAGATTGCTCGGCAAAAACTAGATGTGTGTGAACAGGCTCTTACAGTAATGTGATTAATTTTTTTCTCTGTAATATTTCAACCAAATCATGGTTTTAAGAAGTATAAACTTGGGGAAATTTAAACTCTTAAAACAAAATGGGAGCAAACTACTGATCCAATTTTCACAATAATTTACGACAAAGGTATGAGGACAAACACAACTTCCTGTTCAGTATTTTTTATTTACAAACATAAGCTTTAAAGTACATATATGCCTTGAATAAAGTTTCCAGGGCAATCGGGTTGTTTTAGAATTAGATAAAGAACAAACTCCGTGGTTGCTATGGACACACTGGCAAGTTTAACTTGTGAATGTTAATGAATGTAATTAAATACAACTCAGTCTGACAGTTGTACACCATAATGAGTATTTAATTCATTCAACAGAACTTTAATCCATGTGTCGCTCACTGAATGTCACAACCGCCCTTTGAGTTGTTTGGTTGTTTTGGTTGTTTGAGTTGTTTGGTTGTTTTGGTTGTTTGGTTGGTCGAGGGTGCGGGAAGGTCACTCCTGTTCACCAAACTCCTCAGTTACTCAGTCTCTGCTCTGAACATTTATCTTGCAGTTAATTAATAAGTGAAATTAGTCAGGAAGTAAGCAATAATTCTTGTAATGAGTTTAATACCTTTTATTATTTTATATTCCATAAAAGAAGCTATTTCGTTTAGTGTGATGGGATACAATTTAAATTGATTTGTTAAGCAAGTTTAAAGAGAAACGGCAAAAACGTATATTTATTGAAATCCCTCACATATAATCATGGTAATAAATATAGCTTTCAAAAATAAGTCAAAATGGAAATTCAATATTGAACTGCATTTTGCAATTAAAAGTATTGATTTTATGAATCCAGAATTAGTTTAATATCAATAATAGGTAGGCTATATTAAGAAAATGAATAATTGATCATTTTATGATACGACATTAGTCAGTGATGAGAAGAGAAATTCTTTTTTACTTTCATAACACAAAACATAGAACAATTGCGAACAATAATGTTTCATAGGGGTATAAAACAGTTGAGTTAATTGCTTACATTTGAATAATGAAGATGAGTTGATGTTTACAGTACCAAAGATTGTATATAGATGATTAGAGCAACCTGTATTCATTAATACTTTATAATCAAATACATTACAGTTATACAATAATAAAAAATCTCTGTTATAAATAACTAGAAAATTCAACTTTACATTCCATATATAGCTCACTTGATGCTAAACCAAAATCTGTTACTGCTTCAACACTCTCTAATGCTGTAGGAAGATTGCTCTGTCTTCACTATTTCCTCACTCAGCCTCTGCCTTGTATGCCAAGTGATTCATTGGGATGTAATGGAATGTACAACCAGGAGCTGCAGTAGACTCTGTGGTCAGCAGTGTCCAGTGGCTGTTGCTGTATGCTCCTGAGTAGTAATCCCTAGGGTTTATATACATACTCTGATCAGCATCAAAGTGCATCCTGATGGTGTACTCGCTGTTGGGAAGCAACCTAATGTTTCCTCCATTGTTCATAAGAGGAATCTCGAACTCTCCCCCGTACTCCACCTGCTTGCTGAACCTGACAGTCACTGCAGGACCTGTCCAGTTGTTGCTGGTGGCTGCGGTTCGTGTGATTGTTGTTGTACATCCAACCTCGTAAGTTGCCCCTTCAGGAGTTGACTCTGGAAGGTCATGAGCTAGACATTCCAAAGGCAACAGCTCTATGTCACTCTTCTTGGTAACAACTGTGAAAGTAAAATTCCTTAATAAATAACTTGATATGTTAAAATGTCTTTCAAACTCTAGATCGAACTGCTTTCTCTTATTTTCCAAAACAATTCGTGGTGTAATTTCATTGCAGATCTCATTCAAGTCATCTTGCTTTTCTTGTTTCCCAATGGCAATATTAACAGCCAAACATTCCTCAGCACTTAGCACTCTTGTAGGGGCAACTTCTTGACAAAACTGCTCACCAGTGATGGTGCAGATTCTGATGTGTTTGGTCACTTGGCCCAGCTGCTTCCGAATTTCCTTTCCATCATCAGAACCAACTGAAAAGCAAACCATGTGTTATGAGGGTTGAGTACATTGAACCCCTGAAGATAGTATTATTTCAAACTAGTGCACGTGTTTCAACCAAACTCTGACAATTTCTTATGTACCAAATGATGTACATAAACTAAATGATGTAGTAATAAACTTCTTGATTCTTGTGTTGCTTGACATCGAGCAATTTATTTTGATGCAATACAAAAGTTACATTCAGTTCTAAATCAATTAAATCCAACCAATCCAATATTGTGAATATTAGTGATCACCAAAAACTACAACTGTACGTTAACAGATGTTTAAAATGCTCAAACCAATCTCAATGTTTACCAACCTGAGATTCAAACCAATCTCAAAATCAATTATAAAGGGAAAATTTCAAATTTAATTTTTGGATAGCACCCTTATTTTAAGTCCAATTTTCATAAATTTTTGGTGCAAACAACTACAGACCAAGCCCTATCCAACGACCCCAAAAACTTAAAAATCGGTTGAGAATTGTAGGAGGAGTTCACAAAACTCAACACAAAAACCCTAAGCGTATTAAATAAGAATGGATTTTATTAAATGTTTATTGAGTTTTTTTAGTTAAAATTTTATTTAGTTCATTTAAATAAATTTTAATTTTTAAACAATATACTTGTTTATTATAGATGAACTAGCTAACAGCCCATCAAAAATGACGGGTAACTTTTATGATTTGTTAAAAGAGGTATGATGATTCACAAATTAACTGGTGATGTTTTTTTTATTCCTGACAACATAATATTAAAACTATAGTCCTGGACAGGCTTATTGGCGGGTGGCCGATCAGCTGTTACAACCTGTTTTCTTCGTAAACTGTTTCTAGATCGTAACAATAGCTGCTCCAACCAGAATCATAAAGTAACGGTTACAAACATGTTATAATATTGCCAGCTGTTAGGCATAGACACAACATTCTTTCTAACTTGTTATTAATCCGTTAAAAATATTGTTTTAAGAGTCATCTTCACACCCCTGGGCCAGTAACCCATTGTTGCGCAGTCGGCAATGTTAATCATACGGCTTTTATGCTAAAACATGGTCTTGTATTCCCCTGTTTCGGACGCCGTTTTTCAACCGATTTTCTTGAAATTTGGTAAGTGTTTAGGTGAATAGTTATATTAGGTTTCTCATACCTCGAAATTTTGAAAATTTAAAAAATATTACTCTCTGTGACGACGCTAAGTAACTCGATTTTCCTTAGTTAATATTTCAAAATTTAGTAAAATTTTCAAAATTTCGAGGTATGAGAAAACTAATATAAGTATTCAACTAAACACTTACCAACTTTCAAGAAAATCGGTTGAAAAACGGCGTCCGAAACAGGGGAATACAAAACCAAGTTTTATCATAAAAGCCGTATGATTAACATTGCCGATTGCGCAACAATGGGCTACTGGCCCAGGGGTGAAGATGACTCTTAATACATTTTTACTAGCGATATCTTTAAAAAATTATAGTTTATCAAAAACATTTAACTTACACACATGTATTGAAGTGTTAGATTATCTTTAATGTTGCACTTAACGTACCTACAATCGTGCGTCTAAGAAAGAGGAAGACATCTCATGCGTAGGACTATGCTAAACGAGAAGTGTGATGAACAAGCCTCACCCTAATTTTCTAATATATTCATACTTTGTCTAACAAGATAATTTATTAGGATTTATAGAAGCCTTACTAAAAATTACACTGACATGAGAAAAATAATGTATTTGAAAATCAGAGTTGAGTTTGGATAATGCTTTAGGAATACTTTTTTTATAGTGATACAGTGTAAATTCTTTGTGTATAGCCTATTTCTTTTTCACTCACTTAAACAATATAGCCTATTTCTGTCTTTGTTGTGGTCTCATTAGAAAACATTTTGTTAGTTTTAGTGAAAGATGAAAATTACAAAACTTTTTAGGTTATCCTATACAACTCATAAAGCGTTTTCCCATGTTTTACGTGTCCTATAGCCTACGTTAATGTTTTCCTTTAACGTTTGTTTAAGGTAAGATATTCCTGAATCTGCCTAATATAATCATCATGGATCCTTCTATCTGTTTCACTTGATAAACAAGCAATAATATATAAAATCATTCGGCCAAAATAAAAAGCATTAAAAAATAGTATAAATGTGAAAGAGAGCTGACGTTAAAAATGAATGGTAACAAACTGTTACATTATGATTCCAATCAAAACAGTTACTATTACCTTCTGGAAACAGTTTACTAAGATAATAGGTTGCATCAGCTGATTGATCCACCCGCCAATAAGCCTGACCACGACTATAAAATTTTGCCATTTTCTTTAGCAATGTGAACAGTGTTGCAGTGAATAAATATTATATATGGTTTCATAATATAGTATGGGAATTTACAAACACCAAAGATAGTGATAACAGATGTTTTATAATGTTTCTATTCATTTCAATCCTGTTGTCTTACCCTCTGGTATTATTGTTTTTACTATCACTAAATCACTATTCCACTATTTAAAAAGTTTGTTTTACCGGTCTCTTGATTATTTACATCTCCTTAATTAATTATTCTTAGTATTCTTAAGTATTTTATCTATAATTTCTGCATAGTTCATATCCTACACCATCACCCTTTATAAGTTTTTTTGCATGTTAGTGAGTACAGTAAACTAACCATTAAGAATAGAAGCATATTAGCCTGCATGACCATTTTAAGAAGTTTAATAACTTAATTGTATCAAAAATAGCTAGATTGAAATATGGCGATGAGTATTTTACAACGGGGCTAAATAGATATAGAGTGCTCATCACATGTTAATTTTGTGTCCCTTTTTGATTTGCGCCATTTTACCCATAATTCCCGCCGTTTCCTTGGAAACCATCCCACACTTTACTCTCGTTTCCTTGGTTACTAGTTTTGGCTATTTTGATTGGTTGCTACTAGCTTCAAAAATTACAATGATACTTTTAAAACATATGTTTATTTGTTTTTGTTTTTAAATTAATTTGATTTGATGGTCTGTGAGCAGGCTATTGAAGTTGGTTGCCATAGAAACGTCGGATAGGTGTGGGTGAAATGGTAAATTACTGTTGGGGAAAGTGTAAACAAAGGACTGGTTACCAAGGAAACGACGGGAATCGTGGGTAACATGGCGCCAGTCAAAAAGGGACACTTTTCCCTACCCGGTGAGCACTCTATATCTATTTAACCTCGTTGGTATTTTATGTTATAATGAAAAGATTAGGTTTTTGTTTATTGTCATAAACTGAAAGTTCATTAATTTATAGCTAAGGTATCAAAACATATGTGTAAACAAATTAATCTATAAGTCATAAGTTTAAATTTGATAAATGCAATCATCTACAAAAATTGAACTCTCTATATAGACCTAGTAATCAAAATTTGTTTCAATAATCAGCTGTTAACAATTTATCTTACCGCTTTCAAAAAATAACTGCAATCTTAAGTATCCTTACTTTCATTTATTATCATCTGTCAATGATCATAGAAATGTAGTTGTCTGCTTTGTATACTAAATCTATTTTGTAAGTGCCCGGCCACACGGGCGTTTTTTTCACGCACAAACGCAGCATGAAAACACGCAAGAAAAATGAGCAGCATTAAATGTAATGGGGTATGCCACACGAGGTGTGTTTTCCCGCGTATCGGGCGCATTTTCAATGTCGCCCGCTGCGGTCGCGCTAGAGAATGAGTTGTGGTGTATTTTTTGAAGCTTGTTTTCACGCTCAAGTCTGGCGCCACATAGCAGACGATATTTAATTTATGCGTATTTGGTGAATAATTATCTTCAAGTCCCTGGCCACACGAGCTGGAGTGAACGCGCAGTAAAAAAGTATTTGAAACTGACTGAAAAACTTTATAAATACCCACTTTGCAGCAAACCTACATCCTCAGAGAATTTTTTGGAATTTGGGTATTATTCTACTAACCCATAAAAACTGTGGGTATTTAGGTTTGCCATCATATGGGCTTTGAAAGCAGATATAAGTCAAAAACCATTCCTACATACCAAATTATTGTCAAAAAAAAAAAAAAAAAAAAAAAAACTAATCATAAAGTTTTTGAATAATAAATAAAACATTGGAAAAATATGATAAAAGTGTCTGTCTACACATCTTGCTATTTAGGTGAATAAAAAAACTACGCTAAATAAATAAATTTTGATTTCCCCCCGTAATCAGGGTCAATAGAAACATAAAATTAATGGTTTTTCTAAATGAATGGTATAGTTTTTAATGGAATAATGTTTATGTTTATAAATCATAAAAACAAGGCCATGAAGCTTCAGGTGGGAAAATAAGCTACATTTTACCACGTGAAAAAAACGCACGTGTGGCCTACACACGGCGGAAAATCAAGCAGCATGAAAATAGGCTATATTTTACCGCATAAAAAAAACGCCATGTGGCCGGGCACTAAATCAATAGTGGTGTGAAATATTTTACTATGGGATATGGATAACCTGAAGAAGTAAACAAATCGAGAAAATAATGTCTTAAATTGGTCTAAATAAGGTCTAATTTTCATTCTACAGTATTTTAAGGTATTTTCTGAGAGATACCATATTTTCCTATCATCTAGGAGCCATAAGAAATCCATTAGCATAAAAACAACCATGATCGGTTCTGTAGTTTTCTCCCTAGACCCTTAAATGCGCTCTTTTATCATATAAGATATTACTACATACTAATAATTCCTTTTAAATATTACATTAGTCCAAATTAGTTGACATAGCACCAGAGTACTAATAATTACTCACTTATTAATGTTTGTTTAATATTTCACAAACATTAGCAGATTAAAACTAAGTAGATGGATAACATTCTCTCACAAACTCAAAATCACACTGTGGCAAAATTACGCATCTGAAAAGCTTTTTATGAGATTAATTGAAAAAATCTCTAAAATAACTAACAAAAAGAAATATTCAAAGCAAAATATTTAGATTTATTGATGGACCTTGCGCCCTTTCAAAGATATTTTACTCTTGGAATACTTTTACTAATAAATCTATTTTTAGAATGAATCTTACTGCAGTAAACGTTAAGCAATTTTTTATGATTTATTACTAATATTTAAAAATGTTAAAATATACCTAAATTATACAATACTAAAGAAATTAATTTTTTTTAAGGTTTATTTATTAGTACCTATTTTATGATCAGTATTTAACTTACCCCCATCGTAACCTAATAGAGAAACTGAGAAACAATGACAATATTTACTTTCTTTATCTTATCTTATACTCTAAAACAAGCTCCGTTTGTCCGGGCAAAGTTTTTTTTCGCTCCAAGGATTTTTGAATTTTGATTGAAAATGGGAGTTTTAGCCACCAGGAATCGATTGGAGCTGGTCCCATAGCTGGGAAAAATCCGGTTTTCGCGCTAGAGCCCTTCAAAGTTCCCATGTTATCCTTATGGAGGTTTTTAAATTGAACAAAAATCAGCTGATAACTGTAGGTAAAACCAATGTGTTATATCTTTAAAGGAAAATTATACCAAAGTGAAGCACCCTTCGGCCTGGCGAGTGGGTGAAGCGAACGAGCTCGTCTTAAAAATTAAGAGGGCGAGTGAGTGGAGCAAACCAGCTATGCATGAGAACGAAAGTAATAATTATACCGAGCTTTAAGCTCGGTCCCTCTAGTACTATTTCATAAAAATGTGTGCCATTGATTAAACCATTGATTATCTTATTTAAAGTCATTTAAAGAACTACGTAGCAGTTTGACATAATAAATAGATAGCAATAAGTAAGAAATGGAAATATGATCTACTTTAAAATTCCATTAATCACACTCAAGTGGGTTGTCAATAAATTAACAAATGAATTATAAATAATTTATGATTTTATTTCACAAAACACTGATGTTTAAAGTTACAGAAATATTATTAACTAATCCTGAGTGTGGACTTTGATATTTTTTCCATGGGCAAACACAGAACATTAATTGATATGTAAATCACAAAGCTAACCACAGTAGTTCAGTCCATAGTCTTACTGATAGTTATAGTTGAAACTTTGTTTGCAAAAGTGTTACAATTCATGTTAATATTAAAAACACTTATACTACAATATTGGTGTATTACAGTGGTATTGTGAAATATATAACATTCTTACAGTTTAAAACCATCTTGTTTGAAATAGTTAAACAATTCAAAAATATTAGATTCCAATGAGTAGTTTAATGTTAAAGCTGTCCCGTTGCTGTTTGAATACTCTCTAATGCTGCAGGACCATTGCTCTGTTTTCATCATTTAACTACTCAGCCTCTGCTTTGTATGCCAAGTGATTCATTGGGATGGAGTTCCTGCTCCAACCATTTACAGTAGACGTTGTGGTCAGCAGAGTCAAGTGGCTGTTGGTGTATGCTCCTAAGTAGTCACTGCTTTCCAAATACATTCTCTGATCAGCATCAAACTGCATCCTGATGGTGTACTTGCTGTTGGGAAGCAATGTCACATTTCCTCCATTGCTGATGAGAGGAATCTCAAACTCTCCCCCGTACTCCACCTGCTTGCTGAACCTGACAGTCACTGCAGGACCTGTCGAGCTGTTGCCGTTGGCTGCAGTTCGTGTGATTGTTGTTGTACATCCAACCTCGTAAGTTGCCCCTTCAGGAGTTGACTCTGGACGGTCAAGAGCCGGGCATTCCAAAGGCAACAGCTCTATGTCATACTTCAATGTAAAAACTGTGAAAGAGACATTCTTATAAAAAGGACCAAGAATACAATGGTGACTATCAAACATTAACTTGAATGGTTTCCTCTTATTTCCCAAAACAACTCGTGGTGTGATCTCATTGCAGATCTCAGTCAAGGCCTCTAGCTTTTCTTGTTTTCCAATTGCAATAGTCACAGCCAAACATTCATCCCCACTAAGCACTCTTGTAGGTGCCACTTCTTGACAAAACTGCTCACTAGTGAAGGTGCAGATCCTGATGTGTTTGGTCACTTGGCCCAGCTGCTTCCGAATTTCCATTCCATCATCAGAACCAACTGAAAAGCAAATTATGTCATGAGGGTTGGATTGCATTAAATCCCTTGAGATAGTAGTAGCGCATTTGTTGCTCGACATCGAGCAATTTCGTTTAAATTTTTTTACAGTTTAGGTTTACTTAATGCAGTTCGTTAATCAGTGTATTTTTAAAATAATTGTTGTATGTTAAACGAATTTTACGTTTTAACTATAATGATGTAAATTTTATTTTTATATTTTTGACAGGTACTTTAAGGGCTTTCAAGGTCAGAATATCCATATTTTGTTACAATTCTCATGCGAAATCAATTTCATCTAGAGAGTGGAAATTTTTCTAGTGTATGATATTAATTCATCTTTAAAACCTAACATAAAATTAACAACAAAATTAAAATAAAATAAATTCTAGAAAAATAATTTTTTTAAATTCTTACATTTTAATGCAATTCATTTTGAAATTATAATATTTTGAAGACTAACAGAAGGCAATTAAAATCCATAAAGTGACAGATTTATTCAATGTAATTTTTCAATGATTGTACCACAAAAATTGGAAAAAAGCCTGTGCAATAAGGGTAGGCCACCCTCGTTTCAACCAATATAAAGTGCATGGAAAATGCAACACCAGCGTCCGGGGAACTACTGCCCCCGTCGCCAGAATTAGCAGGTGGCTGCACAACCTTAACATAACTTCTTTGGTATGGAATAGACAGATGCTCTCGCTAGTGAGCTGTATTTACTTGTTAAAGCTTTTAAACTTGAAAATCTTTTGTTTACCTTATTAATGTTTATCTAATGAGGAAATAAAGAACTTAAAGGGCTTGCAGGGCCCTTTTGTTTGGATGGATTTTACTATTTTAATAAGAAAAAACTTCACGCCAAGCTCTATTTAATGATACAAAATGGTTAAAATCAATTGATGAGTCTTGTACAAAAAAACATGTTGTGTATTATATATATAGAGTTGTTCAAATCAGTATTTCTCTTATAATATTAACATTTATTATTCATGCATTTTACTGAATGCTAATGTTTTGTCTTTTATGCCTATTATTACAATTAGTTAAAAGTATTTTCTGTAACATCAGAGTATAACTAATAATTACATTTATTAATGCTTATTAATGTTTCACAAACACCACCGGCGGATACACAAACTAAGAGGATAAATTTCTTCATATACTCAGAATCAAATTCTGGCAAAGTTAGGTGTATTTTTATGAGATAAATTGCCAAGACCTCCGCATAATAACCTTAAACAAAATATATAAATAAAACTTTTAGTTTTGTTAGGTTTCAACGGAGAGTTAAGAATACCAAGATTGTATACTGGTAACATCCGTATTATATAATGCAAGTCTGCTATAAATATGCATAATATAATTATTATTAAATGTCCTAATCAGAATAAAAGAACTAAGAAATTTGTAGAATAACTTGGAATTAAATATAAGAATAATATAATTAAGCAACAAAGGTGAAATAAGCTGTTAAACGTGTTAAAAGTAGAATCCTCGTGTTACACATTTGCATTGTGGTTCAACAAATTTACAACAAATTTATAGCAGGTTGCAGCAACCATCGGCCTTCTTTATAACATTCTGAAAGGCGAGTGAGTGAAGCGAAGGAGCTTGTCCAGGGTGTCCACAAAATTAACTTCACAAAATTCCCGCATATTTCCCGCCGATAATTCACGTTTTTCCCGCCGCTTATACCACTATTTTGTCAAGTCAAATTTACTTCAAAGCGTTTATAACAATCAATAATTATTATTATTGATGTTCAATCAATTGAGGCCCGGAAAACGTCACAAAGTTAAGGGACAAGCGCCTTCGATCGGCGGAGCAACCCCGATCGGCCGGGGCCGACGTAATTATTGGCCCCGGATCGGCAGACACAAACATCTCCGTTCGGCGGACATGAACGCGTTAGAGCGATAATCTTGGTCGGCGGATATAATCGCCTAAGAGCGGTGGACACAATTCCGGTCGGCGAACCAACACGATCATGTCGATCGGCGGATATAATTATAATTATTAATTGCCTAAAAGCGGTGGACACGATCGCCCCAGTTGGCGAAAACGATCATCCTGGCCGGCGGACACCATCACCTAAAACTGGCGGCCATCATCGTCGCGGTTGGCGGATGCGATCGCCTAAGACTGGCGTATATGATCATCCCGGTCGGTGGACATGATCGCCAAAAACTATCGCGGATGATATGATTGCCCCGGTGGTCGAACATGGTCGCCTAAGACCGGCGGACATGATCGCCACGGTCGGCGAAAATGACTAACGAAGACACAATATCCTAAGTCCAAGGACATGTTCGTCTCGGTTGGTGGACACAATCACCAAAACTGGCGGACATGATTGCCTAAGACCTAAAACCGGCTTACATGGCTGCCGAAGACTGGACAATCACCCCGGTCGGCAGACATGACTGACATTTGACGGACATGATCTCCCCGGTCGGCGAGATTGACATGATTGACGAAGACCTGCGGTAACGATAACTCCGGTCGGCGGATACGATCGATACAGTAAGCAGATACAATTGCTAAGGCCGGTGGACACTAAATCACCCCGGTTTTAAGCGTGATCGCTTAAAACCGGTGGACAAGGCCGTCTTCATTCAGCGGGCACGGGGGTCTTCGTTTGGCGGATACGAGTGTCTCCGATCGGCGGACTCAAGTGTATCCAATCGGTGGACTCGGTAGTCTCCGGTTGGCGGTCATAATTGCCTAAGAAAGGCAAACACGATCGCCCCGGTTGGCAGACATGATTGACAAAGACTGGCGGATTCAATCAACACAGTAAGCATACCTGATGACCATCAAGTCCAAAGACTGGCCAACAGAGGCGTCTTATGTCGAGAGATACGTCTTCGATCGACGGGAACGAACGTCTCCGTTCAGCGGACACATCCATCTCCCGTCGACGGGCTGAAGCGTCTTTGATCAGCGGACTGAAGCGTCTACGACCGACACACATCTCCGAACGCGATGGATGCGAGGGTCTTCGATTGACGGTCACGAACGTCCCCGATCGGTGGTCACGGACATCTTAATTGACGGATTCCTCTGTTAGGCGTTTACGAGCGTCTTAGGTTGTGAGCGGGTGTGGACGTCTCCATTCGGCGGACACGGTTGTCTACGTTCGGTGAACAAGCGCGTCCCCTTTCGGCAGACATGGACGTCTTCGTTCGACGGTAACGGTCATCTCCATTCGGCAACAACAGTCGCCTTCGTTCTGCGATAACAGTCGTCTCCGTTCGGCGGTGAAGGTCTTCTCCGTTCGGCGGTGAGGGTCTTTTCGTTCGGCGGTGGCGGTCATCTCCATTCGGCGGTGAGGGTCTTTTCCGTGCGGCGGTAACGTCGTTTATTCGGCAGATACGAGCGTCTCCGATCGGCAAAGACGGACGCTAAGCGTCTCCGTTTTGCGAACACGGACGTCTCCGTTCGGCGGGCATTAGCGTATTTTAATTTCGATTATTATGAAAAATCACGCATTTTTCGGAAATTCCCGTATAATTCCCGCATTTTTCACGGCGATCAAAATTCCCGTATAATTCCCGCAATTCCCGTTGCGTGGACAACCCTGTTGTCTTGAATAAAAAAAAGCCTTTTTGCGCTTGCCATTTTCTAACACAGTCCATGACTGATAATATTACTTTGAAGAATTGTATAAATTTACCAAGCAAACACTAGGCCCCAGGTCCTGGAAAAAACTACAAATATAAAGACAAAAAAAAAATTAATTTGAGTGTAGGGATGCAAAGTCTGCGAGTGCCAACAACCGATACGAGAGATGTAGCGTTGCCACAACCTCTTTAAAATATAAAGCTTCTCCCAATTTCTTTACCTTAAAACAAAAAAAATGTTTACACATGCATACATCAATATTTGAATTACTCTCAGAAATGTTAATATTTTCTCTCAAACTTCTACTGGTTTCCGCGGGGGACTCACCGTTGTGCCTGGCCCACCTCAGGGCCTCACGCCACAGCTCTATCTCTGGCACTCTGAGGGAATCTTGCTCCAGGATCCTGACAAATCCTGCTTGGCTGAGTCCAAGGAATGTCGGGCTGGCCAGAACGCGGTCTGTCTCGTATCGCAGGATCTGCCAACAATCACACGGTAAAAGTAGTTAGGAATATTAGTTGTTTTGTCTCTTTTTTGTCTCTACAGATAAGTTACAAACAAAACTATGAATAATAGTTACTGATGTGTTTCAGGCGCTTGATGACATAAAGAGCAGCGCTAAGTTTCTTACAGAGTTTATCTACATGGGGTTTCCAGTTGAGGTCACTATCAATGGTTATCCCAAGGTATTTGGCCTCTTGGGATGCTATTACATCTGGTAGCGCATGAGCAGTCCTTCTTTGTGAATCAATCAACAGCCCAAAATTTTATTTTAAGAGAGTATTAACAAAAACCTTTGTTCATGTTACCTGAAGATTGGAAAGCTTCCATCAGTTAAAAAAGACAATGATCAACACCACTAGAACTACCACACAAGTCTGTACTATTCATTAAAATTGTAAAGCTTTCAGAGGTGCAAAGGTACAAGTTGATAAATTTATTGCATGATAGAAAGAAAGATAGTAAGAGTCGCCGAGTTTCCATGGGGTCCCAATTAGCCATCACATCCTAATAACGCCATTAACTGGATACCCCAGCTATTGCCAACAAGTAAGTAGGCCTAGTTGCAAAAAGGACGAACCTCCTTACAAAAAAGATCACTTCACAATTGTACTCACTTCAAAAGATCACTTCATTTTTGGGTGAATGTTTGGAAGAAGAAGACCATGAGCTGTCATCAGGCTGGCGTCAAAATGTATTCGAGGTTATGTTGTTTACATCAAAAAGGAGTTTTATTGTCTTTTTATTGTTTTTTTTCGAGGGGGGTTTATTGTTATTCATAATGCAGATATGCAACCTCAGGATGTTGGCAGAACAAGTCGCTTCCAGTGGCTATAAGAATCGTTTATCCCAGCAATGCTGAGAAATTTGACACTGCTAGTGAAAATTACTCACCAGGCCTATCACCTCATTCATGGAGATTAAGGTTATTATATCAGAATCAGAATATCTTTATTTACAAAATCATAAAGAAATGTAATGGCGTCAAAGGTACAAAAGTTTGAGATCTTCAAGTTTCTTGCTTTACAAGTCAAAAAATTCTTGCTTAGTATATATTGGTCGGTCTATTAGCCAGCTGTGTAGTTGTCTGTGAAGATCTTTCCCTCTTAGGCGTTTCAAGTCTTCTGGCAGTGAGTTGTAGATCTTTTGCCCTGCATAAGACGGCTTCTTGGTGTATTTAGTTGTATGATGCGGGGGAAGATGATAATCCATTGCTCTTCTTGTGTTGTGGGAATGGATTTCATTGCCCCTAGGCAGTCCTAGTTGGTCCCCGTGCACATAAATTCTTGAGCTAAGTTTTTTACTCAGGAGATCGACATGATTAGTCCAGGAGAGATCAGCATCTATTGTTAAACCTAGCAGTTTTGCTTGCTGGTCAGTAGAGATGTTTGGGATGTTGGGTATTTCCTCTTGTCTGCGACTAAAATTTATTTGAATTGTTTTTTTAGGATTGATGGCTAGGTCATTCAGAAGGCAATATTGCAGTGCTTTGTCAGTAGCTGTAGTAATGTCTGTGACCAGGTTTTGTGCAGTATCATTTTTTAAAACCAATGTAGTGTCATCTGCATACATTGTTGCTGCTACATTGTCATTTTCAATAAAACTGGGAAAGTCATTTGTAAAAAGCACAAACAGGAAAGGCCCAAGAACAGAGCCCTGGGACACTCCTCTTTTTACTGGTATAGACTTGGATCTGAAGGTACATTTTCTGCCATTGAGTGTTTTGTTAACTTCCACAGTCTGTTTACGACCCTTCAGATAGCTGGCTACCCAGTCTCTTGCTTTCCCTTGAAATCCTAAACTTGTCAGTTTTTGCAGTATTAGATCATGTCCCAGGCAGTCAAATGCCTTGCTATAATCCAATAGAACAGTTGAGACATAGTTGTTTTCTTCCAGTTGATCTATAATAGTCTCTATTATGTTTGTTATGGCACTTATGGTTGATTTTCCTTTAAGGAAACCATGTTGGTTTTTGGTTAATAGATCATGTCTTTCAAGATGAGCCAGCATCCTTGTTAGAGCAATTTTTTCAATTATTTTAGAGAATGTTGAAACCAGTGATATAGGTCTATAGTTTTTTGGGTCTGTAGTTGATCCTTGTTTGAGTTTTGGATAAACTTTTGAGATTTTAAGAGCAGAAGGGAATTGGCCTAAACTAAAGGATTTGTTTATATCAACCAGTGGAGTTACTAATTGTTTAGCACAATGTTTTATAGCTTTGGCTGGAAACTCATCAATACCGGAGGATAGTGTAGGTTTAAGTGTAGCAATTGTCTTCAATATTTCATTTTCATCAGTAGGAGTTAGAATAAGAGGGTTGAGATTGAAATTTTGGTAACTGTTTGGGAGAGTTGTAACTGGATTTTGCAGCTGATTTCGGCTTGCTTCTAGTGTGGAGTCAGCAATATCCGCAAAAAACATTGTTAAGGTAGACTGCAATGTGGGTTGGTTCTTCCAAAGTATTCCCATTAACTTCTAGACGAGTAAGGTAGTCTTGCTTTATCTTACATTGCTTTTCTGCATTGATGACATTCCAAAGAGCCTTTGATTGGTTATTTGATTTAGTTATACGTTCTTCCACATTGTTAAGTTTGAGATTTCTGAGTTTGTTGTCATAGTTTCCTTTTACAGATATCATTGTATCCTTGTCTTTTGTGCTTCCTGTCAATTCATACTTGTGAAAAGCTATAAGATAGTCCCCTTTCAGCTGATTAGCCTCAGCATCATAAACTAATTTTGGCTTGGAGCTGTGTTTAAATCTGTTTATTTTCTTTGGACACGCATAGTCTAAAGCCCTTGTCACAGTTGTTAAAAATTCTTGATAAGCTTCTTCAGCTTCATTGGCGTTGAGTACACAACTCCAGTCTGCTTTGAAAAGCTCACTTTTGAAGTGGTCAAGGTTTTCTATGGTAAAGTTTCGGTTAAAAGAACTTAGTTTTCTTTGGGTGTTTTCCAATTTAGTTGGAAGGCTGCATATTTGACCTGTGTGGTCCGATAATCCAGCTTCGACTACTTTATAGTTCACAGTGTCATGATGGATATCTGTACAAATGCAGTCAATAGAGGTCTTTGATGTTGCAGTTATTTGGGTAGCTGGGAGGGGAAGTCTTTTAATTCCATAAGAAAGTAATTCTTCTTCAAAAGACTTGTTGACGGAGTTGAATTTTAACCTGTCAATGTTAATGTCTCCCATTATCACCAATGATTTGTTTTCTGCATTTATTGTAGTGAGAATGTCTGAAAGTGTGTCCATGGCTTGATAAACTGATCCACTTGGTGGTCGATAAATTCCAAGTACATACAGTGAATAATTTTTTATATTTAGTTTAACCAATGCAGCTTCACACTCACCTTCCAAGCAATGGTCAGTTATATCAATCTCTTCAGCATTGATGTTTGCTGAGTCGGCCAGGTATATAGCGACTCCCCCTAGCCTATGGTTGTCTCTACTGTAATGTGTTAAGAGTGAGAACCCTTCAATGTTTGTAAGTGTGAGGTTATTAGAGTTGAGACCATGTTCAGTTAAAATTATTATTGTCGGTTCTATGGAGCTTGAAAAGTGGTTTAGCCTTTCCACCTTATTTTTCAGTCCTCGGACATTCTGGTGGTAAATTGTTATTCTTTCTGTTTTCCCTTGTTTTTTGAAGGTATTTCTAAAAAACGGTCGATTTCAGTAGAGTTTTCAGCATGATTTATACCATTGTCTCTTTCTACCAACACCTTTGAATTTGAGCTGCTCGTGTCTTGTGCTGCTGCTGAGGTGCTCCTGTGGTCTTGAGGTACGGTTTGATGAGACAGGGCTGAAGGGCTTTGTTTGTGTGATATGCTTTTATAATAATTGATGTTATTCAAGAAAAAGTCTTCCACACTTTCTTCATCAGCTCGTATCTTGGCTGTCACTGGCGGAGATCTCTTCTTGGAAATAAGCTTATCTGTTCGAACTTGTTTTAGTGTTGGTGGTTGAGTAGACGCAGTAAAGTTGCAAAAATCTTGCTCGAAATGTTGACTTTCATTTAAGGAGGGAGTCGTTGCGAGGTGGTTTTTATTTAGAATGGGGCTTGTAAGTTGTGAGTCTCTTGTTGAATTGGATTGTGTGAGGCAGTCTGAGGTTAAATTTAATCTTCAGCTGTTTAAGAAAGATTTAGTGAATGTTTTTATATTGGTTTCAAATTCTGTTAGTTTAAGATCAAGTTTTTCATTTTTGAGTTTTGAGATTTGAATTGTGAATTTTAGAGATTTCATTTCTTTGGTTTGTGCTTTTAGATTGATCTTAAGCTCTTCAGACACCTTTTTTTCATGGATAGTTCAGTCTCTAGTTTGTGTATTTTATTTCTTAGGGAACTATTTAGAGAAGTTAGGTCTTTTATTTGTTGAGAAGAAATGTTCTTATCATTCTCAGCCTCCTTGATGAGGTCACATTTTAGTAGTCGTTCATTCTCAAGCTTGTTTTGTAAGAAAGAGATTTCGCAATAGAGGTTTTGATTTTGAGTTTGAAGGTCGTTTATTATCTTGTCTGTTAGTTGGAGTTTGTCTTCTAGCTCAAGTTCATTTTTTGATTTTTCTTGTCTGGCATCATGTAGCTGCTGCTTTAGAAGGTTATTTTCCTTTAATAGGGCATTTCCCAGTTCCGCAGCTAATGTTAGAGACTCATCTGGGTCAAACTCTTCCCTATTTGATATATCTTGAACTTTGGATTTCAGACAATCAATATTTATAGTATTTTCTGAAGTTCTGCAGCTGGTACATGACCATTGTTTTATCTCATCTTCAGAAAGGTTCTTGAATTTTTTATGCGTCCAGTTTAAGCATTTGGAGCGGAACCATTGTTGGCAGCCAGTACATCGTATGGCATGGCACTTAACTCCAGTGTTACAAATTCCACAGGGGTATTTTGACATTCTAGGAAAAGTGGTATCTTAGTGAAAATAGAACAAATGTTTAGGCAAAAATAATCTTTGTAATACGTCTGATAATGTAGTAACAAAGAAAAAAAAGAAAATTTCAGTTTTTTTTCTGAGGTTTGGCTAGTTCCTCAGGTTACTACTATTATAATACTTATAATTAGTATCCAAGTAGTATCCATTAACCAATATGTCCTAAGTTAGTAAGTCCTTATATTTCAACCCGCTACAAATTTATAGGTATATAGACAGGGACTTGATGTAAACAAAATTTGTAGAAAGTATCACACGTTCCAGTACACTATGTAACAACATTACCGTATACATACTGATCAAACACCCAGTTTAAATCAAGATTTTTTAGCAGAGATGGTCAGAGCACTATTGTGTGTGTTTACGAAAGAAGTAGAAGACAGGAGTATGAAAGAAAGAAGTGTTGTATTTTTTCTAATGATCTGATTGTAAAGATAAGTCTGTAAGAACACTGGCTTTAGCAAGGATCAAATTTCATGTTCAAGGTAGATTTTCAGTATATTGTTAAGAAGAACAGGACTCTACTGCATCTCTGTATCCCTCCCATGTTGTTCGCATGTCCCATTTCAGTTTGTCAACCTTCCTCGTCTCTCCGCCCCCATGACTCACCTGCGTGATGGTGCTCTTCAGCTCCAGTTCCGTGTAGCAGGCTGGGTTGTTCAGCAGGGAGCAGATGTTCTCCGTCGTCAGCAGAGACATCAGCCGTCTGGCAAGTTTCTTCTTCAGAGTTCCCATCAGGTATTTTTCAGCAACGTAGAGTAGATTGTCTGCCTCATCGAAGGGCAAGCTCGCGGTCGTATCGTGTCCGTAGACATATCTGTGAAGAATAATAATTGATGACGAGACAATATAGTGGTTTCTTTATTAGCCAATTGAGAAAGTTTGGGGCATGTTCAAGATGCAACTTCTTATAGGAAACCAAAGTATTCTAGTTGTTGGTGGCAGAGAGTGTTTAAAAAGCCCTTGTCTTAATTTGGTGAGCCCACACCTAAACTTATTTTAAAAAGTACAAACATCGACATTTACAAATAAACTACCTAAGTTTCAACAATGACCAATAATAAGAAAAAAAGGTTTTCTGTGTCAAACTAAAAATAACAGTAAGTTTAGCCCCACAGGTGTTCATTATAGATTTTTTGCAGGTTTCCGCAACCGAGTGTTTGCGCTTCTAAGGACACACAACGTAACAATTGGTTTTAAATTGATTGGAATTGGCCATGAACAGAACTACTATTACCGGAAGATTCCAAGCTTTCTAAACTCACCCATTTCAAATAGTAGAAAATGATTGGTTACTTGTACTATGCAATGAAACATCTGTTGCCGGCTACTAACCTTGGAAACCCCAAATACGTAGTGTACCAATGGATTAAAGGATATGAATAAATCAAATGTTGTAATAACTGTTAATTGACACTGTTGCCAAGGTAAATTAATATGTCTTATTAAATTAATAACCATAAACATGAGTGGAAATTACATAAATGTTCCTAGGTTGATTTTACATGTGTTCTAATGGGATTAGGGCAAGTATTGTAAAAACATACAGGTAACAACCGTAAATACGGCAGTTGCAGCAACTCACCTCAGCAGTGTCCTGAATGTGTCCGGGTATATATCAGGCACAGTGACATGTCCAGGCACAACACTTGCAGTTGCAGCAACTCACCTCAGCAGTGTCCTGAATGTGTCCGGGTATATATCAGGCACGGTGACTTTTCCTGTCACAACACTTTCAGTTGCAGCAACTCACCTCAGCAGTGTCCTGAATGTGTCCGGGTATATATCATGCATGGTGCCTTGTCCTGCCACAACACTTTCAGTTGCAGCAACTCACCTCAGCAGTGTCCTGAATGTGTCCGGGTATATATCGGGTACGGCGACTTGTCCTTTCACCGCCAACTTGCTGTCTTCAAGCTCCAGCCTCAGCACAACACTGTGGGCCATCAGCATCTCTTTCACCACTCCGATCTCTTCCTATAAAATTTATTAAACCTTAATCAGACTGAAAGTAACCCAATATTGGACTGAGATTTACCCTATGATATATAAAAATATACACAAGGTAATAAAAAAAGAGAACTTATAAAATCCACCAGCCATCAACCAAGTTGTCCAGTAGTTAATATGAAAAAGATGATACATTACAGAATTATAATTCGTTTAGCCGGATTAATACAATGGACGGCCGGTTTAAATGTTAATCCTAGATCAATTTTGGTCAGCCGGTAGCCTTAGTAGTGTCCCCCCACCCCCCATCAAGTGAGGATATATTAGCTCCTAGGCCTATTGATGAGCTAATACAAGATATATTTGGCAAATAAGATATAGAAATTCTATAGTAAATAATCCCAATAAATAGAGATTCGAATTCTTTACTAAATCAAACATGAACTTTTTAAGTATGAACTTTCTCCCTAACTTGTGACAAACCACTGTCCAACTCCTGGCCTGCCTGGACTACGGAAGGTCAAGTAACAAGGAAAAGTAACAAGTAACCCCACTTGATAACCTCTTCACTTAAAGTGGTGTAAATACCTGCGTTTAAGTAATCCAAAAGTTGCAAAAATGGCAACTAGTTTCGACCCTTCATTACGGGGTCATCTTCAGGCCGTACAAGGATTAAAAAGTGCTCTTCATATGAAGGTTGTCAAATAATTTAAAACTTTACACAAATTACAAATACAATAATTTAAAACTTTTAAAACTGTGTAAAGTTTTAAATTATTCGACAACTTTCATATAAAGAGCACTTTTTAATCCTTGTACGGCCTGAAGATGACCCCGTAATGAAGGGTCGAAACTAGTTGCCATTTTTGCAACTTTTGGATTACTTAAATGCAGGTATTTACACCACTTTAAGTATTGAACAGTAATCCGGAGGCTAATCAATCTTTCAAAACCTCTTCACGTTTCTTCCTCCAATAAGACATATTTGAACCATTAAAAATTTAACACTTTTATTTGTCGTCCCTCCCGCAGTCCCGCATCAATTTGATTTATTACTTTCAGTTTACTCTCAACTGAAACCAAAATCTGTTTGCCTTTTTCACTTATTATTAATTTAGTAAATTGTTTTGAACATAACCTACAGTTGCAATGCAAAGACTGGTAGTGGAAAGCAGGGATTTAATTCCACTGTCTCTTCTATCAGATCAAAATATTACAAAAAGCAGCTTGATGATATAAAATGTGATATTTTCATGAACTGCAGGCATAAAAGATAAAAAAAGAAATTAAAAAAAACTAAATGGGCTAATCCGCAAATATTATTATTATTATTTTATTTTACTTTTTTTTTACTGAAATAATCAAGCTTATCTGTATGGATGAAGAAGATTAACCAGAGTCTACTGTATTTATTGAGGTTTCAAAATGAATTAGTAAAGAAGTGTATCTAAAATGTTATTGGGGTGAATGCACCAGTTGTCACTAACAAGATTGAATAAATTAAAGTACGTTAGGTAAAATTATAAAATGTATTTGAATTATTATTATACATATGTACGGTACTCAAAGTCTTCACGAACCGGGGAAATTTAGTTTTACTCGATTACGTTACAACCATATGAAGGTCACAGGGAATTTTTAATTCTGTCACGACTGACATTTGGCTGCAGACCAAGCTCCTGATACTAGATGCTTGCAAGGCAAGTAAAATTTTAAATTCTTAGCAACATTCTTGACAGTTTAATAGCGTTTCAGAATGGTCAGTGGTTATTCTGTACAAACTGAACCAACGAATTTAATATACCTATACTATAATTTTTTGTTTATTTTTATATAAATTAATATTTATAATTGGACGCTTATTGGATCACAAAAGTTATATTTCACTGGTATTCGACCACTTGGTCGCTTACTGGGTTGTAAGATTTGTTCACTTTTGTGTGCCTGGTACTGCATCTTATTGGCCTACTCTAAAACGATTGGTGTAGGCCTAATAAAATCATTGTTAACACGTTCGCTACCACAATGTTAAAAAAAAATCGTAACCACAGCCCGCCGCCGCAATTTTGCGGCGGGCGAGTTCTACTGAGAGCCCACCGCCGCATATCTGCGGCGGCTGGGCTCATTAAAATAGACTGCCGCCGCATATCTGCGGCGATGGTTCCATGATACTAAATACGAAATTTCTTCAGTGCGGTCTATTTTAATGGTCAGACAGTTTAGGCGCGGTCTACGGGATAGTCCGCCGCATATGTGCGGCGCTTGGTCTGTGGCTAAAACGATCACTGACGTCACTAAAATGTTTTACATACATTTTTATTTAATGTATTTTTGAAAGTAACATTTTTTAACGTATTTGATATATCTTTACACAAATAATCATCAAATCTCTCATATGACACATTGAAAAAATTTTATTGTGTAAGAAAAATGTATAAACATTTGCATTTTGTAAACTTGTAAAACATCATAATTATATTACGTAAATGAATAGTAAACAACTCTTTTTGTAAACCAAATACTTCAATACAATGTTTTTATGTATAAGCCTTATTTTATTTTTCGCTTTTCAAAGGTTATGACTAAAAATAAGGTTATATTAGTGCCGACGCTAACATGCGTCACTTAGTCTCTGACCATGCGCCGCAAATGTGCGGCGCTCAAAAAATTACCAAAAATGAAGAGAAAATTGTATATATTTTTTTATTTAATGAAATTAAGATATTTTGAAGTGTGAAAACTAATTTTGGACAGTTTCTATTCGTGGTCTGTGGCATAAGTCACAACCACTAGGGCCGGTCTACAGGGAAGTCCATGATTATTTTCGTGGGCTGTGGGATTGGCCGGACCGCCGCATATATGCGGCGGCTGGTAGCGAACGTGTTAAACTAACATGTAACTAATGTATTTTATAGTTGACTTTGAACTTGACAAAATTTATGACAAAAAAGTTTAGGCTACTTAAGATTATTGCGTTTTTGTGCCACATAACAGCGTAGGTTTTAAAATATAAACGATTTGGAATCTATGAGTATTAAATTGTATTCATCATTTGGAAAAAGAATTTGCTTTCTCATTTTTGCTTTCTCATAAGGAAAAAAAAATACCACAAGTTCTATTCCTTTAACTTTGAATAATTTTTCCAAATGGCCTTTTATGATAGGCTTTACTTTTGGCACCTTTCTATGGTAAATTCTATTAATGCTTAGTTATATTTCAATGGTTCCTTCTTGAGTTCTTCAGTTGGAGTATAGTATAGGTGTTCTCGGTTTTAGCATTGAGTACTATATATAAACACACAAAGAATATAGACTTATTCTCATAGCTTAAGTGTGTTTACGGTGTTGCGAGATCCCCCCGCGAACACGATGAAGTAGGCATGTAATATGTAAATTAGTACTACAGGTACCACTCTTCTTAATCAAGGATTTAACATTTATAAATGAGGGTTGTTGTTTATTTTGTGAGCAAAGTGTTTTTGCAATACTGTAAATTGAGCTGAATAATTACTATATCGATTGCAATGCCTCTGGAACGGCAAACTTGAACCTGCCAGATTTTGGTATCCAACAAAATGCATTGGAAGTCTGTCACATTAGTTAATGTATACAATATATCCTTTATTATCTCTGTTTCCAATTTCCGTATAGAATTTCATATAAGGCATTGACAAAATTCCCACTTAATATTTGTTTGGAATCTGTAATGAGTTAGGCCTACATTGTTCAGCTGACTGCGCCAATAACCGACCAGTATTTGCACCTGTGATCGGATATTGGAGCAGCGATTGTCGGCCTTTTGCCAGAGTAAGCTTGTTTTAAGTATTAAAGAACCAGGGGGACCGAGCTTATGCTCAGTAAAATGATTACTTTTATTTCTCACACAAAGCTCGTTTGATTCGCTCACTCGCCAGGCTGAAGGGTGCTGCACTTTGGTATTTCATTTTCCTAAGCCACAAGTTAAAGATGTACTACATTGATTTATACCTACAAATATCAGCTAATTTTGGTTCAATTTAAACATACAACCTGTACAAACATTGCTTATATTAGTTTAACAATGATTTTATTAGGCCTACACCACTCCATAAAATTAATATTTTAGCCTAAGGTCAAGTTTGTATTAAAAGCTACACACACACATTTCAATTTGCATTAAAAATTCTTACTTCCCTGTCTACTAAAGAATAACCTGGGAATCAGTTCTGCCTACAGCAGTTATGGCTTCTAAAGTGATAGTGCCTTACCGGTTCAATATTGTTTTTATTTCCCACCAGGAAGAAACAGTCATATTTGAGTTTTGACGAGAACAGGAACGCGATATAATCAGGGTCTTCAGCTGCGCTCTCCGTAGACATCTAAAACACAATTGGACCATGAGGTTACCGTAATCGATTTAAAAATTTTTGGGACCCCTACATAGCCTAATGAAAAAAATCTACATATTTTTATTTTTTCATTTGAGTTTTCGTTAGAGGTTTCTTAGAGGTTTTTCACTTTACTTATATTTAATGCTAAAACACTTCTAGGCCAGGGGTGTCATGGTGCCGGAACGCGCCGGAACAACGTTCCGGCACTGGTTTTAAACAAAAGTGGAAATTAAATCAACTTTATAAAAAAAGTATGGTAATTGTGAATAAAAAAAATATTTCTCCAAGCAGATAAAACATAATGCTGTACTAAAGAGAACTAAAAATAATTTTGTGCATAATAAGTTAATAAAATATAGTTACCTATATATAACAAGAATGAATATACCGTAACATAAAAGTTGCCAAAATCTGGAGAACTAGCCTACGCCACTTCAACATGAGTAATCAGAACGCGAGTGATCTAAAGAACAACGTGTAGCCTACTGTGGATCAGGAATGTCTTCAAAGTTAGCAATTAAGTTTATGCAGCACGGAGTAGGCTAACGTCGTTTGCTCAGTGATGTCTAAGGTATGAACATCCAAGGTATTTGTCAATGGCTAAGGTAAGGAGTTCCAATGGAGTCTTGAATAGCTGATTCCCCCCTCACCACCCTTATCTAACATTGTTGTCAGTTTTTATTAACAATCACGTGTCAGATTTAGTCTGCTACACGTCACCATGATTATATGGTACGGTACAGTAAAGCACGATTTGGCAACACCACACTGACTCTCATCGGATTACTTTGGTGTGCTTATGTGCTTTACTCTAACTTAGTAATGTCTGCTTAAGACCTCACACCACTATTAAATTGTACGACCTATGAATTGTACTTTATTTGGAAACCCCGTTTCATGAACCATAATTTATGAAATAAAGCCTTTTATAGGTATACGAAAAATATTTGTAAACCTCCAATGGTTTTTATTTGTTTAACAGCATTATAAGTGTTTGCCATATATATTTATTTTTTATCCCAACCAAAAATACACTGTAAAACAAAGAATATTTGTTGGTAATAAATAATATTCGTGTGAGTATGTCTGTATTATTTCTGCAGTATTTCAATATACTAAATATGTACGTTTTGACTCAATCTAGCATAGCATGAATATAACCTCAAAAAGCTTTTCTTGCGTGTGTGGGGGGGGGGGGGGTTGTAGGCCTCCAAATACCTCAATTCTGGGCCAGGTGCACCATTCCGCCGTGACTTCAAAAATTGCCATGACACCACTGTTCTAGGCACAAGTGTTAAAGACTCTAGTTGGGTGTTTTCAGAAATCTTGGAATCTACCGGTGACAGCATTAAGTTTTAATGTTCATGTCTCCATTCCGGCGACAATGATAACCATTTTAAGTTGTCAAACGCTTTCTAACCGTTTAAAATTTATGCATAGGCCTACACTTAAAGATCGGAACTAGTCTGAGCCTATGAATACTAACGGAATGGTGGTTGGTTTTCGTATGCCCCTTTTTTGTCAATGGACCGTGAATTTGTTTAGTAGACTGAAGGAGAAAGTGGACCGTGAATTTGTTTAGTAGACTGAAGGAGAAAGGACCAGTGATGGCTGATAATCAGCTGCTTTGGTGTCCGTAGGCCTACAATACAAGACTGACTGAAATTAGTGTACGGCAACTTAAACATAGTCTATATGTAACGATTTAGTATGGTCATGGTGTAGTACACTTTATTACACTTTAATAGTCAGAATGACTGTCATCAGAACTGTCATCATTCTGTCGTACAGAATGACGTCATCAATATGGTGGTTGTGTGTAGTTCCTGGGTTTTTCTCTAACAGTAAATTGGTACTTACGCGGGTTTTTCCAAGATTTGATTATCGTGACAGTGTTTACCTGGTGAGGACTATAACCTACAGTTATTGAATATACTGCATGAAGTAGTTACAATTAATTCAAACAGTTTCATGATTGATTTTTGGACTTTAATTATTGATTATCATGTTCATGCATGTCTTTAGTTATAATAAGAAGCTAAACTTAACTCTAAAAAAGTAATATTAACTACAGACCGCCAGTAGTGACACTTGCAAGTCAGCCCACGCTTGAACTGTCAAACGTCCACAGCCTTCTCAATAACAACCTCACAGAGTAACAAGTAGTCGTCATACTATATTAAATACATGGCGTTTAGGCTATCTGAGGATACATGTCCAATCTGTGTAAAAACTGTTGGCACAGATGATAAAGGATTGGGCTGTAGTGGAAAATGCAGAAGATGGTTCCACAAGGATTGCATTCCATTGTCTACAGCAACTTATAACTCCTATGCTAATGACGTTAATAAGTTATGGTACTGCAACAGAGTGGATTGTGTGGATAATTTATCTGATCCCATTAATGGTAAACTGGATGCCATTTTAAACAAACTTGCAACGCTAGCAACAAAAGACGAATTGAAAGCTGTTTCTGACGGAATCACGGAAATTAAGAAGGATCTCGACACAGTAACAGCTAAGTTAAATGACCTTGAACCTCGTCTAACAAAAGTGGAAGGTGAAATTGCCAACCTTAAAGAATCTCAGAACATTTCAGATGATCAGAATTTGGAGGATTATCTATCTGAGCACAACGATCGGCTGAGGCGCGCTAAAAATGTCATCTTATATAATGTGCCCGAGGCTGAAAATCCCTCTTCTAAGGAATCTGCCAAGATCCACGATGGAAACTTTATTAATCTTCTTCTGCAGCACACCCATTCCAAGGTTCTATTAACTGAAATTCATCATTTTAGGCTTGGTAGAGAAGTCCGTGGGAAATCCCGCCCCCTTCTTATGTGTATGCCATCTGAAAGAGAGGCTGTGTCTATTTTCAAGGAGTTTAAAACTAGAAGAGCTCCTGGAGATCTTCTGAGTGTTACACTCTCTCATGATCGTACACCCCGAGAAAGAAAACACTTGGAACAGCTTCGGACATCTTTAAAGACCCGCCAAGACGGAGGCGAGACCGATTTAACAATCAAGTTTGTACATGGAACACCAAGGATTGTGAAAAAAACTAATTAAGTCCAACGGCAAGCAACCAATTTCTCTTAGTATATATGCCCAAAATGTAAATGGCCTTAGACTAAAACTAAACGAATTTAAACACAATCTGGCTTGTGCATCCAATGACATTGTTCTTTTGTGTGAAACCAACCTTCTGCCTAGCATATCTGACAACGAGATACTTGGAGATTTGCCATTTACGATGTACAGATGTGATAGATCCGATGAAACAAGCCTAAAATCCTCTGGCGGTGGTGCTTTAGTTGCAGTCAAAAATAAACTTGTGGCTCGGAGGCTTGTTTGCAGATTCAATATCGAGTGTGTTTTTGTTCTTCTCTCGTTGGGGCCTGGATCTGAGATTCTGCTGGCAAGTGCTTACATACCCCCAGCAAGCAATCTATCCGTCTACAGTAGCTTCTGCGATGCCGTCAACGAAGCAATCCTGGAAGCTAATCATCCTGATAATATCTTCATATTTGGTGATTTTAACCTGCCTCAATTTGACCTCGACTTTCTTGGCCCTGGTGCCCATCGCAGAGCTGAGGAACAGCTTCATGACATGTCCTCACTCAACTCACTACACCAAGTAAATCATGTAAGAAATACTCGTGGTGTCACGCTTGACTTAGTCTTTAGCACAAATCCTTCCCTGGGCGTTGCCGAATCAATAGATCCATTGGTCTCTCCTGACGTTCACCATCCTCCTCTGCATGCTGTCGCTCATTTTAAAACTGCCCTTTCATCTACTAATAGTTATCAAGGAATTGATCTACGGAGATGCAATTTGTTGGGTGTTTACGCTGAGCTTCTACATACTGATTTAAGTTTCATATACCATCAATCTTTACCAATCAGCAACAAGTTTAATCAATTTATCGACATTTTAGAACATCTTACAGTGCAGGCCAGCCCATTGAAACGTTTTGGTGTATCTAGTTTTCCACGATGGTTCTCTAAAGAATTGATTTCTGTGGTAATTCAGAAGAAAGCGGCTCACAGACGATATAAAGAGACACTAAATCTTGCTCACTACCATAACTTCGCCCGTCTAAGGAACATCTGCAAGAGACTGACAAAGGAATGCCACAGACGTTATTTGTCAAACGTTGAAGCCAATATTTCGACTAATCCACGTACTTTTTGGGGTCTAGTAAAATCGCAAAAGAAGTCACCAGAAATGCCTCCCTGTTTGAATCTAAATGGCATCCACGCTTCCGACAACGATGGGAAGTGTGATCTTTTCTCCACCCACTTTAGTTCAGTATTTTCAACTCCTGTCCCCACAGTCCCCAATTTTGAATTTGTTGCTACTGATTGCATTGGAGTTGTGAGGGTCTCCACCGAAGAGGTCAGACTAAAGTTAGAGAGCTTGGACATGAACAAAGGAGCCGGCCTTGACAATATTCCTCCATCCGTCCTCCGTTACTGTCAACACCTTCTTGCTGAACCTCTTCAGGTATTGTTTAATGAATCCTTGAAGGAAGGAGTCTTTCCTCCATCACTGAAGAATGGATACATCATTCCATTGCCAAAATCTGGAGATCCAAGTGACGTGAAGAACTATCGTCCTATCACTATAACTTCTGCTATTAGTAAGGTGTTTGAAGGACTTGTAATGGAGAGACTGAAACCGTATTTCTACAGGTTAATACATCCCTCTCAACACGGCTTTGTCCCTGGAAAATCCACTGTCTCGAATCTGCTTTTATTTCAAGAACTTGTTCTTGGAGCTTTTAGAAGACATAATCAGGTGGATACGATTTATATTGACATGGCAAAAGCCTTTGATAAGGTTGATCATGGTATTCTTCTGTCTAAGCTGGAAGGATATGGGGTTGTAAATCCACTGCTCTCTTGGATTGCAGATTATCTTTCCGACCGCAAACTGGTGGTAAAGATTGGTTCAGCAAAATCTCGCCAATTTGTGCAGTCCTCCGGTGTACCCCAAGGCTCAATTCTGGGTCCAATACTCTTTAATGTCTTCATCAATGACATTGTGAGCGAACCGGGATCAGATGTATTGCTGTTTGCCGATGATCTGAAGATTTTTGCTGAGATATCGACTGTGGACGACTGCAAGGCTTTGCAAGCGAGACTGGACATGATAAAGCAGTGGTGTGAAGTTAATAACATGTGTATAAATCCTAGTAAATGCTCCTTAGTAACTTACCATCGCATCAAATCGCCTATTCTTTTTTCATACAGCATCTTTGGCAATGAAATCCCCAGAGTCGAGAAGATCAAGGATCTAGGTGTTTTGTTTTGTCATGATTTGTCGTTTCATGGTCATATAGACAGTATATGCAAAAAATCTCACCAAATGCTTGGCTTTGTGACAAGAGTTACACGTGGCATTAATAGTCCTGTAGCTCTAAGAACACTCTACTACTCCCTTGTAAGGCAGATCTTGGAATATGCCAGCCCAATCTGGTCTCCCTACAATGTCGGCGCCAAAGACCGGTTGGAGGCTCTGCAGCGTCGTTTCACGCGCCTGGTCGGGGTCAGAAATGGTTACCATTACACTGAAGTACCTATGGAGGCTTTGTCAGCCGAACTCAATTTGCTACCCCTCGCTCTAAGAAGAGAAGTTGCTGACTTTATTCTGCTATACAAAATCCTTAATGGTCATCTTTGCTGTCCAGAACTTCTAGCAGAGATTGATTTCAAAATTCCGACAAGAACTACAAGATCCCAAGATCTTCTAAGTCCCAGGCACCACAGCACAGTTTTTGACTACTACACTCCGTTAGCCAGATTAGTTCGGATTGGAAACCGCATGGCCTTGGATTGCAAACTCTTCTGCGACAGCCTAAGTCACATATAAGATGCCGTGCTGCCGCTCTTCTCCAGGAAGTTGTACAATGAACATTGCATGGGACTCTGCAACTATTTATTATTCACATAAGCAAAAATTCATTGTTAGCATGTACTTTTTTTTTTTTATTTTTGTATGTTTAATGGTAATTTGTATATGTATTGTAAATTTGGTATGTTGCATGGTAAATTTTGCATGTAATTATTTATTTTGCACTCACAGCATTCTTGCATTGTTCCACATGAATCTTTTTTTTTTATATGTTGCTGAAAACTGCCTAGCCTCTGCATGTATTTATTTTTACTTACTTGTATTGTATTGTATTGTATTTTGAACACACAATCATTCATATTGTATACTTGTGTAAACATGGCTGCTGCCGTTGGAAATAAATAAATAAATAAATAAAAATAAAAAATCTATATATATTTTCGAAAGTGAATCGGTCCCCACCAAATATCTCAAAGTAGAAAAAAGGCTAGGGTTATGTGTGATAGTTCATTTTGAAGCTTAAAAAATCAATCAACTTACCTTACTTAAAGTAACAAATTACAAAACTAAATAAAAAAAAAATATCTAATATGGTACATCGAATAAAATTACTATCAACCAAAAATTTATTACACTGTGACTGTGATCAACCTCAACCAATAAGATAACCTAAAAATGACAACCGGAACCGACAACGTTAACATTTTTTTTCTCTCTTCTAGTTCACCGTGAGGTTGGCTTTGGTGTTTGACCATGAAGCTATGTGTTTCAATTACCACCTATTAACATTACAAATGTTAGTAATATACACCACCTATTAACGTTAACGTTCAGTCCGTTAAAAGCGTGCTCTGGTTGCTGAATTTTTTTATTCTTTCTTTTCAAGCCGAAATAGATTGGCGGATAACTTCCATGCAATTGGAAAACAAGATGGACCCAAGGAGGTTATAAGTAAAGCCGTGTCCGCACTGGCCGAACATGTTTTCCGAACAAAGTTCTTCCGAACTTATGTTTGTTCGTTGCTAACCATTTAGAATGTAAATCATATGGCCTGTAATTGTTTGTTAGGAATGTTTGTTGATTTTTTGTCTTCGCCAAACAAGTTGGCCACGAATGTTCGGCCAGTGCGGACGCGGCTTTATATGAGGCGTCCCTTGCCAAAACTCGCCTTCTTCAGTTAGCCAATTTTTTTTAGGAAACACGAAAAACGTATTGTAAATTAAAACCTGGAGATTTTTGAATGATTTTTAGCGAATTTCCCATAGGGAATAAGCTATTACCGTAGGTCTCATGGTAAGACCTAAGCCCGGGTCCATGTTACTTTTTCGTTTTTAGGTGCCCAGAGACCAAAAATAATAGTCATTAAAAATATTATATATATATATATATATATATGTATGTATGTATATATATATATGTATGTATGTGTCCCTAGGCACGATAACTCGTAAAAACGGTCCGATCGACACCAAATTTGGTAGAGATGTGTAATCCTACGTTTATTCGGATGAGTTCGTAAACCAGACATATCGACTTACCGGAAAGGGGTAGTTTTGGGGGGTTTTGTACCCCAAAATTGGGTTTTTTTGCATTTTTCATATGTAAATTTTAAAAATTTTAAATTTTTATTTTGACCATTGGATTTAGTTAAAAAAAACACACAATTTAGTATTTTGAAGCTTTGCTCTATCTCCATTGGTTACCGAGATATTACAAAGTCTAAAGACAGTACATTGTATTTTGGGGCTCCAATGTTAATCTTATGGAGAATAGGGATGTGTTAATATTTCACTTATTAACCAATATTTTTCGATGGAACTTGGTATTCAGCTTCATTTGGTTGAGATTCATCCATTTATGGTAAAAAATCTTGGTTTTTGCGCTTATCATGGCAGCAAACCTGCATACTCTTTTCCCATGTTAATTATATGGAGAATAGGAAAACTTCTTTAGCAATGGACAGATATTGATAAAACTTAGTACATGGCTTCATATGGTCGAAATAAATTTTTTTATGATAAAAACCTACTTTTAGTGTTCCCCATGGCAGCATACCTGCATACTCTCCCTAAATTTATCATAAGGAAAATAGCCATTTATTCCCTATTTATGAGCATGTGATTTTATTTGGTTTACAGTTTTATGTGGTCAAAATTAATATTACTAATTTGGAAATTCGCTGAGTACGCAGGTCTGCTGCGACGGGGAGTATTTTCAAATAATGATCCAAGCTTAATAAATACTGTTATTATCATGGATATTTTGTTTGGGATTAGGTAAGTTTTCCACTAACACATAATGGTTAAGACTAGTTTTGCTTATACCATATGATTCGTTGGGTTAGACTGCGTCAACATATCTGTACGTTTTAATCTACATCGGCCCACAGGGCTACGCCCTATAGGCTTTCAAAGTTTCAATTTTAATCTTATGGGAGAAAGATAATTTATTGAATCATTAGACAGCTGTTGTAATAACAAATTAGCAATGCAGAAAAAACATATGATTCAGTTTATAACATATTGTTTAAACGAAATGGGTCCAAATACAGGTACACGGAGTACATAACGGGTACGATATATCGTAACAACACTATATTACTCTATTTTACATTTGGATTATTACTTGATACCTGAAGTCTTAATCCTTGACCGACAAAGTCGGATAGATTGCGTCAGATTTTTAAATTTACATTGCACATAAACATATATTTACAGAAACAAACTAACTAAATTCTTTGTGGCGGACGTGACTTTTAAATGTTACTGTCAACCAAAAAGCGGCACCTCACTCAGTTCACTCAGTTCGTAAAGTGGCCTCTCTAGGAGACGCTTGTGCAGCACAGTCTTAAATTTTGTTGAGTCCAACTCACGCACACTATCCGGATATTTTTATAGCCGATCGAGGATAGCTCTTTAGTGTGTGGCTGAGTCGACACCTCGGCATATCCAGGTCGCGTCCTCTGCGGGTCTCGTAGTATTGTTTCATATTAACAAACCATTAGGTAATGACCAAATTAAAAATTATCAATCAAGGTAAATCTAAAACCATAAATTCTACCATAGTTTGCTTTGAAATTCCTTACAGTATTTTAGTAATAGTTGAGACAAAAAATCTCCAACGTAAACAAGAACAATTGTTGTTTCCTGCAGCGTTGGCAACACTTGCATTTAACAAAGAGTAAAATGTTGGTCTTTTTTAACACTTTTTAACCAACAAAAACTCTGTGGTGACATAAACTGACACCATTGCTCTTAAGGGATGTAGCTCACCTGGCACTACAGTCATCTTGAACTCCTCCTACTTTCAACCCATTTTCAAGTTTTTGGTGTCAGGGCTTGGTCTGTAGTTGTTTCCGCCAAAAACTGATGAGGATCGAACTGAAAATAAAGGCGTTATCCACCATTGAAATCTCAAAATTTCCCATTAAAATAACATTGGGATGGATTAAAGCATTTTAAACATCTGTTAATAATCAGCTGTAAATACGTGCAGTTATTGGTGAATACAGATATGCAGCACATTATGGGATTGGTCGGATGTCTTTGATTGAGAGCTAAAGCAACATTTGTACTGTATTAAAATAAATTGCTCGATTTCCAGCAACACAAATACTAGTACTTATTTAATACGCTAAGGGATTTTTTGTGTAGAGGACTCCTCCTACAATTCTAAACCAATTTTCAAGTTTTTGGTGTCGTTGGATAGGGCTTGGTCTGTGGAAATAATAAATGCATCGACGCCTTGGAGGGTGGTGATTCAGCTATCATCGGCTGCTTCATTGACCTCTCTAAGGCGTTTGATTGCGTCAATCACAAGATTTTGATTAGAAAGCTTGAACAATTAGGAATCAGGCAGGTGGTTCTGGGCTGGCTGACGTCTTACCTGACAAACATGAAGCAATCAACCACAATTAACTTCACTTCAGTTTCTGGTTAAAAAACAGTTATTCTCACAAACTTCACACAATTTGCAAGGAGTTCCGCAGGGTTCAATTTTAGGGCCGGTTCTTTTTTTAGTATACATTAACGACATATTCCAATCCTGTAATTACCCTCACAAATCTCTGACTTTTTTGCAGAAAACACATAACTTTTTACACAGAACAAAAAAAGGGAGACGTTTTGCCAACTCGGTGCCATCTCTCAGTACTTTTCAGATATCAACTTGAAAATCAATCCAATTAAAACGGATTATATGTTTACCACCATGCAGAAGAGAAATCGTCTTATGAGGGCTGGCTCTTCAACTCTTTTAATTTTTCAGGATGAAAACCTTCTTGAACAAGATGTGTGGAATAAAAGAGCATGATATACATTCATCAGTACTTCTCCTTTACAAAATTTAGACAGTCTTGTTATGATAAATAAATTTGTTGACAATCTGTTGCAAATAAAATCAATATGTTTATCAAATTTTCATCCACTAGAAAGGCGTACAAATTTTATGCAGTCTACTTTTTCAACTACATTATCATCTATCGTCAAATTTACAGGGCTTATTTGGTGGTTTAATTCTAAATCACATGAATTTTGTTTTTCAAAATCTCATCTAAAATAAAATCAAGGAGGGTAAACTAGAAAAAGGGCCTATTTATCTTGAGATAACTTTGCAAATTCAACGAAAATCACTTGGCAAGGACTGTTTATTTTTCCTTCTTTGAAACGCACAAAAACTATTGAACAATCCTTTGGGATCAACCAAAGGAAATCTTAAAAAGATTTTTCTTAAAAAAAGGCCAAAGTCAATTTGGCTTCCCCAGTTGTTCACTGTCAAGAGACTTTGACAGCTTAACATTTTAACTGTTCCAAACGTTTTCATTTTTTAATGTATTTATTTATATTAAAAAGGAAAACAAACTCCCAACATAAAAAAATCACAAGTGCAACACTTTTTTAAATCTAACTTTTCAGAACCTCACAAATTGTCAATATATTAACGCAAAGAGGAATATATGGTGAAACCACTCTTTCAAGCCCTGCCTATTGAACTTAACATTTCAAAGTCAGGTAACAGTTTAAAGCTTGTTGAACATAGTTTTTTATGATATTGAAAGCTTTATTTTGGAGTTCGGAAAATTAACTGCCACTCCCACTTACATGGCATAACCTAGCCTACATTGTCCTGACCCCCTCCGGGCAAGATGGACAAGCTCAACACCACTTCGGTAGATCACTGAGCGCCAAGGGATGTAAGATGTGAAAGTGTTGTAAGACTTATTTTGCACAGTATAACTATACAGCACATAAGAGTAAAAATTAAGTTTATTATGAAGGAAATGGTAACTAAGTTTTATTTTATTGAAAGTTTTTCCCGTGATGCAGAAGAAGGGTAACACCGACACACGATTTACGAGACGGTCTATTCTCACCTCTCTGGAGACGAATAAAACGTACAGTTGGTGTACCGTACAACGTTGAATGCTGACCCATGACAGCCAAACAACTCCGTTGATCTGGTTCTTCTGGAGTCATCCTGAACTGGATGGCGGAACATTCATTGGGAAGCATGACTTTTAGCAGCATGTAGAGGATGCTTTAGTACGATAACAGAACTTGAACATACTCAAAGATATGTTCAACCAAAGGTAAAACCAATGATATCGAATAACAACTTGACAGTCGCGAGTAATTATTTTGTTATAAACCGTTTATGACATTTTATCTGGCCTGTTAGAAAGTCTCTTGTTGGTTACTAACCGGAGGTAGTTGTGTGCTAACCCAAAGCCACATTAGATTAACTTACCTCGTACCGGTACCTGAATTGCTCTGTCAACTAGTAGCCAATAATATTTAGTTTTAGTTGCTTTGATGAGTTTTTTCGCTTTTGAAAAACTATAAATTTAAATACTTTACGTACGATTAACGCAGTAGACACTTCCATAAATGTAAATTATTATTATCGTAATGAATATTCTTTGTAAATGGTGGTAAATACTTATAGGTACTAACTTAGATACTGTTCTTGGAGATTCATCCAGATGGCCATTCGCGTTGGCTGTCTTCAGGATGCCAGAAGACTTTCCGGACATAGGATAACAGTAGTCTATTTGATGAGGGCGAGACTCATATTCAATAGACTTGGGGGAGAACATCAAGGAGCTAGGTTGGTTTGTAGATGTGCAGGTGAGAGGATTTTAAAATTCAACAATGTTTGGGATGTTATTCTCTGGCTTCGTGATTCATGGACTCGGTTCAACTATTAAAACTATTTGACCTTTGTAAGCTCTTTAATCGTCTTTGAATTTACTAACTAAATTCTCTCCCAATAGTTGAAATTTCAAAGAAATTAGAAGAGTTTGGATTATTTTTTATCAGAATATTTAAGCGTATTTTTTAAGACTAGGGATCGCCTCCTGATCGAAATTCAATCAAAATTTCAGTTGATCTGGACCCAAGAAGCTTAAAAACATTTTATAACTAAAACATCTGTTCTTCCTAATTTTCTAGCAGTTGATATTAGGTACAACAGCTGTCTTATGATTAATCAATTCTTATTTCTCCATAAGATTAACATTGGAACTTTGAAAGCCTATGGGACGTAGCCCTGGAGTCCTATAGAAATTAGAATGAGATTCTGCTCATCTACAGGACTATACCTTTCTAACGGTATGCTCGGATTTCTCCTACGATGTACACGAGCTGAGAAAAAAGGAGGAAATGAAACATGCTTGCGTATTAATATATAGATTTTAAATTATGCTTAAATTAACATCACATGTTTTTGTGTTGGAGTTGTAGGCCTGAGCTGTGTTGATGTAACTTATTGTGGAGTGTGTTTGTATGGAAACTCATCTATATTTATAAAAGAGAATGTTGGTTATTTGTTTAGGCCTATTTATATGTCTGTGATCAATGGATAAACCACTGGACCGTTTGTCATAAAACTTTTGGTAATACATGAAAGATTTCATGGAGAATGTTTATAAGCCGTTAGTTTTTGTATAGCCCTCAGGGCTTAGCCCTAGGTCCAACATGAACGTATACCCCTGTCGGAGTTTTTTGGAGTTTTTCGTCTGAGTTGTTTATGAGCACAACATATGGCATAAAATGTTTGTTTGTAATCTTCTATATTTATAAAAGGCAAAGCCCTCACTCACTGACTCACTCATCACTAATTCTCCAACTTCCCGACTAGCTAGAGTACTGAAATTTGGTATACTCATTCTTTAGGCTCAAAATAGGATAGTCTGACTATTTTCATATTAATATTCACAAAGGGCTACGCCCTAGACGTCCTCAAAGTTACCATGTTATTCTTATGGAAGCAACATTTTTGTATTCTAACATATGATTATGGAAATTGAATTAGGTTTGTTTACATCTGTCACATGATGATTCATTCAAGAAAATGCTTATAAGCACAGAAGTAACCAGGTGTGAGATATAATGTTTATTTATGTTTGACTTTTTCAAGATTATAGTGATGTATTATTACTTTTAGTCTGGTGTACTTTGGTTGTATTAAGTGCAGTTTACTTTATTTCGTATTTTATTACTATATACTTTTTTACTGTTCATAGGTACTAACAATCGGTTTTGCAAATATAGTTTTTGAAGCACTTAAGAACTCCGCCACACTGGATTTCAAAATTACCTTAGGGCATTTGCGGGGTTGAAATTTTTGACATGGACGTTCCTCTTTGCTCATGGGTGCTCACTAAGAAACTGTTTTACCATTATAGTTTTCGACATTGTTTAGGGCTCTACCTCAAAGAAGCTGACAATTACTGTATAGCCTACGTGTTGAAATTTGACAAGGACGATTCTCTTAGCTCATAGGTACTATCTATCTAATCTAAGAAACGTTGTGCAGATATAGTTTTGAAGCCCTTTAGGTCTGCACCCCACTGGACTTTCAAATTACTCTAGGACCCAAGGGGTTGAAATATGATGGAGGATTCCCTTTGCTCATGGGTACTCACTAAGAAAAGGGTTTGCAAATATAGTTTTTAAAGCACTTTAGGGCTCTACCTACTGGATTTCAGAATTACATTAGGGCCTTCACGGGGTTGAAATTTGACATGGACATTCCTCTTTGCTCATGGGTGCTTACTAAGAAACGGTTTTGCAAATATAGTTTTCGAAGTATTTTGGGGCTCTGCCCAACAGGACTTAAAAACATTTTAGGGCCTTCGGGGTTGAAATTTGACATGGACGTTCCCCTTAGCTTAAGAATTTCAAAAAAAAGTTTATATTTTGAAATTCTTTAGGGCTCCGTCCCACAAGTCTTGAAATTTACTTTGGGCCCACGGGTTTGAAAGTTGACATGGACGTTTCTCTTTGCTCATTGTTGCTCACTAAGAAACAATTTAGCAAATTTACTTTAGGGCTCCAACCCAAAGAACATAAAAATTACCATATATACTAAGGGATTAAAATCTAACGTGGATGCTCCGTTTTCCAAATAGTTGCTCACTTACAAACTGCTTTGCAAATATAGTTTTCGAAGTTCTTTTCCGCCCCATAGGACTTCAAAATTATTCCAGGGGCTTCCCCCCCACAAATCCTCAGAATTACCATAAATCCTACGGTGTTGAAATTTTACGTGTATGTTCCGTTTTGCTAATAGGTGTTTACTAAGAAACAGTTTTAGAAGTATAGTTTTTTTATGTTCTTTAGGGCTCCGTTCTACATGATTGTAAAATGACTGTAGGGCCTACGGGGTTGAAATTTGACATGGTTGCTCTTTTTTGCTCAATGGTTCTCATTAAGAAAATGTTTTGCAAAATTCCTTCAGAGCTCAACACACAGTAATTTGTTGTTTCAATGCTATTCTTAAGGAAGAAGATTTTGTTGCTCTTTTAAAGATTTTATTACCTAAAAAATAAATTCGGTCACGGGCGAAGCCGTGACGGGAAACAGCTAGTTAGTTCTATAAATAGCTGTTCTCATATTTGAAGTATTGGGAGAAGTTATCTATTAAAGTATTTAGGGGAGATTGGTGATAAAAACTAGATAATATTATGGACTGTGGCGAGTGAGCTTAGCGAACGACCTCACCTACGGGGCGAAAAATTCCTTATGTTGGCATTGCAAAGCATGTCGGATAGCAGATAATATCTCATAAAATTTAAAATATTCATAATAACTCATTGGTAAATTTTAATTTTATTAAAATGGCAAAAATACAGCATTTCACAAATAAGGTCCCACACATGGATTACAAACCAACAAGTGGTCCTAAAATCTTACAAATGACAACGTTAAACAATGTATAAATATTGAATTTGCCATAAGTGGAATTGGTTTGAATCTAACTAAACAAAGTCAAAATAATATTTTATACCAGTATGCCTAAGTTTAATAAAAATATTTCGTGAAAACCAGTACTAATATGTAAATTCACAGCCATCAGGTGAGCGTGCTGCGTGTCAAACTTGTGTAATATTGATAGTATGTAGAAAGAACGGTGTACAAATTCATCACTCTTTGGCAAGGTCCTTGTTGGTAGGAATCCACAGTTCCGAGGTAAGTCATTGTATAAATAATTGCCACATTCCTATGTTGTTGTAAGGTGTGTGGATAAATAATTTGAATTCTATTCGCACATGTCACCCCATGGCTATGAAGTAGCAACAGTGTCTCAGCATTGATTTTACATTTGGAGAGGTGCATTTGTTATATAAAACCAATCGTCTGAGCTACTATAAGTGATTATTATGACAAAAAATATTGATCTTTTTCATTACAGGTAATGTTGGATGTCATGGGAGGTGTACAGTAAAAATAAGCTGTACAAGGGAGATGACAACACTTGAAAAAAGCATAATCAGACTACTGATAGCACCTTTACCAACACTTTCATCCATTTGGGAGGGGGATTGCTGCAACTTCCCTTAAATGCTATGGCACAGTGTAAAATATAAATATATATATATATACTTTTATGTATGTCCCTAGATACCATTGGCTGTTGGGCTATTAATTAACAGTCCTGTCTAAGGAGAATGTCGGCTTTAGTCAGTAACCATAGACTACGAGATCGCGCACAATCATCCTAAACTCATCTCTCATTCACATTCAGGTTAAAATACCCACTGTGTGAGGTACCTGTCTTAAAATAGTGATGTAGTGATATAGTGAAATAGATAAAGTATCCGTTTCATCTGCATAGGATAATACATAGTACTCGCTAAAATAATACTTAACACTCCTATTTTATAAGAAGTTTTAATAGACAAGTGTAAACTGTAAAAGGAACTTACAGTAGGCAGTAGATGTGTGTGAACAGTATTGTGATTAGTAGTGGAGAAACGCGGGAGCTGGCTCAGTTCAAGGTCACCTGAGCGATGATGTCATCGAGGTCAATGACCCCACCGATTGCGTCATCGATGACGTCATCGGTGGGGTCATTGACCTCGATGACGTCATCGCTCAGGTGACCTTGAACTGAGCCAGCTCCCGCGTTTCTCCACTACTGTGATTAATTTTTTCATAAACTACTTTCAACCAAATCATGGTTTTAAGAGGCATAAAATTGGGAAAATTTAAACTCTCAAAACAGAAAGGGTGCAAACTACTAATACAGTTTTCACAATAATTCACGACAAAGGTATGACGACAAACACAACTTCCTGTTAATTATTTCTTTATTTACAAACATAAGCTTTAAAGTACATAAATGCCTTGAACAAAGTTTCCAGGACAATCGGGTTGTTTTTGGAATCAGATAAAGAACAAACTCCATGGTTACTATTTACAATTGGCAAGTTTAATGTGTGAATTTTTATGAATGTAATTAAATACATTACAACTCAGACAGTTGTACACCATAATGAGTATTTAATTCATTCAATAGTACTTTAATCCATGTGTAGTTCACTGAATGTCACAACCGCCCTTTGGTTGATTGGTTGTTTGGTTGGTCGAGGGTGCGGGAAGGCTCCTGTTCACCGAACTCCTCAGTTACTCAGTCTTTTCTCTGAACATTTATCTTGCAGTTAATTAATAAGTGAAAGTAGTGAGGAAGTAAGCAAATTCTTGTACTGAGTTTAATACCTTTTATTATTTTATTTACATAAAAGAAGCTATTTCGTTTAGTGTCATGAAATACAATCTAAATTGATTTGTTTAGCTAAGTTTAAAGAGAAACGGAAAAAGTATATTTATTGAGATGCCTTGTGAAATTTATTATCATGGGTAATAAATATAGCATTCACAACTAAGTCAAAATGGAAATGCACCATTGACCTACATTTTGCAATTAAAAGTATTGATTTTATGAATCCAGAATTAGTTTAATACTGTATCAATAATACGTGTTGTAAGAAAATGAATAATTGATGGTTTTATGATACTACATTGGTTAATGATGAGAAGACAAATTCCTTTTTACCTTCATAACACAAATCCTAGAATAATAGCAAACAATAATATTTCATAAGAGTATAAAAAAGTTAAATGAATTACTTACATTTGAGTTATAAAGATGAGTTAATGTTAATAGTGCCGTTGATGGTATCTAGATACGGTACTGTACATTTTGATTAGAATAACCTGTAATCTTTGATGTTAAAACCAAAATCTGTTACAGTTTCAATACTCTCTAATGCTGTAGAAAGTTGCTTTATTTCCACCAGTTAATTACTCAGCCTCTGCTTTGTATGTTAAGTGATTCATTGGGATGTAATTTTCTGTACAACCAGATGATGCAGTATACTTTGTTGTGGACAGCAGAGTCAAGTGGCTGTTGGCGAATGCTCCTGAGTGGTCATTGGAGTACCAATACATTCTCTGATTAGCATCAAACTGCATCCTGATGGTGTACTCACTGTTGGGAAGCAACGTCACATTTCTTCCATTGCTGATGAGAGGAATCTCAAACTCTCCCCCGTACTCCACCTGCTTGCTGAACCTGACAGTCACTGCAGGACATGTGCAGGTGTTGTTGTCGGCTGAGGTTTGTGTGATTGTTGTTGTACATCCGACCTCGTAAGTTGCCCCTTCAGAAGTTGACTGCAGACGCTTGAGAGCCAGACATTTCAAAGGCAACAGCTCTATGTCACACTTCTTTGTAACAATCTTGAGAGTAAAAGCCCTTATGAAGTAACTTGATATGTGTAAATGTTTTTCAAACTGTAGATCAAACTGCTTTCTCTTACTTTCTGTACCACCTCGAGGTGTGATTTCATTGCAGAACTCAGTCAAGGCCTCTTGCTTTTCTTGTTTCCCAATGGCAATGGTCACAGCCAAACATTCCTCAGCACTGAGTACTCTGGAAGGTGCCACTTCTTGACAAAACTGCTCACTCGTGATGGTGCAGATTCTGATGTGTTGGGTCACTTGGCCCAGCTGCTTCCGAATTTCCATTCCATCATCAGAACCAACTGAAAAGCATATTATGTTATGAGGTTTGGAGTGCATTAAATCCTTTAATATAATAGTAGTGTGTTTGTTGCTCGGCATCGAGCAATTTTGTTTCAATTTTTTTACAGTTTAGGTTTATTTAATGCAGTTTGTTAATCAGTGTATTTTTTAAATAATTTTTGTATCTTAAAATACTTTTTACGTTTTAACCTTGATGATGTAAATTATATTTTTTTATTTTTGACAGGTACTTTAAGGGCTTTTAAGGTCAGAATATCCACTGGAATATCCATATTCTGGTACGATTCTCATAAGAAATCTATTTTGTCTACAGAGTGAAAATTTTGAAAGTGTATGGTATTAATTCATCTTTAAAACCTAACATAAATTTAATTACAAACAAAACTAAACTAAAATAAATTTGCAAAAAAATTATTTTTTGAATTTTTACATTTAAATTCAATTTATTTTGAAATTGTGTTACGGTATTTTAAAGACCAACAGAGGGCAATCAATTAAAATCCATAAAATGACAAATTTATTCAATGAAATTTTCCCAGGATTGTAACACAAAAAATTGTAAAATGCCTGCACGATAAGGGTAGGCCACCCTCGCTTCAAACAATATAAAGTGCATGGAAAATGCAACACCAGCATCCGGGGAACTACTGCCCCCGTCGCCAGAATAAGCTCGTGGATGCGCAACCTTAACATAACTTCTTTGGTATGAATGGACAGATGCTCTCGCTAGTGTGCTGTATTTACTTGTAAAAGCTGTTAAACTTGGAAATCTTTTAATTCCCTTATCAATGTTAATGTAATGAGGAAATGTATCACTTTAAGGGCTTGTAGGGCCCTCCCATTTGGATGGATATTTACTGTTTTAATAAGAAACAATTTCACGCCGAGCTCTATTTAATGATACAAAATTATTAAAATCAATTGACGAGTCTTGTACAAAAAACATGTTGTGTATTAAATATATACATAGAGTTGTTCAAATCAGTATTTCTCTTTAATATTACATTATTCATGCATATTATTGAATACTAATGTTTTGTCTTTTATACCTATTATTACAATTAGTTAAAAGTATTTTTTGTAGCATCAGAGTATAAGTAATAATTACATTTATTAATGCTTATTAATATTTCACAAACACCACCGGTGGATACACAAACTAAGAGGATAAATTTCTCTCAGATACTCAGAATCAAATTATGGCAAAGTTATGTGTATTTTTATGAGATAAATTTCCAAGCCCTTCCCATAAAAACCTTAAACGAAATATAAAAATAAAACTTTTAGTTTTGCTATGTTTCAACTGAGAGTTAAGAATACCAGGATTGTATATACTGTAGGGATGGACGAGATTGGATTTTCAGTTCGAGACGAGACGAGACGAGAATTTTGAATTCTCAAATAATTTCGAGACGAGATCGAGACGAGATTTTCCCTCTCATACATCACGAGAAATGTGTGTTCGGGATTTTAATCTGATTTTGTAACATGGTTAATCCTGATTAATGTGAAGGAACAAATATTTCTTTGTAAATTGCTGATTATATTAATAAACTGAAGTTAAAAAAGTCACTTTCTTAACAAAAGGTCTAGGCCTATAAAGGAATGTACCCAATAAAAAGGTTGAGAAGATATAGGCTCACCATAAACCCTACCGACCTACGTTTAGTAAAACATAAAAAGAGAATCCTCTGTTACAGTTACTTAGTTCACTTTTCACTATTAACCTACTTTAAAATGTTTCCAAATAAGAGCTTTTCCTCACTCACAGATTTCTTGTAGGCATAGGCCTACTAACTTTGAATCACAAGCCTAGAGGCCGGGAGGCTAACAAGAAATAACTTTTAATTGAAGGATTTTAATTTTAAAACAATCTCTTCTTCTTTGTCTTTGTCCATAAGACAATCTTCAGCTCTCATTTTGTTTGCTATTTATTGTCATTCCTCCAAACTATTCAAGTCCAGTATACATAACTTTCACTGCTTTCGAATTCATGTAATTTCCTCAATTTGTCGTCTGCTAGTGGTAAGGTTTTTATTTTGCTCCTAACTGAATAAAGGCAACCATTAGTGTAGCCATGAAGCCTGTATGGTTCTGGTACGACCGTTGATTTTCTATGTATTTAACACAACCTATTTACTGCTGTTCAACAATTATTGTTAATAGGCCTATTCAGTTTTTTTTAGTATCCAAACCTTGAAATAAAATCAACCATCAGCCGATTTTAAGCATTTATGGCTTAAAATAGCCGAACTCTGCTAAGAGTGTGAAATTAAATTAAATTCTGTATTACGTGGGATATTTGAGGTAGCCATTATTCAATCTGATTGGCTATCTTGTCATTCATCTGATTGTTACTACTATTCTTACTGCCAATGTCAAAACAGCTCTTAAATTTGTCAAAAATTATTTGAATCAGTTTTAAATAATCATCTTGAAGCAATTAAATGTCAAATAATGATTGTTTATTGTTTATAAAGTTTTCCCAATGTTCTAAAGATTTATCAAACAAATGAATTATTTTATAAATCAGAAGCTATGTTGACTCCGCCCACTACTGTTGATTGTCAGTACCACTAACAGTCTGTGCAGATGCAGCCGTTGAGCCGTCTCCAGTCCAGTTCAAATCTTGGAAGTCCAACCGTAGTTTAACCGTTTATGATGGCAATTTACGTTTGAAGTTGTGAGGAGGATAGGAAAATAAAACACTTCACATTGCTTCAAAATAATTTATTTTGCAGTATTAAATTCGTAGATTATTTATACCCGTTTTTAACGTTATTCACGATATTTCTCGTCTCGAAAAATCTCGATCAAAATAAAATCTCGTCTCGGTTGACGAGATTAAAAATTTCTCGAAAATTTCTCGTAATTTCGAGACCCGTCCATCCCTAATATACTGGTAACATCCGTATTATATAATGCAAGTCTGCTATAAATATGCATAATAGAATCAGTATTAAATGTCAGTATTAGAATCAGATTAAAAGAACTAAGAAATTTATAGAATGATTTGGAATTAAATATAAGAGCAATATAATTAAGCAACAAAGGTGAAATAAGCTGTTAAACGTCATTAACCGCTGTCAAACGTGTTAAAAGTAGAATCCTCGTGTTACACATTCACATTGTGGTTCAACAAATTTATAGCAGGTTGCAGCACCCATCGGCCTTCATTATAACATTCTGGAAGGTGAGTGAGTGGAGCGAACGAGCTTGTCTTGAATAAAAAAAGCCTTTTTGCACTTTCCATTTTCTAACACCTACTTCATAACTGATAATATTACTTTGAAGAATTGTATAAATTTACTGAGCAAACACTAGGCCCCTAGGTCCTGGACAAAAACTACAAATATAAGGACAAAAAAATATTGAGTCTAGGGACGCAAAGTCTGCGTGTGCCATCCACCGATGCAAAAGATGTATTCAAATTCAAATCTCTTTATTCGTAGCGTTGCCACAACCGCTTCAAATTATAAAGCTTCTCCCAATTTGTTTACCTTATAACACAAAGTGTTTACACATGCATACATCAATATATTTGAATCACACTCAGAAAAGTTAATATTTTTCCCGTGTACAAATTCAACTGGTTTCCGCGGGGGACTCACCGTTGTGCCTGGCCCACCTCAGGGCCTCCCGCCACAGCTCTATCTCTGGCACTTTGAGGGCATCTTGCTCCAGGATCCTGACAAATCCTTCTTGGCTGAGTCCCAGGAATGTCGGGCTGGCCAGGATGCGGTCTGTCTCCTGTCGTAGGATCTGCCAACAATCACACGGTAAAAGTAGTTAAGCTTCTTAGTTTTTGGTCTCTACTTGTAAGATACAAAGAAAACTACTACGTCTAATACCTATTTTACCGCATATAATATGGACAACAAACGGCCCAAACTTATATTTTAAGATAGTATTAACTAAAACTTTTGTTCATGTTACCTGAAGATTTGAACGCTTCCATCAGTTACAAAGACAATGATCAACACAACTAAAACTACAACAAAACTCTGTACTATTCATTAAAATTGAAAACTTTGAGAGGTGCAAAGGTATAAGTTAGTAAATTTATCACACGATAAAAAAAAAATAGGGAGAGGGGGCCAGTTTCCATGAGGTCCCAATTTGCCATCACATCCTAATAACGCCATTAGCTGGATACCCCATTTATTGCCAACAAGTACTTGCAAAAAGGACAAACTTCCTTAAAAAGGACAAACTTCCTGAGCAGTAGTATCCATTAACCAATAAGTCCTTAAGTTAGTAAGTTATTAAGTATTTATATTTTAACCCTCTACAAATTTATAGGTATATAAAAAAGGAACTTGATGTAAACAAAATTTGTAGAAAGTATCTCACTTTCCAGTACAAACGTACAACATTATTGTACATTCCCGTACATGTACTGATCAAAGAGCCAGATTAAATCAACATTTTTTAGCAGATATGGTCAGATCACTATTGTGTGTGTTAACGAAAGCAGTAGAAGACAGACATACAAAAGAAAGAAGCGTTGTATTTTTTTTAATGATCTGATAGTAAAAATAAGTCTGAAAGAACACTGGCTTTAGCAGGCCTCAAATTTCATGTTTTCAATGTAGATTTTCAGTATATTGTTAGTACATCTCTGTATCTCTCCCGTGTGCTACATGTTGTTCCCATGTCCCATTTCAGTTTGTCAACCTTCCTCGTCTCTCCGCCCCCATGACTCACCTGCGTGATGGTGCTCTTCAGCTCCAGTTCCGTGTAGCAGGCTGGATTGTTCAGCAGGGAGCAGATGTTCTCTGTCGTCAGCAGAGACATCAGCCGTCTGGCCAGTTTATTCTTCAGAGTTCCCATCAGGTATTTTTCAGCGACGTAGAGTAGATTGTCTGCCTCATCGAAGGGCAAGCTCGCAGTCGTATCGTGCCCGTAGACATATCTGTGAAGAAGAATTGAGACGAGACAATACAGTAGTTTCATTATTAGCTAATTGAGAATGTTGGGGCATGTTCAAGATGCAACATCTTATAGGAAACCAAAGTATTCTAGTTGTTGGTGGCAAAGGGTGTTTAAAAAGACCCGTCTTAATTGGGTGAGCCCACAACTAAACTGATTTAAAAAAGTACATACATTCGACATTTACTTCATAAATTAAGTTTCAACAATGGACACTAAAAAGGAATAAGGTTTTCAACTTCAAGCTAAAAATAAAGTGAGTTTGGCCCTACAGCTCATCATTATAGATTTTTTTGCAGGTTTCCAACCTCCAAGTGTTTTCAATGCTTAGGAAACATGACATAACAATCGGTTTTAAATTGGAATTGGCCATGATCAGAACTACTATTACCGGTTGATTCCAAGCTTTCAAAACTCACCCATTTCAAATAGTAGAAAATGATTGGTTTTGTACTATGCAATGAAACATCTGATGCCACTGCTACTAACCCTGGAAACACCAAATACGTATCGTACCAATGGATTAAAGGTTATGAATAAATCGAATTTTGTAATAACTGTTAATTGACACTGTTGCCAAGGTAAATAATTATGTCTTATTAAATTAATAACCATAAACATGAATGGAAATTACATAAATGTTCCTAGGTTGATTTTACATGTGTTCAAATGGGATTAGGGCAAGTACTGTAAAAACATACAGGTAACAACCGTAAATACGGCAGTTGCACCAACTCACCTCAGCAGTGTCCTGAATGTGTCCAGGTATATATCAGGCACAGTGACATGTCCAGGCACAACACTTGCAGTTGCAGCAACTGAAGTCAGCAGTGTCTTGAATGTGTCCGGGTATATATCATGCAAGGTGCCTTGTCTTGCCACAACACTTTCAGTTGCAGCAACTGAAGTCAGCAATGTCCTGAATGTGTCCAGGTATATATCATGCATAGTGCCTTGTCCTGTCACAACACCTGAAGTTGCAGCAACTCACCTCAGCAGTGTCCTGAATGTGTCCGGGTATATATCATGCATGGTGCCTTGTCCTGTCACAACACCTGCAGTTGCAGCGACTCACCTCAGCAATGTCCTGAATGTGTCCGGGTATAAATTATGCACGGTGCCTTGTATTGCCAAAACACTTGCAGTTGCAGCAACTCACCTCAGCAGTGTCCTGAATGTGTCCGGGTATATATCATGCACGGTGACATGTCCTGGCACAACACTTGCAGTTGCAGCAACTCACCTCAGCAGACTCCTGAATGTGTCCGGGTATATATCAGGCACAGTGACTTGTCCTGGCACAACACTTGCAGTTACAGTAACTCACCTCAGCAATGTCCTGAATGTGTCCTGGTATATATCAGGCATGGTGACAAGTCCTGGCACAGCACTTGCAGTTGCAGCACCTCACCACAGCAATGTCCTGAATGTGTCCTGGTATATATCAGGCACGGTGACTTGTCCTGGCACAACACTTGCAGTTACAGTAACTCACCTCAGCAATGTCCTGAATGTGTCCTGGTATATATCAGGCATGGTGACAAGTCCTGGCACAACACTTGTAGTTGCAGCAACTCACCACAGCAATGTCCTGAATGTGTAATGGTATATATCAGGCACGGTGACACGTCCTGGCACAACACTTGTAGTTGCAGCAACTCACCACAGCAATGTCCTGAATGTGTCCGGGTATATATCAGGCACGGTGACACGTCCTGGCACAACACTTGCAGTTACAGCAACTCACCTCAGCAATGTCCTGAATGTGTCCTGGTATATATCAGGCACGGTGACACGTCCTGGCACAACACTTGTAGTTGCAGCAACTCACCACAGCAATGTCCTGAATGTGTCCTGGTATATATCAGGCACGGTGAAACGTCCTGGCACAACACTTGTAGTTGCAGCAACTCACCACAGCAATGTCCTGAATGTGTCCTGGTATATATCAGGCACGGTGACACGTCCTGGCACAACACTTGTAGTTGCAGCAACTCACCACAGCAATGTCCTGAATGTGTCCTGGTATATATCAGGCACGGTGACACGTCCTGGCACAACACTTGTAGTTGCAGCAACTCACCACAGCAATGTCCTGAATGTGTCCGGGTATATATCAGGCACAGTGACTTGTCCTGGCACAACACTTGCAGTTACAGCAACTCACCTCAGCAATGTCCTGAATGTGTCCTGGTATATATCAGGCACGGTGACACGTCCTGGCACAACACTTGTAGTTGCAGCAACTCACCACAGCAATGTCCTGAATGTGTCCTGGTATATATCAGGCACGGTGACACGTCCTGGCACAACACTTGTAGTTGCAGTAACTCACCACAGCAATGTCCTGAATGTGTCCTGGTATATATCAGGCACGGTGACACGTCCTGGCACAACACTTGTAGTTGCAGCAACTCACCTCAGCAGTGTCCTGAATGTGTCCGGGTATATATCAGGCACAGTGACTTGTCCTGGCACAACACTTGCAGTTACAGCAACTCACCTCAGCAATGTCCTGAATGTGTCCTGGTATATATCAGCCTCGGTGACACGTCCTGGCACAACACTTGTAGTTGCAGCAACTCACCACAGCAATGTCCTGAATGTGTCCTGGTATATATCAGGCACGGCGACACATCCTGGCACAACACTTGTAGTTGCAGCAACTCACCACAGCAATGTCCTGAATGTGTCCTGGTATATAACAGGCACGGTGACACGTCCTGGCACAACACTTGTAGTTGCAGCAACTCACCACAGCAATGTCCTGAATGTGTCGTGGTATATATCAGGCACGGTGACACGTCCTGGCACAACACTTGTAGTTGCAGCAACTCACCTCAGCAGTGTCCTGAATGTGTCCGGGTATATTTCAGGCACGGTGACACGTCCTGGCACAACACTTGTAGTTGCAGCAACTCACCACAGCAATGTCCTGAATGTGTCCTGGTATATATCAGGCACGGTGACACGTCCTGGCACAACACTTGTAGTTGCAGCAACTCACCTCAGCAGTGTCCTGAATGTGTCCGGGTATATATCAGGCACAGTGACTTGTCCTGGCACAACACTTGCAGTTACAGCAACTCACCTCAGCAATGTCCTGAATGTGTCCTGGTATATATCAGGCACGGTGACACGTCCTGGCACAACACTTGTAGTTGCAGCAACTCACCACAGCAATGTCCTGAATGTGTCCTGGTATATATCAGGCACGGCGACACATCCTGGCACAACACTTGTAGTTGCAGCAACTCACCACAGCAATGTCCTGAATGTGTCGTGGTATATATCAGGCACGGTGACACGTTCTGGCACAACACTTGTAGTTGCAGCAACTCACCTCAGCAGTGTCCTGAATGTGTCCGGGTATATATCAGGCACGGTGACACGTCCTGGCACAACACTTGTAGTTGCAGCAACTCACCACAGCAATGTCCTGAATGTGTCCTGGTATATATCAGGCACGGTGACACGTCCTAGCACAACACTTGCAGTTGCAGCAACTCACCTCAGCAATGTCCTGAATGTGTCCGGGTATATATCGGGTACGGCGACTTGTCCTTTCTCCGCCAACTTGCTGTCTTCTAGCTCCAGCCTCAGCACAACACTGTGGGCCATCAGCATCTCTTTCACCACTCCAATCTTCTCCTGCAAATTGATTAAACCTTATTTACCATATTTAAGACTGAAAGTAAACCAGCATATTGGACTGAGATTAGGCCTATGATACATAAAATGTTCAAAAGTTGAACTAAAAATACGAGTAAGAACTTTTTAGTCCATCAACCACTTTTAACCACGCTGTCCAGAAGTTAATATCAAACAGATAGTACATTACACTATCATAAGTCAATTATCCGGATTAATACGATGGATGGCTGGACAGCCAGTATTCTTATTTGAGGTTTTTTCAATCAATGTTGGATATATCAGCTTAAAGGCCTATTGATGGGCTAATACACGATATATTTGGCAAATAGGATATAGAAATTGCAAAGTAAAAGATCCCAAGAAACAAAGCATTAAATTCTTTACCTACTAAATCAAAGTGTTTAAGCATGAACTTTCTTGCTAGCTTGTGACAAACACCACTTGATAATCCCTTCGTGGTTCTTTCTCCAATAGGACATATTTGAACCATTCCATATTTAACACTTTTATTTGAATTCCCTCCGCCATCAATATGATTTTATTGTATTTAGTTAACCCCTTATCTTGGGTTGTTTTTGGGGTCTTTGGTTGTTCAGAAACCTAAATCTTTTTACGCTTTTTACTTATTAGTTGCGGTCCAGACACTGATTGTTGGAAAGTGAATGTTCTTATTTTGTGTTCTCTCCTCTTTACCTGATTGATTCATACTGAAGCAGAGATTAAATTCTACTGCCTCTTTAATCACGTAAAAAGATTACGAAAAGCGACTTGAAGATTCAAGATGTGTTGTTTTCATAAACTGCAGGAATAATAAATTTAAAAAAAACAAAAATTTTCATTTTTACTAAAATAACCTAGATTATCTGTAACTGCATGAAGAGGACTAACCAGAGTGTACTTTATTGAGGTTTTAAAACTTCATTAGTACAGAACTGTATCTAAAGTTTTATTAGGATGAACGCACTAGTTACCGACCATTTGATTAAACTATAGTATATTAAATAATATAATAAATATATTTAAATGATTATTATACATATAAGTACTTAAGAGTCCTCTTAAACAAGGGGAAATTTAGTTTTACTCGATTACTATAATATGATGGTCACAGGGAATTTTAATTTTTGGCACGACTGTTATTTAGCGGCAGATTAAGCTCCCACAACTAAATGCTTGAGAGGCAAACAACACTATGAACACTTTTTAATGGCATTTTGCAATACCTTTAATACCTTCATTGAAATGGCGACCAAACTAAATAGCAGGTAGTTTGAGCTAAGCATGAATAAGAGATGAGTGTAGGATAATTGTGGCACGATCTTGTAGTCTTGTTACTGACAACTAAGGCAGACATTCTCCTTAGACAGGACTATTAATAATTTGCACAAAAGCAAATGGTATCTAAGGACCTACAGTTTAACGTGGGATCCGGGAACTACTGCTAAGGTCGAGTCGGCAATCAGAAAGCAATTCCGACCTTGGAAAGATTCCCAGGAGGCAGTCCAGTCAGTATGGATGGAAAAGTTTGATTCTGTCAACTGGGATGCTGTCCGTAGTGGTGGTTTTCAGGACCTCAATCGGCATAACGTCACAAATAGTAATATTTGTTAACTTTTCAAAATGTCAAGGTATGAGGTATAACTATTCAACTAAACACTTACCAAGTTTAAAGAAAATTGGTTGAAAAGCTGCGCCCGAAACAGTGGAAAAAATACCATGTTTTAGCAAAAGCCGTATGGTTAACATTGCCGACTACGCAACAATGGGCTACTGGACCAGGGGTGAAGATGACTCTTAAGAAAGTGAAGTATGTGACCGGCAAAGACTCGTTCCCAGCCCCAGACCCAGAGTCTTTTTGGGAATTATTCCTTTTATATTGTTATCACACTGTTATTGTATATTATTCAAAGGAATAAAGTTTATTTTGATTGATTGATTTCTACACATTTAAGTTCTATTAACACATATTTATAGTGGTTGGTAATTGGAAAAAATGGTCGGTTATTGGTGATTTTGCACAATTTTTTTAACTCCCCCAAAAAATTACTCAAAGACGTTTTGGATGAAAAAAATATTTATAGTATAATATGTTAGATAAAGTTTCTTAAAAATCATAAAATGTGTTTAATTTGTCCATGAATTATTCACAGCAGTTTTTCAAATTTCAAAAAGTCTCAATTGGTCGGGTACTGGTGCATTCACCCCATTTATTAAATTAAATATAAAAGATCGTATTTTCTTAAGGATCATGTTATTTTAGTCACACATTTCCATTAGTGCTGGGACAAGGGTTGGATGGAAAATTCTTACTTCCCTGTCTACTAAAGAATAACCTGGGAATCAGTTCTGCCAACCATAGTCATGGCTTCAAAAGTGATAGTGCCTTACCGGTTCAATATGGTTTTTATTTCCCACCAGGAAGAAACAGTCATATTTGAGTTTTGACGAGAACAGGAACGAGATATAATCAGGGTCTTCAGCTGCACTCTCCGTAGACATCTAAAACACAATTCGACCATGAGGTTAATCGGTTTAAAACATTTGGGGATAACAATAAAAAGAGGCTAAACCCCTACATTATAAAAAAATATGCGTATTTTTTTATTTGAGTTTTCGGACATAAAACCCATAAAACCATTTCTTAGAGTTTGTCACTTAACTTATATTTAATGCTAAAACACTTCAATGAATAAGTATTAAGGACTCTAGTCCTTAATACATCTACCAGTGACAGCGGTAACATTCATAGCTCCGTTCCGGCAATAACCATAAAGTTACCATGCTTTCTAACCGTCTAAAAATTGATAGGGCCTACAGACACTTATTGAAACTAGTATGAACCTATGAATACTAACGGAATGGTGGTTGGTTTTCATATACCCCAATTTAGCGTAGGCCGTGAAAGAGTGGACCGAAGGACAGGCCCGGATTATCCACTAGGCCAACCTAGGCCATGGACGCCAGGGGGGGGGGCAACAAACGGACCTTTTTTTCTAAATTTCAGTCAAAAATATATTTATCCGCAAATATAATTAAATTCTGATTTTATCACATACCGTATTTTCATTAAATTCTTTAATAACAGGAGGAATAGAATATTCGGCAAAAGAGAAAGAAGAAAGATCTATTTTAGGCGAACTAGGTGACCCCTTAAGGTGCCGGGAACCAAGGGGCTCCTTGGCGGCGGGGATGAGCACCCCTGATATGCCGTAAAGAGCACCCCTGATATGCCATAAAGAGTGTCTCTGATTAGCGGTCAAGAGCATCACCCCCAGCAACTGGCAGTAAACATCGCCCTTCTATTCGATGGTAAATAGCACAATTGATCAGAGTTAAATAACGCCCCCGACTGGTGGTGAACATACCCTACTACCACCAGTAAAGAGCGCCCCTGATCAACTGTAAAGAGCACCCCCAATACGCATAAATTGCACCTGTGATCAATGGTAAATGCCCCCCCCCCCTACCAGTGGTAAACATTCCCATAATAGACATTAAACAGCCCCCCTTTGCCTTGTAGGGTTTGCCATGACTTAGATTTAAATTTATTTCTGTAGTACAATTATATAATATTTGATTACAGATCTAAAATTAATGTGGTGATAAAATTGAACATTAAATTGTGCAAAAGGACTATGTCAACCGATTAAAGAGACGAAAATGCTGGATCACATTCTTTAAATAGTTCTGTGGTTTTATACAACAGCCAAAGTAATTAGAATTGAAAATACCCTTGTCGCAGCAGACCTGCGTACTCAGCGAATTTCCAATGGAATTTTGGTATATTTTGTATTTTCCCATAAAATCCATGGGGATGAGAGTATGTAGGTTTGCCGCCATATGGGTTTTGTTGGTAAATATAAGTTAAACCCTGCCTAGTGATTGTACATACCGTACCAAATTTTATAAGGCTATGGTGTTCTTTTTATTTTCCCCATAAACCCTATAGGGTTGAGAACGTAGGTTTGCCGCCATATGGGTTTTCTAAGCAAATATAAGTTAAATGCTTCCTAATGAATGTACATACCAAATTTTACCAAGATATGTCAATAAATAAGCAAGAAAGAAGGTTTTGTCGATTTCCCATAAGAATAACATGGAAAACATAGTTTTTGAATTTTCTCCATAACCATTTAAACTAGGTAAAAAATGCAAAATACTAGATTGTTTGTTTTTTAAACTCTTTTAAATGGTTTAAGTTAAAACTGTTGAATTCTCTTAATAAAAGTAAAAAGCCAAAAACCTGTTTTTAACTCTTTTGAAACCCCATAAAACCCCGTTCCCATATTCCGATCATTCTGGTTCGCAAACTCAACCTAGTAGACCCTGTCTTACACCCCTGTACCAAATTTCATCAAAATCAGAGGTTCCGTTCAAAAGTTATCGTGTTTTATAATATATATATATATATATATATATATATATATATATATATATATATATATATCAATTTGAACAAACGGTGTTTTTGGCTTCTAGGGACCTCAAAACGAAAAAGTATCATGGTCCCGGGCTTAGGTCTTACCGTGACTAGTACCGTAGTAGCGTATTCCCTATAGGGAAAATTCGCTAAAAACCTATAAATCGGCCTGTTTTTTTTTTCTTTTTTTTTGGGGGGGGAGGGGTCTGATTGTGACCTTTGGCCTAGGACATCAAAAAGTGTTAATCTGGGCCTGATGGCTGATGATCAGCTGCTTTGGTGTCTGTACAATACAAGACTGACTGAAATTAGTGTAACTTAAACATAGCGTATATGTAACGATTTAGTATGGTCGTAATATGGTGCACTTAGGTATTCTAATTCCGTAAGAAAATCGGTATCCATGAAATATCTCGAGTTAGAAAAAAAGCTAGGGTTACGTGTGATGGCTCATTTTAAAGCTTGAGGGCAAAGGACGCTAGGGAAAATACCAGAAGAATCAAAAAGTTCTGGGGCTCCGCCCCACTGGACCTTGAAGTTTCAATGTCAGTCTAATGGGAAGAAGTTTTTTAGTATTAGATTTACACGTGGGATTAAGCAGATGTTCCAGAGAATAATTTTTATTATACATTCCGCTGGTTATTGAGCAGATATTTTGAGTTAAAATAACCATTTAATAATAGATTTTTAAAACTGGAGATGCGCTATTAAAAAACGATCAGTCATTGAAAAATTACTGATCTACAGAAAACTTCTTTGTGACCCCATGTATGTCATCTATCTTCTTATTTCTATAAGGGTTTCGTCTGTTACGTCTCTTTATCTCTCGACCTACTGAACCGATTTTTAAGATTGAGGTGTCATTTTAAAGCTTAGGATATACCGCAGTGACGAATCACAATTATAAAGGTCATATTGTTTCGGGCTTCGCCCCCCTAGCCTTTGATTTATTTCTAGAGGGCGCTTTAAAATGATTACAAACTTTTATTGCAAGTTCTTTAATGTGAATTGTAATTTAACAGCTGATTACCTTCAGATGAATTTTAAAAGCAAGATAGTAAACAAAATAGATCTCTGTCACTTCATAATAAACATTCACGTACTGAGTAGGTGAGTTTCACTCATACAGATTTATAAAATGCGCAATTTGCGCATGGGCCACCTCGTTAAGTATATATAATCAGGACAAGAATGATTTTGTGTGCTGAATATACCTCAATTAAAAGTAGCTTAGCCATGGTATGGTTGATATAATAGTTAATATATTGTGTTTACTCATAGTGAATGTAGTTTAGTTATTATGTTACTGCTGTTTAAATATCGGCTATTTAGTGGTGAGAGTTGAGTAGTTTTATTAAATGTTTGTTTATTTTTGACTGAATCATATTATATAAACAAATTACTTACAATGGATAAGCAATGTGTGAGGAATATTTTGTTTTATTCATTCTTGGCTTCTTTCTTTACGTTGGTAGTACGAAAACAAAAAACCCTTTAATCAATAAAGGTTGGGAGCTATTCACGTAATGACAGTGTGCGAAAACTAACAGTATATTAATCAATGTTCTATTTCATTGGACGAACATACAAAATATACTACAATCATAGCATAAGGGACGTTGGTGGCAAGGGTGGCAGGGGGAATGGGGGGCACGGGGAGGAACGGCGAGCATGGGGTCACGGGATCATGGGGAAAACGGGGAGTACAGGGGAGGTATGGGGTACAGAGGGGGCACGGGGATGCGGGGAGGCACAACAAGCTGGGAGGCAGGGGGCGCGGGGGCATGGGAGGGTGCAAGTGGCACAAGAAACTTTGGTGGCACAGAAGTAGTTTGGTTAAGGGGAGCACTGAGGAGGCATAAGGGGCACGGGGAAGAACGGCGGGCATGGGGGGACAGGAGCATTTGGAGCATAAGGGTACAGGAGTTTGGGGGCATGGGAAGCATGGGGGTGCCCCGGGGGAAACACGGGGCACGGGGGAGGCATTGGGGACAGAGGGGGCAAGGGAGCATGGGAGCATGAGTAGATGTGGGGGGACATGAGGGGCTTTGGTGGCACGGGGATAATTGGGCATGGGGTACTCGCGGGAGGCAAGGGTGTCATAGGGGGCACGAGGGGCATGCATGAAGTCATGAGAACTTGGGTTCCACAGCAATAGAGCACAGAGGAGAGAATTGCTACTGATATATGTACATCTTTTTCCTAGCAACAAAATTATATGATTTAAAACACGATAAACTCAGTACAGTACTGAATTTTTAAAATGGGGATTTTATAATTTGCTGTATTTTTGGCAAATTGGCCAAACTGTGCAACGCACATAATAGTTGATTTTAAAAATTATTTTAACTACTTTCCAACGTCATTGTCAAATCTGAACTATTGGAAACGAAAGAACAACTCGTGTTCTTTTCAATGATACCAACAGCTTTGTAAGTGGACAAAATAACATTTTTTTTTTCTTTATTTCGGCTTTAGGTTAAAACCATGTTAGGCCCACTACAACAAAATAGAGATACAAATTAGTACTTAAGAGCAATTACAAGAAAATGTTGTTAAACACTATGAATTTGAAAATTTCGTCCAAAACTTTGTCATCCATGTCATAAAGTAAAGTCATTAAATTTACAGGAAATTGAACTTTAAGAGTTTTCAACACTTCATAAAGAGAATTTCTTGAATTAACGTCACACAAAGGGCAAGCAAATATCAGATGGTCCAAACTTGCCTCATCTTCGCCACATTCACAGTTTGGATCTTGAATCACTTTAATTTTAAACAAATGCATTTTAGTGTATGTATGGCCAATTCTCATTCTGCAAATAGTTGTTATGAATTTTCTTGATTGAGCAGAAAACTTAAACCAAGGAGCACTTGAAGCAGATTTTTTCAATTGAAATAATCGGTTTCCTTTAGATTTTGAATGGAAGTCCCAATCATTTTGCCAATTTTTTAGCGCCTTTGCTTTAAATAGCTTCTTTATGTCAAAAAATGAGGGACAATAGAGGTGGGTTTCTGAACATGCGGTTTTTGCTGCTTTATCAACAATTTCGTTACCCGTTATTCCAATATGAGAAGGTATCCAGGCAAACTTTATAGTGTATCCGTTTGAACTCAAATCAAAGTATTTTTTCCTAATTTGAAGAATAAATGGTGAAGAATTGAAGTTAAGCTGATTGTTCATTAAAGCCATTAAAACACTTTTAGAATCTGACAAAATGACAAACGACTTCGAAGAGAGGTTTTCTATATAATATAATGAATGAAGGATGGCAATGGCTTCTGCAGAATAAATGGAAAACAGTGAATTAATCTTGAAAGCGTGCAGAAATTTTCGCTGGGAGTGGAACACCGCGCAAGAGGTGAATGAAGTTTCCAAATTTTTAGAAGCATCAGTGAATAGCAATTCGAAGTTGGGCCACATTTCTCGTGTTGCTCGGTTAAACTCGTGCATCAAGCACTCATTGACATAATTGTTATTTTTACCCAAGTCAAAGAAGTAGGGCTCTATTTTGCCAATTAGGTATTTGTAGTCGATTTGGAAAGAAGTTGGATGAAAGAAGCTGTTCTTATTCACATCGAGAGTATTGCAACAAATAAAGTTTTGATAACTTTGGAGGAGTAACGGAATTCTTTTGTTTTCCCAATACGTAGTAGTATTTACTAAATGATTAAGTTTTTGTATTTTTCTCTTTAGAGGGTGTTGAAGATGGAGGAACATGCATTTTGCTAAGTATCTGTCACTAAGCAATTCTCTTCTTATTTCTAGAGGCATAACACAAGCTTCAACTTCCATAGCATTTGACATTTGGTTGGCAGGCCTGGCGGCGACGTCACCAGTTCTTCTCTTTACAGGCTCTCATATTTTACAGTTTTTAATTAACTTTAACCCATTGGCCTACCTCTATCCTAGTGCACAAAGACCCCCAGGAAATCCACTTTTTCTGGCACTTTTTTAGACTTACAAAAACTGCTATATCTTTGGTGTTTATTGTTAGATTGACCTAAAATTATTGGTGATTGTAGCTTATAGAATATAATTATTAGATAAATATATATTACATATATATTTATATAATATACATATATATATATATATATATATATATATATATATATTTATTTATTTATTTATTTATTTATCTATAGACCTATTTATTTATTTATTTACATATTTACCTAAACATAAAAATAGTTAAATTATTTTTGTTTTAACATATTAATATTATCAATAGTTCCTTGAAGTAATTCATTATTGTCAACTTCCATATAATAGTCATCGAGATCTCCCCATGGCCTATTAGGCCTAGCGTTTTTGTCTGATGTTTGAAGTGGGCATGTTTCAAAAATAAATAAATTAATAACAAACAGGTAGATCAATTTCCCCTGTACTTACTTTATTTAGAGTTTCAATGATAGGCTAGGACCTGTATTTGAAGAGAATGTCATCACTATCGTCAATTTGTTATGTGGTAGGCCTAGGTAACAACACGTTTGAATCATGAATATTACTTTCAGGATCGGATATTTCTCCTTACTGACACCGTTCAAGTGTTACTCGGTCCACAAATTCATCTTCAGTACCTTCTTCATTTGATGATAAGTCATAATTATCAACAAATCTATCAATTTTACTTGAGTGCAAGCCAAAACTATGCGACATCACGATGTAAACACAACCTCAAAACTTGCACTAGTTTGTTTACATTATTAATTATTTTCTGAACATCAGGATTGCCAACCAATAGATTGAAATTGTGGTAAAACTAATGCAGTTTATCATGAAACCAAAAAGTGACCCAGTACGTGCTGCTACCTATTGGAAAAAGCCATAACTGCTTGCAATGTTGGGCGACGAGAGTATCTTGTCGAAGTATTCTGGAGCGCCTGAGCGGCCGGACGAGATAGACTTGTCAAAGTAGGCCAATGGGTTAATTCATTTTGCAGTGCTAATAGTTTGTTAAAGTGATTTATAATTATTGTCAGACCATTTTGAATCAATAGTTTTTATCAGAAACTCAATTTTTATGCTAAATATCTCGGATTGAAGATCGTCGCCCGTTCCAGTTTTTTCACGACTACAGTTTTCCTGTCTTTACCTTACGTTCCACCAAAACCACGTTGCTAAAATTTCCTGACTGTCACCTTTTTAAATAATAACTCCTTTCTTAAGCCTTTTTTAATCATCCTGGAACTACCTAACAATTATTCCATCTTTTAATCCAACCTGCCAACCCTCCTCACCTGGCTACCCAAATTACTTAGCCTATCTTAGGTTGTTCACAGCCCGGTGCTCTTGTATGGAAAAGTTGGTGAGTCGTATCTTTACTAATCTTAATTACTCATCATGACTTTATGTAGGAAATGCAATGACCCAATCGATGATGATGTTAGTGATTCAATTAAGTGTGATTTTTGTAATAGCTGGTTGCATGCCGACAAAAGTTGTAGTAATATGCCTAAGACTGTATTCAATTTCTTTACTAAAACTCAAAATGTTTGGATATGTCCAGACTGTTACAAACCTTGTAGTGATCTAATTTTTAGTAATTCTAAGGACAAATCTGGCCCTCAGCCACATTGGATAGATAGTGAATTGCAAAAGGAAATTTCCCTGAATCAAAGGTTATTAAATGAGAACAAACAACTCAATATTCACCTTAATGAAAAAGAAGTTGCCATTTTAGAATTAACCGACCATGTTAGTAGATTAAGCAATAGGTTAAGAGAACTTGAGGAAAATCCCCCCACCTCCAGTGACTGGTTGAGGCCTAAACACCCATCGAAGCCTTCAAACCAGAAGAGTCAAAGGAACGATGATGTCTGCAGTCCCAATAGGTTCGCTCCACTAGAGGGAACCGATATAGATGGCAGCAACTCTGCTGCTGCTTCCAAAATTGTAGTAGGCCTAAATAAGCCTAAAACTAGGCCACTTCCAAGAACTAGGAAACCTCCAGCTAAACCTACACTTAGACTGGTTGGGGACAGCCATGCCAGAAGTTGCCGTAGAAGAATTGAAGAGCGAACCAGTAGGTTCGAGGTCGAGGCTTGGGTCGGCCCTGGAGCAAACTTGAAGCAGGTGATAAGCGATGGAGCAGCGCAAGCAGTGGGCAAGCTTGGGGAGAAGGACTACTTGGTTATCGTTGGTGGTGTCAACGGTGTCTCCAGTGAGAGCTGCGTTGAGCTGGGGGAGGAAATCGACAGACTGGCTGCGGGATTGAAATGTAAACTAGCTTGGTTGGAAACACCATTCAGGTATGATGAACCTAGGGAAAATGGTTTGATCAAATCTCAAAATAGCCTAATTAAGTCAAAATGTGAACAATACCATTGGTCTTTTATTAGTATAAGTAGTATTTTAGATAAGAGTTGTTACACAAAACATGGACTCCATTTAAATGATCTAGGCAAAGATTTGATGTGTGAACTTTTGATGAATTGTGTTGACTGCTCTCACTTGGTAGAGACTCCCAATGCCAACTCAAAAAACTTAGAGGACCTGGACCACTCTCTCATGACTTAGATTTTAAGATAGGGTTAAAAGGGGATAGGTTAAGTGGGCCTAGGCCTAGTTGTAAATTTTTTTCAAAAAACATGTCAAAAATAATTCATTTAAATATTAGAGGTGTAGCAGAAATGAAACGAGATTTGACCTAAATAAAGGTTTAATTCAACACAATTGAGCATAAGTAAAACAAATAACAAATCAGAGTTTTTAACAAGATACAATGAAGTAAACCTAAATACAAAGAAATAAAACATGTGATATTTTTGTCATATGATCTATGACAAGAGGTTTAACTGGTAAGGTAGAAATGTTAGAAATATTCTTAGATGAAGAAACCCCTGATATCCTCATTTTAAGTGAACATGGCTTAGATTCCAATAAAATGCCTGAAATAAGTTTGCACAACTACATGCTTCTGCATAGTTTTTGTAGGTTAGGGAATAAGATGGGAGGAGTTGCCATATTTTCCCACGTTAATTCAAACATAAATGATGTAATAACCTTAGATTTAAATGATGACATCTGTGAAAATTTTGTCTTTGAATGTGCTGCAATTAGGTTAAATTTGAATGGTTCTAATCTTGTTTTAGCCGGATTGTATAGAACACCTGATGATCAAAACCTTAGTCTCTTCTTTGACAAATTAAATTCTTTTCTGGGCAAATACTGTAATACATCTGATGATGTTTTGATCGCAGGTGACTATAACATCGACACCCTCAAATCAAATACCAAAACAAAAAATTTTAAAAATGTTCTTAAAAGCTTTGGCCTTGGCCTAGCCCTCAATATTCCAACAAGAGTTGCAGAACTCTCTTCTTCCTGTATTGACAATTTCATTACAAATATTGTTAGATTTAAGGCTGCTGTGGCTGTTCCACTAATATCCGATCATGATGCAATTGTCTTTAGTTTTAACACACCACTCAACAACAAACCCAAGGTAGTATGGACTCATGAAAGAGATGTTAAAGAACACAACCTTCTAGAATTAAGACATAGGCTTAAATATGAAAACTGGTCTGATGTTTATAAGATTACGGATGTTGACTCAATGTACAATAACTTTCTGGAGACCTTTCTCTTCCACTTTAACATATCTTGCCCAGTAAAAAAGAAAAAAATTAAGAACTCTTTGGAACAAAAGTGGGTCTCTCCGGAAGTTATCCAAGCTAAGGATCTCATGTTTGATCATTTCCATAGATTTAAGAACACCAAATTAGTTGTTGATAGAATCCAATATAACAATGCAAAAGCTAGATATAAGCAAGCCATCACACAAGCTAAGGCTAATTGGATTGAAAACTCTCTATCCAACGCTAGCAATAAGTCGAAGCAATCTTGGAAGATCATTGATCAGTTCCGCAACAAGGGCCCAAGTTGGTCAATAACTTGGCTTTAAACATTGATGGTACTCTCACAAAAAATCCAAGAAAGACATGTGAAGCCTTGAATAATTTTTTTGTAAACATCGCCAATAATCTTAAGCTGCCTTCAACTGTATCATCAGCAAAGAACCCATTGCCAGCCGTGAACAACAATAATTCTTTTTCCAATTTCAAAAAAATCTCCGAAACCGAACTTTTAACCATTCTTTCCAAATTTTCTCCCAAAACTTCAACCGGTTTCGATGACATCAGTATGAAGATTTTGAAATTCTGTCAAAATCAAATTTTTCAACCATTGACACACATCATTAACTCTTCCCTCGAAAAGGGAATTTTTCCGCAAAAATGCAAAATTGCCAAAGTGAAACCTCTTTTCAAAAAAGGAGTGGAGTCAGACATGGGAAACTATCGTCCTATCTCACTTCTTCCCGCCATTTCAAAGCTTTTTGAAAGAGTGGTGAGTGAGCAGCTGACTCACTATCTCGAGCCCAATAATCTCATTTGTAAAAAACAATATGGATTTAGGAAAAATAAATCCACCAAATTGGCCCTTATCGACTTTGTTAATGAGTGTATCGATGCAATGGAGGCCGGTGAATCTGTAATTAGCTGCTTTGCAGACTTATCCAAAGCCTTTGATTGTGTGGATCACCAGATCCTCCTAGGTAAGCTGAGGGAGCTAGGAGTGAGGGGGGAAGTTTTTGGGTGGATTGCCTCCTTCCTCTCTGGCCGCTCTCAGTTTACTGAAATCCAACACCAATCCAAATTCAAAATTAAAAAAATTGAATCAACCAGGCAACCGATCACAATCGGAGTTCCTCAAGGATCGATTCTTGGTCCGATACTATTCCTGACATATATTAATGATATGTCGGGGGTGGTGTCGGACAGCAATTTATTTATTTTTGCGGATGATACCACCCTTTTCACCAAAAGCAAAAATCTGAGCGAACTAGAAATAGAAACTTTTTTCAAAATTAATTCTCTCGCTCAATTTTTTTCCAGCAATTCTCTTAAATTAAACGCTGATAAAACTGGGTATCTTTCCATCAACACACACCAAAGGAGGAACGCCTGCGATATTGATAAAATTAACGTTTTCATCGGGGAGGTAATGCTGGAACCTTCTACTTCAGCGGATTTCTTAGGGGTGAGGCTGGACGATGGTTTGTCATGGTCTGACCAAATCGGAAAAATCGAAAAAAAACTGGCAACTGGGCTTTTTGTCTTAAGAAGAGTAAGCAAACTATGTAACATTAGTATTTCAAGAACTGTTTACTTTAGTCTCTTGGAGTCTCATATTACTTACTCAATAGCTTTATGGGGTGGTTATAAATCACACTGTGACAGAATACTCCTCTGGCAAAAAAAAGCCGTTAGGTCCATTTTCGGGCTCCCTCCTAGGGAACACTGTGAAAGTTTTTTTGTGAAATTAGGGATAATGTCTGCTCCATGTTTATATTTTTATGAATTAGTAATTTTCATCAGGAATAATAAACTCTTTAACTTATGTCAAAAAAAATCACACTTACAACACCAGGTTCAAAACAAATTTTGCAATTTTCCATAAGTTGTCTGTTTTTGAGAAAAAAACGGCTTATGCTGGTTTGAAATTTTATCAACTTCTGCCACACTTTATTTCTGAAGTCACGGATGACAAAAAATTTAAAAACTCTTTAAAAAACTATCTTGTTCAGCATTGCTTTTATTCTGTGGACAGCCTCACCAGTCACTTAAAAGATTGCAAACCCGACTCTTGCCCGTACCTATCCTCACCCAACCCTTAACTTAGGTCCAACTTTGAGTTGGCATATTGACCAGTCCAACGCATCTTTGCCTACGGATGGAATCTACAAGTAGCCTTACATGGAGAGGACCTCATTAAACCAAGGAATGACCTAAGGGAACTATACTGAATACGATCCAGAATGATTTTATTTTCATTACTTGTATTTCCGAAAATAAAACAAGCGTAATCCATAACTGATCGAATCAGTGACATATACAAAGTTATTAAGACTGCTGGATCTGCTCCCCAATTCATGCTAGAAACAGACCTAAGTATGTTCATTCTTTTGGAGCAAGACTGAGATATTTGTGTGATATGGGATTTCCAGCTGAGTTTTCGATCAAAAGTAACTCCTAAGAATTTATGGGCTTCTTTACATTGAATTTCTTGATGTTTGTATAGTATCCTACAAGATACAGGATTACGTTTACGTGAAAATACGCAAACAGCTGATTTTGAGGAGGAAACTTCCAATCCGCTATTTACTGACCAAGTTGATAGATCACGAAGAGCGTTATTCAGCAGTCCTTCGCACGCTTCAAGAGATTTGTGGCTTATATAAATTACAATGTCGTCAGCAAATTCGAGTAAGTTAATGTAGTGATCTAAAGTCAAACTGAGATTTCTGCAGTAAAGTGAGTATAGTATAGGGCTTAAAACTGATCCTTGAGGGATTCCTTTACTGGTAACTCTATCCTCCGAATAAATGCCTCCATTCTTTATGTGTATAATTCTTTCCTGGTAAAGTAAAGAAATAAAATTTACAATTTTCGCTGGAATGTTCATGGAAATGAGCCTTTTTGATAGGATGTTAAGATTAACATTATCATAAGCACCGTCAATATCTAAGAATGCAGCTACTAAGAATTGAGATTCGGTAAATGCAATTTGAATATCGGTGGAAAATATAGCCAAGTTGTCTACACAACTTCGTCCGCAGCGGAAACCAAATTGGGTAGGAGAGAATAGAAAATTTTTTTCTGCCCACCACTGTAGTCGAAATTTAATCAGTTTTTCAAAAAGTTTTCCCAATGAAGATGATATTGATATTGGACGATATCCTTCTGCCAGGCGAGGATTCCTATTTGGTTTAGGAATAGGAACAATTAAATACTCCTTCCAAGAACTTGGAATAAGATTTGAGCTCCAAAGTTGGTTAAAAATTGATAATAGAGTTGTGATGGCCTCTTGTGAAATATGCTTTAAAAATAGGTTGTGGACATTATCCTTTCCTGGACAAGTTTTATCTTTTAAATTTGAAATGGCTAAGTTAATTTCTTCCATACTAAAATCTTTAATGAAGTCCGAATGAATGTGTTGTAAATTGTTGTCATTAAACAAAGGAATTGGTAATTCTACAGAAGGAGGAGAGTACTTGATGTGAAAATCTTCGGAGCACTCTGCAAAATGGTTTAAATTTCTTGAAGTATTACCATTTGACAAAAACCTATACTTCATTCTTTTAACTTTTTCCCATACATCGGATATGTTGGTTGTTCGGTTGATCTGGTTACAAAAGGAAATCCAGTGATCCCTTTTACAGGATCGGATAAACTTTTGGGTTGTAGCTGCAACTTTCTTATAATTAATATAGTTTTCCAATGTCTGCTTCTTCCTATACCGTGAAAAAGCTGACCTCCGGTGTTCAATATGCGCCGTACATTCCGGAGTCCACCAAGAGCAAGGTGAAAATTTCTTCGAAGGAGGAGATGAAACAGGGATAGCTATAGAGGCAGCATGTAATAAAACTTTACAAAACTCATCATAAGATACAAGGGGGTGTTCTTCAAGAGATATAGCTTTACATTGATTATCAACAGTTTCAGAAAATAACTTCCAATTTGCTTTATTAAAACACCAAAGCTTTCTGGATGAATTCCCCCGAGGGATGTACATTCCCTCTGAATACCCAATACTAACTAAGATTGGTAAGTGCTGATTACTAGTCCAGTCCATTGGAAACGAAAGAACAACTCGTGTTCTTTTCAATGATACCAACAGCTTTGTAATTGGACAAAAATAACAAAAACTACAATTTTTATAAAAACATATGTTTTTTGACGATTTGTTGTTTTCAAGTCAGTATTTTTTAGCACGCTTAATTTTGTTCAAGTTATAATATGAATTGCGCCAATCTATTAAAGATACAAGGTTTGACTATGTATGAAAATGAAAGTTTGGAATGCCTTTTTTTAATGGTATCAATAATAAAATGTTTCTAGATTGTTTTTGATGTGATATGAGTAGTTGAAAAAATATGACCTATGTTGCCAGTACCCGGCAATAGACAATTTTCGCACAAATGAAAATTGCGGATATCCGGCAATGGCCGCTTCTAGGGTTAATGTAGTACTGTTCAAAATTTAACTTGATGTCACTGAATGATAGTAATAAATATTACAATAACTAATAACATTATGACTACATATTGACATTTTGCAGCAAGATGCAATACTAAATAATAATAAATAAATAAATAAATTTATTAATTAACTTCACTGACATATAAACTCAACAACTAACCAATATTCTGACGGATGCATATGTAATGAAAACCGGTGCACTGTCATTAAAAGTCTGCAGTACCTACGCCATATCGGCGTTTTGTCCCATAAGAACAAGGTTAAATTTGAAACATTACTGTGAGTTTGTTTTTCGTCTGAAAATTACAAACTTGATGTCATTTTAAATGTTACCATAGTGTCTTTCATTTGACATGATTGAAAATTAATTAAAAAAATTATCCACTCGAATAATTAATAAAAAAGCAATGTAAAATATCACCATTTTTAAACCATGTTAAACCATTTATAGGAGGTTTCTTAAAAAACTATCCGCATCACATGAACCGTCATACCATTATTGTGAACATATTCAAGTTTCAAGCGAATCCGATGCAAGATTATCAAGATAAAGTGTTTCAAAGACACCTATAACTAACATTGTTCTTATGGGACTAAAAATCAAGATGGCGGAGGTACTGCAGACTCTTAATGGCAAAGAGGGTTTGTGGAGTAAGGTTGGTAATGTAGTTTACATAATTGCGGATAGAGGGCGCAACTCTGCAACAAGCAATAGCACCGATAAACTGTATACTTGCAGAAGAGATATAAATAAAATGGCTTATTTACAAAATTCGAATAGGCCTATATGTCTTAATATTTTTAATAGGTACCTATAAAAACAAAATTCCAGGACTTTTGGGTGTCCTGATACAATTTTGCGTGACATCCCATGACATGATAAAAAACCAGGACAGTCCCGGTTTTCGGGACGTTTGGTTACCCTGTGTTAGAATGTTTGGTTGTCCCGGTTTGGGCCTGTAAATTTATGGCAAGCCTACTCATTCCTCAACTGTGAATTCATCTATTGATTGATGGCCATTTCTTAATTATTGTTTGGTGCATGATTTTCTTTGGAAAGCTATTATTCTATGGCTAAAGATAATAGTGACTTATAGGCCTTACACACCTTTATACCTTACCTTTTATTGAAATGGCGACCTAACTCAATGGGTAGTTTAAAGCCAAGTGAGACATGAGTGTAGGATGATTGTGGCACGATCTTTAGTCTTGTTACTGACTAAGGCCGACATTTTCCTTAGGCACATAATAGTGTTCCAATATGGTAGTACGAGAAACAGAGGAGATTTTAGTTATCGACTATACCGGGGGTCTGGGGTTTCATATCTTTTTTAATAGGGGGCCTAATCAACTGAATTAGGCCTAAAAAATCATTAACACTTCACAACAAATTTTAATTAAAAAAAAAAAAAACAGTTTATTTCCAAATATTATAACAAATTCAGTATAGCATCTTATAAAAGAAAACCAACAAAAAAAAAAACTAAAAGCTAAATTTACCCTAGGAAATAAGCCTAAAGGAGCAGGATGCCTGTACATGGGCTCAGTCGCTATGAGACAGCCTATTAAGGTTGCGCAATATTATGAAAAAATAAAATAAAATAAATATAGGCTGCAATCAATATAACATCTATTACAATTATATTTGTAATAATTAAAAAAATACCTAAGAATGATGATAAATGGAGCTGAAAATATATATTTTTATGTACACTACTGATTAAAAGTCGCGCTAAGCTGGCAGCGGTGATGTGAGAAGCGTTTGAGGGAGGCTACATAGTAGGGTCAGGCCCACCTGAGTCGTAATGATTAATTCGGACCGAGACACTGCTAATTCTATTATCCATTGTGTTACGCTCTTTTTAAAAACAAAGACTGAATGAGTATTAAAAATATGGTCACCCAGCGGATTGGTCATAACATGTATCTTCTTATTTCTATAAGGGTTTCGTCTGTTACGTCCCTTTTTCTCTCGACCTACTAAACCGGTTTTTAAAATTGAGGTGTCATTTTACAGCTTAGGATATACCGCAGTGACGAATCGTAATTACAAAGGTCATATCGTTTCGAGCTTCACCCCCCTCGCCTTTGAGTTATTTCTAGAGGGCGCTTTAAAATGTTGACCAACTTTTATTGCAAGTTCTTTAATATGAATTGTAATTTAACAGCTGATTACCTTCAGATGAATTTTAAAAGTTAGATAGTAAACAAAAATAGATCTCTGTCTCTTCATAATCAACATTCACGTACTATGTAGGTGAGTTTCACTCATACAGAATCATAAAATGCGCAATTTGCGCACGGGCCACCTCGTTATGATATAAAACCCCAGCAATGTAAGATGATTGAAAAAGTCATAGTTAACTGCATAGTAGTTATTATACAATGTTATTCGAATAACGGGTTTCATATGAATGAGAAATATTTGAAAAAGTGCCGGTCTGTTTTTGTAAATATAAATTAAGAGATTTTAGCTGTCTCACGCTAAGTAGTGAAACTTCGTCAAAAAGTGTTTCAGTGGGTTTCCTTGGATTTTTGGTGAAACCAACCGTGATAATTTGCTTTTGGGGAGTAAAAAAGTGTATTTAAAACCGTCGTAAATGATACTCCCTATACAATTATTCCAAAGTAAAGTAAGGATTGAATGTATGCGTAGTATGCTAATTTAACTTACTGATGGAGAATAATTTCTCTAAGATGTCTGGAAGCAAAAATAAAATTTCCAAGTCTTGAAGTTGAAAGCTCTATGTGACTCGTCCACTTCATTCGATTATCAAACACAACTCCAAGATATTTATAAGAAGATACGTTTTTTCAATTATATCACATGAACAGAGTGATAGAGTGTTGCAATTTATTAGAGTGTTGACACAAGATAAATAATTCAATTTGATAAAGAATAATCCGTAGAACCTCTTAGTGATAAGAGCATAAATTTAGTCTTAGAAGTGTTTAGAGAGAGAACAGTCTGATCAAACCACTTTTTTAGGATGGCAAGATCATTCATAGGGCTAAGCGCGCATCTTCCCAGTTAGGACCACTTTCAAAAATCAAAGTTTTTTCAGCAAATAAAGAATGCATCACTTTCAAGTTTAGTTATTATTGATGTAAATTAAAAATACCCCCGCCGCAGCAGACCTGCGTACTCAGTGAATTTCCAATGGAATTTTGGTATATTTTCTAATTCCTCATAAAATCCATGGGGATGAGAGTATGTAGGTTTGCCACCATATGGGTTTTGTTGGTAAATACGAGTTAAACCCTACCTAGCGAATGTACATACCAAATATCAGGTTATGGTGTTCTTTTTATTTTCCCCATAAACCCCATAGGGGTGAGTACATAGGTTTGCCGCCATATGGGGTTTGTGAGAAAATAAGAGTTAAACGCTTCCTAATGAATGTACATAAAAAAATTTTATCAAGATATGTCAATAAGTAAGCAAGATAGAAGGTTTTGTTTATTTCCCACAAGAATAACATGGAAAACATAGTTTTTAAATTTTCTCGATAACCATTTAAGCTAGGTAAAAATTCAAAATACTAGATTATTTGTTTTTTAAAGTTTTTTTAAATGGTTTAAGTTAAAATTGATTAATTTTATAAATAAAAGTAAAAAAAGCCAAAAACCCATTCATTTTTTACCCTCTTGAAACCCCTTTCAAATGGTCCGATTTTTCTGTTTCGCGAATTCATTCAAGTAGATGCTGGCTTGCACTCCCGTACCAAACTTCATCAAAATCAGAGGTTCCGTTCAAAAGTTATGGTGTTAACGAACACATAGATAAATACAGGGTGGAATGAAGTTAGTGTTTAATATTTTAAGAGAACAAAATATACACAAAATGTGATCAAACTGTGTATTTAATTTTTTTTATTCAAACAATTGTGGCCAATAGAGATATTTTTCCATATTTTTTTTACTTCGGTACTTTAATTGGAAAATCTTAATTTTCAGAAAACAGGACCTTGTGTTGATAATCTAATAACATTTTTGGGTTCTACATAAAATTTTCAATAAGATTAACAAGATCAATCACACGTTTAACCCGGTTATTTATTTGTATTTTTCGTTGGAAGATAACAAAATAATTTTTAATAAATTTTTTAATCTTCTAAAACATTCAATAAACTGTTTTGATTTTTTCATAAAAGGTGTCAACAATTATCAACAACTTCGGTATTTTATAGGCTTCAAAATGATGTATCACACATTGAGGTTTGATCATAATGTCGGTGAAATAATCAAACGTATACTAATTAAAACAGGCTTAATCAAAATTTTTATTAATTTGTTACCTTTATTGATAAAACACAATTTTATCAACAATAAATAATTTAATTTAAGAATGTAAATACATTTTTATATTCTCCATACAATTTTCTATAAATAAATAAATAAAGATTGAGTTCAAAAGGCTGGACTACTTCTTGACAATGATTAAGGAGGTGAATTCTCAAAATTAAAAACCCCTAATTCGCGATTTGGGTTTTTTATTATGTAAAGTATTTTAAGAATTAATTAAAAGTCTACTTAAGGGTAATGAATGCATGAATCAAACATTAGTGTATTTGTACAATTATTTTAATAAAATAACAACATTTTGGGCCATTTATCAGCCTTTTGGTTTGTACCAAACCAATTTTTTTTTTTTTTTTTTTTATTTTTTTTATTTTGTACAATGCAGCCCTACATCATTTGTGACTTTAAGATAAGTTCCATAAGAGTTTAGTAGTGACACAGTTAGTAAACAGTAAATTCTTCAGTGCTAGTTTCAAATTCAATTATCAATAGTAAATTTTTGTTTTATGACAGTGGTGTTAGGTTAAAACTTAAGTTTTAAAAATAATCTATAAATTTAGTAAAGTGATTTTGAGTTGTTTCAAAACTAAATATCAAAAATTCGAAGATAAAGTTTACTTACTGTGGTCCAGGTTAAGAAGTTGAAAAATTCACATGCAGTTATAGTGTTATTTAAAGAGGAAATAAGGACATAAAGTTAAAGGATGGTATAATAATGAAATATTAAAGTTAAGAAGGTAATCCTATACAACTTTAAATTAATATTATTTCTACAAATTATTTTTTATCTGTGAAAAGAAGCACTACGTAAGTCACAAAAGGGCAAGTGATAAGTGACGTCACAGTTACCTGTCCAAGACTGTCGATTAGTTGGACACAGAACGATTCTGGAAGTCTGAGTCACTTTGACTGATAAGGGGCACTGACCTTTGGTGCCTCGTCACTCATTCACAAAAACCGTCACATCTGCCTGGCTACAAAAACTTATCTGGCGTTGTAAGCTTCCTCAGCCAACCTACTCAAACTATTTATTTACATTTCTAAGAAATGTTTTGTTTTACTTATTTATTTTAAATAAATACGGGGATCTCTGATAAAGAAAATAAATGTAGCCCATTAATTACCAAAACAAGATATCTGTTTTAAAACCTAATTAATTAAAAAATAATTTTGGTATGGTTAATAGAAATGGGGTTGAACCAAGATACAAGATAGGTGATAAAGTGTTTGCTAAAGTAAAAGGGCACCCACCATGGCCAGCCTTAATTGAGAGTCTTGTAACAAATACAGCATTACCAAAATATAATGTGGTATTTTACGGTACCAAAGAAACTGCTGCAGTTAAAGAAATTAATGTATCTCCTTATCTAGAAAATAAGTCTAGATTTCAAAAGGCAGCAAATAAAAAATTTATGAGTGCAATGAAGAGATTGAACTGAGTTTTAGTAAGAATCAATCTGTAAATAAGCTAAACCTAAATAGTATGGAAACCAATTCATCTATGAATAATGACTCTCATATAGGCATTACCCCTTCAGCATCAAGTAGTTTCCTACATTCAAATACTCCACCTTCTATAACTAAGGAAAAAGTTTTAATTAAAACTGTTGATATCAATGAGAATGTGGGTGTTCCAACCTCACCTGAAACCTTTTTAGTTCCAATTCAGGATTTAGAGGAAACATCTACTTATGAGTTTGAGTTGCAAAACAAAAAAAATACTAATGCATCAGGAATTTCTAATGTCCATGTAAATAACAAAGCCACTGTATCTGACCGTAGTCTAATTAGCCAATCAATATTAAATAACGATTGGCTTACCGATGATCCTATTATTGAGTACTACAACTTACTCACTTCAGAAGTTATTGATAAAGACAATGTTTTTTTGTTAAACCCAATGATATCACAAGCCATAAAATGTTTGACCGATTTTGATTATCTTCTGAATAGTTATAATTTGTCTAAAAAGTCGTATATTATCATCCCAGTAAACGATTCACCAGCTTTTGACAAACCAGGAGGAAGTGGTACCCACTGGAGTTTAATGAGCTACTCAAAGGAAGAAGACCGATATTTGTATTTAGACTCAGTGGGGAAAACCAACTTTGTACATGCCCATAAAATTGCTTGTAAGCTTCATAAGCACATGGAGAGGAATACAGATGTAAACCTTTTAAACCTAACCGTTCCTCAACAAAGCAATGGGTACGATTGCGGAGTATTTCTGGTACTATTTACTGAGGTAATATTACAGCTCATCCAACAGAGTGTGACACCCAATGGTTGGGAAAAACACTTCCCGGCCATATCCGACCATGAAGTTGCAAATAAGCGGTTCCAACTCGCTATGATATACTCTAACTTGCAACTGAATATCAAAGCCAAAACAATTACCACTATGATGCTGAAACCTAAAGTCCAGACAGAATCACTCAACTTTATTAATAAAAATACCGAGAAAGAGAGGTGTAATAGGAATCAAAACAAAAACGATTGGACATTAATAAAATCCAAGAAGGGTAATAGTGTTACCTCTCCTCCAAACAAGACCAATGATACAAACAAGAACCGAATTAAGATCTCTAACAAATATGAGATTTTGGATACTATGGCCCTTGAATGCAATCAGAAAACTTTGGAAAATATTGTGTGCATCGACTTAACAACGGAGAAGCAAGAAAAATCAAGAAGTCAGACTCAAACTAAAACTAAAATAAAAGATCATTTTGGGAAACCGAACCTAACAAAAGATCGACAGGGCGAGGAAAAGACAGAAGAAAATCAAAATAATCCTAAACTACACTTTACATTTTGCTCTGATAGTCAAGGAAGAAATATTCAAGCGAAAATTGAATACTTTAGTCAATACAAGTTTAATGCTTTTGGTTATGTCAGAGCTAATGCAGGACTTCTTCAAGTGATTGAGTCATCTAAAATAGATAAAGTGAACCCTCTTATAATCATGGGTGGCACAAATGACAGCTTGGACAATACACTAAATAGCTTTTACAAAGATCTTGAGGATAAATTAGCAAACTTATGTGAAAGAAGGACAGTTTTCATCACTACCATTCCTAAGCGATTTGATAAGCCATTGGACCATAGAGTCAACCAAGAATTAACAATAATGAATAACTATATCAGAGAATTAGTGATTAGAAAAAATAACATCTATTTGATAAACCTGGATAAATTGAAGAGGAATGATTTTACAACCCATGGATTACACTTAAACAACAAAGGGAAGAATAAGGTTGCCAAGCTCATCGTTAGTGCTTTAAACTGGAAGTTTGGAGTAGGACTTCAATCGAAAGACTTGAATGAAAAAGTAAAAATACTAGAAGCCCACATGGGTCAGGCGATAAAAAAATGCAGATCTCAAAGAAAAACAGCCCTGGCACACTGTATCTCCAAAGATATAAATGATGAAAAAAACATGAGTGCTGGAGTAGCAGTCATCTTTAAGAACCATTTTGGAAGACCAACAAGTACAGACTTTGTCAATGAATACTTAACCTGCCAAACAGTCTACAATGGACCAACAGTATATGGACTGGTAACCAAGGAACAATTTCATGGGAAGCCTACTGCGGAAGACTACAATACAGCTTTTAAGAAATTCACACAAGATTTTAAAAGCAAAGAACTACAACACCTGATATGCTCCCCAATGGGATGTACCAGAGATAGAATCTCTCTTGATCTTTTCGCAAAAAATCTAGCTGAGTTCCATGACCAAACGGGAGCTTCCATCAACGTTATCGTCTACAATGAAAAGTCAAAAAATACACTTAGAAATGGATTAAGTTACTCCAAGTTTCTGACTGAACTTAAAAATTCTATTAAGAGACACTTTCAAGCCGTAAACCAGTCTTCAATAACACCATTGAGTGGATTTTTATTACAATCTTCCAATAAAGAATTTCAACGAGATAAAGAGGGAAATAGTGAGACACCAGCCCATGAGGAGGAACACTTGCCACCCTCTACAGATGACAGCTTTTCACACCAGCAATCTCAGTCGCAGTACACCAGTCCAAACACCAAGCAGCAGCTTCCCTCCATGGCAGATGTGAGCAGCTTCCCACCTCTACCAGTCCGCAGTGTGAGTGTCAGTGAAGTGATGAATGGGCAATACAGTGAAAATGGTGAAAGTGGCGTAACTACATTACAGGCAGTCAGTGTGACTAACATGGAAAATAATCAGATCCTGACATCTCAAAGCAACAATTTTTTAGTCAACGGGTCAAAAATTGTAACAAAAAATTGACAAATGAAATAATATTAATGCATCAGAATATACAGCATCTCCCATCAAGACTTGACATTTTAAGTATAAATTTAGAAGAAATTAATCCTGATATTGTTGCTCTGAGTGAGCATAAAATGTCAGAATCTGATCTTCATAGATTAAATATAGATGGTTTTAAGTTATGTTCCCATTTCACTCGTAAATCCACAATTGGTGGAGGTGTTATGATTTTATGCAAAAAAAATGTAATCACGAAAAAAGTGTCGTTACCTAAAATGAAAGATTTAATATTGGATAAAGAGTTTGAATGTTGTTTTACATTAATAGAAGCAGATAATTTCTCTTTTGTTCTGTCTTGTTTATATAGAACTCCTCAATATAAGTATATACAACCATTTTTAACAAAATTTGAAGCTTTTTTGGAAATTTTAATGAAAAAATACAAAAATGTGGTAATTGTTGGAGATATTAATATTGATGTATTAGGAAATGAATTTGCTTTTAAGAGATTTCGTAACTTTTAAAAATGTTCAACTTGCAATATTTGGTAAATTTTCCGACCAGGGTTACTGATACTTCAGAGACTGCAATCGATAATATTATTACCAACATTCACACAAATAAAAATTTAAAAGTTCTTGGATTAATAACAGAAATGTCTGATCATGATGCCCAGTTACTTAAGATACAACAAATCTCTACAAAAAGTTGGAGTCAAACAAAAACTAAAAAATATAGAAGGAATTTCAATAAGCAAAATATAGAAACACTTATTTATTTTCTGGCTCGGGAATCATGGATGGAGCTCTACTTAGCCCCAGTAGAATCAAAGTTTTCAGTTTTTAATAATCTGTTCATGTATTACTTAGATATAAGTTGTCCTAAAGAATGGGTTACACAGAAATCCTATAATAACAATTACTGGATTACGGAAGAATTAAAGAATGAAAAATGTAGGATTATTAATTTAAGTAAAATGTATCGTGTAACTCGAGATGATAATTTAAAAACCGAACTTAAAGTGAGAAAAAAAGAACTAAAAAAATCCATTGATCAAGTGAAAAAACAATATTTTGACAGTAAAATAAAAAAATCTGATAATGCCATAAAAACGACATGGCAGTTATTAAATAATGAGATTGGTACCCCAAATGACAATAAAGTGAATATAACTATTTGCGTTGATGATAAAACTGTATCAGATCCAGTTCAAGTTGGCACATCTTTCAATGACTATTTTGTAGATGTAGTTGATAAGGATGTAGTACCTAGTATAAATTCCAGACAATTGTCATGTTTGAGGGAGGACAAAGCTGAATCCTCAACATTGGAATTCTTTTGCCTTGAACAAATATCTGAAAAAGAACTAAATGATATAATACTCTCATTTAAAAATAAATCATCGTATGGAATTTATGAAATACCTATAACGTTAATAAAAAATATAAAAGATTTGATTTTAAAACCATTAGTTCATTTGATAAATTCTTCTTTTATAAGTGGCATATTTCCTGAACAGCTGAAGGTAGCGAAAATTAAGCCAGTTTTCAAAAAGGGGGACAGAAAAAATATATCCTCCTATAGGCCAATTTCTATACTACCGACAATTTCAAAACTGTATGAAAGAGTTGTTTATAACCAATTATTAAGATTTTTAGAATGTCAAAATTTGCTAGACATAACACAGCATGGTTTCAGACCTGGCAAGTCGGTAACCACTGCTGCAATAGAATTCATCCAAAACATAATTGGAAAAATTGATAGGGGAGAAAAAGCTGTTGGTATTTTCTTAGATCTGACCAAAGCTTTTGACAGTGTGTCACATGAAATGTTAATTGAATCATTAAAATTACTAAACATAAAAGGAAAAGAATTGGCCTGGTTCAAATCTTACCTTCATGAACGAAAGCAATGTGTTGAAATAACGCAAATCAACCAAAATAAATATAAATATATTGAAAATGTGACCTCAAAATTACGAACAGTGAAGTATGGGGTTCCTCAAGGATCCATTCTGGGGCCCTTGCTGTTTCTCTGCTATCTTAAGGGCCTTCCTAAAGTACTTACTGGAAGTAACAGCTCAATTTGTATGTATGCTGACGATACCAATTTAATAATTTCTGGGAAGAATAAAGAATCAATTGAAATATCATCTTATATAAATCTTGCTCTTATTAAACAGTTTTTTGAAAGTAAAAATTTATTAATTAATCCAATGAAAAGCCAATTTTTATCTTTCTCAACAAAACAATCCAAAACCAAAGTCAATCCATTAATTAAAGTAGATGATGAGATCTTCCAAGAGAGTAAAACAAAATTTTTAGGGTTAATTATTGATGAAAATTTAAGTTGGGATGATCATGTTGAAAATATCCTAAATAAAACAGCATCTGGAATATATGCACTTAGAAGAATGGCAAAGAAATGTAATTTAACAACATTGAGAGTATTATATTTTGCATTAATAGATTCTCACATATCTTACGGCATTGGTATTTATGGGGCAACTTCCAAAAAAAATTTGAACAATATTTTAAAAATACAAAAAAAGGCGATTAGAATAATTTTGGGGTTGAAAAATAGGGAATCGGTCAAATCAAAATTTACAGAATTAGGCATTTTAACTGTGTTTTCTCAGCACGTTTTTTACACAGTAAAACATGTTTATGAGAATAATATCCCCCCCATGGAATTCAGAAATCGTCCGTACAACACAAGAAATTTTTTGACTTTAGAACCTCACAGATTGGAATTTTTTAAGAAAAAACCAGATTATAGAGGATTAAAATTTTATCACCTTATTCCAAATTGTATAAAAAGAACACAAAGCCCCTCAGAATTTACAAAAAAACTTAAAAAATTCTTGATCAATAACCCTTTATATTCATTTGAGGAATTGACAGATATTTGTAACGATGTGAATATGTACCAATAGCTAATGCTACCCGATGAAAGAATTGTATTTGTAAGATGATTTCGTTTGATTTAGTTTTAGTTTTAGTCTGTTTTGTTTTTTATTTTAATAATCTGTTGACGCTATTCACTGTACCTATGTACTAATTTGATGAATAAAGAGATTGATTGATTGATTGATTGATACCATTGGTTGAAGTGGGAGAAAATGTGAATTTTCAAAAGTTCAGCAAAGTAGCCAGTACTTTATGATGTCTCAAGGAAATTTTTTATTTTTATTGCAATATCTGAGGCAGTACATACTCTACGATAATGTAAGAAGGCCTACTTGTTGTAATGTAAAAGTTAAAGGATGTTTAACTTCATGAACGGGCATTTATTACACTTTATAAGCAAGCCATAAATATAAAAATATTAATCAAAATAAAAGCATAAAAACGGGGCTTCAAGATTCAAAGTATAGGAATTATTCTCCTTATCTCTAAGTTCTGTGTTCTAAGCTTCATCGTTATTGATTTATCTATAGAAAATTTTATGGAGAGTATAAAATGCATTTACAATATTAAAAGTAAATATTCATTGTTGATAAAATTATGATTTATTAATAAAGGTAACAAATTACTCGAAATTTGGATTAAGCCTGTTTTAATTAGTATAAGTTTGATTATTTCACCTACATTACGATCAAACCTTAATTTGTGATACATCATTTTGAAGCCTATAAAATATTGAAGTTTTTGAAATATTTGACACCTTCTATGACAAAACCGATACAGATTATTAAATGTTTTAGACGATTAAGAATTTTATAAAAAAATATTTTGTTATCTTCCAACAAAAATTACAAATAAATAACAGAATTTAACTCATGATTTAGCTTGTTATTCTTGTTAAAAATTTTATGTAGAATCCAAAAATGTTATTAGATTCTCAACACAAGGTCCTGTTTTCTTAGAAAATTAAGATTTTCCAATAAACGTACCGAATTTTGAAAAATATGGAAAAAAATACCTCTATTAGCCACAATTGTTTGAATAAAAAAATTTTAAATACACAGTTTTATCACGTTTTGTGTCTATTTTGTTCCCTTAAAATATTAAACATTAACTTCATTCATTCCTCCCTGTATATATGTAGGCTATAAATTTGAATGAACAGTGTATTTGGCTTCTATAGGGACCTAAAAACGAAAAAGTATAAAATAAACGAAAAGTATCCCGGGCTTTGGTCTTACCATGACTATTACCGTAATATCGTATCTATAGGGAAATTCGCTAAAAAGGACTGGACCAAGGGTACTACCATGGATTGCTCCATAATTTACTTGGCGAGCGTCAATTGTGATTCCGTTAACTGTCACACTTTGCAATCTTCCGAATAAATAATTTTAAAAACCACTCAAGTGCGATGCCATGTATTCCAATAATTTCAAGTTTATCTAATAATTTTAACCTATCTACTGAGTCTAATTCTTTTAGCGAATTTCCCTATAGGGAATACGCTATTACGGTAATAGCCATGGTAAGACCTAAGCCCGGGACCACTTTACTTTTTCATTTTGAGGTCCCCAGAGGCCAAAAACACCGTTCGTTCATTTTCATATATATGTATATATATATATGAAAGATTCCCATGCGCAAAGAGGCATGGGAAATTTGTTTTTGTTGTATAACCTGGTGACCTTGAGAATTGGATAATTTAGTGATAAAAGCTCTGAGGAAATTTTTTGGTCTGTAAGAGAAATTGAAACGTTTCTCATAATGACTGACAGACGCTTGTTGTCTGGGAGACAGAAAGAATGGTATTGGACTTTTAAGTTATCGAAATGCGCTGTTAATGCACGGTAGTCATCAGAGGAAGAAACATTAATGTTTATGTTGCTGCCCTTATTCACGGTGTAATAGTCGTCCTTGAGGAGTTTGTTAAGGTCCGCTATTAGAGCTTGGTAATTGTTGGAGTCATGGAGAAAAATGGGTGGAATTCATTGGGGTTTACTAGAAGCTGGGGACTCGTCTTCATCAATAGAATTTGAAATGGCTACATATCTATTTTGTATAACAGTTTTGTAAGGTTGGTTGGAAGATTGAACGTGGGATGAATGAGGTTTGGATTTCCTATTCTTTACAGGCTGGAATGTGTCTTGCGAATCATCCGTATTTGTATTACTTAGTTCCATGTCATTATCATCTTCAATTTGAGAATCGTCCAGATTTGGGGGGGGGGGGGGGATAAATGAGTTAAACCCTTCCTAGTGAATGAACATACCAAATTTTATCACGTTATGGTGTTATTTTCATTTCCCCCATAACCCCATAGGGGTGAGTACATAGGTTTGCTGCCATATGGGTTTTGTAAGTAAATATAAGTTAAACGCTTGATAATGAATGTACATACCAAATTTTATCAAGATATGTCAATAATTAAGCAAGATAGATGGTTTCCCATAAGCATAACATGGAAATCATAGTTTTTAGATTTTCTCCATAACCATTTTTGAGCTAAGTAAAAAAATCAAATTACTAGACTGTTTGTTTTTTAAGATCTTTTAAATGGTGTAAGTTAAAATTGTTGAATTTCATAAATAAAAGTAAAAAAAAACCAAAAACCCATTTTTACCCTTTTGGAACCCCATAAAACCCCGTTCCCATTGTCCAATCGTTCTGGTTCGCAATCCCAATCAAGTAGATGCTGGCTTACACCCCTGTACCAAATTTCATCAAAATCGGAGGTTCCGTTCAAAAGTTATAGTGTTCACATAGATATATATATACACACATATATATCAATTTGAACGAACAGTGTTTTTGACTTCTAGGGACCTCAAAACAAAAAAGTATCACGGTCCCGGCCTTAGGTCTTACCATGACTACTACCATAATAGCGTATTCCCTATAGGGAAATACGCTAAAATATAGTAAAAACTGAATAAATTCGAATCTCAGATATAGCTAACTAATAGAATGTCAACATACTTTTATACACCATTAAGGTATGCCTAAATTTAGTAAATATATTTTGTAAAATAAAGATTGAATGCCTAAATCCGTTTTAAAAAGGTGGCAAATCAAAATCACGATTTGCTGTATATGAGACAATACCAAACTGAAAATATTGTAAATTTGCTACCATCAGGGCAGCGTGCTGTGTGTCGAACTTGTGCAATATTAATAAGAACAGTGTACAAATTCCTCACTCTTTGGCAAGGTCCTTGGTAGGAATCCACATTTCCGAGGTAAGTCATTGTATAACATGGTGTATACTAAATTTTTGGAATGAAATTCCTGGTTTTTTCCAGGTTTTTTCATGGTTTTTCTGAAATTTTCCTGGTTTTCGCGTGAACGTACTAAATGCATTTCAACGCTAAAATTAACAGTCGGTATAGTATAAATATATGTAAATACTTTTAAAAAGTTGATTATTTTATAAATAAACTTAATTTTCTTATATTTTTTTCTTCTTTATCAATTTCTTGTTTTCTTAGACCTATCTTAGCAAGGTAATTAAAGTACTCATATAATAAAAAAAATCAAACTTTTTTTAAGTACCTTTTTTTATTTACCTTTGAATTTAAGACTTTTATACACATAATAAGCTTTATATTATTTAATTGATGTTCAATTCCCCCTCATTTTAGGTATTTCAGAAAAATTAATCTGCAAAGAAATATTTTAATTAAGGGTAGATAATAATAAATATACACAAGATTATTCATAAAAATGTTTATAATTGGAAATGATGAGAAAACAATAATTTAACAAAACGTTATTAACTCAAAACAAATTAAATGATTTGGAATCAAACAGTAGAGTGGTTCAACAATAACAAAAAATCATAAAAATATAATACCATAATAGTCAATAAATCATTTACTAGGGTGAGCCTATGTGTGCAAGAGGGTTGTAAACTTGCCTTACAACTATAAAACAAATATGATGGACAACCATAAAATGTTATTAACTTAAACAAATAAAATGATTTTGATCCAAACAGTAAACTTTGCTAAAAAACTGAAATTCATAAAATCAAGTACAATACCATAATTGTTAACTAATCATTTTCTAGGGTGAGCCTATGTGTGCAAGAGGGTTGTAAACTTGCCTTACAACTATAAAAAAAATTTGATGGACAACCATAAAATGTTATTAACTTAAACAAATAAAATGATTTTGATCCAAACAGTAAACTTTGCTAAAAAAAACTGAAATTCATAAAATCAAGTACAATACCATAATTGTCAACTAATCATTTTCTAGGGTGAGTCAAGACAAGAGGGTGAGTACAAGAGGGTTGTAAACTTGCCGTAAACTATAAAACAAATATGATGGACAACCATAAAATGTTATTAACTCAAAACAAATTAAATTATTTGGAATCAAACAGTAAAGTGGTTCTACAATAACAAAAATTAACAAATATAGGTCTATATAATATTATTTAAAAACAAAGAACAAAACAAAATAAAGAATATCATCTTTTACACTTTTAGACCTGGAGAAACATAATTAATCTCAAGGAAACATAATTAACATGAGGTGGTAACTTGTTACACCACTGAGATAAAAAAAACATGTTGAGCAACTTAATTCCTTAAAACTAACAAGTATATAGGTCTATATAATATTATTTAAAAACAAAGAACAAAACAAAATAAATAGTATCATTATTTTAACACTTTAAGACCTGGAGAAAAATAATTAATCTCAAGGTAACATAATTAACATGAGGTGGTAACTTGTTACACCACTGAGATAAAAAAAACATGTTGAGCAACTTAATTCCTTAAAACTAACAAGTATATAGGTCTATATAATATTATTTAAAAACAAAGAACAAAACAAAATAAATAGTATCATTATTTTAACACTTTAAGACCAGGAGAAAAATAATTAATTTCAAGGTAACATAATTAACATGAGGTGGTAACTTGTTACACCATTGAGATCAAAAGAACATGTTGAGCAACTTAATTCCTTAAAACTAACAAGGACCTTCAAAGGACATCACCCAATTGGTTGACAAGAGACAACAGATATTAAAATACAATCGACAAATCTTACATAAACAATCAAATGACTAACTTAATTTGTTTTTCCGCACCAATGGCAGTGGTTACCAATATAGACTATCATCATCCGTAAAATTAATATTATGTGCAGTCAAATATTCAATTCCTAAAAAACAAAAGGTAAAGTATAAATACTCAGTATAATATTGTTCAAAAATTGCTCTCTATACCATATTAAGGAGGGAAAGATATTTAAATTTTTCATAATGTAGGCCAATCATACTTCTTACATGAAAATAGTATATTCTAAATTCATAAATGCAAAAGGTCAGTCTTACATGTTGAAACCTAAAACTAAAATATCAATCACAGCCTATAGGAACATGAATAGGCTAAAACAAGAATTGGGTATGGTACCCTAAATGAAATGAGTCAACTTATATTAAATACAATAGGAACTGAAATAAAAAGAATTAACTAGATAAAAGCCCTTGACAACTACTGTAGTAGAAAAAGTTGAACAACCAATTTTACTGATCCAACATGCATTTAGCTTTTTGGATTTCTTTGTCTAAGGCAGCAATAGATTGGTCCATTTCAGCCATCATCTTTCTTTTCTTATCTTCTAGTTCTTTAGCTAAAATGCTGGCTTTTCTTTTAGCCACTGCTGCTCGCTCTCTTTCAGACTGATTCTTCTTCATCTCCTCAAGGGATTTCTTCATCTCTTCATGCTAATCCTCCTTGCATTAGCATGTCTGGCAGACAAAATTAGCTCTTTAGAAATAACAAAATTTTCAAGGCCACCTGCTACTTTAAGGCTGTCATAAACCATCCTTTGAGCCTTTAGTGATTCGTTTTTCAAATTTTCAACAATCAGTTCCTTATTGACAGAAAACCCTCTTTCGAGAGCCGCATTGCCATGGGATAGAGGCAGAAGCATTTTTACCACTGACAGTAAGTTGGTCATTGGTGTTGTCTCGTTCTCGAGAATGTTGAACCAAAATACATCAAGGGTTGTCTCTGCTCTAGAAAAACTGCGCATCTTGTCTAAAGTTGATTCTGTGGAAGTCAAGGCTCTGTACTCGCGGTCTGCATTTTGAACAGTTGAAGCTGGCAACCAGTTGCAATTTAATACATGTTCCAATGCTCCGGTCATATTCTCGAGTGATTTAGTTCTTGAAATTGCAATCTGAGATGGATTCAAAAACGATAAGTACTCTGCAAAAGGATAGGAGATTGGGCTTTTCTCCAGTAACTTATGAACTAGATTCTGTAGACAAGTTCGACAATCTTTTCGGAAAGCTAGGAATTGTTTATCTGAAAGGCCATCAGATCTTCTTAAAGCCGCTCTTGTTGCATAGCCCAGATCAACATTTTTGATTTATTTTAGGTTGGTGTAAATTCCATCTGTTTTTTTAAAAACATCAATTTGTGCTAAGGGAGTTTTTTCCAGCATTTCTGGGAGTACAAATTTACTCATCAATGTTTTAGCCAATTCGTTAACTGAATTAAAAAGAAATGGAGCCATCGGGGCATTGGTTTGGAATTCACGCAAGAAAGGTTCAAGGTCTTCAGCAAGTGATTGAAAGAAAGATAGTTTGGCAAGAATCAAAGGGTCTTTTATTGCCTCTTTAACCACTTTAAAACTGTTTGAAGATGGTTCATCACTGGTTCCAGAGACACGGTCAACATAAATCTGTAGATTTGGCAACATCTCAATCGCTCTTTTCACAACGGGAACGTTTTCCAACCATCTAACACTGCAAAATTTCAATGACATTAGGGAAGACTTGGTTAGAGACATAAATACACCTCTACGAGCAGGACTATCTTTAAATAAGTTGTACAGTGCTCTTAAAAACCCAATCAGATTCCATCCAGTTTTGTTTATGCCTAATTTAAAAGCTCCATTGACAACATGTAACCCACAAGTACCAATTTCCAGGAACTGCGGATCACTTTCATTGGACCTCATTTCTGCTTTGACTAATCTAATCAACTTTAAATTCACATTAGGCCCGTCCATTGAAAACTGCAGAATTTTGTTCATGTCAAGTCCTCTGAGCCCCTCCTTTAGTGCATTGAAAAGATCAACAGCTGTGCTGTTTGTTAAAAATACTGATGTTAAATAACGGACATAAACCATGTTAGTAATTTCGTTCCAAAATTTTATGCTGATGTCCATCTGCTGTGTTTGAGACACTTTGTTTAGTGACTCATCAAAACCAACGACGAAAGTCTGACATAGCTGAATGGACTTTCGTAAATTAGATTCAAAGTATGGGGCTAAACCATATGTGATTGTATATTTCACCTTATCCTTGCCCAATTTCATTTCTTGTGCTGTTTCAGAGTCTTGAAACATCTTTTGAAAAATGTTATGCGCAGCTTCGGCACTTCTAAATGATATGTGATGTAGGACCACAAATAGACACCAAAGAATTTCTGCCACAGTGACTTTCTCTTTAATGGTAAATCTTTCTCTGATGGAAAGAGCTGCTGGCTTCTCACATGTAGAGGCTGTAGAAGTACTCGGTAGATCTTCATGACGGTCAGGCATTGTTGGATTTTCCTTTACATTTGGTGTAGACCTACCACTGGGGCCCATAAACATTGCAATTGACGGTGACTTCTTCATGTTTTGAACAATTGTGAGATGCTTTTTTCCCTTTTCATGGCTTGAGAGAGCAGTTCTGCCCATGGAAGTAATGTTAATTTCCTTTTTACACAGTGTACAAAAGGCGTTACCTGGTTTTCCGGGTTTTACCCAAGGGAACTCGTCCACCCATTTGGCTTGGTAGGTTGTGGTTGATTTAGACATGATCTGGCTGAAAAAAACCCAACATGTAAGCGGCTTTTAAAGTGCACAAAAAAAGGAATAATGATACGGTAGTACTTTTGTTGTATAATTCCTAAACATTATTTCACAATAAAGTACACTATTTAGTCACGACAGTAAAAAATTTGTAGATAAAAACTTGTTAGGACTAATTATTTATAGCATTAATTTTAGTTATAAATTGATAAAATTTGTATACTAATCAATTGTAAAATAAAAAGGCTTAAATTTAATCGTTGAATACATAATGCTAAAGTCCGTGATAAAAGCATAACAATTTTAGTTATGCTTTACCAACCAGAAACATTAATTTATCTACAAATGTGATTTAGTATATAATTTTGGAGTGTTAAAAATGTATTATTTCCAATCTTTAATACATTTTTTTAAAGAGAATTGTTCAGTCCAAATTAAAAATCAATACATGTTTCCAAAGTCCGTAATTTTATCATGGAATTTGGAAAACTGTATTGTTTCACTGTTTAAGTCCGTGATGCCTTTTTAATAACTTAAATGTTTTCGGAATCTTTAAAAACACCAATAAACTTTAAATTAATCATATGATTATTCACTATAGGCCTAAATATAAAATTCATGTATAAATAGAAAATATTGGAAATTAAAGTTTTTTTTTTACCTCTATGGTAGTTTGATTATGTAACGATCTTAAGCAAAATGCCTGTCCCAGAACATGCCAACTACTTCTAAACTACGTTTTGTTTCGACTGCCTTATTCGAGTGAAGACAAATATGTTCAACAATAAACTCAAAACATCGAATTTGGTTGTAAATGTTAACATGGACGTCTTTGACTACACTGGTTTTCTTATTATTGGTGAAAAGTTACGCTAATCACAGTATTTGGTAGGATCAAGGCATTTGGATGTTTTACCTTACTCAGAGAATTTCCAATGGGATTTTGGTTTTTTTATTTACCCAAAGACACCATGGTTTTAACCACGTAGGTTTGCCGCCACATAGGTTTTGTATGCTAATAGGCTATAGGTTATAGGCTTACCCTTCCTAATGAAAAAGTAACATGATCCCGGGCTCAGGTCTTACCATAATAACACATTCCCTATGGAAAAATTAACTAAAACAATCTCATTACTACGTTACGAAGACAAATATTACGCTAACAAAATTTAAGTATATGGACTTTAAATCAGAGCTAGAGAATCACCATACCATAATTTCCAAAAGACTTGGTGAACAAAACTCCATTTGGAAAACTAAGAAAACAAAATTAGGCCTAATCAGATTTTAAAATTAAGATAAAGATCAGGTTTTAAGGTTTCGCCTGCTGCCATTACCATTACCACATTAGTCATTATAGGCTAGGTATTCTTTTGTTTTTATTTTAAGCAAGTAAAATGTTTAAGTCAACAAGATCTAATAAGATGATAAATTATACATAGGATAAGCCAATTATGGAGATAAATATAGGCCTAGCCTATCTAAAATAATATTCAGTGATGCAAAAGTAAAAGTTATAAACCATCATTTTTTTTGTGCAACTTTATACAGCATTTAAAAGCATTAGGCAACTAGATGATGGTAGGCCCTTGACTTAGGGGGCCTGGGTATTTCCGTTGATTTTTTCCCTGAATCGGGTAATACTAAGCCCCATTAACAAAAATTGCACCCCAACATTTCCCTGAACAATTCTCTATGGGGGTGGGAGGGGGTTGATAAAAGAGAAAAATCTCAAATTTTTATATAGTGTGATAAAAAATCCAATATAAGGCCTAGGCTTAGCTAAAAAGTTTCTAAATATATACTGATTGCATTTTAAAATAGGCCTAGGTCTACATAAATAGCACTACAGTAATCACCACTTCATATAATCATTTAAATAAGCCTAAAATCTCCCTGTACCCACAAAATATTTTAGAATCTCAACGGGCTGCAATTCACCACTAAGTTCTAAGCCAGCCAGGGACCTATCTTAACTGTTTAATTGACCGGTCAATAATATACCATTAGGTAGCATTAATAAAGTAGCCCATGTTCATTAAAATGATGACTAATGTGAATATTGATTCAACAACAGTAAGCTTACCATAACCACTCTAACGGTAGGGAGATTATTGCTAAGCCTGAAAGGCTAGACTGCTACAAGTTGTAATAGCTTTTTTGAAAACATTTAGGCCTATAAGCCACAGGTTTTAGATCTATACCAGGCATGACACAAATTGACTTTTTATTGCCATTTTGCTCCAGTCATATTACGATTTAGGCACTGACTTGTTAAAATTTTGATTGAACTTTTGGAGCTTGAGACAAGTGGGCTACTGTTATGGTTTATGGATATTACTGTGAACTCATCAGGCCTACCGTTTAAATATAGTAGCTAAAAGTAAAATCTTGCTTCTTAGCATTTTTAACCGTAGACCTTGGAATAACAAAACAGGTAGGCAAGACTAATTAATTAAAAAAAACAGGTTATCGGTAATCACGCAAACATATAGGTAATGAATTATTAAAGATGACAATTACGGTAATTGTGATTATCAGGATAAGAATATATTTTTATTTTCATAACATTTGGTCACGTATATTTTAATATTTAGCATTTAAATTACTTACCTTTAATTAACCACGCCAATCACGAACCTCTTCATATCGGCAAGCCGGCGACTGACTGATGTGATGATAATGTTATCCACGACCACGATACGAACAGTTTAAGTATCGTTCCGAGTCACGACTCTGTATTAGGAGTCACAAGTTATCGGCACTCTCAACCCGGCGTGGCGCCGGCGGTTTTCGGATTACGTTAGCGACTCAAGTGGATGGAATATGAACAACTGAATTCTAGTGCTGCTGTAATCGGCTGTGCAGTTAATTCGGTGCCAATCGCGACGAGCGCTGGTGAGACCTCACTAGCGCTCCAAGCTACCGGTTTTCTTGATACTGACGTTGTTCCAGAACGGAGGATACCTGAAGTGATCGAGTGACATCACATGGCTTTGTTATGATCCCGGCTAGTCGGCCTGTCTTCTCGTTGCCAGCGCCTTCTTGAGTCTTCCAGATTTAATTCGATTTCGCAACATGGCCAAACTGGTTTTTTCTTAGAATAAACTTAAAAATTGACAATACGCCATAGGCACCGTACAGAATTAATAACGAATTTCATCAGGCCTCAAAATGAGGCATCAATTTTATATGGACTACAAAAGGAGAATTACTATTTATTTACACAGTTTCCATTTATTAATTGCAATTTAACAGTTTTGGTCGGAGAATTAATTAACCTTTTTTATGTTTATGTTAGGTTTTGTTTTTTGCTGTCTCAATAAATTATTAAGTTTATTATTTATAAATGATGCAATAATTAGCACAAAGTACAATAATGATCAAATTTATTCTAACAAGTGGCAACACTGTTGGAGTTGCCGTAGTCCATATTCCACGAAATACTGTAGTGTACTTCAATATGTTTCATTTTCCTCAATATTTGCAATAAATGGTACACGAACATAACTCTATTTCAAAATAATAAGGTAAAACAAGGTTCAGGGTGAATAAAATACAACAAAATATGCCTTTATTTTATCATCTTCCTTCCCACGGTGTACAGTTGATTCCAACATGATGACTTCAGACGACACTCCCGTTCCACTAAACAAACTCTTTGACGACATTAATCGTTCTTTGGTGAGAACCACTAAAGTTTACAACACAAATAAGTCATAGTTTGATAACTTAACAAAAAATTGGGTGTTTATAGATCAAAATCCGAGTTTTTAACGTCTGAGCATTAAATTAACGACTTGATTAAAAATCCCGGTTTGTCACGAAATTCCCGGCTATTCGCCGGTTTTTTCCTGGTCGTTTTAAAATCACGGCTTTTTCCCGGTTTTTCCCGGTTTTTTTCCGGTTGGTATACACCCTGTATAATTACCACATTCCTATGTTGTTGTAAGGTTTGTGGATAAATAATTTGAATTCCATTCGTACATGTCACTCCATGGCTATGGAGTAGCAACAGTGTCTTAGCATTGATTTTACATTTGGAGAGGTGCATTTGTAATATAAAACCAATCGTCTGAGCTACTATAAGTGGTTATTATGACAAAACATATTGATTTTTTTCATTACAGGTAATGTTGGATGTCACAGGAGGTGTACAGTAAAAATAAACTGTGTACAAGGGAGATGACAACACTTGAAACAAGGACAATCAGACTACCGATAGCACCTTTACCAACACTTTCATCCATTTTGGGAGGGGAATTGCTGCAACTTCCCAAACATGCTAGGCACAATGTAAAATTTGTATATTCTTTTTATTAGATAAAGTATCCGCTTCATCCGCATAGGATAATGCATAACACTCGCTAAAATTATATTTAATACTCCTATTTTGTGAAATTTGCATAGACTAGTGTAAACTGTAAAAGGAACTTATTTACATTATTTCACTTAGTTTATATATATATATTCTTATAATAATTCAGTTTTGAAAATCTTGGCAGAATCAAATCTGGAGTTCCACTGGACCGATTTTAATTTTTAATATGTCGTTGGAAAGCTCTCATCCTGTAGATTTGCCAAAAAATATGAAAGTTTGATGTTTTTTAGTATTTATGGTGAAAAAATAAAAAAACATGTTTTCCATAAGAAATACATTAGAAACACGTTTTTACGATTTTTTCATTTAAAGGCAATTTTTGGCTGCCTTTACTGCGGTTATTAAAGAAATCCATAATAGTAATTTGTAGGGAATTTAATTGTCTTTCAGAAAATCACCATCCACTTTGGTCGATTTCCTCACCGTTCAAAAGTTATTTACAAAAAACCAAAGCTACTACCAGTTTTGTTTGCATTTCAAAAATACTGAGTTAAGAGAAATCTTGGGGAAATCGAATCTGGAGTTCCACTGGACCGATTTTAATTTTTAGGATGTCGTTGGAAAGCTTTCATCCAGTATATTTGCCAAAAAATATGAAAGATTGATATTTTTTAGTTTTTATGGTGAAAAAATAAAAAAACATATTTTTTATAAAAAATACGTTGAGAACGGGGTTTTACGAATTTCTTATTTGAAAGCAATTTTTGGCTGCATTTAATGTGGTTGTTCAAGAAATGCCGAACAGTAAATTGTAGGAAATTTAATCCTCTTTCAGAAAATCACCATCCACTTTGGTCGATTTCCTCACCGTTTATAAGTTATTTACAAAAAACCAAAGCTACTACCGATTTATTTGCGTTGAAAATTCAGTTTTGAAAATCTTGGGGAAATCGAATCTGAAGTTCCACTGGACCGATTTTAATTTTTAAGATGTCGTTGGAAAGCTTTCATCCTGTATATTTGCCAAAAAATATGAAAGATTGACGTTTTTTAGTTTTTATAGTGAAAAAATAAAAACATGTTTTTCATAAAAAAATACATTGAGAACGGGGTTTCACGAATTTCTTATTTGAAAGCAATTTTTGGCTGCATTTATTGTGGTTGTACAAGGAATGCTTAGTAGTAATTTGTAGGAAATTTAATTCTCTTTCAGAAAATCACCATCCACTTTGGTAGATTTCCTCACCGTTTATAAGTTATTTACAAAAAACAAAGCTACTACCAATTTATTTGCGTTGAAAATTCAGTTTTGAAAATCTTGGGGAAATCGAATCTGGAGTTCCACTGGACAGATTTAAATTTTTAAGATGTCGTTAGAAAGCTCTCATCCAGTAAATTTGCCAAAAATATGAAAGTTTTATGTTTTTTAGTATTTATGGCAAAAAAAATGTTTTCCATAAGAAAAACATTGGAAACGATTTTGCATTTGAAGGCAATTTTTGTCTGCCTTTATTGCGGTTATTAAAGAAATGGTTAATAGTAATTTGTATGAAATTTAATTCTCTTTCAGAAAATCACTATCCACTTTGGTCGATTTCCTCACCGTTCAAAAGTTATTTAGGCCTACAAAAAACCAAAGCTACTAACAGTTTTGTTTGCGTTTCAAAAATACTGAGTTAAGAAAAATCTTGGGGAAATCGAATCTGGAGTTCCACTGGACCGATTTTAATTTTTAAGATGTCGTTGGAAAGCTTTCATCCTGTATATTTGCCAAAAAATATGAAAGATTGATATTTTTTAGTTTTTATGGTGAAAAAATAAAAAAACATATTTTTCAAAAAGACATGTAAAATCAACCTAGGAACATTTATGTAATTTCCACTCATGTTTATGGTTATTAATTTAATAAGACATATTAATTTACCTCAACAGTGTCAATTAACAGTTGTTACAACATTTGATTTATTCATTACCTTTAATCCATTGGTATGATACGTATTTGGTGTTTCCAGTTTTAGTAGCTGTGGCATCAGATGTTTCATTGCATAATACAAGTAACCAATTGTTTCCTACTATTTGAAATGGGTGAGTTTAGAAAGCTTGGAATCTTCCGGGGACAGTAGTATTGCTCATGGGTCATTCAGTTCCATTTCAAACCGATGTTACGTTGTGTTTCCTAAGCATCGCAAACACTCAGAGGTGAGAAACCTGCAAAAAATTTATAATGAACACCTGTATGATTACACTGTTATTTTTAATTTGAAGTTGAAAACCTTTTTTTTCTTATTAGTGTCCATTGTTTAAACTTGGGAGGTAAACTTCAGTGTGTGTACTTTTTTTAATTAGTTTAGGTGTGGGCTCACCCAATTACGACAATGGTCTTTTTTAAACACCCTCGGCCACCAACAACTAGAACACTTTGGTTCCTTATAGGAAGTTGCATCTCAAACATGCCCCAACATTTTCTGGTACCTAATAAGAAACTACTATATAGTCTCACCATCGATTATTAATCTTCTTCTTCACAGATATGTCTATGTGCACGATACGACCGCGAGCTTGCCCTTCGATGAGGCAGACAATCTACTCTACGTCGCTGAAAAATACCTGATGGGAACTCTGAAGAAGAAACTGGCCAGACGGCTGATGTCTCTGCTGACGACGGAGAACATCTGCTCCCTGCTGAACAACCCAGCGTGTTATACGGAACTGGAGCTGAAGAGCACCATCACGCAGGTGAGTCACAGGGGCGGAGAGACGACGAAGGTTGACAAACTGAAATGGGACATGCGAACAACATGAGCACATGGGAAAGATGCAGAGATGCAGTAGAGTCCCGATCTTCCTAACAATATTCTGAAAATCTACATTGAAAACATGAAATTTGAGGCCTGCTAAAGCCAGTGTTCTTTCAGACTTATTTTTACAATCAGATCATTAGAAAAAATACAACACTTCTTTCTTTCGTATTTCTGTCTTCTACTTCTTTCGTAAACACACACAATAGTGCTCTGACCATCTCTGCTCAAAAATCTTATTTAAACTGACAGTTTGATCAGTATGTATACGGTAAAGTTGTTACATGGTGTACTGGAACTTGTGGTACTTTCTACAAATTTTGCCTACATCAGGTGCCATACTTTATAGCAGTTTTTCAGCTCTATATTGCTATAAAATCAAGTTTAAAACTAAAAACGCCAATATTTTAGCAAAATAATAAAAGTATATTGGTGTTATTAATTTTAAAATTTCCTTCTGTACCTTTCTGCATCACCTTTCTGTACCTTTCTGCATCACCTTTCTGTACCTTTCTGCTCAACAGAGTCCTGAATGTGTCCGGGTATATATCAGGCACAGTGACATGTCCAGGCACAACACTTGCAGTTGCAGCAACTCACCTCAGCAGTGTCCTGAATGTGTCCAGGTATATATCAGGCACAGTGACATATCCAGGCACAACACTTGCAGTTGCAGCAACTCACCTCAGCAGTGTCCTGAATGTGTCCAGGTATATATCAGGCACAGTGACGTATCCAGGCACAACACTTGCAGTTGCAGCAACTCACCTCAGCAGTGTCCTGAATGTGTCCAGGTATATATCAGGCACAGTGACATATCCAGGCACAACACTTGCAGTTGCAGCAACTCACCTCAGCAGTGTCCTGAATGTGTCCAGGTATATATCAGGCACAGTGACATATCCAGGCACAACACTTGCAGTTGCAGCAACCCACCTCAGCAGTGTCCTGAATGTGTCCAGGTATATATCAGGCACAGTGACGTATCCAGGCACAACACTTGCAGTTGCAGCAACTCACCTCAGCAGTGTCCTGAATGTGTCCAGGTATATATCAGGCACAGTGACATATCCAGGCACAACACTTGCAGTTGCAGCAACTCACCTCAGCAGTGTCCTGAATGTGTCCAGGTATATATCAGGCACAGTGACATGTCCAGGCACAACACTTGCAGTTGCATTAACTCACCTCAGCAGTGTCCTGAATGTGTCCGGGTATATATCAGGCACAGTGACATGTCCAGGCACAACACTTGCAGTTGCAGCAACTCACCTCAGCAGTGTCCTGAATGTGTCCAGGTATATATCAGGCACAGTGACATGTCCAGGCACAACACTTGCAGTTGCAGCAACTCACCTCAGCAGTGTCCTGAATGTGTCCAGGTATATATCAGGCACAGTGACATGTCCAGGCACAACACTTGCAGTTGCAGCAACTCACCTCAGCAGTGTCCTGAATGTGTCCAGGTATATATCAGGCACAGTGACATGTCCAGGCACAACACTTGCAGTTGCAGCAACTCACCTCAGCAGAGTCCTGAATGTGTCCAGGTATATATCAGGCACAGTGACGTATCCAGGCACAACACTTGCAGTTGCAGCAACTCACCTCAGCAGTGTCCTGAATGTGTCCAGGTATATATCAGGCACAGTGACGTATCCAGGCACAACACTTGCAGTTGCAGCAACTCACCTCAGCAGTGTCCTGAATGTGTCCAGGTATATATCAGGCACAGTGACGTATCCAGGCACAACACTTGCAGTTGCAGCAACTCACCTCAGCAGTGTCCTGAATGTGTCCAGGTATATATCAGGCACAGTGACATGTCCAGGCACAACACTTGCAGTTGCAGCAACTCACCTCAGCAGTGTCCTGAATGTGTCCAGGTATATATCAGGCACAGTGACATGTCCAGGCACAACACTTGCAGTTGCAGCAACTCACCTCAGCAGTGTCCTGAATGTGTCCAGGTATATATCAGGCACAGTGACATGTCCAGGCACAACACTTGCAGTTGCAGCAACTCACCTCAGCAGTGTCCTGAATGTGTCCAGGTATATATCAGGCACAGTGACGTATCCAGGCACAACACTTGCAGTTGCAGCAACTCACCTCAGCAGTGTCCTGAATGTGTCTAGGTATATATCAGGCACAGTGACATGTCCAGGCACAACACTTGCAGTTGCAGCAACTCACCTCAGCAGTGTCCTGAATGTGTCCAGGTATATATCAGGCACAGTGACATGTCCAGGCACAACACTTGCAGTTGCAGCAACTCACCTCAGCAGTGTCCTGAATGTGTCCAGGTATATATCAGGCACAGTGACATGTCCAGGCACAACACTTGCAGTTGCATTAACTCACCTCAGCAGTGTCCTGAATGTGTCTAGGTATATATCAGGCACAGTGACATGTCCTGTCACAACACTTGCAGTTGCATTAACTCACCTCAGCAGTGTCCTGAATGTGTCCAGGTATATATCAGGCACAGTGACATGTCCTGTCACAACACTTGCAGTTGCATTAACTCACCTCAGCAGTGTCCTGAATGTGTCTAGGTATATATCAGGCACAGTGACATGTCCTGTCACAACACTTGCAGTTGCATTAACTCACCTCAGCAGTGTCCTGAATGTGTCTAGGTATATATCAGGCACAGTGACATGTCCTGTCACAACACTTGCAGTTGCATTAACTCACCTCAGCAGTGTCCTGAATGTGTCTAGGTATATATCAGGCACAGTGACATGTCCTGTCACAACACTTGCAGTTGCATTAACTCACCTCAGCAGTGTCCTGAATGTGTCCAGGTATATATCAGGCACAGTGACATGTCCTGTCACAACACTTGCAGTTGCATTAACTCACCTCAGCAGTGTCCTGAATGTGTCTAGGTATATATCAGGCACAGTGACATGTCCTGTCACAACACTTGCAGTTGCATTAACTCACCTCAGCAGTGTCCTGAATGTGTCTAGGTATATATCAGGCACAGTGACATGTCCTGTCACAACACTTGCAGTTGCAGCAACTCACCTCAGCAGTGTCCTGAATGTGTCTAGGTATATATCAGGCACAGTGACATGTCCAGGCACAACACTTGCAGTTGCAGCAACTCACCTCAGCAGTGTTCTGAATGTGTCCAGGTATATATCAGGCACAGTGACATGTCCAGGCACAACACTTGCAGTTGCATTAACTCACCTCAGCAGTGTCCTGAATGTGTCCAGGTATATATCAGGCACAGTGACATGTCCAGGCACAACACTTGCAGTTGCATTAACTCACCTCAGCAGTGTCCTGAATGTGTCTAGGTATATATCAGGCACAGTGACATGTCCAGGCACAACACTTGCAGTTGCATTAACTCACCTCAGCAGTGTCCTGAATGTGTCCGGTTATATATCATGAACGGTGCCTTGTCCTGTCACAACACTTGCAGTTGCAGCAACTCACCTCAGCAGTGTCCTGAATGTGTCCGGGTATATATCGCTTACGTCGACTTGTCCTTTCTCCGCCAACTTGCTGTCTTCAAGCTCCAGCCTCAGCACAACACTGTGGGCCATGAGCATCTCTTTCACCACTCCGATCTTCTCCTACAAATTGATTAAACCTTAATCAGACTGAAAGTAACCCAATATATTGGACTGAGATTTGGCCTATGATATATAAAAATATACACAAGGTAATCAAAAAATAAGAACTTATAAAATCCACCAACCATCAACTAAGTTGTCCAGTACAGTAGTTAATATGAAACAGATGATACATTACATAATTATAAGTCGTTCATCCGGACTAATAGGATGGACGGCCGGTTTAAATGTTAATTCTAGATCAATTTTGATCAGCCGGTAGCCTTAGTTGTGTTTTGCCCCCCCCCCCCCACCTATCAAGTGTGGATATATTAGCTCGTAGCCCTATTGATCAGCTAATCTTTGGCAAATAAGATACAGTCAACTCCTGAAATCCGGGGGCGGGTAAACCGGGTTTCAGATTAACCGGGGTCACAAAAAGTCAATTTCAATTTTATTTATTTTCTCAGTTTAGACAACAATACCATTAATAGTTATTATTTGATTTATCAATTGAAAAAAGGCAATGAAACTGTCAATGAAGCAAAACAGTCAAAAAAACAATGAAAAAGCAATCAGATCGAAAGATTACAAAAAGCGGCTTGATGATGCAAAATTTGATACGAGGGCTATTCAGAAAGTAAGGAACGTTTCCGTCATATGCCGCAAGGCGCGAACATTTACGGGAGCGGCCATTTTGAATTTAAAAATAAAGAAAACTAGCAGCGCGACGATGCTCCTAGTGTAACGGCTGGATAGCCACTGAGGCCCCGAGTGCTCTCATACCCTAATATAGGCAATACGTGCGCGCCTTGCGGCGTAAGACGGAAACGTTCCTTACTTTCTGAATAGCCCTCATATTTTCATAAACTGCGGGCATAAGAGATAGAATTTTTTTTAATATATGAATGGGCCAAAATACAAATATTAATTTTTTGTTACTGAAATAATCAAGCTCATCTGTATGGCTAAAAAGGATTAACCAGAGTTTACTGTATCTAAAGTGTTATTGGGTTGAATGCACCAGTTGTTACTAACGCGGTTGAATAAATTCAACCTCGAAGGGATGAAACTGAAGACAGCCCTCAACAACTGGCTGTTAAAGAACCCATTCTACTCCCTGGACGAATTTCTGCAACGAAGGGACACGCTTCCAACCTCCACAATAATGAAAAACATGAAATTGTAAACATTTGACACTATTACAAATCTTTATGCTTTGTAAATAAAGAGATTTTGATTTGATTTTGAAATTAAAGTACATTAAGTAAAATTATAAAATTTATTTGAATGATTATTATACATATGTACCGTACTCAAAGTCTTAACAAACCGGAGCAATTCAGTTTTACTCGATTACGTTACTACTATATCATGGTCATTCAGGTTGAAATAATAAAACGTCTTCCAACACTACTCGATATATTTACACTTATACTGTAATTGTTTACAAGACGGTAAATATATATAAAAGATCTTATAATGGCGATCAATTTCGACCAGTCACACCGGTCATCATCAGGCCCAATCCGAGACTCTCCCATTATAAGATCTTTTATACATATTTACTGTCTTGTACACAATTACAGTATAAGTGTAAATATATCGAGTAGTGTTGGAAGACGTTTTATTATTTCAACCTGAATATCAATACGCATAATGCTAATCAAGAAGTTATTTATATGATGGTCACAGGGAATTTTTATTTCTATCACGACTGACATTTGGCAGCAGAATTTTGAATTCTTAGCACAATTCTTGAGAGTTTAATAGAATTTCGTAATGGTCAGTGGTTATTCAGAACAGACTAAAACCAAGAATTTGATATTATTATACTATAATTTTTTGTTTATTTCTATACAAATTAATAAGTAGACGCTTATTAGATCATCACGTTATATTTCACTAGTATTCGACCAGTTGGACATTTACTGGGTTGTAAGATTTGTTCACTTTTGTGTGCCTGGTATTGCATTTAACACTTAGAACAAGCTTACTTACTTTAACAATAGGCCAACAATCGCCGCTCCAATATCCGACCACAGGTGCAAATACTGGTCGGTTATTGGCGCAGTCAGCTGAACAATGTAGGCCTAACTCATTACAGATTCCAAACAAATATTAAGTGGGAATTTTTTCAATGCCTTAAATGAAATTCTATAATGGAAATTGGAAATGGAGATAATAAAGGATATATTGCATACATTGACTAATGTGTCAGACTTCCAATGCATTTTGTCAGATACCAAAATCTGGCAGGTTAAAATTTGCCATTCCATAGGCATTGCAATCAATGTTATAATTATTCAGCTCAATTTACAGTACTTACTACAAAAACACTTTGCTCACAAAATAAACAACAACCCTCATTTATAAAATGTTTAAGAAGAGTGGTAGTACTGATTTATATATCACATGCCTACTTCATCGTGTTCGCAGCCTGGGGAGATCGCAACACCGTAAACACACTTAAGCTATGAGAATAAGTCTATTCATATCAGTGTGTGTGTATGTATAGTACTCAATGTTAAAACCGAGAACACCTATACTATACTCCAACTGAAGAACTCAAGAAAGAACCATTAAAGGATAACTAAGCAATAATAGAATTTACCATACGAAGGTGCCAAAAGAGAGACCTATCATGAAAGGCCATTTGGAAAAAATACTCAAAGTTAAAGAAATAGAACTTGTGGTGTTTTTTATTTTTTTTTTTATGAAAAAGTAAAAAATGAGACAGCTGATTCTTTATCCAAATGTAGAATCTATTATTGCCTAAGGGTTTTTTGGTACCGGTAATGAGAACTCCTTCTACAATTTTCAATCGATATTCAAGTTTTTGGTGTTGAATAGGGCTTGGTCTGTAGTTGTTTCCGCCAAAAATTGGTGAAAATCGGACATAAAATAAGGGTGCTATTCATAAATTAAATTTGGAACCCTCCCATCAGAATAACATCGAGTTTGGGTTCAACATTTTAAACATTTGTTAAGGTAACTTACAGCTGTAAATACATGTAGTTTTTTGTGATTAGGCTACTGATGTTTACAATATTGGATTGGTCGGATGTCGTTGATTTACAACTAAATGTTACTTTGGTATTGTACCAAAATAAATTGCTCGATTTCGAGCAACAAGTAGACTAGTATAATTTAATATTCATAGAAACCAAATTGTTTATATTAATTTAAAACCTACGCTGTTTTGTCGCACAAAAACACAAGAAATCTTAAGTAGTTTAAACTTATCTTTTGCCAGAAATTTCATCAAGTTCAAAGTCAACTATAAAAGACATTAGTTAGGCCTTTTCTACATATTAGTTAAACAATGATTTTATTAGGCCTAGATTATAGGCCTACGCCAATCTATTATATTAATATTAAGGTCAAGTTTTGTATTAAATGCTATCAGAGTAGGCCTAATAAGGCTTTTTTAAAACCTGAATAAATAAATCATAGTATGTTGAACATGAAAATCATCATAAAATCATTAAAGTCAATATATTAACTCAGTAAAATACATAATTCTAGTGGTGCGTAACCGGTGCAGTAGTGTCGGTGATTGGCAAAAAAAGTCGGTTATTGGTGGTTTTGCACATTTTTTTAAGTAGCCAAAAAAGTTACTGAGACGTTTTAGATGAAAATAAAAATATTTTTAGTTTAATATAGCCCACTAGATAAAGTTTCTATAAAACATAACATATTTAATTTCTCCACAAAATATTTACTGCACTTTTTCAAAGTTGAAAGTCTCAAATGATAGGGTATTGGTGCATTTGAACCCTATTACCTAATTAAGTATCATATTCCCAATAAAATCATATTGTTTTAGTCACACATTTCCATTTGTGCTGAGACAAGGATTGCATGAAATATTCTTACTTCCCTGTCTACTAAAGAATAACCTGGGAATCAGTTCTATCTACAGCAGTCATGGCTGCAAAAGTGATAGTGCCTTACCGGTTCAATATGGTTTTTATTTCCCACCAGGAAGAAACAGTCATATCTGAGTTTTGACGAGAACAGGAATGAGATATAATCAGGGTCTTCCGCTGCACACTCTGTAGCCATCTAAAACACAATTGGACCATGAGGTTAATCGGTTTAAAAAATTTGGGGATAAAAATACAAGGACATTAAACCCCTACATGATAAAAAATCTGCATATTTTTCCATTTGAGTTTTCGGACATTAAACCATTTCTTAGAGTTTATCACTTTACTTATATAAAATACACAAGTATTAGAGAATCTAGTTCTTCCACCCTTTGAATGGGTGTTTTCAGAAAGCTTGAAATCTACTGGTGACAGCCGTAACGTTCATGGCTCCGTTCCGGCGATAATGATAACCATAAAGTTGTCACGCTTTCTAACCGTCTAATAATTTATGCATACACTTAAAGATCGAAACTACTCTGAGCCTATGAATACTAAAGGAATGGTGGTTGGTTATCGTATGCCCCAATTTAGCGTAGGCCGTGAAAGAGTGGACCAAAGGAGAAACGACTGTGATGGCTGATGATCAGCTGCTTTGGTATCTGAATACAAGACTGACTGAAATTAGAGTAACTTAAACATAATCTATATGTAATGATTGAGTATGGTTGTGGTATGGTACACTGTAGTAATCTAATTCCGTAAGGGAATCGGTCCACGAAATATCTTGAGTTAGAAAAAAGCTAGGGTTATGTGTGATGGCTCATTTTAAAGTTTGAGGGCCAAGGACGCAAGAAAAAATACCAGAAGAATCAAAAAAACATTTTGGGGCTCCGCCCTTCTGGACCTTAGATTTTTAATGTCAATCTAACTTAATGGGAAGAAGATTTTTAATATTCGATTTACACGTGGGATTAAGAGTCATCTTCACCTTTGAACCAATAGCCTATTGTTGCGCAATGTTAACCATAGGTACGGCTTTTGATTCAAAAAACACGGTATTTTATTCCCCTTTTTCGTACGCCTTTTTTCAATCAATTTTCTTTAAACTTGGTAAGTGTTTAATTAAATAGTAGTATTAGGCCCTTCACACCTCAAAATTTTGAAAATTTAACAAATATTACTAAGGAAAAACGAGTTACTTTAAAACGTCAAGAAGAGTAATATTTGTTAAATTTTCAAAATTTTGAGGTATGCGGGGCCTTATATAACTTTTCGACTAAACACTTACCAAGTTTAAAGAAAATCAGTTGAAAAACGGCGTCCGAAACAGGGGAATAAAATACGGTACCATGTTTTGCATTAAGCCATTGCCGAATGCGCAACAATGGGCTACTGGCACAGGGGTGAAGATGACTCTTAAACTGTTGGTGGTGTTTCAGATATGATATTTAACATTTTGAACGACAAAGTTAAGGAATATAAAACGAGTGGCAAACACATTAGGTCTAATGCCTAAAACCACGTGGTAGCTCTCCAATAAAGACTCTCGGATCCAGTCAAAGTGTAAGTTTTAAAGAATATTTCGAATTCTGTAACTTATACCTAAATACATATTTATTATTTAGGCTTACAATTATAGGCCTACAAATAAAATATTTCTGAATCAATAAAGAGAAGAAAGCAGGTCGTGTGCATTAATACAAAATAAATATCCAAAGAAATTAAAATATGAATGTGTATAGCCTATTGTAGGCCTAACTTATCTTGTTCAACTACAGACGATTGGGCAAAGCGGAGGGGGGGGGCCTCACACAGAAACTCTGCCCCAGGCCACAAAAACCCACTCGGCGGCCCTGCTTGGCACACTTGGCTACAGTAGGCCTAGGCCATTTAGCGATGGCACTCCTTAGACACTCAAAGCAAGTGTTCTAAAAATTATTATTTTAAATTGACTATCACTACGTAGAGTATTATAGTATGATAAAGTAAAAAAATAGGAGATTCAACTGATAATGTTAAAATCCCCCCGGTAGTGAAATTTTAACCTGAAATCCGTAATCTCAGGGGAAATCCGGTAACCCTACTAACACGCATTGCAAAAATTAATTAACTTACCTTGAAGGAAAAAATAACAATACTAAATAAAAATAATTAACTAATACATTAGAATAAAATTATTATCTACCACCTTGTGACTGTGAAAAACTAAATAAGTTAATCAACGGATAAGATAACCTAATAATGAGAAAGATCCTGTTATCCTGTTAAGTCAGTCAAAAGTCAAAAGTAAAAGTGGAAGTGGAAGTGTGCTCGCTCGGCTCGGGCTCGTGCTGATTAGATTTTTCTTACTCTTTTCAAGCCGAAATGGCATGGCTTCAGATAACTTCCATGCAACCCAAAAACAAGATGGACCCGAGGAGGTTATATGTATTCTAATACAAGACGAGAGGTAACAGCATTGAATCATTGACTATTGATACTACGTATAGTATCTAAAGTCAATGATTGGATTTACATAAATGTAGAGTCAATGGTAACGGTAACACACATTAATATAGCGTGCTGCTGATTTGCCGTTGAATAATTATAGCAACGAGGTTAAATAGTGTGCTAAACACATGTTAATTTTTGTCCCCATTGATTTGCACCATTTTACCCATAATTCCTGGTGTTTCCTTGGAAACCACCCCACACTTACCCTCGTTTCCTTGGGTCCTTGGGTACTAGTTTTAGCTATTCTGATTGGTCGTTACAAGCTTAAAAAATTACACATGATAATTTTAAAACATATGATTATTTGTTATTTTTTAATTAACTTAATTTGATGGTCTGTGACCAGGCTATTGAAGTTGGTTACCATAGAAACGTTGGATAGGTGTGGGTAAAGTGGTAAATAACTGTTTTATAAAGTGTAAACAAAGGACTGGTTACCATGGAAACGGCGGGAATCGTGGGTGAAATGGCGCCAGTCAACAGAGGACACTTTTCCCTATCTGGTAAGCACTCTATATCTATTTAACCACGTTGGTAAGAGTGGTCAAGCAATAATATTGTTAAAATATTGAAACGATGAACGACAAGATCGTCCGCCAGAAGCGCCACTAACTGGCAACCAATGAACCAATGCGATTGATCGAAAGCTTTCAACAATCGATGGCTAAATTCAGTTCGATTAATTCCTCCATGACTTTCAAAGATACCGATAACTATCGTTTTGATGCGATATGTAGTCGATCAACTATACCGAATGAATGCACACAGCTGTTTCAACAATCGATAGTTACAACTACAGACAAATACTTATCCAACTACACCAAAACTTAAAAATATGTAAAAAAAATTTTTCATCACACTACATCGATATCACCTGTTTTCGACCCTCGTTTCTACCGTCGAAACACCTGTTTTGCCGGCCTAGGCCGGCAAAATTTTCCGGCCTAGGCCTGCAAAATCAGCTGGCCTAGACCTTACATAAAAACATTCACAACACATTGTATCACAAAAACATGTGACTGGAACAATGAAATGAATTGGTTGCCTAGCAACCGGAAACTCAAGCAGTACATCTCGCTAGGTTAGTTGATGTTATGTTTTGTTTGTTATGAACGAAAAAGAAATGTTTTCACTTGTTTAGAATTTATGAAATTGTGTAGTGTGATGAAAAATATCGTTCGTAACTCAGGCCGAAAGCGTTTTGCCAACCCTCGATCGTTTCAAGTTCTCGACTTCGTCTCGAACTTGAAACACGATCTCGGGGCCGGCAAAACGCCACTTTCGGCCCTTGTGACGAAATATACTATAGGAGTTTCCATAAAAAAATAAATCCCTTATCGTATTATATAGGTATCTAGATATATAGATTTCAATGGCGGTGGATATTTGTTGGTAACTACAAACAAAGTAACACGGTCTATTATAACTGCAGAGCAATTATCTGCCACTCAAATTGAAAATTTCACCCTGATAGCCTCTACCTCAAGGAAAGAGAGAAGATGGGGAGGTATTGCCATCTACAAGCATGACAATCTACACATAGAAACAAATGAAATTGATATAAGCCCGTTCAACAGAGAACTAACTGCTGAATTCTCAGCAGCAAAAGCCAAAATAGGAAATGAACAAACACTACTCATCGGACTATTATACCGCCCGCCTGGGTACAACTCAGAAGAATTCTACAACCAGCTTGCTAAACTCCTGGACTCCCAGACAGTCAGCCTAAAACATCTAATAATCATGAGGGATATAAACATTGACCTATCTAAAGAAAATGAAAAATCCAAAAATCTTCAAGACTTCCTACTGGAATATGACATCAGACCCATCCAGATTTCCTACACCAGGATCACCCCTCAATCAAAGACTAGTATAGATATCTGCGCTACAAATCTTAGGGGAATCCTCGAAGTAAAGACTCATAGTAACCAAATCTCGGACCACATGGGGATCAGTTTAGAAGCCGACATAAAAAAAACCCACACATAAACCGTTTAAAAGACTAACAAGATCAATTACTGATAGCCTAAATGTTCTCAAGTATAGGCTTAAGCAGGAAAGCTGGACTGATGTTCTCAACTCCACAACCGTAAACAACAAATACACAAACTTTATTGAAACTATCAAGTATGAAATGGACTTCATTATGCCCACTATGCCAGCACTCTTAAACCTATAGGAAACAGGAAGTCAAAACAGGCCTTTTGGGATGACAAACTGATGAAGCTCAAAACTCTTCTGACAAATGCCCAGGACAAATACCACCTCACAGGATCCGTATGTGATAAAAACTCCTATAATCAACTCAAAGCAGCCTAACTTACGACTTTGAAATAAAACGCCAAAAGAAAGCATTTATACAGGACAAAATAAATTCGGCAACAAATAGAAATAAAAAAATCTGGGAAATCATAAACAAGGAAAGACCCTGTAAAAATGTAATACAGAAATTCATAAAACTCAACCTAAACAACAAAATCATTACTGATCCCAAAGCCATCGGAGATGCTCTTAATGACTACTTCATAAGGATGGGTAGGTAACGAAAACCCGTCAAACAACCAGCCCCAACCTCAAGCTAAAGATCCCCCTCCACTACCAGCAAACAGACCCCAGGCCTTGACCAGCTTCTCCCCCATCTCTCAGGAAGAACCCAACAACATCTTTAACTCTCTCCCTCCCAAAACCTCAGCTGGAATCGATGGAATACCAAACAAAATCTTAAAATTTTGCCAACACAAAATTACTGAACCGCTGCTGGATATTATAAATTCATCCCTGACCTAAGCCATAGTTCCTGATCAAATGAAAACAGCTTTGGTCAACCCCAAGCACAAAAAAGGAGAAATCACTCAAATAGAGAATTATCGCCCCATCTCAATCTTACCCACCACATCTAAATACCTAGAAAAGGCAGTCTACAATCAACTCCTTCAGCATCTTGAGACTTCTCACTTACTATCTGACAACCAACATGGCTTCAGGAAAGGAAAGTCAGTGAACAAAGCACTAAACCAACTCTGCGAAAACATATCCAAAGCTTGGGAGGAGGGAAAGTCTGCAGCTGGTACCTTCCTAGATCTCCAGACGGCATTTGATAGCCTAGAAAGAAACACCCTCATAAAAAAACTCAAGGAAATGAACATCACGGGCAAAGCCTTAAACTGATGGATTGAGGACTACTTATCCGACAGACAACAGTAGGTCGAAATCGAATATCTACGGGAAAATGTGGAAATTAAGGTCAGGTCAAACATGAAACAAACAATATCAGGAATCCCACAAGGCTCAATCTTAGGCCCGTTGTTTTTTCTTATCTACATAAACTCCTTCCCCCAGAACATAACAGAAGACAAAACTTGTATAATGTTTGCTGACGAAACAACCATAATTTCAGCCACCACTCCAAACCACTTCGATCAAAAAGTTAAAGAAACGCTAAATCAGGCAAAAAACTTTTGTGACCCTATAAACCTAAAAATTAATGCCTCAAAAACAGTCTCTATAAATTTCACCCCAACAAACAGGATCACAGCTACAAATCAACAACCCCAAGACCTCACCATCTCAACAAAATTTCTGGGAATTGTCTTCTAGACAATAATCTAAACTGGTCCAACCACATTGACAGTCTACACAGAAAACTATCCTCGATCCTGTATGCCCTGAGAAGAATTAAAATTATCACCAACAAAGAAACAGCAAAAACTGCATACTATGCCCTCTTCGAATTCCATCTCCGATACGGTATCATCGCATGGGGTGGCGCCGGAGGTATTCACCAGCAGAAACTTCTGATCCTTAAAAAAAGCAATACGGATCCTTGAAGATCTCCATCAGCAGCAATCCTGCAGGCAACACTTTATCAACAACAGAATCCTTACCATTACTCCCCTCTACATCCTAGAACTAATAAAACTATCTAAATTCAATAAATCAAAAAAAAAGACAAGAGTGCCATAAATACAACCTTTGATCAAATCATAACCTTAACATCCCCCAGCACAAACTAAAAAAAAAAAAAAAAAAAAAAAAAAAAAACAGTATAACCCCCACATACATGAGCTCAAAAATATACAACTTGCTCCCAGAAAAGTTTAAACAAATAAATAAAAAACACATTTTAGAAAGAAAAAAAAACTATCTCCTAGATAGGCCATACTATTCCATCCAGGAGTTCATCAATGACCATACTGTCGGCCCAGACTTCAGGACCTAGTCATCGACTCCAAGAAAGAAGCTTCAGACGATTCCCTGGTCCCAGTGACTACGGCGAAGACATCATAGGTAACAGGTAACAGGTACTTACTTGGATACTTTGGAGATTCATCCAGTTGGCCATCCGGCGTTGGCTGTCGTCAGGGTGCCAGAAGATTTTCGATGACGGTGAGACCACCAAGCAGCAGGTTTGATTGTAGATGTGTAGGTGACAGTTTTAAATTTTAACAACATTCGGGATGTTATTCTGTGGCTCAGTTAAACTAATAAAACTATTTGACGCTGGGAAAGCTTTTAAATCGTCTTTGAATTTATTGACTAAATTAAGAAAATTTTACCAATGACAAACATGTGATGAGAATTGGAAGGATTTCGATTTTTTACCACAATTTTTAGGCATATTTTTTAAAGATTTTAAATTGTACTGTTGAAAAAATGTTCTTGTGTTGTAGTTGTAAGCTGAGTTGATTTAATTATTGTGGAGTCTGTTTTTTATGTAAACTCATGTCCCATAAATGTAAAGTATTGATAATGAACTAGTGTACCTGGCGCGCTGTCAAGGAGAAACTCTGTCCACCAATGCATGTAGGCAGTTAATCTTAAGTGTTGCTATTAAAAAAATCAAGTTAATTCAATAATGATAGAATTACTTTTTTAATAAACCTTATAACATTTCTCTATAAACAATATTGCGAGTGTAAACATGGTTGTCTCGACGAAGTCAGCCTTGGTGTTTTCCATCTTTTATGAAAACTGAAGATGATCGGGCTCTACTTACTCCGACTTACAATTGGCCGTGACCGGCCAACACCGGTGCTGGGATAACTACTGCAACATTACCCAAAGATTAACCCTATGCTTTGTTTATAAGGTTGTGGCAATTATCGGGAACTGTGTGCGCTGGAGACGAAACGGTAACAGGGTATCGGATGAGCACATATATATCCGTGGTATAAGGATTCTTCTATTTGTTTGAGCACCAGTCAATACTTCACAGTCAATTGAATTACGATGCAATCTCTTGACTCTCATCCTTGTTCCGTTAGACCTTTTGCTGTATCAAGTTTACGAATCAACATAATCACGGCGTTCTCCTTCAACTTGAGTTCATTAGCCGTAAGTCCGCTAATTGATAAACTATTAAAGAATTCCGTCGGGTAGTTGATAACGTCGCCACCGTCTTCTGAGTGTACCTTGTCAAAATTGTAATAAGTTGTATATTGGCCAAAATTGTTCCCATTGTTCAATCACAAATTTAAGAAAAAGACATGAATTTGGTTTTGGAATTGTGTGCTCTCATATTTGTGCTTAATTGAAGTTGATTGATTTGATTCCAAACCGGAAAAATACTTGACGCAATTTTCTACGGTAACCGCACTATAGATTGCAGCGACATCAGTGCACCTTGCATCATTGTATCGTCTAGAATCTTGATTAGTAGTCATAATAAACATTCTAACATTTACTGTTTCTTCTGCAGCTGCTTCTTGAACAACTTCGCGCATCATTGTGAAAGATTGAACGAATGGATTTACCGCTGCCAAATGCAAAGCAATTTCATTCAACACTTGCGGGTCACAGTTTTGGTTTGCTTCATCGTTGAGTCTTTCTCGATTTGCAGTGTCGACGTCGTAAAAATATAACTCAGCATATTTCGGATGATGAATGTCGTGAGGGATAAGCCCTCCAATGCGGTGATAGATTGTGTCGTGAATCTTGAAGTTGTAGACACCATTGGCAACACTGTCATCCAGATGACACTCTGAGCTAACCATTGCTGCAAATGACGCGTTAAACGATCTTATGTTCTCAATATAATTAACAGACATCCGCTTTTGGGGGAGGTCCGTGGAAGCACGATTTTCAAGTAGGCCTAGTCTTTGAATTATAGGTGAAACACGTAACGGTGGTAGAATAACTTTTCCTTTATGACAACAAAGGCTGAATGAAGGTTCGGCGATCACCAATTGTTTGTTCGGCTTTGAAATTATATGCGGAACAGCTTATGCAGCGATTATCCAGCAGTCCTAAAATGAAAGTGAAATCTTTAGGCGGCTGTTTGAGAGCACACTTGAACCCAACACGGAAGAGTATGTTGTATTTGGCTATCAATGACAATAGTATTATTTGTATTTCGTTCACATCTACCAGTTAAAGTTCGCCGGACCCCTCCTCTTGGCCGTCCTGGTCGACGTCTTAAGTCTCCATTCATTATGTTGAACAGTTTTTTGTTATGTTTTGATTTTGTGCAAATAAAAACTGGTGTTTTGTTGCCAGCTGAACGTTCAATAACCATTTTTCAGGGTAAGGCTTTATTTGTGTAACCACTTCCTTAATAAACAGCTGATTTCTCGATTGTTGGTTTGTAACGGCATATTATGTCTGTCTATGGGAAAATCGTGAATTTTAACCTCATATTTTCCCATGTTCACGGTGACTTTTCTATTTTTTTTTTAATTGATGGCAAAACTACATGCTTAGACCTGTCTAACGACACCTTGGACATGGTGATCGGTAGCACCACCGCTCCAAAACAATTATGACAAAAATATGCCTAGCGTATTAAAAATATAGAAAAAATATAGATTATTGATAAATTGCATTTCACTTCATTAAAATAGCAAAACTGTAGTATTTAAAAAAAAAGTTCTCTCAAGGGGATTACAAACCGGAAAAACGTCTTAAATTTAGAGGAAAAGTGGTGTCCACTAAATTGACACCAATAAACAATGTAATAAATACAAAGTGTAGTAAAAACTGAATAAATTTGAATCTCAGATATAGATGTAATCTAAAAAAAATCTAACTAAACAATATCAACATACTTTTATACACCATTAAGGTATGCCTAAATTTAATAAAAATATAAATTGAATGCCTTAATCTGTTTTAAAAAGGTGGCAATTCAAAATCACAATTTGCTGTATGTGAGACAGTACCAATATGAAAATATTGTAAATTTGCTACTACCATCAGGACAGCATGCTGCGTGTCAAACTTGTGTAATATTAATAATATTAATGAGAACAGTGTACAAATTTATCTCTCTTTGGCAAGGTCCTTGTTGGTAAGAATCCACATTTCCGAGGTAAGTCATTGTATAAATAATTACCACATTCCTATTTTGTTGTGAGGTTTGTGGATAAATAATTTGAATTCTATTCGTACATGTCACCCCATGACTATGAAATAGCAACAGTGTCTCAGCATTGATTTTACATTGGAGAGGTGCATTTGTAATATAAAACCAATCGTCTGAGCTACTATAAGTGATTATTATGACAAAACATATTGATCTTTTTCATTACAGGTAATGTGGGATGTCATGGGAGGCGTACAGTAATAAGCTGTACAAGGGAGATAACAACACTTGAAAACAAGGATATCAGACTACCCATAGCACCTTTACCAGCACTTTCATCCATTTGGGAGGGGAGTTGCTGCAACTTCCCCAACATGCTATGGCACATTGTAAAATCTATATATACTTTACTAGATAAAGTATCTGCTTCATCTGCATAGGATAATGCATAACACTCGCTAAAATTATACTTAATACTCCTATTTTGTGAGAAATTTGTATAGACAAGTGTAAACTGTAAAAGGAACTTATTTACATTATTTCATTTGGTCTAAATAAAAAAAAAATAAAAACCTTGCACGGCAGTAGATGTGTGTGAACAGTGTTGTGAATAGTTTTTTTCATAAACTACTTTATTCAACAAAATCATGGTTTTAAAAGGCATAAAATTGGGAAAATTTAAACTCTCAAAACAGAATGGGTGCAAACTACTAATACAGTTTACACAATTATTTACGACAAAGTGATGACGACAAACACAACTTCCGGTTAAGTACTTTTTATTTACAAACATAAGCTTTAAAGTACATTAATTCCTTGAATAAAGTTTCCAGGACAATCGGGTTGTTTTGGAATCAGATAAAGAACAAACTCAGTGGTTACTATAGACACATTGGCAAGTTTAACTAGTGAATGTTAATGAATGTAATTAAATACAACGCAGTCTGACAGTTGTACACCATAATGAGTATTTAATTCATTCAATAGTACTTTATTCCATGTGTAGCTCACTGGATGTCACATCCGCCCTTTGGTTGTCTGGTTGTTAGAGTTGGTTGGTTGTTTGGTTGGTGGAGGGTGCGGGAAGGCTCCTGTTCACCGTACTCCTCAGTTACTCAGTCTCTGCTCTGAACATTTATCTTGTGGTTAATTAATAAGTGAAAGTAGTGAGGAAGTAAGCAATAATTCTCGTACTGAGTTTAATACCTTTTATTATTTAATATTACAAAAAAGAAGCTATTTCGTTTAGTGTGATGGGATACAATTTAAATTGATTTGTTAAGCAAGTTTAAAGAGAAACGGCAAAAAAGTATATTTATTGAAATCCCTCACATTTCATCATGGTAATAAATATAGCTTTCACAACTAAGTCAAAATGGAAAAGCAGTATTGAACTACATTATGGAATTAAAAGTATCAATTTTATGAATCCAGAATTAGTTTAATATCAATAATAGATATATCTTTTTTACTTTCATAACACAAAGCATAGAAAAATTGCAAACAATAATATTTCATAAGAGTATAAAAAATTTAAATTAATTACATACATTTGAGTAAATAAAGATGACTTAATGTTAATAGTGCCGGTAATAGTATAATATAGATACTGTACATTTTGATTGAAATGACCTGTGATTATTAATAATTTACAATCAAAGAAATTAAAGTTTTACAGTAATAAAAAAATCTCTGTTATTACTAACTAAAAATTTCAAATTTACATTCCACATATAGCTCACTTGATGTTCAAACCAAAATCTATTAATGTTTCAACACTCTCTAATGCTGCAGGAAGATTGCACTGTTTCCACCAGTTAATTACTCAGCCTCTGCTTTGTATGCCAAGTGATTCATTGGGATGTAATGGAATGGCCGATTAGGTAGTACAGTAGACTTTGTGGTCAGCAGTGTCAAGTGGCTGTTGGTGTATGCTCCTGAGTAGCCACCACTGAAGTGCCCATACATTCTCTGACCAGCATCAAACTGCATCCTGATGGTGTACTCACTGTTGGGAAGCAACGTCACATTTCCTCCATTGCTGATGAGAGGAATCTCAAACTCTCCCCCGTACTCCACCTGCTTGCTGAACCTGACAGTCACTGCAGGACCTGTCCAGTTGTTGCTGGTGGCTGCGGTTCGTGTGATTGTTGTTGTACATCCAACCTCGTAAGTTGCCCCTTCAGGAGTTGACTCTGGAAGGTCATGAGCTAGACATTCCAAAGGTAACAGCTCTATGTCACTCTTCTTGGTAACAACTGTGAAAGTAAAATTCCTTAAAGTCGAAAGCCAATCTTTTTGAATATTCATTACTAAACACTTCTCTTACACAAACAAGAATTTTTTCTTCCATTTCCAGGCTCGATAGTGTTTCCCACGCTCGGCTTCGCCTCGCGCGTAAAACACTATCTCGTCTATCTGTCTTTCAAACTCTAGATCGAACTGCTTTCTCTTATTTTCCAAAACAATTCGTGGTGTAATTTCATTGCAGATCTCATTCAAGTCATCTTGCTTTTCTTGTTTCCCAATGGCAATATTAACAGCCAAACATTCCTCAGCACTTAGCACTCTTGTAGGGGCCACTTCTTGACAAAACTGCTCACCAGTGATGGTGTAGATTCTGATGTGTTTGGTTACTTGGCCCAGCTGCTTCCGAATTTCCTTTCCATCATCAGAACCAACTGAAAAGCAAACAATGTGTTATGAGGGTTGAGTACATTGAACCCCTAAAGATAGTATTATTTCAAACTAGTGCACGTGTTTCAACCAAACTCTGACAATTTCTTATGTACCAAATAATGTATCTATGGAGTAATAAACTTCTTGATTCTTGATTCTTGTGTTGCTTGACATCGTGCAATTTATTTTGATGCAATACAAAAGTTACATTCAGTTCTAAATCAATGAAATCCAACCAATCCAATATTGTGAATATTAGTGATCACCAAAAACTACAACTGTACGTTAACAGATGTTTAAAATGCTCAAACCAATCTCAATGTTTACCAACCTGAGATTCAAACCAATCTCAAAATCAATTATAAAGGGGAAATTTCAAATTTAATTTTTGGATAGCACCCTTATTTTAAGTCCAATTTTCATAAATTTTTGGTGCAAACAACTACAGACCAAGCCCTATACAACGACCCCAAAAACTTAAAAATCGGTTGAGAATTGTAGGAGGAGTTCACAAAACTCAACACAAAAACCCTAAGCGTATTAAATAAGAATGGATTTTATTAAATGTTTATTGAGTTTTTTTAGTTTAAATTTTATTTAGTTCATTTTAATAAATTTTAATTTTTAAACAACATACTTGTTTATTATAGATGAACTAGCTAACAGCCCATCAAAAATGACGGGTAACTTTTATGATTTGTTAAAAGAGGTATGATGATTCACAAATTAACTGGTGATGTTTTTTTTATTCCTGACAACATAATATTAAAACTATAGTCCTGGACAGGCTTATTGGCGGGTGGCCGATCAGCTGTTACAACCTGTTTTCTTCGTAAACTGTTTCTAGATCGTAACAATAGCTGCTCCAACCAGAATCATAAAGTAACGGTTACAAACATGTTATAATATTGCCAGCTGTTAGGTATAGACACAACATTCTTTCTAACTTGTTATTAATCCGTTAAAAATATTGTTTTAAGAGTCATCTTCACCCCTGGGCCAGTAACCCATTGTTGCGCAGTCGGCAATGTTAATCATACGGCTTTTATGCTAAAACATGGTCTTGTATTCCCCTGTTTCGGACGCCGTTTTTCAACCGATTTTCTTGAAATTTGGTAAGTGTTTAGGTGAATAGTTATATTAGGTTTCTCATACCTCGAAATTTTGAAAATTTAAAAAATATTACTCTCTGTGACGACGCAAAGTAACTCGATTTTCCTTAGTTAATATTTCAAAATTTAGTAAAATTTTCAAAATTTCGAGGTATGAGAAACCTAATATAAGTATTCAACTAAACACTTACCAACTTTCAAGAAAATCGGTTGAAAAACGGCGTCCGAAACAGGGGAATACAAAACCATGTTTTATCATAAAAGCCGTATGATTAACATTGCCGATTGCGCAACAATGGGCTACTGGCCCAGGGGTGAAGATGACTCTTAATACATTTTTACTAGCGATATCTTTAAAAAATTATAGTTTATCAAAAACATTTAACTTACACACATGTATTGAAGTGTTAGATTATCTTTAATGTTGCACTTAACGTACCTACAATCGTGCGTCTAAGAAAGAGGAAGACATCTCATGCGTAGGACTATGCTAAACAAGAAGTGTGATGAACAAGCCTCACCCTAATTTTCTAATATATTCATACTTTGTCTAACAAGATAATTTATTAGGATTTATAGAAGCCTTACTAAAAATTACACTGACACGAGAAAAATAATGTATTTGAAAATCAGAGGTAAGTTTGGATAATGCTTTAGGAATTTTTTTTTTATAGTGATACAGTGTAAATTCTTTGTGTTTAGCCTATTTCTTTTTCACTCACTTAAACAATATAGCCTATTTCTGTCTTTGTTGTGGTCTCATTAGAAAACATTTTGTTAGTTTTAGTGAAAGATGAAAATTACAAAACTTTTTAGGTTATCCTATACAACTCATAAAGCGTTTTCCCATGTTTTACGTTTCCTATAGCCTACGTTAATGTTTTCCTTTAACGTTTGTTTAAGGTAAGATATTCCTGAATCTGCCTAATATAATCATCATGGATCCTTCTATCTGTTTCACTTGATAAACAAGCAATAATATATAAAATCATTCGGCCAAAATAAAAAGCATTAAAAAATAGTATAAATGTGAAAGAGAGCTGACGTTAAAAATGAATGGTAACAAACTGTTACATGATGATTCCAATCAAAACAGTTACTATTACCTTCTGGAAACAGTTTACTAAGATAATAGGTTGCATCAGCTGATTGATCCACCCGCCAATAAGCCTGACCACGACTATAAAATTTTGCCATTTTCTTTAGTAATGTGAACAATGTTACAGTGAATAAATATTATAGTAAGATGCACGAAAATAGTCCGATGGAAATTTTAACAGCTGTGTCCCCCCTCACCCCCTCTCGCCCTGCAATGTTGTCATTTTGTGGTTTTGTTAACATGTGTAATACAGAAGAAAAATGTGTTTCATAATAAATTTGGCAACAATGGATCGACTCTCATCGGACTATTTTCGTGAATCTCACTATAGTTAATTCTTTGATATGGTTTCATAATATAGTATGGGAATTTACAAACACCAAAGATAGTGATAACAGATGTTTTATAATGTTTCTATTCATTCCAATCCTGTTGTCTTACCCTCTGGTATTATTGTTTTTACTATCACTAAATCACTATTCCACTATTTAAAAAGTTTGTTTTACCGGTCTCTTGATTATTTACATCTCCTTAATTAATTATTCTTAGTATTCTTAAGTATTTTATATATAATTTCTGCATAGTTCATATCCTGTACCATCACCCTTTATTGTTTTTTTTTTTTTTTTTTTTTTTTTTTTTTTTTTTGCATGTTAGTGAGTCCAGTAAACTAATCGGTAAGAATAGAAGCATATTAGCCTGCATGACCATTATTAAGAAGTTTAATAACTTAATTGTATCAAAAATAGCTAGATTGAAATATGGCGATGAGTATTTTACAACGAGGCTAAATAGATATAGAGTGCTCATCACATGTTAATTTTGTCTCCCTTTTTGATTTGCGCCATTTTACCCATAATTCCCGCCGTTTCCTTGGAAACCATCCCACACTTTACTCTCGTTTCCTTGGTTACTAGTTTTGGCTATTTTGATTGGTTGCTACTAGCTTCAAAAATTACAATGATACTTTTAAAACATATGTTTATTTGTTTTTGTTTTTAAATTAATTTGATTTGATGGTCTGTGAGCAGGCTATTGAAGTTGGTTACCATAGAAACGTCGGATAGGTGTGGGTGAAATGGTAAATTACTGTTGGGGAAAGTGTAAACAAAGGACTGGTTACCAAGGAAATGACGGGAATCGTGGGTAACATGGCGCCAGCCAAAAAGGGACACTTTTCCCTACCCGGTGAGCACTCTATATCTATTTAACCTCGTTGGTATTTTATGTTATAATGAAAAGATTAGGTTTTTGTTTATTGTCATAAACTGAAAGTTCATTAATTTATAGCTAAGGTATCAAAACATATGTGTAAACAAATTAATCTATAAGTCATAAGTTTAAATTTGGTAAATGCAATCATCTACAAAAATTGAACTCTCTATATAGGCCTAGTAATCAAAATTTGTTTCAATAATCAGCTGTTAACAATTTATCTTACCGCTTTCAAAAAATAACTGCAATCTTAAGTATCCTTACTTTCATTTATTATCATCTGTCAATGATCATAGAAATGTAGTTGTCTGCTTTGTATACTAAATCTATTTTGTAAGTGACCAGCCACACGGGCGTTTTTTTTCACGCACAAACGCAGCATGAAAACACGCAAGAAAAATGAGCAGCATTAAATGTAATGGGGTATGCCACACGAGGTGTGTTTTCCCGCGTATCGGGCGCATTTTCAATGTCGCCCGCTGCGGTCGCGCTAGAGAATGAGTTGTGGTGTATTTTTTTAAGCTTGTTTTCACGCTCAAGTCTGGCGCCACATAGCAGACGATATTTCATTTATGCGCATTTGGTGAATAATTATCTTCAAGTCCCTGGCCACACGAGCCGGAGTGAACGCGCAGTAAAAAAGTATTTGAAACTGACTGAAAAACTTTATAAATACCCACTTTGCAGCAAACCTACATCCTCAGAGATTTTTTTTGGAATTTGGGTATTATTCTACTAACCCATAAAAACTATGGGTATTTAGGTTTGCCGTCATATGGGCTTTGAAAGCAGATATAAGTCAAAACCATTCCTACATACCAAATTATTGTCAAAAAAAAAAAAAAAAAAAAAAAAAAAAAAAAAAAAAACTAATCATAAAGTTTTTGAATAATAAATAAAACATTGTAAAAAATATGATAAAAGTGTCTGTCTACTCATCTTGCTATTTAGGTGAATAGAAAAACTACGCTAAATAAATAAATTTTTATTTCCCCCGTAATCAGGGTCAATAGAAACATAAAATTAATGGTTTTTCTAAATGAGTGGTATAGTTTTAATGGAATAATGTTTACTAGAGAACGCCTCCTGATCGAAATTCGATCACAATTTCAGTTGGTCTGGACCCAAGAAGTTTAAAAACATTTTATAAGTGAAACATCTGTTCTTCCTGTTTTTCTAGCATGTTTTTTTTTTTTTATAACAGCTGTCTAATGATTCTATTAATTCTCCCTCCTCCATAAGATTAACATTGGAACTTTGAAAGACTGTGGGGAGTGGCCCTGGTGTCCGATGTGAATTAGAATGTGATTCTGCTCATCTACAGGATTATACCTTTCTAATGGTATGCTCGGATTTCTCCTACGATGCACAAGAGCTGAGAAAAAAGGAGGAAATGAAACATGCTTGCGTATTAATATATAGATGTTTATAAATCATAAAAACAAGGCCATGAAGCTTCAGGTGGGAAAATAAACTACATTTTACCGCATGAAAAAACGCCCTGTGGCCGAGCAATAAATCAATAGTGGTGTGAAATATTTTACTATGGGATATGGATAACCTGAAGAAGTACACAAATCGAGAAAATAATGTCTTAAATTGGTCTAAATAAGGTCTAATTTTCATTCTACAGTATTTTAAAGTATTTTCTGAGGGATACCATATTTTCTTATCATCTAGGGGCCATAAGAAATCCATTGACATAACGAACGGCCATGATCCGTTCAGTACTTTTCTCTATATACCCTTAAATGCACTCTTTTATCATATAAGATATTACTGTATACTAATAATTTCTTTTAACAATTATTATTAGTTCAAAGTAGTTGACATAGCATCAGAGACTAATAATTACTCACTTATTAATGTTTGTTTAATATTTCACAAACAGCAGATTCAAACTAAGTAGATAACAGTCTCCCACAAACTCAAAATCACATTGTGGCAAAATTACATAACTGAAAAGCTCTTTATGATTACTTGAAAAATTCTCAAAAATTACTAACAAAAAGAAATATTTAAAGCAAAATTTACAGATTTACTGATGGACCTTGCGCCCTTTTTAAAAGATATTTTAGGCTCGGAATAATTTTCTTAATAAATCCATTTTTAAAATGGTTCTTACTGTAGTAAACGTTAAACAATTTCTCATGATTTATTTATAATATTTTTATAATACAATACTCAAGAAATTATTTTTTTAATGTTTATTTAGTACCTATTTCATCATCAGTATTTAACTTACCCCCATCATAGCTTAATAGAGAAACTGAGAAACAATATTTACTTTCTTTATATTTCATAAAAAGAAGTGCCATTGATTAAACCATGGATTATATCATTTTCAGTCATTTAAAGAACTAATTAGCATTTTGACATAGTAAATAGATAGCAATAAATAAGAAATAGAAATATGATCTATTTTTAAATTTCATTAAACTATGCTCAAGTGGGTTGTCAATAAATTAACAAATGAATTAGAAATAATTTATGATTTTATTTTACAAAACACAGATGGTTCAAGTTACAGAAATATTAACTAATCCTGCGTGTGGACTACAATATTTTTTCATTAGGCAAACGAAGAACAATAATTTATATGTAAATCACAAAACTAATCACAGAAGTTGATTCCAAAGTCTTACTGGTAGTTGTAGCTGAATTGTTGTTTGTTTAAGTGTTGTAATTCACATTACATTTAAAACACAGATACTACAATATTAATATATTACAGTAGTAATGTGAAATACAGAACAATCTTACAGATTAAAACCATCTTGATTGTAAATAGTCAAACAAATAAAAAATATTAGATTTCAATGAGTAGTTAATTTAATGTTAAAACTGCCCGTTGCTGTTTGAATGGTCTAGTAGTGCAGGAAGGTTGCTCTGTCTCCACCATTTCTTTACTCAGCCTATGCTTTGTATGCCAAGTGATTCATTGGCGACTCAGTGGTCAGCAGTGTGAAGTGGCTGTTGGTGTATGCTCCTGAGAAGTAACACCCCACACCCGTGTAGCCCACGACATTTATTCTCTGATCAGAATTAAACTGCATCCTGATGGTGTAAACACTGTTGGGAAGCAATGTCACATATCTTCCATTGCTGATGAGAGGGATCTCAAATTCTCCCCCGTACTTCACCTGCTTGATGAACCTGACAGTCACTGCCGGACCTGTGCAGCTGATGTTGTTGGCAGCAGTTTGTGTGATTGTTGTTGTACATCCAACCTCGTAAGTTGCCCCTTCAGGAATTGACAGAGGACGGTTGAGAGCTAGGCATTTGAAAGGCAACAGCTCAATGTGAGACTTCTTTGAAACAACCATGAAAGTAAAATTCCGTAAGGAGTAACTTGATTTGCTCGAATGTCTTTCAAACTGTAGATCGAACTGCTTTCTCTTATTTTCCAAACCACCTCGTGGCGTAACTTCATTGCAGAACTCAGTCAAGGCCTCTTGCTTTTCTTGTTTTCCAATGGCAATGGTCACAGCCATATATTCCTCAGCACTTAGCACTCTTGTAGGTGCCACTTCTTGACAAAACTGCTCACTAGTGATGGTGCAGATTCTGATGTGTTTGGTCACTTGGCCCAGCTGCTTACGAATTTCCATTCCATCATCAGAACCAACTGAAAAGCAAATGATGTTATGAGAGTTGCAGTGCATTAAATCCCTTAAGATGGTAGTAGTTTTACCTGTTGAGTTGACATTCATCGTGAGTTGTGCCGTGCAGGTTTTGGTTTTAGCGGTGAAAGTTTGATTTGTTCAAATACTGATACATATTTTGTATTTATAATAGTACGATTTTAAAATGTACATCACTTTACTGTGATTTGTTGTTCATGTGTTTATTTGCTATTGGTAGTTTTCTTCTTTGCGATATTAATATTTAGTATTTATCTTCACCTATATTATGCATGTTCTCTGGTATATTAAAGTGTATGTTACTATGCGAAAGATTGTTTAAAATTTACTGCTGCAATGAAATACTTTTTTAAGTAACTATAGTTTATTAAATACACATATTTTAATTTTCTCTCCCAAAATTTGTCGCCTTCTAAATTTTCCTAGCCTGGGCTATAGCCCTTTTAGCCCACACAAACTATCTGGCCCAGGCTTCTGTGGCAAGTTTTCACCGGCCAAACAGACCGAGTGTTCAATCCTGACTGCCGACTGTTGACCTTGCTAGGTCTAGGATCATGCCTCAGAGAGCCAGGAGTATGGTCGGATTCCCCAATAGGCCCGGGCCTAGGGCACAAGCTGCCAGGAGGTGCACTCCCACAAAAAGAAATTTACATAAAAAATTTCTTTGTTTTAGCGAATTTCCCATAGGGAATAAGCTATTACCGTAGGTCTCATGGTAAGACCTAAGCCCGAGACCATGTTACTTTTTCGTTTTGATGCCCAGAGACCAAAAATAATAGTCATTAAAAATTTTATATATATATATATATATATATATACATGTATATATGTATGTGTCCCTAGACACGATAACTCTCGTAAAAACGGTCCGATCGACACCAAATTTGATAGAGATGTGTAATCCTACAATTATTCGGATGAGTTCGTAAACCAGACATATCGACCCACCGAAAGGGGTAGTTTTGGGGGGTTTTGTATCCCAAAAATGGGTTTTTTGCATTTTTCATACGTAATGTTTTTTAATTTTAAATTTTTATTTCGACCATTGGATTTAGCTCAAAAAAAACACGCAATTTGGTATTTTAAAGCTTTGCTCTATCTTCATTGGTTACCGAGATATTGAAAAGTCTGAGTGGGGTTCATAACTTCCAGGGATCACAACTACCAGGTCACTATTTATTAATAAATTTTTACAATATCATAACTTCCAGGTGTCAGTTCTACCAGGTCTGTTTATTTTAATATAAATTATATTCACTTCATAACTTCCAGGTATTTTAACTTCCAGTTTCACAACTACCAGGTCTGTAAAATCAAATAATAATGAGAGCGAAATAACTTCCAGGCCTCACAACTTCCAGGTATCGTCTCAACCAAAAGTTGTAGTGCGGTTTGCCGCATCCTGACTGAAGGCATTAGCCAGCTCCGCAACGCACGGCCCGCCGATCATCACACAAGGAACCTGCTTTGTGCTTAGGTCATTTATTAATTGTCAAGGTGTATAAAAGTATATCAACACCATTCATAAATGTGAATGTGAGTTCACATGCCAATGTTAGTAAGCTCACATGAAAAGAAATACTTGTTTCGTAATTTTCTTGACACGAAAAAGCCGAGATCATGGTGATTTCTAACTGGGAAATGAAATGAACTATCCAAAAAAAATCTGTTTATATAAAAACCAATGTTAAATAAACTTCCGCTATTAATTATTTATTTTTGTTTTATATTTTTCGTTATCAAGCCGGGTTTAAACTAGTCAAGTTACTTGATTCAAGTTGATTTAAATGTTACATAAACATTCAAGTAAAATTGGCTGTTTGTTTTCTATGTTGACTTGAATGAAGTAGGCTATAAATAAGTTATGATTTGCCGATATGATCATTTGAATATGAAACAAACAATGTAAAAAGACTATTTTTTAAACCAATTTAAATGTAAATTCATAGTCATTTAAAATCTAATTATAAATTGTATACAGTAAAAACTATGCCTACTGTTTAGTTTTTAGTTTATGAGCTTCCTTGTTACTAAGCCGGCTCATGATAAATATAATAGAACGCTAAAGAAAATATTAACACCCAAGAGTATATGTAATGTAAATTATGCCTACTCGTCTTAAAATTTTGTAAGTAGGATTGAAGTGTAGAACATAAAGTGTTATTATGTTAATGGAATTTTTTAGTGGTTTAAGTTTTAAACTAGGTATGATAATAAAGTTTATAATTTGTCTTATTTCCTTTGTCAGCAAGAGGATACAATTTAAAAAAAAATCACCACCAGATTATTTGTATTGTAAAGGGTGTTAGAGGACTATATTGGGCTAAGTCTAAACTTGGTGGGAAAGATTGGAGTTACTAAATTGCTTGACAGTTAAAGAAAAAACTAAAACAACCAAAAAATTAGGTAGAATTATAAAGTATTAAACTGTGAATATTGTGGGAACTTGGAACTTGCGCTTCGTAGTCCCAGAGAAGATAACTCCTTACATCCTTGTTTATTTAAAGATGTAACTAGATATTCAAAATTAATTACCCTGTTTTTATATTTTTTTTATTTCCAAAGAAGGAACGGATGAGCTATGTTTACAAAGTGTCCTTGTAAATCCATACAGTTCTTTAAGTACACTGTATATTACCCCTTCACTTTAAAATGTTGATCAACTTTCATCACCAGAGTTTTAAATGTTTTTTTAATCGTTTATTTTGGCTACATGACAAATATGTCCATGGCTAAATTATAGAGTTTTAAACGTGAATTGTAATTTATCAGCTGATTACCTGCATTAGTCTCTAACAAAAACAAAAGACGAAACAGGTTAAAAAAATAATGTGAGGGGGTCGCTTTACTTAAAATGTTGATCAACTTTCATCAACATGGTTTAAAATGTGCAGTTTGAGCATGTATCCCGTATTCTGCCCTGACAAATTTTCTTGGAAACTTTGTCATTTATGAATCTAAGTTTAGATTCTTAACTACATCAGATTTTAAAAACAAAACTCCCAAGTTCAAACAGAAAACCCTTGTAATTTTTTATTTGTTTTATAATAGCCTATTAGCCTGTAAAAAATGGCGATTTTTAATTAAGTTTAACATGTCATAAAATATATAAAGCCAGAAATTATATTTAGACGGCGTGTAACAGAGCATTGCTTTTTTTATGGGGAATGAGTTGCGTCTACCAGATATATCTCGGTGTACCGTATTAATAACTTCAAAGTTTGTGAAGCATGGATGCTTGTTTTTCAGCCATTTTTCTTAGGTTTAGAGCCTTATTCTTAAGACAAACTAGATGCTTTGCACCGGTGCAGCCTTGGTAGTTTGCAGACGTCCGAGCGCGCGCACCGCTCCCAGTGGCACTGCCAACTCCCAGTCAGCTGTGTGGCGCGGCGGACACGACGTATTTTGTCAATCGTCATTCTCAGTATCTCAGTAGCTCATCATCCAAAGCGCAGTGCTTTGTGGGGGAAACTTTGAACCACACCACTATAGTATTTGGTGGGATAGTATTTGCTCTCGTATATCATTCTGACGGTAAGGATTAAGGATTGTCATTAAGGATTGGATTAAGGATTGTCAGTAAGGATACGTAATTCTGCCGGTAAGGATCAGATGGTAAAGATTAAGCTGATTGGTTGAATGGAACCAGATAATTAGAATAATTTTACAAAAGATTGTTATTGTTTTGATTTTTTGTAAACAAATATGATTATTTTGACATTTAAGAGGTAGGAAGAGCGCTTCCAATGACAGTAAGGAGAACTAATCCTAGCATCAGCGATATATTTTCATCTGGTTTTCGGGGGCAAAACAAAATTTTTTAACATTAGTTGTCTCTACGTATTCGATTCTGTATACATTGACATTACTTTTGGTCCAAGGAAAACAATTCTTTACCGGACATCAACAAACTTTTCCCGTACAGCAACAACTTTACTAATAATCCGATTCTCAAACAGCTGACTTCAAAACCAATTAAATTTTGAATTCTGGCTTTGATTACTTTGTCTACTGGCGAAATAATTACTAATAATTCTCCTTTAAAACTTCCATAATTTTTATTAATTGCATCATGATGAAAAGTATCGTTCACAACTCGTCAGGAAAGTCCATTTCGGGCCGAGATAGTGTTTTACGTCCGAGGCGAAGCCGAGCGTAGAAAATATATCGCCCCGAGATGGGTCACTTTCCGGACTAGTGGTGAGATATACTTCATACCTAAGCTAATGATGAACTTTTGGAAGCTATAATGTACAATTTTACTTGTTTGTATCGAAAAAAAGACTAAACGGCAAACCACTAATTTAAGACATTTATTTCATGTCTTATTTCCAGCAATTTATTTAAAACAACATCGTAAGAAAACTGTTTAAAAAATACAATACACCGTACAGTTGTAGAAATTCAAGTTTTTGTTTTACCTAAAGGGTAAGTTTTGGGTTTTGCAAAGTTATTAGTTTCGTCCAATTGGTAATTTAATGAGGATTAGAACAATATGGCGATACTTAAGACATCACTGACTTAAACTACTCGTAAAAACTGACGCGAAGTCGGGCTATTGCCAATGCTTTTAAATGGAGTTGACAGCTGAAATTCCGCCGCTTCTGTTCACGTGGCCAAAAATGTACGCAGGCCCCGTTATGGCCGTTATAGTATAAATGTACAGTTATCGTATAGGCCCCGGTATGACTGAAGGGCAAGTGTAATGATTGTGATGTATCAAAGAAGGTGTGAACAGAGGTATCAGCTGTTTCGTTTGTCAGGATCATTAATGAATAGCCAACTGATCAAATGCATCGAAGGGCCCAGTATGGAATCATCAAAAAGCACTAAAATGTTAGTTTGTTATCCTTAATAACCTAATTTACGGTTAATTTACCTTAAACACCATGAGAGTATGTTAAGTATCGTAGCCTAAGTATGTAGGTTTGCCAACTTAAAGGCGGTGACTCACCTCCGGACTTTCCACAGGACCATAGGCTACATTAGACCGAGCAACTTTCCGAACATTAAACCGTACAGAGATGTAAATTTACTCCGGAAATGTCGCCGAACAAGACATCGGACCGAGCAACGTACCGAACAAATCCACCAAGGGAGGTGACGGAAGTTTGGAGAGAGCGGGAGAACGTGAGAGGGTGTGGTGGAGAGGGAATATGCTTTCCATTGCGAGCGTTCGGGGCGACGCTCTTTACGGCTTTCGGAGCAAAATTGACCCTTACACACTACCGCAGATCGATTAAAATTACTATGGTCAATCATAGATATAATAAATTAATGAATCAATTAAGAGTTTAAAGAGACAGTAGCCCTAGCACTTTATAAAGCAGGTTTTCTTGTCAATAGGGACATAAAAACTCATTGGCGTCATCGGGCCATCGTTTTAAAACTAAACCAAGACAGACAGTTCGATACTAATTTGATGTTCTTTAGCTAGATGTTCTTCTGAAGAACTTTTTACGTTATTTATGTTCTCCTCACGTCATTTTGGACATGCACAGTTATTTTTCTCGAGTTCCTTTTGCCAAACCCTTTATTTAAGACCACCGAGTGAGTTCTACAAATTGTTAAACGCTCACAATTTCAAGGAACAAGGATATTGAAAAGGTAAAACATTGTATTTCTATTAGTTTAGATTAAGTAAATAATATTGACTATATGTGAAATTACCTGATCATAGATTAAAGTTATCGTTTTAGCGTTCAGCAGCTGAAACAAAATATACTCGTTTCTATATTTTTATTTTGAAAAAAAAAACTTTCTAATAAGATTTTGGTAAGGATACATAAATAACATAATTTCTTCTCTCGGGTGTCCGCCGAGAGAGCAGAGAGAGAAAGAGTGAGAGAGGGGATTAGCCAGGGTACGATAGTGTCGTCACCGCGGCGGGATACGGGCGACGATACTCCTCGTACCCCCAAAAATATATTTATTGCACCCCAACGGGAGCAGGTCAAAAACCGGCCCATTGTCGTACAATCACGCAGGTGGATGTCTCCTGGCGCTCATACAAGTCCTTATCGCTCCGAACTTCCGGTGCCTCCCTCGGTTTATTCCGGTATTATGTCATTGTACTTTTTCGTCTGGGTCACAATATTTTCAGTTGCTATAAGTTTATTTGTAGCTGATGATATGTAGCATTAAGTAATATTGTTATAGGCCTACCTACATTCATACCATCATTACCAAATACTGATTCACTATGTTAACCAAACATTATCAAATAAAAACAAACGAGGTGAAGTTTGTTTGTGTCACATTCAAACAGTGAAAATAGAGGATAAACGTTTTAGAATATGGATGATATATACATGATAATTTTCACTTTTGCTCTATTTTCCCCATAAAACCATAGAATATAACGCTCCTTTGTCTCCAAACTTTCCTTAACGTCGAATGCGAAAACTTGTGATTCGTTTTTACAAGGTAAATCAATTAATATAAGATAGTGTAGTAAAATTAAGCCAAAATATGGCTGGAAAATGAAATAATTTTTGGACAGCTAATTTTTGCTGAAATATGTTCTATGCCATCCCCTGACCTCCCTCAGAAAAGTCCCCTGAAATCCCCAGTGGGCAACATGCCTAAAAATGATGGGATGGCCCACGTGGAGTCAGAAATAAATCTTTCTTCGACTGATGGGTTTATGTACATCAAATTAAAGCTCTTAAGTAGTAGAATTTAATGCCGCAAACCCCATCTCAAAAGGTTGCCTGAGTCGAAAACGGCAGCCTGTCAAACATTGAATAAAAATCAAATTTTAACCTAAACGCTTAAAAATGTAATAATTTTCGAAATACTTGACCTTTTGAGGTGCGGTTTGCGGCAAACGTTTGCTTTTACAATTACCTTTGAAAAAGAGGATAGCTAGTCATATGCTTATCGTACTACCCTTGAACCACCCTCCACATGGACGTCCCAAAGAGGAAGTTTTAAAAAAAATTTCTTAGACCATAGCCATCCTATACATAATTTTAAAGGTCTTATTAAGGAGAGTACATAGCCGAAAACCAGACCTCAAAAGGTCAAATATGTCGGAAGTTTTTGTATTTCAAAGTTTTGATGATATTATTTGATTCTAAACTTTGAACGCCTGCCATTTCACTACCGACAGTTATATTGAGGTCGGGTTTACGGCATTGTATTCTACATTTGAAGACCTTTAATTTTATGTATATAAACCTTCTGGAATGTATTTAAATTTAGTATGCTTAATATCAAATTTTAATGCAACTCCTTTATGGGCCAACCCCTCATTTTTAAGCGTGATCCCCATATGGGATTTCTGGGGACTTTTCGGAGGAAGGTCAGGAGACGCCATAGAGCACATTTCAAAAGAAATTGGCTTTCCAAAAATTATTTCATTTTTCCCGACTAATTTTACTACACTAAAGAACAATTATTATTACATTACCTAACTTGATATAGAGGAATCAATTATTAGAGTGCGGAATGTATCTGACAGATTAAAAAGACGTGCCTTCCCGGGTGCGGATGTATTCGATCGGTTACATACATATAGAATTCTATTGTTACATATAACAATGTCAAGGTAATGCGACTGTTTCTCCTCTAGCGTTTGAGAAGGAAACACATATTGTGCATTAGCGTGTAGGTAAGGGTGTTGAGTTTTTAATTTTGCTCTAGTTAAGATTTCTTGTGATTAGTTTATATTCTCCAGGTTTTTTAATTCCGTGTTATCGTTGGAGGATTGTAAATATAGTTCAGCATGTTTGATAATACAAGCGCTATTAAGTGGAAGGGGTAATCATGTGACCACTAGCGCTAGCGAATTAGCGCGTTATTAGCGGTGTGTGGACGATCTATAGCGCTAGTCGCCACTCGCCATTGTTGTTTGTCAACCACGGTGGCAAGAATGTCTGAACTAAGTGAAACTTAACAGGGTTATAGTTTTTATTGTTACAAATATAAACATTTAAAACACATCCTTTTTTGTATGAAACTTCAGATACAAATTACAACAAAAGAGTTTAGAGAAATAGCCATTATTCAAAAAATTATTAGAAGATTTACAATTAATTAACGATGAGCGCAATTGACCCGTGCGGCCCTTGTTCATATATACATAGCAAGGTATGATATAGGAAGAATGACAAAAATTCTATTAAATTTCTATTGCTATCACGCAAAGTGTTTGTGCACAATTTGCCTAAGAATTTTTAATTAAAATTTTTAAAAATTACCTTATCACAATTAAAATACATTATCTAGTTAAAAGCAAAATAAGGAATTGAAGACTGAATATTGTGGACTTATTGATCTGACTAACGTGTTTTTATTGTCGTAACACAATGTATGAAATTTGATATCACACACTTATGTATCACACACTCATAGTGTGTGTTTAAATGTGTTATGTACACTTATGTAAAGATAGCCATTGGAAATTCGCTAAGTACGCAGGTCTGCTGCGACGGGGGCATTTTAATTTAATTGTAAATAAATTCACACACGCTCAACAAGAAAATGTTTGAAACTTGACATTCCGCAGCTCCGACTAACTAAAACTGTAACATCATACCTTGTAAATTGTATACATATTTTATATAAACTCAGTCAGTCAGTCCTGGACACTACACTTAGGCCTACCAATTTTAAAAATAAGGTAATAATATGGCTGTAACCAAATCCATTTTCTTCTTCTTCTGGATTAATGAACAGTAATTTAGATATAGTGGTTTGAGTTCTGTGCAATATTAATAAAGGTATTTAAGTATTTCAATTTTGACGTATTTTTTGTATGACAATGCTCATTTCTTGTAAAGGATCAAAGGCAAATAAATTATATCAATTTACCTGACACCTCAAACGTTAAAATCCGTAAAAAAAAAAAAACTAATTATGGGGAAGGAAAGAAACCCCGTCTATTTTTAAATAGCTAACTTGTTACTGTTCCGTATTTAAATTTAATTTAAAATATTTATTTTCAAAAAAAAAAAAATAAAACAAAAAACAATCTAACAAATAATCTCATACCACAAAACCTACTCATAAACATTTTTATGAATATCGTAATACTTTAAACTATTAACGAAATCTAAAACAAAGTGATTACCCCAGTCAATAACTTCATAATGTATAATATTGCAATTAAACTATAATTGAACTTCAATTAAAGTTAATGTAATTAACTGATTTGTTTTAATGATCTAGAGATTTAAAGTTTAAGCTAAAGTTGAAATATGATTAGAAGTGCGCGGCGGTGACGACTACAGCCGCGGAAGCGCCTGCAACGTGAGCGAGGCAACCTACGCGACGCGCATCATGCGGGTTTTGACTCAGACTGTACACCTGGTAGTTGTGAGACCTGGTAGTTGTGAGGCGCTCGCTTTATTTATATAAAAGACCTGGTAGTTGTGATCCCTGGAAGTTTTGATGCCTGGAAGTTATCATTTCTTATAATTTTGTATTGAAATAATCAGACCTGGGAGAAGTGAGACCTGGTAGTAGTGATGTTGTTAATATTTATTAAATTTTAGCGACCTGGAAGTTATGAAACCTGGAAGTAATGAAACGCTCCCAAAAGTCTAAAGACAGTACATTTTATTTTGGGGTTCCAATATTAATCTTATGGAGAGTAAGGATGTGTTAATATTTCACGTATTAACCAATATTTTTGGATGAAATTTGGTATTCAGCTTTATTTGGTTGAGATTCATCCATTTATGGTAAAAAAATCTCGGTTTTTGTGCTTATCAAGGCAGCACACCAGCATACTCTTTCCCATGTTAATCATATGGAGAATTGGCAAACTCCTCTAGCAATGGACATATATTGATGAAACTTAGTAAATGGCTTCATATGGTCAAAATAAATGTTTTTTATAGTAAAAACCTACTTTTATTGTTCCCCATGGCAGCATACCTGCATACTCTTTTCTTATATTTATCGTATGGAGAATAGACATTTATTTCCTTATTTATGAGCATGAGATGATATTTGGGTTACCGTACAGGTTTATCTGGTCAAAATTAATATTACTAATTTGGAAATTCGCTAAGTACGCAGGTCTGTTGCGACGGGGGGTATTATATTATAACTACAACAATTTTTTACGATACTTTTGATAGTGCGATAGTATGATAGTTTTACGATGCGTTACCCGTTACCACACTGCCAAATGAAAGGTAAATACAAAACTGAATCAGCCAATGGGGGCAGTATAAACCATCATTAATTAAAATGCAGCAGCTGCAGAGGAGTAGTCTACTGATATCAGGGCCATTGCATTAAGAATAAATCAAACAGCACAAGATTCATTTGATACAAAAATATAAAGTTTGATGTAAGGAGTAAGATTTTACAAAATACAATCCATATTCCAGATGTTGTGTGTGTTTAAAGTGGACTTCTGTAACTATAACTGTATGTTACCGGACAAACCCGATTTCAGGCCAAACTAGTTTAGCCTAGGATGAACTAGTTTTTCCTGATCGCCCTAGGAGAAACTAGTTTGGCCTTCTTTTTTTAGGCGAAACTAGTTTGGCCTAATAGCGATAGGATAAACTAGTTAAGCCTGGATGAATTGTAAAGCCAAACTAGTTTAGCCTAGATGAATTGTAAGGCCAAACTAGTTTAGCCTAGATGAACTGTTAGGCCAAACTAGTTTGGCCTGCTAGTGTACGGATGAACTAGTTTTGCCTGGTTCAAGGTCAGGCCAAACTCTTGTCTAGTGATCCACTGCTAAGGAATAAATTTTGCGTTTTTATTGATGTCACTGATGAAGGGATCTACAAAATTGGAACGAAATATGGAATTCTTTAAAAAATTAATTCAGCGTAAAATATAGTTTTATTTTACGTTTTACAAAAATTGCAATTTTCCTTTTTAGAGAAAATGTAGTTTTTTTTACTTTATTTAAGAAAAATTGCCTTTTTAATAGGAATATTTTTCTCCAAAATAGTACAGATGATTAGTCAAAGTGTAGTGAAATTACGTCATAAAAACATTTTTAACCTATGTTTTCTCTCACAATTTTACCAAAAAAGTATTTATTTGAATTCAATGACTTTGTCATTAAAACAAGCATGAAAATATATTGAATAACGGATTGAAAAAAGAACTCAATGTAAAAAAATGTAGGTAACCAAGACTGATCTTAAATTATTGTACAAATGTTGAACTATAATGCATTTGTTGTTACAAGTTTACATTAGTGTTTTTCAAAAATACAGTTTGCGGAATGTTTTCAGAACCCAGTTTGACGTGAGCACCCAAAGATTCATTACTGGAAATGACGTTATATGTAGAGTGAGATTTCTTTAAGAACTTCAACAACAATTCATTTCCTTGGTACCGGTCAAAGATTTGTAAAATGTTCGTGTTTCAAAGCCTGCCAAACAAAAAAAATGTACAACCTGTACAAAAACGAAAAAAAAGGAAGCCTGCTAAAAAAGCCTTTGCAAAATGAAAACTGTACGGTCAATTTTAAACATCATTCCAGTTCGTCATGTAACAAGAAGTAAAGTACTTTTAGTTTTGTTCCTCAGAATAACAGGATCTTAATTATTCATTACCCTAAACTTTTAATATAATACTTTAGTAATAAATTTAAAACACTAGTTTGGCCTGAACTAAAGCAGGCCAAACTGGTTTATCCTAACACAACCCGGCCAAACTAGTTTAGCATGTGATCAATAAGGAAAAACTAGTTTCAGGAAAAACTAGGCGGTCAGGAGAAACCAGTTCAGCCTAGTCCAAACTAGTTTGACCTGAAATCGGGTTTGGCCGGTAACATGTATACTAATACAGCAGTGTAGTATTGGCCTTAAGAACAAAATGAAATTTGATTGCTATAATTTACATAACCATATTTTAGGAGGGCTCTATCCTATACTCTAATACAAGTAAGATATATTTGTAACTTCGCAAAAGGTTCTAATTTTCTTTAAATTTTGAAAATAACTTAGGTCTGGGTTAAAATAATTTACTCGGATCACTGTGCAAGGAAAAATTTTATTTTGTTGTACGTAACCAATTGAAATTGAAAATTATTGTAACAGCGATCTTACGGAGTTCAAAATCAAAACAATAAAAAGCTGAAAGCAGTTGATTCATCTATCAACGTACAGTCTCCAGTATAAATATCTAGTTTTCCATTGTATCCAATTACTGAATTGCTATAACAACAATTTTTGAACAATAACAACAATTTTTAAATTGTACACTTTATACTTTTGATAGACGTTTAAATGAATATAAAAGTAAAAACTAAAGTATAAAACAATAAAAAATTTGTTGAATAATTTGAAATTAAATTTAAGAATAAAATAATTAAGCAACACAAGGTGAAATCAGCTGTTAATCGTGTTAAAAGTAGAATCCTCGTGTTACACATTTACATTGTGGTTCAACAAATTTACAACAAATTTATAGCAGGTTGCAGCACCCATCGGCCTTCATTATAACATTCTGTAAGGCTACGGCCACAAATGGCGACTTAGTCGCCGCGACACAAACGCCGAAAAAGTGTGATACATTGAATCAAATGAAGGCGGCCACACAAGGCGACCCGCGACGAGCCCGCGACGTGCAATATATCACATTTGTTTCTTTATCGCGGCGTTTGTGTCGCAGCGACTAAGTCGCCATGTGTGGCCGTAGCCTAAGGCAAGTGAGTGGAGCGAACAAGCCTTTTTGTGCTTGCCATTTTCTAACACAGTTTATGAGTGATAATATTACTTTAAAGAATTGTATAAATTTACCAAGCAAACACTAGGCTCCGAGGTCCTGGACAAAAACTACAAATACAAGGACAAAAAATACCCCCGTCGCAGCAGACCTGCATACTCAGCGAATTTCCAATGGAATTTCAGATTATTTACTTTCCCCATAAAAACACCATAGGACTGAGTATGTAGGTTTGCTGCCATGGGGTGTTGTTAGAAAATCTAAGTTAATCAATAATTGGTGAATGTAAACACAAAATTGTATCAAGCCTGGCAATTTTTTATTTCCCCCTCAAACCCCATGGGGGTGAGAATGTAGATTTGCCGCCATATGGGTTTTGTAAGCAATTATAAGTTAAGCCCTATTTAGATAATGTACATACCAAATTTGATTAATTATGCCAATTATTATTATTTTATTTTATGGCCAGCATTGGACCACTTAAGTCAATATAATGGTCAGGTTCTTCTTAAATTCTGTCTCTTCTTCTTGTCCGCCCAAAACTTCTTCATTCTTTCCGACCGTTGTTTTCTTTCTTCTTCCGAAACCACTCTTGTAAAGTGGTTAAAGTGGTTGTAAAGTGGTTTGTAAAGTGGTAAAGTGGTAATTATGCCAATAAATAAGCAAGATATAGGGTTTTCTTGATTTCCCATAAGAACAACATGGAAAACACATTTTTGGATTTTCCCCATAAGGGTCATTATCAAATTAATGGCCAATTTGAAAAAGGTAAAAAATTTAAAAATTAAATTAAAAAAAAGTTATTTATTAGTAGTTCAAAGTAAATGAACTACAGAATAAAACCTTACACATAGCAGAGCGTAAAAAATTTTTTAAGACCGATTTTCCTGATTTCATTTCAGGGATGCACACAGAATTTTCCCCTCGCTCACGTTTTTTTTTTCTTGATAAAAAAGTGATGAAAAATTGTGAAGTCAAAAGATATAAGCTGAATGCTGAAGGTAAATGTAATTACTAACACCTACATAAGTTAAAACGAGTTTATATTGATTATTGTGTTCTTTAGACCAGAAAATGTGCCTTATTTTTATTTCAGTCTTAAAAAACTCACTTAAACTTTCCATATTTTGATAGATTATTTATTATTTTTATTTAAAAATATAATAAAATGATAGTAAAGAGTAAAAACTTTCAATGAATATAAATTTTTAAATTATTTTTTATCATTTGATAATTTTTTAATATAGAAAATGTAATCGTGAGGGAGTGAGCGAGGGGGAAAAACGCCGTGAGTGAGGGGGAATTGCCGTGAGCGAAGGGGAACTAATAAATAATAAATGAAAAACTAATAAGTAAATAAGTTGTATCAATTAAAAATAAAAGGTGAAGTAATAATAAAATGTATTATTACAATGATGATAGCAAAGGGATTTCCTTTATTCACGACTCATCCATGAGCGGGGGGAACGTGAGTGAAGAGAAAATGTTGAAGGTCTTTAGTTTTTGACCCGACTATACCGGCAGTATTGCGCAACCCGTTGTTTGAGGTTATACCGGCTTCATAATTATAGTAAGATGCACGAAAATAGTCCGATGGAAATTTTAACAGCTGTGTTCCCCCTCACCCCCTCTTGCCCTGCAATGTTGTCATTTTTGTTAAGTTTACCATTAGTAATACAGTATAAACATGTGTTGCAGGATAAATTTGGCAACACTGTTTTGACTCTCATCGGACTATTTTCGTGAATCCTACTATAGTTCTAAAACTACCATTGCTAGTTTTGCTGTTATAATTATAAATGAGTTATGAGGAGTGAGCGAGGGGAACAGCAATTGATGTACGCACGATATCTTAACTGAAATGTGATAATAACAACCTAAATATGACAATTACGATGCTGCCGTCCACAACAAGTCTTTCACGAAACTTCGGCCGAGCGCTGCTGACAGGAACGGGAGAAACGAAACGGTCCGCGGCGATTTGGCGGCAAATTCAAAACATCGCTACACTTTTATTGGTCTTGTAGAGACACAGAAATAATGGCGAATTATTTTGAAATCGATCTGATTTCAATAATATTATTACTTTATTTCAAAATATAACTGTTATATGAAAATCATGAGCATTTTACATAGTTATTTTTTGTAAATTTGCATGGCTTTTTTTGACTGAGAACTTAGACTCTGAGGCATGGAGACAGAGAGCGAGGGGGAAAAATTAGACACATATTGGTTTTTTTAAACATTTATTTTCATTCAATAATTTTATTTAAAGCAAGGTTATGTTTAATAACATACTTACCATTTCCACAAAGCTTTATTTGCATGAAAAAAATTATTTTAGTATTTTTTTCCTGCAGAGACTCAAATTGGCCATTAATTTGATAATGACCCATAACCAGTTATGCTAAGATAAAAATTCAAAATACCAAATTGTTTGTTTTTTAAGCTCTTTTAAATGGTTTCAGTTAAAATTGATGAATTTTTAAAATTGGGGTCAAAAAATGCCAAAAACCCATTTTTGACCCCTTTTAAACAACATAAAACCCCGTTCCCATAACCCGACAATGTTGGTTAACGAACTCATGAAAATAGACCTGGTCTTACACCTTCATACTAAATTTCTTCAAAATCGAAGGTTCCCTTCAAAAGTTATCGGTACCATGGACACATATATATAGATCTATGTGATCTATGTTCATGTTCACATATATATGAACATGAACGAATGGTGTTTTTTGCTTCTGGGGACCTCAAAATGAAAAATTAAAGTGGTCCTAGGCTTAGGTCTTACCATGGCTACTACCGTAATAGCATATTCCCTATAGGGAAATTCGCTAATATTGAGTTTAGGGATGCAAAGTCTGCGAGTGCCAACCACCGATGCGAGAGGTGTAGAGTTGCCACAACCTCTTCAAAATATAAAGCTTCTCCCAATCCGTTTAAGTTATAACACAAAATGTTAACCCATGCATACATCAATATTTGAATCACAGAAATGCTAATATTTTCCCTCGTACAAATTCTACTGGTTTCCGCAGGGGACTCACCGTTGTGCCTGGCCCACCTCAGGGCCTCCCGCCACAGCTCTATCTCTGGCACTTTGAGGGCATCTTGCTCCAGGATCCTGATGAATCCTTCTTGGCTGAGTCCCAGGAATGTCGGGCTGGCCAGGACGCGGTCTGTCTCGTATCGCAGGATCTGCCAACAATCACACGGTAAAAGTACTTAAGCTTCTTAGTTTGTGTTCTCTACAGGTAAGTTACACACAAAACTATGTCTAATACCAATTTTACCTCAAAAAGCCAAAAATTATATTTCAAGACAGTATTAACTAAAACTTTTGTTCATGTTACCTGAAGATTGGAACGCTTCCATCAGTTACAAAGCCAATGATCAACACAACTAAAACTACCACAAAACTCTGTACTATTCATTAAAATTGTAAAACTTTGAGAGGTGCAAAGGTATACGTTAATAAATTTATTGCATAATAAAAAGAAAATAGTGAGAGGCGGCCAGTTTCCATGAAGTCAAAATTTGCATCCTAATAATGCCATTAGCTGGATACCCCAGTTATGGCCAACAAGTAGTTGCAAAAAGGACGAACTTCCTTAAAAAAAAAGATCACTTTGCAATCCTACTCACTTCGTAGGATCTCCTTTTTTTGGGTGGGGGGTGGGGGTTTATTGTCAGTGTTGGGGAGTAGCGCGCTACTGTAGCGTCGCTACTTTTTTAGTAGCGTCAGTGTAGCTTCGCTACTTTTGAAAATAAGTAGCTTGTAGCTGTAGCGAGCTACATTTTTAGAGTAATTGTGGCGGACTATTTAGCTACTTTACTCACTACTTTGGTTTCAATAATACATAATAATTGTGTTTACGTGTTTACATTTCATCATTCATGGCTTCCAAATAAACACGAGAGAAGGTTAGTCAGCTGTTAGCTGTTATGTTTTTCGCTCGCTGGAATTGAAGATTACTTTCAATCCATTGCCACCACCAGACGCTCCAATTGGGTACCATAACCACAAAATGACAATCACAAGTCTTTTGAAGTCTTGTTCTCTTTTGTGTTTGCTGACCACTAGATGCGCTAGTAGTATTCTTCTACTATGCACCTATATTATAGAATAAAACTGCTGTAATATGCTTGCGCACCGCCAGGATCGCTCAGGTCAGGAATTAAGGAAAGGGATGTTTACAATAATGAGAAACGACGCGACTTCAACGAATTCAAATAAATAGCCAATTGTTATTACTGGCCTAACGACTCAACAACATAACTTCAACCACCTTGATTGATGTTAGGTGTTGATGTGAACGTTTACCGTACTTCCCCAACTCTGTAAATTTGTACTCAATACTTTACAGAGTGCTTCATACTTATATTCTGTTTCTGTAGTATCTAATCTAACAACATAATGGCAATTAGTAGGCCTAAAAAAGCGAGATTAGCGACAAAACTGAAGAAGCTAGTCCTTCTTGTGTGCATACGACATAACCCTACTGTGGCCGGTCTAAGAAAAATGTTATAAACTAGTGCAGATAACTTAATAAATATTGTTGTTTACGTCTTTGATGTAAGTCTTTTTATTCGGCAATTTATATTTTCATACAACTATTCTGTTTACATTATCTAGGCTCCATAAGAGTTACAAATTATTATATTAAAATGGAAATATGTCTAAACACAATACCAATAAAAGGTATAGGTCTATATTTGAAAAAAAAACTTGATTTTACTTTTAAGTGGGAAAATTGGGTGGTCATACATCACAAGAGAATAACAGGACCAGATTGCGAAAGTAGCTTAAATTGTAGCGAGCTACTTTTTAATAATTGTAGCTGTAGCTGTAGCTAGCTACTTTTTTGAAAATGTAGCTACTTTTAAAAAGTAGCTTCCCCAACACTGTTTATTGTTATTAATAATGCAGATATGCAACCTCAGGATGTTGGCAAAACAAGTCGCTTCCAGTGGCTATACCTGTCATGGAGATTAAGATTATTACAATACTTATAATTAGTATCCAAGTGGTATCCATTAACCAAATAGATTAATAAGTCCTTAAATTTTTAACCCACTACAAATTTAGTTCGTTACAGATACAGAATTTTAAGCCTGAGCAAGATTTGATTCCCAACAGAATATTTTGATGTTTCAAAGGCTGTCATCTTAAAATTGTAAGCTACTCATTGTGTACTAAACTGAACTCCCAATATTTTTACTTTGCCAGAGAAAATATCCAAAACAAACTTTCTTTTATTCTTATTCTGAGGAATAAACTGATAAAGCAGTAGATTCCCTCATATGTGCACTCAGTTTATCCACCAAACTTCTTTCGAATAATAATGTAACCTAGATATTTCAACCTCACTTTAAGAATCCCTTAGATTATAAATGTTAACTAGGTTTCAAGTGCCTTTTCTAAAACTGGTACTTCACTAGGCCAAATTGTTTTTCCGCTTAAGATTCAGTCTCACCAAGACCACAAATGATGGGTTCTACTGTAAAGACCCTCAGTGTCCCCTATACCAACAAATGCCAATGAATGCAGAAAATAGATTTTATGGCAATATAGAGCTGAAAAACTGTTCTAAAGTAAGGTACTTGATGTAGGCTAAATTTGTAGAAAGTACCACACGTTCCAGTACACTATGTAACATTACCTTATACATACTGATAAACAGCCAGTTTAAATCTACATTTTTTAGCAGAGATGGTCAGAGCACTATTGTGTGTGTTGTTTACGAAAAAAATAGAAGACAGAAGTACAAAAGAAAGAAGTGTTTTTTTTCCTAATGATCTGATTGTAAAAATAAGTCTGAAAGAACACTGGCTTTAGCAAGCCTTAAATCTCATGTTTTCAACGTAGATTTTCAGTATATTGTTAGGAAGACCGCGACTCTACTACATCTCTGTGTGTCTCCCATGCTGTTCGCAATTCCCATTTCAGTTTGTCAACCTTCCTCGTCTCTCCGCCCCGTGACTCACCTGCGTGATGGTGCTCTTCAGCTCCAGTTCCGTGTAGCAGGCTGGGTTATTCAGCAGGGAGCAGATGTTCTCCGTCGTCAGCAGAGACATCAGCCGTCTGGCCAGTTTCTTCTTCAGAGTTCCCATCAGGTATTTTTCAGCGACATAGAGTAGATTGTCTGCCTCATCGAAGGGCAAGCTCGCGGTCGTATCGTGCCCGTAGACATATCTGTGAAGAAGAAGAATAATTGTCGAGACAATATAGTAGTTTCATTATTAGCTAATTGAATAGTTGGGGCATGTTCAAGATGCAACTTCTTATAGGAAACCAAAGTATTCTACTTGTTGGTGGCACAGGGTGTTTAAAAAGACCCTTGTCTTAATTGGGTGAGCCCACACCTAAACTGATTTTAAAAAAAGTACAACAATTGACATTTACTTCATAAATTAAGTTTCAACAATAGACACTAATAAGAAAAAAAGAGCTAAAAATAAAAATGAATTTAGCCCTACAGCTGTTTATTGTATAGATTTTTTTGCAGGTTTCCGACCTCCGAATGTTTGCGATGCTTAAGAAACACAACGTAACAATCGGTTTAAAATTGGAACTGGCCATGAACAGAACCACTGTTACCAGAAGATTTCAATCTTTCTAAACTCACCCATTTCAAATAGTAAAAACGATCGGTTACTTTTGTACTATGCAATGAAACATCTGTTGCCCACTAACCTTGGTAACACCAAATACGTATTGTACCAATGGTTTAAAGGATATGAATAAGTAAAATGTTATAATAACTGTTAATTGACAATGTTGAAGTAAATTAATATCCTACGAGGTGGCCCGTGCTCATATTGCGCATTTTATGATTCTGTATGAGTGAAACTCACCAACAGTACGGTACGTGAATGTTGATTATGAAGTGACAGAGATCTTTTTTTGTTTACTATATGGCTTTTAAAATTCATCTGAAGGTAATCAGCTGATAAATTACAATTCACATTAAAGATCTTGCAATAAAAGTTTGTCAACATTTTATAGAGCCCTCTAGAAATAAATCAAAGGTGAGAGGGGGCGAAGCCTGAAACAATATGACCTTTTTAATTACGATTTGTCGCTGCACTATATCCTAAGCTTTAAAATGACACCTCAATCTTAAAAATCGGTTCAGTATGTAGAGAGAAAAAGGGACATAACAGACAAAACCCTTACAGAAAGAAGAAGATAGATACTCTAAAACAAGCACTGTTTGTACGGGCCAACTTTTTTTCGCTAAAAGGATTTTTTATTTTTTGTAGAATATGGGGTTTTGACCGCGAGAAATTGATTAAAATTGGTCTCATGGCTGGGAAAAATCCAGTTTTTGTGCTAGAGCACTTCAAAGATCCGATGTTATCCTTATGGAAATTTTTATATTGAATAAAAATCAGCTGATAACTATACATAAAATAAACCAATGTGTTACATCTTTAACCTGTGGTTTAGGAAAATTACCAAATGCAGCACCCTTTGGTCTGGTGAGTGAGCGAAGCAAACAACCTCGTCTTAAAAAGGAAGAGGGCGAGAGAGTGAAGCAAACGAGCTTTGTGTGAAATCCAAAGTAATAATTTTTACCAAGCATTAGCTCGGTCTCCCTGGTATTGTCTCATTAAATTAATAACCATAAATGGATAAATGTGAGTGGAAATTAGAAAAAATGTTCCCAGGTTGATTTTACATGTGTTCTAATGGGATTAGTGCAAGTAGGTGCCGTAAAAACATTCCATATAATATAACAACCGTAAATAAGGCAACGATACTAGCGGTTGCAGCAACTCACCTCAGCAGTGTCCTGAATGTGTTCGCGTATATATCAGGCACGGTGACTTGTACTGTCACAACACTTGAATTTGCATCAACTCACCTAAGCAGTGTCCTGAATATGTCCAGGTATATATCAGGCACAGCGACTTGTCTTGAAAAAACTCTTGCATTTGCAGCAACTCACCTCAGCAGTGTCCTGAATGTGTCCGAGTATATATCGGGTACGTCAACTTGTCCTGTCCCAACACATGCAGTAGCAGCAACTCACCTCAGCAGTGTCCTGAATGTGTCCGGGTATATATCAGGCATGGTGACTTGCCCTGGCACAACACTTGCAGTTGCAGCAGCTCACCTCAGCAGTGTCCTGAATGTGTCCGGGTATATATCGCAGGCACGGTGACTTGTCCTGTCACAACACTTGCAGTTGCAGCAACTCACCTCAGCAGTGTCCTGAATGTGTCCGGGTATATATCAGGCACGGTGACTTGCCCTGGCACAACACTTGCAGTTGCAGCAACTCACCTCAGCAATGTCCTGAATGTGTCCGGGAATATATCATGCACGGTGACATGTCCTGGCACAACATTTGCAGTTGCAGCAACTCACCTTAGCAGACTCCTGAATGTGTCCGGGTATATATCGGGTACGTCGACTTGTCCTTTCTCCGCCAACTTGCTGTCTTCTAGCTCCAGCCTCAGCACAACACTGTGGGCCATCAGCATCTCTTTCACCACTCCGATCTTCTCCTGAAAATTGATTAAACCTTAATCAGACTGAAAGTAAACCAATATATTGAACTGAGATTTGGCCTGTGATATATGAAAATATACACAAGGTAATCCAAAAATAAGAACTTATAAAATCCACCAATCAGTAGTTCATAAGAAACAGATAATACATTACAGAATCATAAGTTGTTTATCCGGACTAATACGATGGAAGGCCAGTTCAAATGTTAATTCTAGATCAATTTTGGTTAGGCGGTAGCCTTAATTGTGTTTTACCCCCCAATCAAGTGTGGATATATTATCTCGTAGGCCTATTGATGAGCTAATACAAGATATATTTGGCAAATAAGATAGAAATTCTGTAGTAAAAAATCCCAGTAAATAAAGATTCAAATTCTTTACTAGGCCTATATCAAACATTAACTGTTTAAGCATGAACTTTCTCCCTAGCTTGTGAAAAAATAACTGTCCAACTCCTGGCCTGCCTGGACTACGGAAGGAATACTCAAGTAACAAGGAAAAGTAACAAGTAATCCCACTTGATAACCTCTTCACGTTTCTTTCTCCAATTAGACATATTTGAATCATTAAAAATTTAACACTTTTATTTGTCGTCCATCCGGCATCAATTTGATTTATTACTTTCAGTTTACTCTCAATTAAAACCAAAATCTGTTTGATTTTTTCACTTATTATTAATTTCGTAAATTGTTTTGAACATAACCTATAGTTGCAGTACAAAGACTGGTAGTTGGAAAGCAGTGATTTAATTCCACTGTCTCTTCTATCAGATCAAAATATTACAAAAAGCAGCTTGATGATATAAAAATGTGATATTTTCATGAACTGCAGGCATAAAAGATAAAAAAGAAATTAAAAAAACTAAATGGGCTAATCCGCAAATATTAGTTTTTTTTTTTTTTTTTACTAAAATAATCAAGCTTATCTGTATGGATGAAGTAGATTAACTTAATTAATTAACTTAATTAATAGATTTATTAATTAAGTAGAGTCTACTGTATTTATTGAGGTTTCAAAACGAATTTGTAAAGAAGTGTATCTAAAATGTTATTGGGGTGAATGCACCAGTTGTCACTAATGAGATTGAATAAATTAAAGTACATTAAGTAAAACTAGAGATCGCCTCCTGATCGAAATTCGATCAAAATTTCGGTTGATCTGGACCCAAGAAGCTTAAAACATTTTAGAACTAAAACATCTGTTCTTCCTAATTTTCTAGCACTTGTTTTTACAACAGCTGTCTAATGATTCATTCAATTCTCCTTTCTCCATAAGATTAACATTGGAACTTTGAAAACCTGTAGGGCGTAGCCCTGGAGTCCAATGTGAATTAGAATGTGATTCTGCTCATCTACAGGACTATACCTTTCTAACGGTATGCGCGGATTTCTCCTAAGTTGCACACAAGCTGAGAAAAAAGGAGGAAATGAAACATGCTTGCGTATTAATATATAGATTATAAAATGTATTTGAATTATTATTATACATATGTACGGTACTCAAAGTCTTCACAAACCGGGGAGATTTAGTGCTACTCGATTACGTTACTACCATATGATAGTCACAGGGAATTTTCATTTCTGTCACGACTGACATTTGGCAGCAGACCAAGCTTCTGATACTAGATGCTTGCAAGGCAAGTAAAATGTTAAATTCTTAGCAACATTCTTGAGAGTTTAATAGCGTTTCGGAATGGTTAGTGGTTATTCTGAACAGACTAAACCCAAGAAATTGATTTAGGTACCTATAGGCCCTACTATATTTTATTGTTTATTTTTATATAAATCTATATATTAATACGCAAGCATGTTTAGTTTCCTCCTTTTTTCTCAGCTCGTGTACATCGTAGGAGAAATCCGCGCATACCGTTAGAAAGGTATAGTCCTGTAGATGAGCAGAATCACATTCTAATTCACATTAGACTCCAGGGCTACGCCCCACAGGTTTTCAAAGTTCCAATGTTAATCTTATGGAGAAAGGAGAATTGAATAAATCATTAGACATCTGTTGTAAAAACAACTGCTAGAAAAACAGGAAAAATAGATATTTAAATTATAAAATGTTTTTAAACTTCTTGGGTCCAGACACAGATAACGTATACACAGATGGCCAACGCTGCCGTTAGAATTGGGTACGCGGATTTGGCTTGGTTCGTACGCCAACCGCTTCGTGGCAGCAGCGGCGTAGTAGACGACGGTACACCAAATACCGGATATTACCCCTCCCGCTGCCCCACCACCGTCCTGTGTCTGGCGTACCGCTTCCCCTCGCCTCCTCACCGCTGGTCTGGCCCGGCGTTCTGGCGTGGCGTACTCCGTCTACTACTGCTCCCCGCCTCCTTCCGCCATGTCGTGCGTGCCTAACGTGAATTTCAACCCTTGAAAGATTTAGTTGTCGTTTGCGTTTAGTTTATTAAGTGCTTATTGAAAAATTGTTGTTCGAATATAAGTTATTTATACTCGCGTTGGTCATGTCGAAGACCGTGTGCTCCTACAATGGATGTTCTAAAAGCAGTTTTAGATTTAGAGGACTTAAAATGTTTCGATTTCCCACGGAGAGGTGTCAACAATGGGTTCATCACTCCGGTGAGTAATGATTTTTGTATGTATTTAAGTAATTGCATATATATAAACAATACAGACATCCTTTTCAAATATCGTCAATATTTATTTATTGTTGAGGATTGAATTTGGTGAACCCTGGATGTAATATTCTGCCGGGGCCTATGGAGCCATATCGTAAGATTTATTAAAGCAGTCTATTAAAAATACACTAAAATTTCGGAATTTGTTCCTTGTCTTGTATAACAATGGAATTGCGAGTATTCTAACAATTGTTCAAAACAACTAAAATGAATCTTGGATGCAAGATTCTGAATATTAATTGTTATTACAAATACGGGCATATGCATTTTATGGACATATCTCACCTAGGGTATACACACTTTTAACACTATTAGAGTACTAGCTTCAATTGCTAACAGTAAATATTTCCAAGTGTAACTTTAACTTGACTTACTATAATGTTTTCTCGTCATTATCAAATAATATGTGTTACACAAATTTGGCGTATGTGCAGCTATATATGGACGCCCGGTCACGAAGCGGTTCGGCGGTAGTCGGCATCGTTCGGAGCGAGCGGCGCGGCGTTGCCACTTCCTACGCCTGGCCTGAGGCATAAACAGTAACAATTTCGGTATATAGATAACAAACTGTATATAGATTAATATGCTACTGAGTTATATACAACCTAAAATACATACATTATTTTACAAAAATAGCTCCATAAAGATTGTCAAGTTAAGATTATTTCAAGTCTAGTTATTTACATTTCTTCATCGGAAAAATTGAAGTTCTCATCAGATGAATCGGAAAGTCCTAGGTTTTCAATTATTAATGGCTGCACCTCGTGGACATCCTCCGTAAGGCAATCTTTCTCCCAGTAGTCGTCTTCAATCTTCTTTGTGTGAGAAATACATTTCTTCCAAAGTAACGGGGTATGTGTCATGGTATAAGGGTGGATGACCTACGGGGTGACTCATTCGAAAGTTCAGTCGCACGACGTGGCAACATCACTCTCTCAGGTCAAGCCGACTACTTCGAACGGCTTCCACCAGCCAGGCGCCAGCGCACATTATTTACAGTCCAACGCTCACAAGTATACTTTTATTAATCATGTGATATAAAATCAGAAGTTTATATGATTAATAAATAAGTAATATATTTTTCCTACGACTGTCCGTGAAAACAGTTGTTTACGCACTCGATACTCGTCGCAAAACAGGTGATTGCCGTATTCAATTTACTTTGCGCACGCTAGATTTACTTTGCGCACGCTAGATTTACTTTGCGCACTCCAGTGTTTAAACATTAGAACACAAAACAATTTGCATTAGCCAGCAAGGAAACGTTGATTAGTCAGGAATTAAGTTGGCAACACTGGATATAAACATCTGATCTATTGTTGTCCATGTAGTCGTTTTTATTGAATCAACATAAACATAACCTACAAACCAGCTGCGGGTGAGCTACCGGCACGTAAGTTAGATGCGCAATGATCAACTATGACAGTGACTTTAGTGATTTAAGCGACTTATTCCCTGACGATCTTGCTAAAACTGCTAAAACAGTGGCGTTAAATCTTCTGCATGGAAAATCCAATAAATTTTTAAATAAATGTAGGAAGTGCATATTACAGGATATCATTAATATCACTATCTTGAGAGGGACCTCACATAGTGGGTATTTTAACGTGAATATTAAACGTTTATACTTATATAAGAAATATTTGGCAGTCGTAGGAAAAATTTAATATGCAACTCGTGCGAAAAGTGCTTTCACTGCACTCGAGAGAAATTATTCCGCACTCGCCTGCGGCTCGTGCATAAACATTTCTCTCGAGTGCAGCAAATCGGCACTTTCCGCACTTGTTGCATAAATAACTATTAACTTTTCTATCAATATTGAATGAGTGTGCCAAAGTTAAAAGTTTTTCGATCAACGGATCCCGAGATAGGAAGGATTTATTAAAACTACAAGAACATTTTTATAAGTTACGCAAAAATTATGAAACTTGACAAAAAGGTAGTTGAGTATGTCTATTATTTGGTATCAAAATATTTTTCATCTCAGCCGAGTAGTTTTTGGTGTACGACTTTTCTAAGTCTACTATTCATTAGAAAGCGCTTGAAAAACGTGTTTTTTTTTATTTATTCTACCCCTAACTTGTGTTTTTTTTGTGTTCCGACCGCAATAAAAAATGTCAATAGGTTTCAAAAATGTTTTTAACTTATACTAAAAAACGTGAAATTAAATAAGCTAAATTTTGGTATATAATATTTAATCGTAGGTCAACTGGTCCATCCATGACAAGCGTCCAAACTCGAGTATATTGCTTTTTGAAACGGACGGTAAATTTATAGTAAAAGTGCAAGAGTAAACCTCATGTGATATTTACAATGACTTTCTTTTGTATGTGTTATTGCTCCTTTGTAGATGTTTGTAATGTTATAATTTGATAAAACAACATAACAAACAAACGCACAAATTATTTTTAGGTTGTTTATAAACACCTTGTACAAAGTTTTCTGTTTGCAATGATTTTTATTTGTGTTTCGTGTATTTCTTAAAAAGGAAATTAACAAAACTTGTTTACATAGTGTTGAAGGGAAGAATTACAAATGAAATTCCTTTATAAATAAGATGAGTACGCAGGTCTGCTGGGGGATATTCCATATTTACTATCTATTTATTTTTACAGGAAATCCAAACCTTATTGGTTTGTCGCCCTCGAAGTTGAACAAATCACATAGGATTTGTGAGGACCACTTCCTGAAAGAGGACATTTTGCCGAGTGGCCACCTGAAGCGGATCGCCTATCCTCTTCTGTATGTTCCTGAGAGCAGCGCCGCCGGACCCTCCTGCACTCCGTCGACCAGCGGGGCACTCGCACCTACCAAGACACCCAGGCAGCTGCTGTCACCGTCATCACCAGGCGGTACTGTCCCCGGCCCTGTGACCACCACTACCACTCCAACAAGACAACATCCAAGCCCGACTGTTCAGCTGTCGCCAACTCCTAAATTATTTAAATCAAGAGAATCGCCCCGAACATACTCCAAATTACGACCAGCTTGCTCTTCTCCTGCACAAGCATCTATTGGATTTCCTTCGCCCACCGTTCTAACGCCTTCAGCAACATTTTGGATCGGCAATGCAAAAGATGACACACCATTACGCCCAGAAAGAGTGAAGCGATCACTTTTTAGAAAAGACAAAAGCAGCGAAAAAACAAAAAAGATGACACAATTGAAGAAAAAACTTGCCGTTAAACGTGCTGCCGTTGCAAAAATGAAGACTAAGTTAAGTCAAATAAAAAGACGAAAGGAAACAAACCTCGAAATACCTGCTAAAAGTCCAGATGGACGAATTTTGATGAATATGCAATTTCACTAAAAAAGACAACCCTGGAGAAGTGAGGAAAAACGCGTTGCAACCTCATTGTATTTGAGATCCCCGTCAGTCTATGAATATTTATCGACATCATTGATCTTACCTGGAATATCAACAATAAAAACATGGATTTCCAACAAAGAATGTTTCAGAACAGGATTTAACAACAGACTGATGTCCCAACTTCAAATGAAGATTTCCACCATGAATGAAGATCAAAAGGCATGTATTGTTATGTTCGACGAGATGTCAATTAAAGAAGGGCTCGAATATTCAGCTGAATACGACCTCATCGAAGGGTTCCAGGATATAGGGTGTTTTGGCCGATCACCTATACTGGGAAAAGAAGCCTGTGTGTTCATGGCACGTGGCCTATACAGCCAATGGAAAATGCCTGTCGGCTACTTCGTGTCTGGAAGTGGGGTCAAAGCACATCAAACGACAGTTTTAATCAAAGATAGTGTGGAAAAATTGCAAGAGATTGGCCTTTGCGTGAAAGCTGTTGTTTGTGATCAAAACAGCACTAATCGCAGTGCATTCTCACAATTGGGGGTTTCGCAACAAAAACCATATTTCATCAACAGCAAAGAAGAAAAGATCCACGCTCTTTTTGATGTACCACACCTCCTTAAATCAATACGGAACAACCTTTTAACACGTTGGCTACCAAACGTCACACATATGTGACGTCATGTTAAAAGAAAACCTTAAATATAGACCAGCGTCACATATATGTGTCGCTCAAGGTGTTTCCAGTGTACCGACGACACATATATGGGACGCTCAGGTCAAATCCAGTGTACCGACGACACATATATGGGACGCAGTCACGGTTCAGTTAAATGACTCGCCACTCCCATTTGGTCCAGTGAATCGATCTAAAACCTGTTTATCGGTCTATAGGAAAGTGTGACACACATGTGTGTCGTTTGGTCTCTGGGTACGACCTCAATTTTTATTTTTTACAGATTTTCAAAGTTGACCGTCTTGTCTGCTCACATGTTGCCATTAGTGTCTGTTTACTACACATTTCAGATGGCGTTTTTTATTGCGTGACACATTGTCCTGTATATTTTAGTATTTTTTTAGTGTAGAAAAACTATTTTTCATTTATTTCCAAGCTATCCAACTCATGACACAAATGTGAGACAGTCGGTCTATAGGAAACAAACACAATACAAAATATTACTATAGACCAACGTCACACATATGTGACGCAATAAAAATGCTAAAATAGTACTGAAATAAAATTTGTTTCCAACTTTTATGAGCAAATATATATATTACACATCAAATTATATAAAAATAGTGAAACAAAATTTTCGGTCTCTGGGTTAGTATTTGTCACAATGACTCGGTCTGTGGTGACAGTATCGAGTACTAGGATCGGTCTGCTGGGAACTCCCGGCGACCCAAATTTCCGACCATCGGTAGCCAACGTGTTAACACATAATTTCTCCCTTGGCAGTAAAACTATATCTTTCAGTGATGTAAAAAAACTCTATGAAATAGATTCAAATAGCACAACAACTCGTGCAGTCCCGAAATTAAGCCCGGCACACATTAAGCCGAACAGTTTTCAAAAAATGAACGTGGCCCTGGCAGCTCAAGTTTTAAGCCACAGTGTTGCAGCGGGACTGAGGACAGCTGTGGCCACGAAACAAATAACAACCGATACCGCACTTCAGACTGCTGATTTTCTTGAAAAACTTAATTCTAGTTTTGACGCCCTTAACAGCAGAACAAAGGTTAGTCCGAATCCAGATAAGTGTAAAACCCTCACGTTGTAAAACTTCTTGAAGAAGCCACAGTAATGTTCAGCAAGCTAGAAAATTGACGCACGTGTAAAGAGGCCTCCATGCTTTGATGGTGTACTACTAACTATTGCTGCTGTGCTTTCGCTCATGGACCAGGAGAAGGGGAAATACATACTTACAACAAGATTGAACCAGGACCCGATCGAAAACCTATTTTCAAGCATTCGACAACGAGGAGGCTGGAATAGGAACCCTACTGTAAGAACCTTCCGAAGTGCCCTCCGACTGTTTGCTTTGCAGTATATAATTGAGCCTCCAGCAACAACGTCTTATGACGCTGACTATGATACTGTACTTGACATTCAGTCCACAGTTTTAGATGACGGGGAGCAACTTACATCACAAGATGTTCCAATGGTGGTAAATGACGAACAAACAACAACCGAAGAAAGCAGCAACGAGGGACTCCAAGATGACCCACCAGAGTGCCTGAATATTCTAGAACCAGTCACATTGGAATCCTGCTCACAAGCATACTATGCCGGCTACCTAGCGTACCGGACATTCAAGAAGTTCAAATGTGAACAATGTAAACAACGGCAGTGTGATAGCGTTTCAACATTGGACAATGCTGATGAAAAGCTTCTTCTAGAAAAAACTTTTTCTAACAGTAGCATAAGTTCTTCGTCGGGATTAAAAGCTCCACATCCCCTGTTCTTACAAATCATAAAATCTTCTCTATCTGTGTACGGAAAAATCTTCAAAAAAATCTGTCACAAAAAACGACTGATGTATAGACTACTAAAAGCCACCAATAACAGAATTGAGAGACTAGGCATTACATATACCGTGGATAAAGGCTGTGAAGATCATGAAAAGTATACACTTGAAACCCTCTTCCGTGTATTACTATTCAAACAATGTAAGTGGATCAGTGCCTCCCATAAGAACGCTGCAATAAATAAGATCCGCATACTTCACAACGTCTAATTGGATGAACGGATCGAAGAAGAGTGAATCCTCATACATGACTGTTACAACCTTACTAGAGTGACATATCCCGATTCCGATGTCCGACGATTACGTTCGCAAGAAGCCTCAGATCGACTTCAAACTTTCACAGCAGATTTTAGCCGTAATTCTTAAGGTCGAGTTCGTTTCTGAAGTTATTCTGTCCAGTAATAAAGTAATTAGACGTAATTTAATTTCCCATAAGAAATGCATTGTGGGCTGTAAATAACGGTGTTTAGGGTGTTTAGGTTACGTTAACTAACTGGTGCTATTTTTGTTTGTTGTCTGACATATAGAAAGCATGTATTATATGGAAACTATATTCTGGCTGTTGTACTATAACTGCACTAAATACAATACAATTAGTTTTTTTTATGAAAAGGGTATGAATACTAGAAAGATAATATTTTATACTAACAAACAATAATAAAGAAAACATATTTACCAAAATAATAAAATTTGTAACAATTAATTAATAATAATTCTAACTGACACATGACATAAAAAAACCACTAAATTTAATCAGCGTCAAATGTCAGATGTAGATGGCGGCGGCACTAACGTCACAGAAATACCGTGTATCATAGAGGTTATGTTTTGTTACTTCAGCGCTACTCTCGAAATTAAAGATAAACAATAAATATAACAATGTTTTGTACAGTAAGTGGTTTGTTTTGATATTAATTTTCTTATAAAGGTCAAGTGTTGAGTTCAATGCAAATTTAACCCATGGTAGGCTAGATGTTTAAATGCTCCCGATTTCAAATGAGAGTAGGCTACCTATCCATTTATTTTCATATACAAAGTAGTACCAAGCAGTATTAAAACTACATAGATAGCAATAGACCTATTACTTTCAAAAATTCTTTTGAAATGGTCTATATTACAGTAGACTTATTAGAGTCCAATCACAATTGTTAAAGGCCCATCTTATCTTAACTATAGGCCTACCGTATAGGTCCAGCCCTACAACAGTACCTATTAACATAACAGGATAAGGCAACCTACGTATAATAGACAGCCTACACCTACATTTCAGTCTTAGTAAATAGGCACCTCATAGTACATCATACTTGTTCCGGTACTTCAAACTCAAAACTCGTGATTTACACCAACACATATTTTGTGCAAGGTGTTGAAATTGAGTCACGCCTACCTTCCCGGTACAAGAAGAACCACACTAGACTAACTTATACAGTAGCCTAAATTGTTTTAGGCCTATAGTAGATCGCCTCTCAATTGGCCACTTCGGGGTCATATCCAAACTGGATAGCCTATCGAATTGGTGGTTAAACTGAAGTTGGCTACCATTAAAAATATCAAATAAATTACTGTCCAATAGAATATTTAGTTGTCAAATACACTAACATCAAATACAATTTGGAAGTAGGCCTACCGGTAGCTTAATTATTTTGTAGGCCTATCTTTTAACAAACTGACTTTTTGTACTTTTCTATAAATTTCAAGTAAGTTAGCCTACACAAGTTAATCTAAAGGAAAACAATACATTAAATGCAGCAGGGCACTTTGTGATTAAACTGTACCTTTTCCTCAAATTTTTACTAAAAACGTAGGCTTTACTCTTTGAACTTGTCAGAGTTTAAAAGAAAACAGGCCTACAATTGGAATGTAAAGTAGGCTACATTTGACATCAATGAGATCCATGACCTACGCCTAACTCAGTATAATCCGGTACAGTAAGTTAGAGTTATGCAAACCCGGACTTTGATAACCCAGAAGGAATGCTGGATAACTCGGGAAGTCTGCCAGAGCATTAAAGTGCACTGGGTTTCAAGGGGGCTAAGCACAATGGCATTGACCGGAACACGATGAGGGGGCTTTAAGTTTGTTTTAACAAAAGAGGTTAACAATTTTTATTTTTGTATTATGTACATTATGCAATAAATACGGTACGGTACATGGTTTTTTATAGGTACAACATAAACAATTCATACGTTTTCTTAAGTTTACGCTTTTCCCGATAACCTGGAATTCTCACAAATCCAGACTTCGTTTGGTCCTAATTAGTTCGGGTTTGCGGAGCTCTAGGCCTACTGTATTCTGTTCTTCTGTAATGAAGATAAACACATCACTTTCGAAGGCATTTACTTATTATATCCAGAGTGTTGACTTTCATTATTCAATGGGAACAACTATATATAAATTCAGAGATTTATTTGAAAGATACCGTAGCCTTAATAGGGCTACAGTAAACTTTCTCTAATCCGGTATGTCTGCGACTTGACACATGTTGGATTGCAAAATACTCCGGATTATAGAATAAATGTTAGGAAAATGTGAATTTTTTTTGAAAAAATTACATTAAAATATGTATTATTCTTTAAACAGCTTTACTGCCTACAGTATAAAAACATTGCATAACAAACTGTAATGAAAAATAACTTACCGTAAGTTTTAAGGTACACATGATTATGAAACTAAAATGAAATTATACGATGTCGGATGAATACGTCTTTTCTCCCCTCGAAGCATTCCAAAGTGCTTTGTTTGGACAGGGTTTTCCCCTCACAACTTTCAATTCCAAATGAACATTCATTAGGCCTATTATTTTTATACCTATCAATAAAAATTGTTCTTAAAGTTATGCCAAATCGTAGGATGCCAGATTAGAGGAAATTCACTTGACTACAAAAATAATTTTTGTGGCAAAAAAGGACCAAAAAATTTTATATGTTATAAATGGTCAGTTGAAAGGAAATTATTTATAAGTAACATATTATGCCGATGTGGAGGATTCAATTGTAATTATCGTTTGAGAACTAAAGGTTGAGTTTACAAAAGTGTGGGCAACAAAGAGATGGCATAGAACCCTTAAAGAAATATCTTTTTGACTAATTAAAATTCCTTCACATGTCAAATATATTTAGCCTAACATTTCCTAATTCCCATATCTAATTCAATCTGGGGAACTTTTCTGTTAAACAGACCAACAATTTTATTTGAAGGGTACCTATGTTAGGTTGGGGTAGAGTAGGGCTGGTTCGAGATTTTTTTTAGGGTTGTTAGGTTGGATTAGGACTGTCTTGCTGTGATTTATAAAACATGAAAAAACTTAATTTAACTTAACTTTAACTTAATTCCACATTCCATCAATGATACCTACGTATTACAAAAGCGGCTACTAAACTGCGCACACTGTGCGGTATTTGTTAAGCCTAAGATCAGTTAATGGATCATTAATGGGCAACCACGTTTCTTTTCCTCCTTTTTTCTCAACTTGTGTACATTATATGAGAAAACCATACATACCAATTGAAAGGTATCGTCCTGTAGATAAGCAGAACCGTATTTTAATTCATATCGGTCCCCAGGGCTATGGGGTTCATTGCATGTAGGGTTCAGCCAGCCCTACATTCTTTCAAAGTTTCAATGTTAATTTTATGGAAGAATGGTAACTGATTTAATCATTAGACAGCTGTTGTAATAATAAACGCTAGCAAATCAGGGAGAATATGTTTTGGTTATGAAATACTTTTCTACAAATTGTCTCCAGATTAAGTGAAATTTTTGTTGAATTTCGACCAGTGACCGATCTATTATATGTATTGTTTTGTGATACCGTAATATAAAAGTACATGAGTTCCACGAATTGTTTAACTATAAGATAATTCAGCGCATAAATAAAAACTACATTTTGTGTTAAAATTGGCTTAGAGTAGTTTTTTTAGCTTCACTCTAAATATTAATTGGCAGTGAATTAACGGGAATTAAAAGTGGTACAGTACAATCCCTCTTAATCGGCCAACTTGGGACCAGTCCTCGGCCGGATAATGATTTAACCAGTTAAACCGATGTACATTTAAAAATGCCAACCTACAATTTCAAATAGCCTAAATGCAACTATGGCTTGATAAAAAAAAAAACAAATCTAAATATATTAGATAATTATAGCTAACATCCGACACCCATGAAATCCGTGACTAAAATAAACTAATAATAATTCATTTCCTATTTTGTCTACTGGTTAGCAGGTCCAAACACATTCCTTCCTGTGGCATACGCACTACCGTCCAGGACAGTACATTTTATTAGGTGGTTTGAGAATATCATGATATAATGTTGATAGGTGTGAATAGATAAGAAAACAAAGCTTCCGGAGAAACATGTCCAGTTAAATCAATGTTCAGATAAAAAATCATGGTCAGTTTAAAAAAATGTTTTTTGCCAGGGTAGGCCGGTTAAACCGGAGACCGGTGAAAAGGCAGCTGGTTAAGAGGGCGGCTACTGTTGTAGTAAAAATGGAGAAAGTTCTTAAATTAACGGAAAAGTTCCCAAACTTGAAGTAGGCTTATCATGTCAAGTAAGTTGGGCAAGGTTGTTTTGTTGGTTATCATAAATAGTTTTTTAAAGGTCTAAGGAGATCACGAACTTGTTTGATTATTCATGCCCTAATAAGTAAAAAATTAACTGTACTCTGAGATTATATTTGAGAAATGTGGAAATTGACTGTAGGTATCTAGCCTATATATGAATCTATTGACATGTCTCAAAATACTATTTTGCAATCATATTTGTGCTATCAAACAAAAATACATAGTTTTAAAGCGGTGTTTTTAACCAAAGTTAAATATCAGTCTTTGACTTGGGTTTTTCCTATTTGAAAAATTATTTAATAAATTCACATTTATAGTAGAAAGTCAATTCCGAATGTTAATTATGCAGTCAATTATCCGAACCCTTGAACGGCCTACTAATTCAGTGAATGTATTAGGAAAACCTATGGCAAAACGTAAAAAATAACGCTTGGGTCCAAAAATTTTAAAGAAATGTGTGCTATTTTTGTTTTGACTTCTTTTGTAGCCTATACATTATTTGGAAGTTTTTTTTTTATTAAAAAAAATTAGCGCAAATAATCAACTCTACTGTATCTGATAATATTTTATTGTTTATTTAATTATGATGATTATAGAGTGTTATAGTAATCCGAGACTGGCTATGCATAGTCGCATTTTACATAATTAAAAAATGTTCTACACCATTTTTTAATAAAAGTTTTGTTTAGCTGCCTATCACCATTTTTTTACTTTTTATTTTTGTTGTTTTATTGAGTTAATATCTAGCATGGACCATTAATATAAACTAGAGATCGCCTACTGGTCGACATTCAACCAAAATTTTAGATGCTCTGGACTGGACCCAATTTAAATTGAAAAACAAATATTTTGTATTTGAAACATCTGTTCTTACTGATTTTATAAAATTTTTTATTACAACAGCTGTCTGTACAAAATGGTGGTAAGAGTCATCTTCACCCCTGGGCCAGTAGCCCATTGTTGCGTAGTCGTCAATGTTAATCATACGGCTTTTATGCTAAAACATGGTATTGTATTCCCCCTTTTCGGACGCCGTTTTTCAACTGATTTTCTTGAAACTTAGTAAGTATTTAGTTGAATAGTTATACTATGTTGCTCATACCTTGGAATTTTGAAAATTTTACTAAATTTTGAAATATTACTAAGGAAAATCAAGTTACTTTGCGACGTCACAGAAAGTAATATTTGTTAAATTTTCAAAATTCAGAGGTATGAGCGACATAGTATAACTATTCAACTAAACACTTGCCAAGTTTCAAGAAAATCGGTTGAAAAACGGCGTCCGAAACAGGGGAATACAAGACCATGTTTTTCATTAAAAGCCGTATGATTAACATTGCCGACTGCGCAACAATGGGCTACTGGCCCAGGGGTGAAGATGACTCTTAATGAAATAAATTACCCTTCTCCCATAAGATCAACATTGGAACTTTGAAAGACCTTGGGGCGTAGCCCTGGGGACCAATAAGAATTATAATGCACTTCTGCTCATCTACAGGACACTACCTTTCAAATCATATGCGCGGACTTCTCCTATGACGCACACGAGCTGAGAAAAAAGGAGGAAATGAAACTTGCTTGCCTATATTAATGTATAGATTTCAATTTACAGAAAAATATTATTTTCCTTTATTTTAATTTTCAAATAGCGTCTTTTTTATTTTATTTTTTAATAAATAGGCCTATTTTGAAAACGTCTGAAAACGGAAAACAGTGGTTTTTGGAACTAGGCCGAAAAAACATCCAAGATTTTACTCCAAGAGCGTTGCTATTCTACTGACAGTCATTTATTCCATTAAGTACTAATTTCAAACCTCTGATTGTTTTGCTTGTTGAAACAATTGAAATAATAACAAACCTCTAATGATATTTGTCTGTGTCAATACTTAACAGCTGAAATCAGTTCAAATACAAGATAAACAATAACGTCAAATTTGGTATATAGATAGGTCAAAATTTTTTAACTTTTATACAAAATATTTTTTATTAATGGTGGTATGATGAAAAGTACTGTTCATAACTCGTCCGAAAGTGGTAGGGCCTATACCGGTGCTAGACCTAATTCAGCGAAATTTCAGGATGGGAGGATGGGTCTTAAAAAACGATTAGGCCTAGCTGCAAACATGTTAAACAAGTGGAGCTTAACACATGTATGTTGTATGTTAACAAAATTATTGTACCGTACTGCGAAAAATGACACCAAGAATTATATTCAACCTAAAATGGGATTAATCTGTGTGGAAATATTTCTTGGTGATAAACATTATGATCTTTTATATAAACCGTATTCATACGAGTAACTTTCACACAATCTTACATACATTTATTGTACAACAAAAAATGGCACTAAGAATTATATTCAACCTAAAATGGGATAAATATGTGTGAAAATATTTCTTGTTGATTATGATAGTTTAAACAGTCTTTATACAAGACCTTTCACACAATCTTACGATACCAGAGAAAAAAACAAACAAACAAACAAACAAACAAAAACATTTGAACAAGAAAGTTGCTAAGTCGGGGGACAAAGATAAATCACAACAGACATAGGAATGAAATGGGTAATATCTGCATAGACTAGAATTGTATACTGCAACAAAAAAGCATCTTGTGCATGGAAATAATATTTATATTGCCCAAGGTGAGAACTTTTAATGAGTTTGCAGTTAAAGAGGAAACTAAACCAATATTTGATTTGCAAAACATTCACAGTTTTGATGAGTTATGGTGTTTTTATTGTTTTATTTAATCACAATTCTATAGTGTTAGTTTTAATTTCATTTATGACTTCATTTAATGTATAATGCTTCATGAATAAAGTTATTTTATATTTAATACAATTCAATCACAATTTTATATATAAATGATTTAGCCATACAACAAAAATATTTTCATCACAATTCTCTACAAAACTATTAAAATCTTTTGATTTATTCAAAACTGATGAATTCAGTGAAATAAGTCCTCCTTATAATGAGCAAAGCAAGCAAGCGTTTCTTCTTAATTTTTCACGTGTTTAGTTGTTGATTGTAATTTCTTCAAGGAATATGGAACTACAATGGAAGATGAAAAGCTTCTAGAAACGGCTTTTATATTAACTAGTGCACTTATTGCTCGAAATCAAGAAATTTAATTTTACGTATGACACGTCATTGCTAAAAATGCTACACATAGTTCTCCGACCAATCCAATAGTGATTGATTCATCCAAAATAGTACAGTAAAATAAGGCCAAAAACAACCTTTTGATCGGCAACTGATGTGCGTCCATGAAATTTTCAGGAGACCTTCCTTTAAGTTCTAGAAAAAGAGATTTGATGAGTCCCCAAAAAATAAAGTTGTTTTACACCAATAAAATAACTTTTCAAAATGGCGGTTCTTTTGTAATGAAATAAATTTTGAAAAAAGCTTCGGTTTTTTTCATTTTTTAACGTGCATTGCCTCAATATTATGTTGTGGGACCAACTCCAATAATTAATTGTTGGGTACTAAATACTTTATTTTTAACGGTCTTTATTTTTTGGCCGCCATCTTGGATCCGCCATATTTTGGATACAAGTTGTTTTTTTCTAATGTAAAGATAGTGTTGAGACACATCATTTCAGAGTAGATTTTTTCGCTCATTACAATGCCGCAATCCGTTTTTGAAAATATTTTTCCGTTTTAAAGATATACGGAAATTAAAATTCTTCTCCATACATTTCTTATGGACGTTTCAAATTTTGAATATATTTATTGCTTATTTTTCTTCATATATCCTGTTCTAATTGAGATAGGTTGTTAATTTTGGTATCAGATCACTCAGTGGATCAATGGTCTTCTTTAGAGTTTTTGTTTGTTTGAATTGGCTTGGTTTGAAACGGTTTGTAAATTTTAAACTTTACCCAAATTTCAGAAATGGAAATATTTTAATCGAAAAGTGTATAATATCACATCTTAAACGTATCCAATTAATTTTAACAATAAATATATGGAGTTAAAGCCAATAATGTACCGTGTAATTTAAGACCAAAACGAACCTTGAATCTCATTTACAACTTGAGTTGTACGTCTTTAACTGAAGACGAATTTCAGGAACCAATAAATTTTACGTTGATTAGACAGTTATAAGCCACTTAATATCCAACGAATTTCAATGAACAATAACTCAAATTAAAGACATTAATGTACTAGTTGTTTTAAGACCAGAATTATCTTTGTGTCTTATTCAGAACTTGAGATATTAATCTTTAACTAAAAGCGAATTTAAAAAAAATTGAAGTTTCTATTAAATAGAAGGATATAACTCGTCTCAATATCCACCAAATGGAATGAAGAATAGCTAAAATTAATGCCAGGTATATTACTGAGTATTTTAAGGTCACAATGAACAGAATTTCTCAATTAGAACTAGATATAAAAGAAAAATAATGCAAAATAAATTTGAAGTTCGAAATGTCCATAAGAAATTTATAGGGTTGAATTTTTATTTGAGTGTATCTTTAAAACGAACCAAGATTTACAAAAACGGATTGCAGCATTGTAATCAGCGTAAAAATCTAATTTGAAACGATGTGTCACACCACTATCTTTACGTTACAAAAAAATAACTTTCATCCAATATGGCGGATCCAAGATGGCGGCCAAAAATTAACGACCGGTCATAATGAACTACTTCCCATTAAAAAATTATCGGCGGCGATGTCACAACGTTATATTGAGAAATGCGGGTGAAAATAAAAATAAATACACTTTTTTCAAAATGTATCCCATTACCAAAAAACCGCCATTTTGAAAAGTGGTTTTATAGGTGAAAAACAACTTTATATTTTGGGGACTCATCGGATCTTTAATTATAGTGCTTAAAAGTAGCTCTTATCAAATTTTTGGGAATGCACATCAGTTGCCGATCTAAAACCCTAATTTTACTGTACTAAAACTAACCTATTTACAGCTGTAGGATACAGCTATATACACATGTTAAATGCATAACCTAATCCCAATAATAATATTCAGCAGAGCGATAGTCGCTTAGCAATAGTCGCTAATCACGTCGCTGTCCTTGAAGCATTTTTGTAGAGCAATTCAGGTGCTTTGTTATGCTGAATTTTGAGTTTCAAATGTACCATGAGTTTGAAGCAGAAGTAAAACAAAAAATACCTTTCAGTTGAGGAAATCGATGACAAATACTTCATGGAAATGATTTTTGCACCACGACTTGGTACTCATTTCAACTAGACAAAACTGTATATTAATTTCCCACTAAAGTTTCATGGGATTTAATATGTACCCAGATTTGTTGCCATGGTTGGTTTTGACCAAATATTAGTTACTCATAAATATATGTACCAGATTGTATTGAAAATTGTTAAAAAATTAAGCAATATAGGGTTTTATTGATTTCCTAAGAGGATAACATGGGAGGCTGGGTTTGCATTTTACCTGATATTAATTAGTAAAGCCATTGACTATGTACACTAACGTGAATAGACCTCTCATCCAATGCATTTAGTTTGAGGCAAAAATTTGGAAGTTCGGGGGACGCTGAACCAGTGTCGCTGCCATCGATGTTGCTATTATTCAGCTGAATTTACAGTGCTGCCAAACATTTTGCCAAAACATAAACATAACTTTCAGTTATAAAATGTTTCGTCCTTGGTTTAAAAGAGTGGTAATACTGATTTATCTATCATATGTTACGTGTACTTCGATGGACGCCGCACGAGATCGCACCACCGTCAATGCTAAATTGAAAATATTTAATTTACAGTAAAATATTATAGCGTGTTCACACACGCCTATGCTATGAGAAGTCTACTCAGTGTAGAGTACAAAGCCAATGGTAAAGCTAAGTTATTTTTTCAAATTACTAAATCTTTTATTATGTTAAGGTTTTTTTCAATGTTATCTTAAAATGTTAGTGAATTTTTTTTAATTAATCGCAAAAAATGCCAAAACCCTAATTTTTTGGTCTCCAGAAGCCAAAAACAACATTCGTTCATTTTCATATATATACAGGGTGTTCGGAAAAAACGTTTCAGGAATTCAGGAGGTTATTGTTCACATCAAAATAAGCAAAAAAGTTCCTATAAACATATGTCCTAAAATGCTTCGTTAACCCTCTAGCCGCCATTTTGTTTTTTACACAAAATAATTTGTATTTCCGTAATGAATCATTGTATTATATTAATATTTGGCATGCACCTTCATCATAGCAATACCCATTTTCAAGGAAAAAATTATTTTTTTCCAATGTGTATTTTCAAAATGGCGGCCATTTTAAAATTTTAAACTAAAATATCTCAAAACCGGTAAATTTTATGAAAATTTTATTAGACACAAAAAAGTTGACGAATTTAATTATCTAACCAATGATACCAAGTTTGTAAGGATCTGACAACAAATAACGGAGTTATTGAGATTTTTCTGCATAAAAACATTGATTTTGCATTGTAATTAATGCAAATTAAGGTAATTTTAATTGAAAAATCTCAATAACTCCGTTATTTGTTGTCAGATCCTTACAAACTTGGTACCATTGGTTAGATAATTAAATTTGTCAACTTTTTTGTGTCCAGTAAAATTTTTATAAAATTTACCTGTTTTGAGATATTTTGGTTTAAAATTTTAAAATGGCCGCCATTTTGAAAATACACATTGGAAAAAAATAACTTTTTTCTTGAAAATGGGCATTGCTATGATGAAGGTTCATGCCAAATATTAACTTGATACAATGATCCATTACGGAAATAAAAATTTTTTAGTGTAAAAAACAAAATGGCGGCTAGCGGGTAAACGAGGCATTTTAGGACATATGTTTACAGGGACTTTTTTGCTTATTTTTATGTGGGCAATAACCTCCTGAATTCCTGAAACGTTTTTTCCGAACACCCTGTATATGTTTCTCTATAAAATGCGTAAATGCATATAAATTGTCTGTTGTAATAATAACTTTAGAAGGGGACCCCCGATTTTTATGACATGGGAACGGGGTTTTATTAAGTTTCAAAGGGGTGAAAAATGGGGTTTTGGCATTTTTGGACCTCAATTTTTGAAATTCTACAATTTTAACTGAAACCATTTAAAAAAGCTTAAAAAACAAACAATTTAGTATTTTGCATTTTTAACTCGGCTCAACAGGCTACGGAGAAAATCCAAAAAAGTTTTTTCATGTTATTCTTATAGGAAATCAACAAAACCCTCTGTCTCACATATTTATTGACATAACGACGACGTAACTTGGTAAAATTTTATTTGTACATTCACAAGGTAGAGTTTAACTGATATTTGGTTACAAAACCCACATGGTGGTAAACCTACATACTCATCCCCATAGGGTTTACGGGGATACAATTTGATATTTACCTTACCGTACCTTACCATTACATTTCCTAACAACTAACATAAAAGAAATCCCATGGCAGCAAACCTATAAACTCATTTCTATAGTGTTTATGGAGAAAATACAAAACATCAAATCCCTTTGGAAATTCGCTGAGTACGCAGGTCTGCAGCGATGGGATATTTTCATTGTACAGCTCTAAGAGTAAATTTACTAGAAATTTTTACTATTGCAATCAATTTAATAATAAAGTTTTTGGGTAAGTAATTAAATTAATTTAGGACACTTAAATGTGTAAGAAAACTAAAAATCGTATGGGTATCAATCAATCAATCAATCAATCAAATTTTCTTTATTCATGATTCATACAATGTATAAATACAGAATGGTGTCAATTTCTTGTATAGTTGTTACTAGAAAATAGTAAACTAACTTATACACTAAACTAAACATAAAACAATTCTTTACATTTCTTAAAAGAAGTTACACTCCAAAATATTCTTTGAATGAATAAACTGATCTTTGAATCAATAACTTTTTAACTTTTTCTTGAAGGTCTTAATATTTTTTATATCAGTTATATCTTTAGGGAGGTAGTATACAAATTTTGTTCCTGCAGCTGTAGGTTTTTTATTATAAAACTGTAAATTATGATTTTGGATGGCTGGGAAATTTTTAAAACGGGTATTATAGTTATGATGAGCCCCCAGTTTCTGCAACGAATCCTCAGTCAGTTTTACCGCCATTATTGTTTGAAAAATATATAATCCAAAAACTGTTAGAATTTTTAGTTTTGTAAAATGATTCTTAACAGATGTGTTGTTATCTAAATTAAGCATGATTCGTATCGCTCTCTTTTGTAGAATTAAAATTTTTTCCAAATTTTGGATACTGGTAGCACCATATAACTCTATTCCAAAAGCTATATGAGAACAGATGTGTGCATGGTAAACCTTTAATAACATTTCCAATGAACAAAATTTTGACAAAGTTCTTAGTATAAATAAGCCTGAGCAAATTTTATTTATCAATTTGTCAATATGATGATTCCAAGATAAATTTTCATCGAGCACTAAGCCTAAGAATTTTGTTTCATTTACTTGATCTATTTGAACATTTTCTATTTCAATGGAGGGATTTATATTTGTCTTTTGTGCAGTGCAAAATGATATAAAATTTGTTTTATCTAAATTTAATAGTAAATTATTACAATTTAAATAGTTCTTTATTGACGATAAATTGTTTTGGGCTGCAGATTCTATTTCTTGTAAAGATCGTCCAGAAACTAATAAATTTGAATCATCTGCATATAAACATAATTTACTATTTTTGCCACTAAGAGCTAAGGGTAAACCTTTTATGTAGCAAAGGAATAGAATTGGACCAAGTATAGAGCCCTGAGGAACTCCATATTTGACTTCCTTCAGTGATGATTTCACTTTTATCAAACTGTTAAAATTATCCACGTGAGGAATTTCAACATATTGTTTTCTATTTTCTAAGTATGACTGGAACCATTTTAGGGAATTTTTTTCTATACCAATGCTATTCAAAATTGAAATTAAAATTGGGTGAGAGACACTGTCAAAGGCCTTACTCAGGTCCATAAAAATTCCAACTGTATTTTCACCTTTATCAATGGCATCAATTATACTTTCGACCAAATCTATACCCGCAGTAGTAACCGATTTCCCAGGCCTAAATCCATGTTGTTCCTTATCAAATAAATCATTACTATTTAAAAAGGTCATCAGACGAGAATGCATTGCACGTTCATATATTTTGGAAATAGTGGGCAATATAGATAAAGGTCTGTAATTAGAAGGGTCTGTTACACTTTCTTTTTTATGTAAGGTTCGTATTTTTGATATTTTAAGTTTACTTGGAAAAATCCCAGAAATAAATGAAGAGTTTATGATGTGTACTAGGGGCTTAATCAAACTATCTTTAGCACTTTTAATAACAGGCATTGGAATTTCATCAAATCCAGAAGTAAACTTATTTTTAAAAGATGATAAAATTTGATCTACTTCAATTTCATCTACTGGAGTAATATGGAATTTCCTATAATTTTTTAATGGTGAGGTTAAACTTGGTATAGCACTGTAAAAGTGTTTACTTCTTAACATACAAGATTGTTTGTTACTTTAAAGACATTTAATCATATATTTTATCATGGGAGCAATAAAAGTATTAGTAATCATATTTCATTAATACCACAAAAAAATTAAAACTTCTTTCTATGTAGTTAATATGTGTAATTTGATAGATGTGTTACTTTTTATTTGTTTATTTTTAAGAGCTTGGAACTAGGATTATCAGTCTTATGTTGCCGTTCATCCCCATACGCGCGGAACAAGCGTACTCCTAGTGTTAAGTTCCTCCCAAGGTAGTAAAGTATGGTGAAAGCGTCTTTTTATTCGACTATTTCTATTGTTTCAACTTCCATATAAAGTCTATAGTTAATTTTTCATCTAATAGGCTAATGCTATAATCACTTTTTATAGTTTTCTTGATTGTACACTTGTGGGCTATGTTATTGAATTCGGACAGATATACGCCTACTATAATCGTATGTATTATAGGATTGTTAGTACTACATTATCCATATAATATGTCTGTCGTTATTATATCTTAGAAAACTGTTCATGTTGTTAGAAACTGTTGTAAATATTGCTTTAGTTACAAATCAGTCCAAATGTCTATTTGTACACATGTTTACTTATAAATGTCAATTTGTACATGACCTTGTTTCTCTAGTATTTAAGATTTTTACTACATTACCCATATAATATGTCTGTCGTTATTATATCTTAGAAAACTGTTCATGTTGTTAGAAACTGTTGTAAATATTGCTTTAGTTACAAATCAGTCCAAATGTCTATTTGTACACATGTTTACTTATAAATGTCAATTTGTACATGACCTTGTTTCTCTAGTATTTAAGATTTTGACTCTAAAAACTTCTTTACTCCTCAAAAGTATTTTAAAATAATAATTCTTTTTATTATAAAAACTGCATTTTTTCGTATTTACTTTAAAGTTACGGGAGGCCTATATTAATTTGATCCTAAGATGTACAAAATGAATATCCAAATAAAATATGTATATTTTTATACTATATATTTTATAAATATGTGATTGCAGCAGATTTGTACACTTTTATAGAGCTGTAACATATCTGAATAAATTCTCTTTGTATCATAGTATCCCTATAACATGGTAGGCCTATAATAGTGTTACTATTATTAATGATTAATTTTTTGTATGATAAATAAAATAATTGATGACCTACCTAATTTTGATTTCCAGCCAAAATTAATTGAAATATATAAAGTGGAAACATTATTAACTTTGTGACTAGTAAATGAAATATCTGTAATGTATCGTATTTTGAATCTTCTACTAATGTGTTATTAATATGAAGTCACTAATCTGTTTATGATAAGTTTTTTTGATCATAACGTTTTTAAAATATAGATTTTCAAGTTATTAACACTTTTGAATAAGGGTATTTATTAACTTAAATAATTCACGTTTATTACTCATGTAATCACTCAACTTAGGCCTATATGTATTTTTACATTCCTCAAACAACTGTTAAAAGACGTTTTACAAATAAAATGTATGTAAGTCTATTTTTATTTTTATGACACATACAAATCGCAATAGTGTAAGAAAAGGATTATGTCATAATGAAGGTTTTATGAAGTCAATAAACTTATTACTTGTTTGTTACAAAACATTTCATTTTTTATTTGAACTCCCTTTACTATTTAAATATTTAAATATATATTTTTTCATAACTATAAAATTATTAAGCTTATAGTATCTCAATAAATACTATTTTATCAGAGTTTTTGTATGATAAATAGTTATTAAATTTATTTTTCATCGAATCTTTTATATTACTTATTACTAGCCTACTCTTGGTTGTTTAAGTTTTTTTTTTTTTTTTTTTTATTTCAGCAATAACTTTTATAAATAATAATAATAAAAAAACAGATTGAAAGAGTTTTAATAGTAGTTTTCATCACTAGGAGCAAAAGTGAGTCTTTTTGGTGCGCAATCGAGTTTTTAAAAACGATTAAGCATCAAAAAGACACTTTTGCTCCGAGTGATGAACAACGTTTTTTATCATAATGCGAAATTAGACTTTTAATCGTTAAAAATATTAAATAAAACTTTGTATTTTTAAGGTTATATTTACAAAGTAAGTATTATGCAGTGTTTACATTTCTGTTATTTACAAACAAAGCTCTTTATAACGTATGAATTTCAAAATTCTGCTCTCCAACATTAATGAATGAATATTAATATACTTATCAAACAGCTGACTTTTCAGTACTAGGACCTAGAAAATTCTCCGGATGATTTTTCAGTCCTAGGACAAGAAAGAATCGGTTTTGGTACTATTGAGAGAACAAAAAAACAGGCTGATTTCGTGCAGAATGATAAAAAATAGCTCTATAATATTGTAAAACAACTAAAAAATAAATGAAAATGAATTAATTTTAAATTTTTTTGAAAAATGTACATTGTACAGTTTAAAAAATTTAATGCTAAAGTGAGCAGGCTCAATAGGTAAAATCCAGCTAAACTTGAAAATAGCAGCAGATGTAAGCCAAAAGTGCCAAACGCCAGTCAGAGCCATGAGTATCCCACCAGTGTTTACGGGCGCAGGTTGCCAGCCACAGCCACCGAGCTGGCAGCGGCGGTCGGTGGCGGTGGCATTCGCCGGTGTGGTAGTTGGGGGGGACGGAGGGAGGGCAGTGACGTCGACAGGATATGTCCCCACCACTCACTCCGGGCTCACGCAGCCAACATATCTACATCGCAGCGGCCTCCACGCATCCTAGCGGCAGATTCGGAACTAATGACGCGCTATACCCGCTTGCCCTATACCGTTGGCCATCTGTGTATACGTTATCTGTGGTCCAGATCAACTGAAATTTTGATCGAATTTCGATCAGGAGGTGATCTCTAGTTAATATTAATAAGTGGACGCTTATTGGATTACTACAGTTATATTTCACTAGTATTCGACCAGTTGGTCGTTTACTGGGTTGTAAGATTTGTTCACTTTTGTGTGCCTGGTACTGCATCTTACACTCTAAAAAAAGCAATGTTTGTACAGGCAACACCACCTAGAAAACAAAGCCGAGTGCTCCCATTTTTGTTTACCTTTTAGCATCAATTGATACCGAAAACAAATTTTCCGCTCAACCATAAAACTAACCTAGGGATGTACCACAATGTATTTATTTCCAATATTTGAATTTGAAAAAGGTCTCGACCTAAATACTATGACTTATTTGCTTTCACTTTGTGAAAACGTTTAACCAATTGTCTAACAAAAATGATTTTATATCTTAAAATAATGTTTTCGGACACAGTGATACAAATTTTTGCAGTAATCAAAAAATAAAATAGTAGGCTAGCGGTAACTATTATTTGGCCTCTAATTAATAGTTCACCATTTATTTAGCCTACATACTTCCCTAAACTATCAGTATGAAATGTGTACAAATATTTAACCACAACGACTCACAACATTTTACTTGAAATCAACATTTTATTTTAACCCTAGAAGCGGCCATTGCCGGATATCCGGCAATTTCATTTTTGCGAAAATCGTCAATTGCCGGATTCCGGCAATATAGGCCAATTTTGGTTCAACTACTCATTACACATGGAAAACGATCAATAAATGTAATAATATTGATACCATTTTAAAGAGGATATTCCAACCTTTCATTTTCGTATATAATCGAACCTTGTACCATTAAGAGATCGACGCAATTTGTATTATAATTTGAACAAAATTAAGCGCGCGAACCATTTCCGGCTCAAAAACGGCGAAACGTCTAAAAACATATGTTTTTAAAAAAATTTTACTTTTTGTATTTTTTTGACTATCAGAAAGCCGTTGGTATGATTGAAAAGCGCACGAGTTCTTCTTTCGTTTCCAGTGATAAACATTTGTCATATGATTTCGGAAAGTAGGAAAAATAATTTTTAAAATCAGCTAAAATGTGCGGTGCATAGTTTGGCCAATTTGCCGGAAATACGGCAAATTATAAATCGCCTATTAAAACAATTAATAATGAGTTTAGCGTGTTATAAATCATACAATTTTGTTGCCAGGTAAAAGTTATACGTATTAGTAGTGATTCCTACCTCTATGGTTTGTCCGGTGGTCTGTGGAAGAAGACGGAAATAGTTGTATTACTAGGCCATTCTACCTATTGCCATTCTACCTATGAGACGCCTCACGCGTCTCATCCCAAAAATTTTTAAGGAAACTTAATATTTTTATATTTTACTTGTATATATTCTTGTTCAGGAAGATATACACTTCAAATAAATGTACTAGTTATCTTATTATAAAATTGTAAGATAATTATAGCAGCTTTTAATAACTAAATTAGGGTTTTTGTCAAGAACAAATTATGTTTTCCTACACATGATAAGTAAAAAGAAAAACAGTTATTTTTTTGTTCATAAGTGTATTAATACCAAAGAATATATTGTAAAGTTTAGTAAAATAACAAGTGCTTTTTATATTTACCTATACTTTGTGTCAAACATAAAATCTAAGTTTGTCAATTTTGCCCATTTTACCTATTTTTTATCAATTACTGAGGATAAAAAAATTATTTCCATTAAACCAAACACATTTATGTAGAGAAATAAATTAAATACAGTTTATTATGTATTAGATTGAGTTTAAATTAAATATTATAAGAGTTCTCGTAGTAATTAAAAAATAATTCAAAATTATTTATAAAATTGATTGTTTGCATTTTGCTAATAATATACTAGCAGCGATTAGTTTAATTTTATTTTATTTAAATGCTATGTTCTTTTGTGAACAAAATGAGTATGCATATGATAGGGTTATCTTGTAAGGTTAAGTCTCAGAGAGGGTTTGAAGTAATTTTTGCAGATTTTGCTGGAATACGACCTGAGGGGTAGATTTTTGTTCTAATTTCGACCCGTGGATCCATTCACTCAAATGTCTTAAGAAAAATTGTTTTTTATTTCCTTATACTTATATGTACATTTTCTTGTTCAGAATAATCTGTACTACAAAAATATGTACAATTGATCATATTATCAAGTTGTATAAAAATTATATTAAGCTTTGAGTAACTAAATTAGTTTTTTTGAAAATAAAAATAAAAAATTTAAACACATATAACATAAAGAACAAATTTTTTTACGATACGAAATCGCATTATTTCCAATAACTACATTGTACAGTTTAGTAACATAGCACATTTACTGTAAAATGTATATATTATTTACTTTATTTTTATCTTTCAAATGTACAGGGCACGTTTGTAATTTTTTCCATTTTCCGTAATTTTTCCTGTAACAGTTGTAAAAAAAATATTTCTAACAAACTAAACATATTTCCACGTAGGGAAATAAATTGCCTACATTTTGTACATCTTTGATTTTCTGTATAAAAATCAGTGTAAAAGTTCTAGCACTCTACTTTTGAAAAATATTTCAAAATTTTTCAAAAAAATTGTTTTTTTCACATTTTGTGAAAAACGTACCAACAGGGATTTTATTTAATTTATTTTAGAAATAATCTACGACTTTTTCCAAACAAAATGAATATGCATATGACTAGGTTATCATTGGTAGTTTGGACACTGTTAATTTTTTTAAAAACTTCTGCAAAATGGCCGAAATTGACTGGCCGCTTAGCGCACACGCACCGATTTGGCCTGGCCGCTCCTAGGGTTAACTGGTAGGCTATTCGTTATAATCAATGAAATATAATAATGTAATTAATTTAACTTGTGCTGCTTCGATTGAAAAATGTCTGTCTTTGCCCTACTATTTCGTAACTTCTAAGTAAGGTTATTGGCGTATCATCTTGTTCTTCACAGCGACATCGTTGATTGTAGTTTCTTCATTAAAATCTATAAATCAGCTCCTGATGCTTTCAATTAATTTCAATAATTAGGAAGGAAATGAATCTTTATACGCTCAATCTCGGAACCCACGATAGTTCCATGATTTTTTCAAATAAAAGTTGCTAGCAGGCAACCATGATAGTTCCATGATTTTTTCAAATAAAAGTTGCTAGCAGGCAACCATGGCATCGTTGCAATCATGGATTTTAAGAATAACGTTTAGCCTGATCATCTAGAAGCTACTTTCTGATTATTAGGTAAATTAAATACGCTATTTTCTTCCTCAGAGTTGTCAGTATAATCTTTCTAATCTTCAAAAGTAAAAACTGTTTAGCTTGGTCGTAATACAACACACAAAACTATTAAAAACACTCAGATATTTAATGTGAACTTCAAGACAATATATTGAAATAACCACATTTTTATGAACGGAATTGTTCTTTAATAAAAAATCACTTTTTAAATGTCATACACTACATTAAGAATTTTATAAACAAAATACGAGTAAATTTGATTGAAGTTTACGAAAAACAACAAAGTGTAAACAAAAACAAATTATTGTTTTGACATTGCCTTCTAGGTGACGGCACAAGGCATTTGACGTCACAGCAATCCGGCCTTGTCTTAGTAGCAGGTGTTGGTACAGGTTGTATGTTTAAATTGAACCAAAATCAGCTGATATATGTAGGTATAAATCAATGTATTACATTTTTAACCTGTGGTTTAGGAAAATTAAATACCAAAGTGCAGCACCCTTCAGCCTGGCGAGTGAGCAAACAAAACGAGCTTTGTGTTAGAAATGAAAGTAATCATTTTACTGAGCATAAGCTCGGTCCCCCTAGTTCTTTAATACTTAAAACAAGCTTACTCTAGCAATAGGCCTACAATTGCAGCTCCAATATCCGACCACAGGTCGCAGTCAGATGAACAATGTAGGCTATGTAACTCGTTACAGATTAAAAAAATATATTAAGTGGGAATTTTGTCAATGCCTTAAATGAAATTCTATATGGAAATTGGAAATGGACATAATGAAGGATATATTGCATACATTGACTAATGTGACAGACTTCTAATACATTTTGTTAAATACCAAAACCTGGCAGGTCCAAGTTTGCCGTTCTAGAGGCATTGAAATGTAATTCAGCTCAATTTACAATACTGCAAAAACTCTTTGCTCACAAAATAAACAACAACCCTCATTTATAAAATGTTTAATCCTTGATTAAGAAGAGTGGAACCGGTAGTACTGATTTACATATCACATGCCTACTTCATTGTGTTCGCGGGGGGAGATCGCAACACCGTAAACACACTTAAGCTATGAAAATAAATCTATTCGGTGTTTATATATAGTACTCATTGCTAAAAACGAGAACACCTATACTATACTCCAACTGAAGGACTCAAGAAAGAACCATAAAAGATAATTAAGCATTAATAGAATTTAAAATAGGAAGGTGCCAAAAGAGAGGCCTATCATGAAAGACCATTTGGAAAAAATACTCAAAGTTAAAGAAATAGAACTTGTGGTGATTTTTTTGTAATGAAAAAGTAAAAAATGAGACAGCAGATTCCTTCTCCAAATGTAGAATCTATAATTATTTAATAGCGTACGCCTAAGGGTTTTTTGGTAATGAGAACGCTTCTAAAATTTTCAACCCTTATCCAAGTTTTTGGTGTCGTTGAATAGGGCTTGGTCTGTAGTTGTTTCCGCCAAAAATTGGTGAAAATCAGACATAAAATAAGGGCGCTATCCATAAATTAAATTTGGAACCCTCCCATCACAATAACATTGGGTTTGAGTTCAACATTTTAAACATCTGTTAATGTACAGCTGTAAATACGTGTAGTTTTTTGTGATTACTAATGTTCACAATATTGGACTGGTCGGATGTCGTTGATTTAGAACTAAATGTTACTTTGGTATTGTACCAAAATAAATTGCTCAAATTCGAGCAACATGTAGACTAGTATAATTTAATATTCATAGAAACCTAATTGTTTGTATTAATTTAAAACCTACGCTGTTTTTTGGCACAAAAACGCAAGAATCTTAAGTTAAGTAGATTAAACTTATCTTTTGACATAAATTTTGTCAAGTTCAAAGTCAACTATAAAAGACATTAGTTAGGCCTACATATTAAACAATGATTTTACTAGGCCTAGATTATAGGCCTACGCCAGTCTATTATATTAATATTAAAGTCAAGTTTTATATTAAATGCTATCAGAGTAGGCCTTATAAAGTTTTCTTTAGAACCTAAATTTGTATATTTTTCTTCTTCAACTATAAATCATAGTATGTTTAACATGTTTATAAACTCATTAGAGTCAATATATTAACTCAGTAAAATACATAATTCTAGTGGTATTTAACCGGTGCAGTGGTGTCAGTTATTGGCAAAAGAGGTCAGTTATTGGTGGTTTTGCAAATTTTTTTAAGGAGCCAAAAAGTTACTGAGACGTTTTAGATGAAAATAAAAATATTTATAGTCAATCAAGAATCAAGAATCAAGAATTTTATTCTCATAAGAAATACAATAATGTACATTGAGAACATGTCTGTAAACTTATTATAGTAAGTTATTTAAATCAAAACAAAATTCTCCTTAATTACACTTACTGTAGACTATTGAAATGGGATATCTGGCTGGTAAAGTGACATAATGTTTTCAACAAGCATTTCTGGGCAATAGAATTTCATCATCGTAAAATTCCGATAATGAATAGTATGCTTTTGTTAAAAGAACTTTTTTTAAACTTCTTAAAAACTGTCTATTAAATGAGACATGTGGATTGTGTCTTAAAATTTTGTTAACTACTCTTCTAGTATTATAATCAGTAGATTTTTCAAATGTTGATGTTTTATGTTTAGGATAAGGGAGAAAATTCCTTCGGGTACCACATTTGTTTTCTAAGTTATGGTGAAAAATGGATGGATTTTTTGAGTACCATTTACAAAGCTCAAAAATGTATAGACTTGGAAGTGTTAAAATGTTAGAATCAATGAAAAGAGGCTTACAATGTTCTAAGTAAGATCTCCTATTTATTACCCTTAAAGTTTTTTTTTTTATCAAGAATATCCTATTGAAATTCTCGTTTGAACAACTACCCCATATTAATAGCCCATAATTTAGAACACCTTCAAAATTTGCAAAATAAACTTTTTTAAGCACAGAAAAATCCACGCAATTTACCAATACTTTTAGAGAAAAACATACAGAATTTAATTTCTTTGCTAATGAATCTATGTGAAAAGAGAATTTAAGTTCTGAGTCAATTACTACCCCCAGAAATTTTGACGATGCACTTAACATGCTTCTAATGCTTGCATTTGTATCCAACTTACAATTGAAAAAAGGAACAATTTCTGTTTTACTTGGATTTAATTTTAGCCCATTATCACAAAACCACTTGTCTAACCTATCTAAACTACAAGCAATGTTGGATGCAAGAGAAACATCATCTCGCCCGCTGACTACAGCCGAGGTGTCATCAGCATATTGAATAATGATGTCATTGCCAGTTAATGTATTGTATGGTAGGTCAGCAACATAAATTTAAAAAAATATTGGCCCCATAATCGAGCCTTGGGGGCATCCAGCTTCCTGCTTTATATACTCAGAAAAAACTTTATTACCATTGCTCGGCAAACACACTCTCTGAAATCTGTTTTCAAAGTAAGACGCAAAGAGGCTGTTAGCAACCCCTCTGAAGCCATAGTTTTCCATTTTACTCAGCAATAAATTTCTGTCGATGCTATCAAAAGCTGATGAGAGGTCACAAAAGATTGCTGCAGTTAAATCATGTTTGTCGAAACAATTATATATATGATTTGTAAAAGAAGAAATTGCATGTAATGTCGAGAGGCCCGTACGAAAACCGAACTGTTCATTATTTATAATTTTATTTTTATGTAAAAAAGGCAAAACACGATTTAAGATGATCCTCTCAAATATGTTTGAAAAAACCGGCATCAGGGATACAGGACGAAAACTACTCAAATTTTCCCCTGCTTTTTTCTTAACTGGTGTGATGGTGGAGTATTTTAGTAAATCTGGAAACACTCCTAATGCCAAACAGTTATTAAAAACATACTTGAGATGAGGCGCAATTTCATGCGCCACATGTTTCACCAGAAACACTGGTACTTCGTCCCAACCACACGAGTGCTTATTTTTCACTAAGCGTAAAGTTTCCCAAACTTCGGACACCTCAACTGGAGCGAGGAAGAGAGAATCACTTATATTGTTTAATATAGCCCTTATATTAGCCCTTTATTATCCTATATTATTAGCCTAATATTAGCCCTTTTTATAGCACTTATATTGTTTAATATCACTCCTTAGTTTAATATAGCCCACTAGATAAAGTTTCTAAAAAACATCAAATATTTCATTTCTCCACAAAATATTTACTGCACTTTTTCATAGTTCAAAGTCTCAAATGATAGGGTATTGGTGCATTCACCCTATTACCTAATTAAATATTTAAGATCATATTTCCAATAAATTCATATTGTTTTAGTCACACATTTCAATTTGCATAAAATTTCTTACTTCCCTGTCTACTAAAGAATAACCTGGGAATCAGTTCTATCTACAGCAGTCATGGCTGGCTGCAAAAGTGATAGTGCCTTACCGGTTCAATATGGTTTTTATTTCCCACCAGGAAGAAACAGTCATATCTGAGTTTTGACGAGAACAGGAACGAGATATAATCAGGGTCTTCCGCTGCACACTCTGTAGCCATCTAAAACACAATTGGACCATGAGGTTAATCGGTTTAAAAAATTTGGGGATAAAAATACAAGGACATTGAACCCCTACATGATAAAAAATCTGCATATTTTTCCATTTGAGTTTTCGGACATTAAACCATTTATTAGAGTGGTTTACATACCTTTATCGTCTTCAATCCTATTAGTAACTTTATGGGTTACCACGGTTTCAGCACCATTGTGCCATGATCACACCCAGATGAGAAACATCAGTTAAAAATTCAGTCCATGGGACGTCGTTATGTCATAAAAAGTCTTTATATACACATACAGTTCACACACACAAAACATTACTTTACGGTACGTACACGGACACACAGACAAACGCATCACCGGCCGGCACGCTGGAGACTGACCCAGTCAGTCTCCAGCGTGCCGGCCGGTGATGCGTTTGTCTGTGTGTCCGTGTACGTACCGTAATGTTTTGTGTGTGTGAACTGTATGTGTATATAAAGACTTTTTATGACATAACGACGTCCCATGGACTGAATTTTTAACTGATGTTTCTCATCTGGGTGTGATCATGGCACAATGGTGCTGAAACCGTGGTAACCCATAAAGTTACTAATAGGATTGAAGACGATAAAGGTATGTAAACCACTTAGTAATCAATCAATCCTGGGGCAATAACAACGAAAATGAATAACATTTATTAGAGTTTATCACTTTACTTATATACACAAGTATTAAAGAATCTAGTTCTTCCACCCTTTGAATGGGTGTTTTCAGAAAGCTTGAAATCTACCGGTGACAGCCGTAACGTTCATGGCTCCGTTCCGGCGATAATGATAACCATAAAGTTGTCACGCTTTCTAACCGTCAAATAATTGATGCATACACTTAAAGATCGAAACTACTCTGAGCCTATGAATACTAAAGGAATGGTGGTTGGTTATCGTATGCCCCAATTTAGCGTAGGCCGTGAAAGAGTGGACCAAAGGAGAAACGACTGTGATGGCTGATGATCAGCTGCTTTGGTATCTGAATACAAGACTGACTGAAATTAGAGTAACTTAAACATAATCTATATGTAATGATTGAGTATGGTTGTGGTATGGTACACTGTAGTAATCTAATTCCGTAAGGGAATCGGTCCACGAAATATCTTGAGTTAGAAAAAAGCTAGGGTTATGTGTGATGGCTCATTTTAAAGTTTGAGGGCCAAGGACGCAAGAAAAAATACCAGAAGAATAAAAAAAACATTTTGGGGCTCCGCCCTTCTGGACCTTAGATTTTTAATGTCAATCTAATGGGAAGAAGATTTTTAATATTCGATTTACACATGGGATTAAGAGTCATCTTCACCTTTGAACCAATAGCCTATTGTTGCGCAATGTTAACCATACGGCTTTTGATTAAAAAAAACACGGTATTTTATTCCCCTTTTTCGGACGCCTTTTTTCAACCAATATTCTTTAAACTTGGTAAGTGTTTAATTAAATAGTAGTATTAGGCCCTTCACACCTCAAAATTTTGAAAATTTAACAAATATTACTAAGGAAAAACGAGTTACTTTACAACGTCAAGAAGAGTAATATTTGTTAAATTTTCAAAATTTCGAGGTATGCGGGGCCTTATATAACTTTTCAACTAAACACTTACCAAGTTTAAAGAAAATCAGTTGAAAAACGACGTCCGAAACAGGGGAATAAAATACCATGTTTTGCATTAAGCCATTGCCGAATGCGCAACAATGGGCTACTGGCACAGGGGTGAAGATGACTCTTAAACTGTTAGTGGTGTTTCAGATATGATATTTAACATATTGAACGGCAAAGTTAAGGAATATAAAACGAGTGGCAAACACATTAGGCCTAATGCCTAAAACCACGTGGTAGCTCTCCAATAAAGACTCTCGGATCCAGCCAAAGTGTAAGTTTTAAAGAATATTTCGAATTCTGTAACTTATACCTAAATACATATATTTAGGCTATCTTACAATTATACAAATAAAATATTTCTGAATCATTAAAGAGAAGAAAGCAGGTTGTGTGCATTAATACAAAATAAATATCCTCCAAAGAAATGAAAATATGAATGTGTATAGCCTATTGTAGGCCTATCTTGTTCAACTACAGACGATGGACAAAGCGGGGGGGGGGGGCCTCACACAGAAACTCTGCCCCAGGGGCCCAGGCCACAAAAACCCACCCGGCGGCCCTGCTTGGCACACTTGGTTACAGTAGGCCTAGGCCATTTAGAGATGGCACTCCTTAGACACTCAAAGCAAGTGTTCTAAAAATTATGATTTTAAATTGACTATCACTATGTAGAGTATTATAGTATGATAAAGTAAAAAAATCGGAGATTCAACTGATAATGTTAAAATCCCCCCGTTAGTGAAATTTTAACCTGAAATCCGTAATCTCAGGGGAAATCCGGTAACCCTACTAACACGCATTGCAAAAATTTAATTAACTTACCTTGAAGGAAAAAATAACAATACTAAATAAAAATAATTAACTAATACATTAGAATAAAATTATTATCTACCACCTTGTGACTGTGAAAAATTAAATAAGTTAATCCACGGATAAGATAACCTAATAATGAGAAAGATCCTGTTATCCTGTTTAGTCAGTCAAAAGTAAAAGTGGAAGTGGAACAGTGGAAGTGTGCTCGCTCGGCTCGGGCTCGTGCTGATTAGATTTTTCTTACTCTTTTCAAGCCGAAATGGCATGGCTTCAGATAACTTCCATGCAACCCAAAAACAAGATGGACCCGAGGAGGTTATATGTATTCTAATACAAGAGAGGTAACAGCATTGAATCATTGACTATTGATACTACATATAGTATCTAAAGTTAATGATTGGATTTACATAAATGTAGAGTCAATGGTAACGGTAACACACATTAATATTGCGTGCCAGGGCCGCCGAGGGGGGGGGCAAAGGGGGCAATTGCCCAGGGGCCCGAGCTGGGACCGAAGAGAAAAAAATTACTAAAACCATTAATGCTTTGAATAAATCTGTGTTATAAGGATAAGAAACAAACGAGCGAGAAAAAGAACGAATGTAGAATGCGTTTAAGGCTCCGGTCTACCCGAGCCCGAATGCCGACTCGCGGCCGCGGCCGTAGTAGCGCTAGGCGAGTTTTATGGATGCAGAGGTTTACGGGAATCGTGTTTTAAAAATAACTAATTAAGATAGAGATTGGCTCTTAATTTTACTAAAAGTACAAAGACGGATCTTATCTTCTGTGTTTTAGAATTTTTAAATAAAATTTCTTATTTCAGTTATAACAGTCTAAAATCATCTGTTTTTCTCTAGGGGCAAGTTTTATAGATGCAGAGGTTTACGTTGATCGTGTTTTAAAACTAACCAATTAAGATAGAGATTGGCTCTTAAACTTTTTCTAAAAGTAAAAAAAAGGATCTCGTCGGCTATCTTTTTTCAAATTTTTAAATAAAATGTCTAATTTTAGCTGTATAACTGACTAAAATTATCTGTTTTCTCGATGCAAATGCAAGGGTTTTTTTTTAGAATCCTGTTACCTATCTTCCGCTAAATGCAGCCTAGAGCTAACTAGGGTGTCATATTAAAGAAGAATAACGGTGCAAAATTTCCTTAGTTGCACTTCGGTAATCTCATTTTGGTAGTTTCATCAAAACTAATGGAAAACCTCAGTTAAAATTCGAGAAAACCCATATGATTTTAGACAGTTATAGCTGAAATTAAAAATTTTATTTTAAAATTCTTAAATGATAGCCGACTAGATCTTTTTTCTACTTTCAGAAAAAGTTAACAGCAAATCTCTATCTTAAGTAGTTAGTTTTAAAACACGATCCCCGTAAACCTCTGCATCTATAAAACTCAAAAACAGATTATTTTAGACAGTTATAACTCAAATTATAAATTTTACTAGCAGTTACCCGGCGCGCGTTGCTGCGCTCAAATTAAGTTGTTTACATAACTAAAGCTATTTTATTATAGCAAAAAAAAGATAAGTTAAGTTTTAAGTTTTTTAATATAACAAAAAAAGTCAATGGCATAGAAAGTAAGTATATTAATATTACTGTAAGGCCAAAGGATAAACAGGCATTTTGCAAATTTAAACCCAGAATAGTCAAAGTTTGCCTTGTATCTTATTGATCGTAATTGCAAATGCAAGAGCACCTATGAGCAAAGAGGCACGTCCATGTCAAATTTCAACCCCGGAGGCCCTAAATTCATTTTAAAGTCCAGTGGAGCACAGCCCTACTAAAAATATATTTGCAAAACCATTCTTGGTGAGTACCTATGAGCAAAGAGGCATGTCCAAGTAAAATTTCAACCATGGTGGCCCTAAAGTAATTTAAAGTCCAGTGGGGCGGAGCCCTAAAGAGCTTAAAAGTTATATTTGCAATTCCGTTTCCTAGTGAGTAGCTATGAACAAAAAGAATCGTACATCAAATTTCAACCCCGGTGGCCCTAAAGTAATTTTTAAGTCCAGTGGGGCGGAGCCCTAATGTGCTTGAAACGATATGTGCAAAACCGTTTCTTAGAGAGCACCTATGAACAAAAAGAATCATCCATATAATTTCAACCCCGGTGGCCCTAAAGTGATTTTCAAGTCCAGTGGGGCGGAGCTCTAAAGATCTTAAAAAACTATATTTGCAAAACTGTTTCTTAGTAAGCACCTAAGAGTAAAGAGAATCGTCTGTCAAATTTTAACCCCGGTGGCCCTAAAGTAATTCGGAAGCCCAGTGGAGCGGAGCCCTAAAGAGCTTAAAAAACTATATTTGCATAACCGTTTCCTAGTGAGTACCTATGAGCAAAGAGAATCGTCCATGTCGAATTTCAGCTCCGGATGTCCTAAAGTAATTTCAATGTCCAGTGAGGCGGAGCCCTAAAGTGCTTAAAAAACTATATTTGCAAAATCGTTTCTTAGTAAGTACCTATGAGCAAAGAGAATCGTCCATGTCAAATTTCAGCTCCGGAGGTCCTAAAGTAATTTCAATGTCCAGTGAGGCGGAGCCCTAAAGTGCTTAAAAAACTATATTTTCAAAATTGTTTCTTAGTGAGTACCTATGAGCAAAGAGAATCGTCCATGTCAAATTTCAGCTCCGGAGGTCCTAAAGTAATTTCAATGTCAGTGAGGCGGAGCCCTAAAGTGCTTAAAAAACTATATTTTCAAAATTGTTTCTTAGTGAGTACCTATGGGTAAAGAGCATCGTCCATCAAATTTCAACCCTGGTGGCCCTAAAGTAATTTTGAAGTCCAGTGGGGTGGAGCCCTAAAGATCTTAAAAACTATATTTGCAAAACCGTTTCCTAGTGAGTACCTATGAGCAAAGAGAATCGTCCATGTCAAATTTCAGCTCCGGAGGTCCTAAAGTAATTTCAATATTCAAAGAGGCGGAGCCCTAAAGTGCTTAAAAAAAACTATATTGCAAAATCGTTTCTTAGTGTGTATCTATGGGTAAGGAGAATCGTCCATCAAATTTCAACTGCGGTGGCCCTGAAGTAAATTTGAAGTCCAGTGGGGTGGAGCCCTAAAGAGCTTAAAAAACTATATTTGCAAAACCTATGGACCTATGGTGCACCTCTGGACAAAGAGAATCGTCCATGTCAAATTTCACCACCTGTAGGCTTTTAGTGTAATTTCGAGCTTCCGTAGGGCGGAGCCTAAAAGACAACACAAACGTCAACATTATACCTTACACCTGGTTACTTCTATGATTATAAGCATCTGCTTGAATGAAACTTTCAAATTTTTTAATTACAGCAGTTCATTTTGTAAACACTAAATTTCTAAAACCTGACACTGCACCATTGTATGCCTCTGGGTCAGAGCCCTTTGGACAGATTTGCACTAAACTTCACACAAACCATCCTTGAATAATGCTTAATAATGCCTGAAAGTTTCGTTGCAATCTGTTGAGCGGTTTCGGAGTCTATAGGCAACAAACATATATATTTATATATAAATATACATGGTGTTCGGAAAAAACGTTTCAGGAATTCAGGAGGTTATTGCCCACATCAAAATAAGCAAAAAAATTCCTATAAACATATGTCCTAAAATGCTTTGTTAACCCGCTAGCCGCCATTTTGTTTTTTACACTAAATAATTTTTATTTCCGTAATAAATCATTGCATTAAATTAATATTTGGCATGCACCTTCATCATAGCAATACCCAATTTGAAGAAAAATTTTATTTTTTTCCAATGTGTATTTTCAAAATGGCGGCCATTTTAAAACTTTAAACTAAAATATCTCAAAACCGGTAAATTTTATGAAAATTTTGTTAGACATAAAAAAGTTGACGAATTTAATTATCTAACCAATGGTACCAAGTTTGTAAGGATCTGACAACAAATAACGGAGTTATTGAGATTTTTCTGCATAAAAACATTGATTTTGCATTGTAATCAATGCAAGTTAAGGTAATTTTAATTGAAAAAGGTACCATTGGTTAGATATTTAAATTTGTCAACTTTTTTGATTCTAGTAAATTTTTTATAAAATTTACCGGTTTTGAGATATTTTAGTTTAAAATTTTAAAATGGCCGCCATTTTGAAAATACACATTGGAAAAAAATAACCTATTTCTTGAAAATGGGTATTGCTATGATGAAGGTTCATGCCAAATATTAACTTGATACCATGATCCATTACGGAAATAAAAATTATTTTGTGTAAAAAACAAAATGGCGGCTAGCGGGTTAACAAGGCATTTTAGGACATATGTTTACAGAAACTTTTTTGCTTATTTTGATGTGGGCAATAACCTCCTGAATTCCTGAAACGTTTTTTCTGAACACCCTGTATATACATACTTCCTCTTTTATAGATATAGATTTAAAAATTCTAAAAAGATAGCCAACGAGATCATTTTTTCTACTTTTAGAAAAAGTTAAAAGTCAATCTTTATCTTAATTGGTTAATTTTAAAACACGATCCCCGTAGACCTCTGCAGCCATCAAACTCGCTTAGCGCTACGGCAAAGAGGCGGCATTTGGCATTGTTGTTCGGGCTCAGGTAGACCGGAGCCTTAAACACGTTTTGTATAAGCACAGAGAAAAGAACCTTTACTCTGTAAGGAACTTGAGTAAGGTGTCGTATTTGAGTAAGGAATCTTTACAGAGTAAAAGGTTCCTTACTCAGTGGTATAAGTATGCGTTTAAAATGATTGATAATGCAAAACTTTTCCTTCCACACCCGGAAAGCATTCTAGACACGGGTGTATTTACATATGGCCCAGGGTTATATGGACTATAGCCCAGGGCAGCAGAATTCGGGGGGTGGCAAATTTGGAAAAACGGCATTTTTTAGGCTTTAAATAAAAAAATAACTCAAATTATTGGAGGCGAAAATCTTTTGGAAGAATTGTACAGACAAATTTGAGAACCGAGAGTGCATATTTTCTAAGAGAGATCATAATATCTTAGCGCAAGGGGTCATTAAAGAGCTTTAAAGAGGAGCTGGGAGAACTCAGCACTACGTTGATTTGTCACGGTAGCGATTCACGCGTCGGCGCAAAGGACCATCCGCCACCTCGCCGCCCCCTTTTTCTCACCCCGTATATACATCCGCCACCGCCGCCGAGCTGCACCAGTGCATTCGGGATGGGATGGGTAATTTGAGGTTATGTCAGGTTGTGTAGCAGTGATAATTGATACTGCTATTGACACTATTGTTACTTCAAACTTGAACGGGAAACACATAAATAGCCGTAATTTAGCTATTGCACTTTATCTAATACTTCATTTTAAATACTATAGTAGACCTATATGGTTTTGTATGTAGAATAAAATTAAAATCACTTTGCCAATTTATTATTGCTACACTCAGACGTGTTTAACAATCTCAAAAAATCTACTGGGACTGGGAACGAAGGTCACAGTATTCCGCCCTATTCCACCGGCCGTGAACTACGCACGCGCACCAAGGCTAGTTTTCGACTGTTCGCAACGGCACTTGTTATTGTCTCGGATTGGTCAAAGAACCAGTGAAACACTAATAGCCATGCTTTGAGCCACACTTTGGTAGTTCTTGCATCGCAACGCAAAATCTTTGATTTCAAGTTTTAAATTTTAAGTTCAGTATAATCACTATTTTCAGTTTTTTATGTCAGATCCCGTCGAAATAGCATAGGAATTGGGGCAATAATTGTGGATATAAATTAGGAAACTATGGGGGGAGAGGGCGGCACTTATGGAATAGCCCGGGGGCCCGAAATCTAATATTGCCCTGGGGCCCAGGATTTCTCTCGGCGGCCCTGATGGTAACTACAAACAAAGTAACACGGTCTAACTGCAGAGCAATTATCTGCCACTCAAATTGAAAATTTCACCCTGATAGCCTCTACCTCAAGAAAAGAGAGAAGATGGGGAGGTATTGCCATCTACAAGCATGACAATCTACACATAGAAACAAATGAAATTGATATAAGCCCGTTCAACAGAGAACTAACTGCTGAATTCTCAGCAGCAAAAGCCAAAATAGGAAATGAACAAACACTACTCATCGGACTATACCGCCCGCCTGGGTACAACTGAGAAGAATTCTACAACCAGCTTGCTAAACTCCTGGACTCCCAGACAGTCAGCCTAAAACATCTTATAATCATGAGGGATATAAACATTGACCTATCTAAAGAAAATGAAAAATCCAAAAATCTTCAAGACTTCCAACTGGAATATGACATCAGACCCATCCCGATTTCCTACACCAGGATCACCCCTCAATCAAAGACTAGTATAGACATCTGCGCTACCGTACAAATCTTAGGGGAATCCTCGAAGTAAAGACTCATAGTAACCAAATCTCGGACCACATGGGGATCAGTTTAGAAGCCGACATAAAAAAACCCACACATAAACCGTTTAAAAGACTAACAAGATCAATTAATACTGATAGCCTAAATGTTCTCAAGTATAGGCTTAAGCAGGAAAGCTGGACTGATGTTCTCAACTCCACATCCGTAAACAACAAATACACAAACTTTATTGAAACTATCAAGTATGAAATGGACTTCATTATGCCCAGCACTCTTAAACCTATAGGAAACAGGAAGTCAAAACAGGCCTTTTGGGATGACAAACTGATGAAGCTCAAAACTCTTCTGACAAATGCCCAGGACAAATACCACCTCACAGGATCCGTATGTGATAAAAACTCCTATAATCAACGCAAAGCAGCCTACGACTTTGAAATAAAACGCCAAAAGAAAGCATTTATACAGGACAAAATAAATTCGGCAACAAATAGAAATAAAAAAATCTGGGAAATCATAAACAAGGAAAGACCCTGTAAAAATGTAATACAGAAATTCATAAAACTCAACCTAAACAACAAAATCATTACTGATCCCAAAGCCATCAGAGATGCTCTTAATGACTACTTCATAAGGATGGGTAACGAAAACCCGTCAAACAACCAGCCCCAACCTCAAGCTAAAGATCCCCCTCCACTACCAGCAAACAGACCCCAGGCCTTGACCAGCTTCTCCCCCATCTCTCAGGAAGAACTCAACAACATCTTTAACTCTCTCCCTCCCAAAACCTCAGCTGGAATCGATGGAATACCAAACAAAATCTTAAAATTTTGCCAACACGAAATTACTGAACCCCTGCTGGATATTATAAATTCATCCCTGACCTAAGCCATAGTTCCTGATCAAATGAAAACAGCCTTGGTCAACCCCAAGCACAAAAAAGGAGAAATCACTCAAATAGAGAATTATCGCCCCATCTCAATCTTACCCACCACATCTAAATACCTAGAAAAGGCAGTCTACAATCAACTCCTTCAGCATCTTGAGACTTCTCACTTACTATCTGACAACCAACATGGCTTTAGAAAAGGAAAGTCAGTGAACACAGCACTAAACCAACTCTGCGAAAACATATCCAAAGCTTGGGAGGAGGGAAAATCTACAGCTGGTACCTTCCTAGATCTCCAGACGGCATTTGAGAGCCTAGAAAGAAACACCCTCATAAAAAAAAACTCAAGGAAATGAACATCACGGGCAAAGCCTTAAACTGGATTGAGGACTACTTATCCGACAGACAACAGTAGGTCGAAATCGAATATCTACGGGAAAATGTGGAAATTAAGGTCAGGTCAAACATGAAACAAACAATATCAGGAATCCCACAAGGCTCAATCTTAGGCCCGTTGTTTTTTCTTATCTACATAAACTCCTTCCCCAGAACATAAACAGAAGACAAAACTTGTATAATGTTTGCTGACGAAACAACCATAATTACAGCCACCACTCCAAACCACTTCGATCAAAAAGTTAAAGAAACGCTAAATCAGGCAAAAAACTTTTGTGACCCTATAAACCTAAAAATTAATGCCTCAAAAACAGTCTCTATAAATTTCACCCCAACAAACAGGATCACAGCTACAAATCAACAACCCCAAGACCTCACCATCTCAACAAAATTTCTGGGAATTGTCTTAGACAATAATCTAAACTGATCCAACCACATTGACAGTCTACACAGAAAACTATCCTCGATCCTGTATGCCCTGAGAAGAATTAAAATTATCACCAACAAAGAAACAGCAAAAACTGCATACTATGCCCTCTTCGAATCCCATCTCCGATACGGTATCATCGCATGGGGTGGCGCCGGAGGTATTCACCAGCAGAAACTTCTGATCCTTAAAAAAGCAATACGGATCCTTGAAGATCTCCATCAGCAGCAATCCTGCAGGCAACACTTTATCAACAACAGAATCCTTACCATTACTTCCCTCTACATCCTAGAACTAATAAAACTATCTAAATTCAATAAATCAAAAAAAAGACAAGAGTGCCATAAATACAACCTTTGATCAAATCATAACCTTAACATCTTCCAGCACAAACTAAAAAAAAAAAAAAAAAAAACAGTATAACCCCCACATACATGAGCTCAAAAATATACAACTTGCTACCATAAAAGTTTAAACAAATAAATAAAAAACACATTTTAGAAAAAAAGCTCAAAAACTATCTCCTAGATAGGCCATACTATTCCATCCAGGAGTTCATCAATGACCATACTGTCGGCCCAGACTTCAGGACCTAGTCATCGACTCCAAGAAAGAAGCTTCTGACGATTCCCTGGTCCCAGTGACTACGGCGAAGACATCATAGGTAACAGGTACTTACTTGGATACTTTGGAGATTCATCCAGTTGGCCATCCGGCGTTGGCTGTCGTCAGGGTGCCAGGAGATTTTAGATGACGGTGAGACCACCAAGCAGCAGGTTTGATTGTAGAGTGTAGGTGACAGTTTTAAATTTTAACAACATTCGGGATGTTATTCTGTGGCTGCATGATTCATGGCCTCAGTTAAACTAATAAAACTATTTGACACTAGGAAAGCTTTTAAATCGTCTTTGAATTTATTGACTAAATTAAGAATTCTTACTAATGGTAAACATGTAATGAGAATTGGAAGACCTTCGATTGTTTACCACAATTTTTAGGCATATTTTGAAAAGATTTTGAAATGTGCTGTTAAAAAATAATCTTGTGTTGTAGTTGTAAGCTGAGTTTATTGAATTATTGTGATGTCTGTTTTTATATTTAAACTCATGTCCCATAAGTATTGAGAATAACTCATTGATAAATAGTATTATTTCATTTCATTAAAAGAGCAAAACTACAGTATTAAAAAAAAATTAAGGTCTCTCAAGTGGATTACAAACCGGAAAAAGGTCTTAAATCTTAGGGGAAAAGTGGTTTTCACTAAATTGACACCAATAAACAATGTAATAAATACAAAATGTAGTAAAAACTGAATAAGTTAGAATCTCAGATATAGAGATGTGCGATCCAGTGACTTTCAAATATCGGTGACTTCAGTTCCAGTGACAAGGAAATATCGGTGACTTCAATCGGTGACAGGAAAATCGGTGACAGAGCCGCGAGTGGTGGGGAGAACCAGATACCGCGGCTGCGGCAGTCGCGCCACTGAGCAAATGAATTTTCGATATTTTTATTTCGGTGACAAGTTACAAAATTATCTGAGTAACAAATTACTGTTAAAGAGATACACGACGTTAGCGATTTTCGAGTCTATATGATTTCGGATTCCATTACGATGCGACCCTTAACCAGTGTTGTAAATATCGTAACGCTAACGGCTCCAGCGAAGCCATCAGATCGCGCCCTCTGATTGGCCGCTTTGTCGCCGATATTTTGTGTCACTGAATCCAAAAGTTCTACGTTCTACAGTATATCGATCGGTGACAGCGACCTGGGCCTGGCGCTGTTGCTGGGAGATCAGTGACAGAGCCAACGTGCTAGTGCCCGATTCCACCCGAACCATTGCGAAGTGGCCCGAAGCAAAGGCGAAGGCAGCCTCGTGACCACGCGTCGGCCAATCGGTGACCGGCGCGGCGACCGGTGACGTTGTATAGCAACGTATTGGGTGCCTGCGCGGTGGTGTTCTGCGCCTGTCACTGAATTTGCTGTCACCGATTGCTCTAGTGCCTTGTCACCGATATATCGGTGACAGAGCAATATCGGTGACTTTGTCACCGAAACAAAAATATCGAACATCTCTAGTGACCACGCGTCGGCCAATCGGTGACCGGCGCGGCGACCGGTGACGTTGTATAGCAACGTATTGGGTGCCTGCGCGGTGGTGTTCTGCGCCTGTCACTGAATTTGCTGTCACCGATTGCTCTAGTGCCTTGTCACCGATATATCGGTGACAGAGCAATATCGGTGACTTTGTCACCGAAACAAAAATATCGAACATCTCTACTCAGATATAGCTAACTAAACAATGTCAACATACTTTTATACACCATTAAGGTATGCCTAAATTAAAAAAAAATCTTTTGTGAAAATAAAAATTGAATGCCTTAATCCGTTTAAAAAAGGTGGCAATTCAAAATCACGATTTGTTGTATGTGAGACAGTACCAATAAGAAAATATTGTAAATTTCCTACCACCAGGGCAGCATGCTGCGTGTCGAACTTGTGTAGTATTAATAATATTAATAAGAACAGTGTACAAATTTATAACTCTTTGGCAAGGTCCTTGTTGGTAAAAATCCACAGTTCCAAAGTAAATCATTGTATAAATAACTACCACATTCCTATGTTGTTGTAAGGTTTGTGGATAAATAATTTGAATTCTATTCGTACATGTCACCCCATGCTATGAAATAGCAACAGTGTCTCAGCATTGATTTTACATTTGGAGAGGTGCATTTATAATATAAAACCAATCGTCTGAGCTACTATAAGTGATTATTCTGACAAAACATATTGATGTTTTCATTACAGGTAATGTGGGATGTCATGGGAGGTGTACAGTAAAAATAAGCTGTACAAGAGAGATGACAACTCTTGAAAAAAGCATAATCAGACTACCAATAGCACCTTTACCAACACTTTCATCCATTTGGGAGGGGAATTGCTGCAATTTCCCCAACAAGCTATGGTCCAAATGTAAAATCTATATATATACTTTTATGTATGTACCTATACCATTGATTGTTGGGCTATAATTAACAGTCTTGTCTAGGGAGAATGTCGGCTTTAGTCAGTAACCAGACTACGAGATCGCGCCACAATCATCCCTAAGCTCATCTCTCATTCACATTCAGGTTAAAATAGCCACTGTTTGAGGTACCTATCTCGAAAAAGTGATGTAGTGGTATAGTGAAATAGATAAAGTACCCGTTTCATCTGCATAGGATAATGCATAGTACTCGCTAAAATAATACTTAAAACTCCTATCTTATAAGAAGTTTTCATAGACAAGTGTAAACTGTAAAAGGAACTTATTTACATTATTTCCACTTAGTTTATATAAAAATACCCCCGTCGCAGCAGTCCTGCGTACTCAGCGAATTTCCAATAGAATTTTGGATATTTTCTATTTCCCCATAAAATCCATGGGGGTTAGAGTATGTAGGTTTGTCGCCATATGGGGTTTGTTGGTAAATATAAGTTAAACCCTACCTAGTGAATGTACATCCCAAATTTTCTCAGGTTATGGTGTTCTTTTTATTTTTCCCATAAACCCCATAGGGGTGAGTACGTAGGTTTGCCGCCATATACGTTTTCTAAGCAGATATAAGTTAAACGCTTCCTAATGAGTGTACATACCAAATTTTATCAAGATATTTCAATAAATAAGCAAGATAGAAGGTTTTGTTGATTTCCTATAAGAATAACATGGAAAACATAGTTTTTGGATTTTCTCCATAACCATTTAAGTTAGGTAAAAAATTCAAAATACTAGATTGTTTGTTTTTTTAAACTCTTTTAAATGGTTTATGTTAAAATTGTTGAATTTTATAAATATAAATAAAAAAAGCCAAAAAACCCAATTTTAACCCTTTTGAAACCCCATAAAACCCTGTTCCCATGGTCCGATCATTCTGGTTCGCGAACTCAATCAAGTAGATGCTGGCTTACACCCCTGTACCAAATTTCATCATAATTGGAGGTTCCGTTCAAAAGTTATCATGTTCATGTTCATGGACACATAATTTGAACGAACGGTGTTTTTGCTTCTAAGGACCTCAAAACGAAAAAGTATCATGGTCCCGGGCTTAGGTCTTACCGTGACTACCACCGTAATAGCGTATTCCCTATAGGGAAATTCGCTAAAAAGTGCACGCAAGTAGATGTGTGTGAACTGGATCTTACAGCATTGTGATTAATTTTTTCATAAACTACTCTATTCAACCAAATCATGATTTTAAGAGTCATAAAATTTGAAAATTTAAACTCTCAAAACAGAATGGGAGGCAAACTACTGATCCAGTTTTCACAATAATCTACAACAAAGGTATAAGGACAAACAGAACTACCTGTTTACCTAGTTTTTGTGTACGAAAATAAGCTTTAAAGTTCATAAATGCCTTGAATAAAGTTTCCAGGACAATCGGGTTGTTTTGGAATTAGATCAAGAACAAACTCGGTGGTTGCTATAGACACACTGGAAAGTTTAACTTGTGAATGTTAATGAATGTAATTAAATACAACTCAGTCAGACAGTTGTGCATTATAATGAATATTTAATTCATTCAACAGAACTTTAATTCATGTGTAGCTTACTGGATGTCGCATCCGCCCTTTGGTTGGTTGGTTGTTTTGGTTGTTTGGTTGGTCGAGGTGTGGGAAGGTCACTCCTGTTCACCGTACTCCTCAGTTACTCAGTCTCTGCTCTGAACATTTATCTTGCAGTTAATTAATAAGTGAAAGTAGTGAGGAAGTAAGCAATAATTCTGGTACTGAGTTTAATACCTTTTATTATTTTATATTACATAAAAGAAGCTATTTTGTGTAGTGTGATGGAATACAATAAAAATTGATTTGATCAGCTAAGTTTAAAGGGAGGCAAAAAAAGTATATTTATAAAAGTATATCCCTTTCATATCATTATGGTAATAAATATAGCTTTCACAAATAAGTCAAAATGGAAAAGAAAAATGGACCTCCATTTTGTGATTAAAAGTATTGATTTTATGAACACAGAATTAGTTTAATATCAATATAATTGGTATTTTAAGAAAATGAATAATTGATAGTTTTATGATGTTACATTAGTTAACGATGAGAAGAGGAATTTCTTTTTACTTTCATAACACAAAGCATAGAACAATTGCAAACAACAATATTTCATAAGAGTATAAAAAAGTTAAAGTAATTAATTACATTTGAGTAATAAAGATGATTAATAAGTAATAGATTGGAGTTAATATTAAGAGTCATCTTCACCCCTGGTCCAGTAGCCCATTGTTGCGCAATAGGCAATGTTAATCATACGGCTTTTATGCTAAAACATGGTTTTGTATTCCCCTGTTTCGGACGCCGTTTTTCAACACGATTTTCTTGAAAGTTGGTAAGTGTTTAGTTGAATACTTATATAAAGTTTCTCATACCTCGAAATTTTGAAAATTCTACTAAATTTTGAAATATTAAATAACGAAAATTGAGTTACTTTGTGACGTCACAGAGAGTAATATTTGTTAAATTTTCAAAATTCCGAGGTATGAGAAACCTAATATAACTATTCAACTAAACACTTACCAAGTTTCAAGAAAATCGGTTGAAAAACGGCGTCCGAAACAGGGGAATACAAGACCATGTTTTAGCATAAAATCCGTATATGATTAACATTACCGACTGCGCAACAATGGGTTACTGGCCCAGGGGTGAAGATGACTCTTCAGGCTCCGGTCTACCTGAGCCCGAACAACAATGCCGAATGACGCCTCGCGGCCGTAGCGCTAGGCGAGTTTGATGGCTGCAGAGATTGTGTACGGGGATTGTGTTTTATACTTAACCAATTAAGATAGAGATTGACTTTTAACTTTTTCTAAAAGTAGAAAAAGGATCTCGCCGGCTATTTTTTTAGACTTTTAAAATAAAATTTCTAATTTCAGTTATAACTGTCTAAAATCATCTGTTTTTGAGTTTTAAGATGCAGAGGTTTACGGAGATCGTGTTTTAAAACTAACCACTTAAGATGGAGATTGACTTTTAACTTTTTCTAAAAGGAGAAAAAGGATCTTGTCGGCTATCTTCATAGAATTTTAAAATAAAATTTCTAATTGCAGCTATAACTGTCTAAAATTATCTGTTTTTTCTAGATTTTTAACTGAAGTTTTCCTTTAATTTGGATGAGACTACAAATTGAGAAAAGTGTAACCAAGGAAATTTAGCACCGTTATTCTTCTCTAATATGACACCTTAGTTATAGTTCTAGGCTGCATTTAGTAGAAAATAACAGGATTCTAAAATAAACCTTGCATTTGCATAGAGAAAAACAGAAGATTTTAATCAGTTATAGCTAAAATTAGAAATTTTATTTAAAAATTCTAAAAAGATAGCCAACGAGATCATTTTTTTTACTTTTAGAAAAAGTTAAGAGGCAATCTCTATCTTAATTAGTTAATTTTAAAACACGATTCCCGTATACTTCTGCATTCATAAAACTAGCCTAGTGCTACGGCCGCGGCTGCGAGGCGACATTCGGGCTCGGGTAGACCGGAAACTGAATAGTGCAGGTGATAGTATCTAGATACTGTACATTTTGATTAGAACAACCTGTAATCATTAATAATTTATAATAAAAGAAATTACAGTTTTACAGTAATAAAAATATCTCTGTTATTACTAACTAAAGAATTTAAATTTATATTCCATATATTGCTCACTTGATGCTAAACCAAAATCTGTTACTGTTTCAATACTCTCTAATGCTGCAGAAAGGTTGCTCTGTCTCCACCAGTTAATTACTCAGCCTATGCTTTGTATGCCAAGTGATTCATTGGGATGTAATGGCATGTAACGACCAGGTACTGCAGTAGACTTTGTGGTCAGCAGTGTCAAGTGGCTGTTGGTGTATGCTCCTGAGAAGTCCTCCCAACAGTCCCAATACATTCTCTGATCTGCATCAAACTCTGCATCCTGATGGTGTACTCACTGTTGGGAAGCAACGTCACATTTCTTCCATTGCTGATGAGAGGAATCTCAAACTCTCCCCCGTATTCCACCTGTTTGCTGAACTGACAGTCACTGCAGGACCTGTCAAGATGTTGTTGTTGGCTGCAGTTTGTGTGATTGTTGTTGTACCTCTGACCTCGTAAGTTGCCCCTTCAGGAGTTGACTGAGGACGTTCTAGAGCCAGACATTTCAAAGGTAACAGCTCTATGTCACACTTCTTTGTAACAACCTCGAAAGTAAATTTCGTTAAGAAGTAACGTGATATGTCCTCATGTGTATTAAACTGTAGATCAAACTGCTTTCTCTTATTTTCCAAAACAACTCGTGGTGTGATTTCATTGCAGATCTCAGTCAAGTCATCTTGCTTTTCTTGTTTTCCAATGGCAATAGTCACAGCCAAACATTCATCCCCACTAAGCACTCTTGTGGGTGCCACTTCTTGACAAAACTGCTCACTAGTGATGGTGCAGATCCTGATGTGTTTTGTCACTTGGCCCAGCTGCTTTCGAATTTCCTTTCCATCATCAGAACCAACTGAAAAGCAAATGATGTTACGAGGGTTGCAGTGCATTTAATCCCTTAAGATAGTAATAGTTCGTTTGTTGCTCGACATCGAGCAATTTTATTTAAATTTTTTTTACAGTTTAGGTTTACTTAATGCAGTTCGTTAATCTGTGTATTTTTTTGATAATTTTTGTATGTTAAACTATTTTTTAGATTTTAACTATAATTATGTACGAGGGCTATTCAGAAAGTAAGGAACGTTTTCGTCTTACGCCGTTGTGCGCGCGCGTATCGAAAATATTAGGGTATGAGAGTGCTCGGGGCCTCAGTGACTATCCAGCCGTGACACTAGGAGCATCGTCGCGCCGCCCGTTTTCTTTATATTTAAATTCAAAATGGCCGCTTCCGTAAAAAGTCCCACCAGTTGCGAAGTGCGATCAGTAACACGGTTTTTGTTGACAAAAAACTTAAAACTGATAAAGATTTATCGAAAAGTGTGTGGAAGTATGGGAACAATGTCTTGAATGAAAGTTCTGTGCGTAAGTTGTGTATTCAGTTTACAAATGACCGAACCAATGTTCTTAATGAGCATTGGAGTGGACGACCGAGCGTTGTGACTGACGAACCGGTCACTAAAGTTGACGAGAAGATCCGTGAAAACCGCTGCTCCACCATAACGAAGCTTTCGTTATTTTCCCTTCAAGTTTCACGGACTTTGCTGTGTTGAAATTGAAAGAATAAAAATCGATAAATCTCTATCGGTTTTTAGTTTTTTGTCAACAAAAACCGTGTTACCGATCGCACTTCGCAACTGGCGGGATTTTTTATGGAAGCGGCCATTTTGAATTTAAATATAAAGAAAACGAGCGCGACAATGCTCCAAGTGTCACGGCTGGATAGCCACTGAGGCCCCGAGCACTCTCATACCCTAATATATTCGATACGCGGGCGTAAGACGAAAACGTTCCTTACTTTCTGAATAGCCCTCGTAAATTTTATTTTTTATTTTTGACAGGTACTTTAAGGGCTTTTAAGGTCAGAATATCACCAGAATATCCATATTTTGGTACAATTCTCATAAGAAATCTATTTCATCTACGAAGTAGAAATTTTGATGGTGTATGGTATTGATTCATTTTTAAAACCTAACATAAATTTAATTACAAACAAAACTAAAATAAAATAAACGAGGTGGCCCGTGCGCAAATTGCGCATTTTATGATTCTGTATGAGTGAAACTCACTTAAGTACGTGAATGTGATTATGAAGTGACAGAGATCTATTTTTGTTTATTATCTGGCTTTTAAAATTCATCTGAAGGTAATCAGCTGTTAAATTACTATTCACATTAAAGAACTTGCAATAAAAGTTGGTCAACATTTGAAAGCGCCCTCTAGAAATAAATCAACGGCCAGGGGGGCGAAGCCCGAAACAATATGACCGTTTTAATTACGATTCGTCACTGCGGTATATCCTAAGCTTTAAAATGACACCTCAATCTTAAAAATCGGTTCAGTAGGTCGAGAGAAAAAGGGACGTAACAGACGAAACCCTTTTAGAAATAAGAAGATAGATTTGCAAAAAAATTATTTTTTGAGTTTTTACATTTAAATGCAATTTATTTTGAAATTATGTAATTTTGAAGACCATCAGAAGGCAATTAAAATCCATAAAATGACAGATTTACTCAATGCACTTTTCCCAGGATTGTAACACAAACAATTTTAAAAGCCTGTGCGATAAGGGTAGGCCACCCTCGCTTCAACCAATATAAAGTGCATGGAAAATGCAACACCAGCGTCCGGGGAACTACTGCCCCCATCGCCAGAATAAGCTCGTGGCTGCACAACCTTAACATAACTTCTTTGGTATGAATGTACATATGCTCTCGCAAGTGTGATGTATTTACTTGTTTAAGCTGTTAAACTTGAAAATATTTTAATTCGTTTATCAATGTTAATCAAATGTTACACATTTACATTGTGGCTCAACAAATTTATAGCAGGTTGCAGCACCCATCGGCCTTCATTATAACATTCTGAAGGCGAGTGAGTGGAGCGAAGGAGCTTGTCTTGAATAAAAAAAAAAAAGGCTTTATGCACTTTCCATTTTCTAACACCTAGTTCATGACTGATAATATTACTTTGAAGAATTGTATAAATTTACTGAGCAAACACTAGGCCTCTAGGTCCTGGACAAAAACTACAAATATAAGGACAAAAAAAATATTGAGTCTAGGGATGCAAAGTCTGCGAGTGCCATCCACCGATGCAAGAGATGTAGCGTTGCCACAACCGCTTCAAATTATAAAGCTTCTCCCAATTTGTTTACCTTATAACACAAAATGTTTACACATGCATACATCAATATTTGAATCACTCTCAGAAATGTTAATATTTTCTCTCAAACTTCTATTGGTTTCCACGGAGGACTCACCGTTGTGTCTGGCCCACCTCAGGGCCTCCCGCCACAGCTCTATCTCTGGCACTTTGAGGGCATTTTGCTCCAGGATCCTGACAAATCCTTCTTGGCTGAGTCCCAGGAATGTCGGGCTGGCCAGGACGCGGTCTGTCTCGTATCGCAGGATCTGCCAACAATCACACGGTAAAAGTAGTTGGGCTTATTAGTCTTTTTGCCTCTTTTTTATTGTCTCTACTGGTAAAATACAAACAAAACTACTAAGTCTAATACCTATTTTACCGCATATGAACAACCAAAGCCCAAAATTATATTTTAAGACAATATTAACTAAAACTATTGTTCTTTTGTTCATGTTACCTGAAGATTGGAACGCTTCCATCAGTTAAAAAAGAAAGATCAACACAACTCTGTAATATTCATTAAAATTGTAAAACTTCGAGGTATAACTTGATGAATTAATTGCATGATAAAAAGAAAGATAGTGAGAACCAGTGAGTTTCCATGAGGCCCCAATTTGTCATCACATCCTAATAACCCCATTAGCTGGATACAGAGGCGCACCACGGGGGGGGGGGGGGGGGGCTAAAGGGGCTGTAGCCCCCCCCTCAAGAAAAAAAATTAAGAAAAAAATCATTTTTTTTTTTCATCCACCTACTGACATTTTGGTGTCTTGAGTTTAGCTACGACCATCGGAAATTGGAATTTTTTTTCTAAAATGTCGGAAATTTCACGCTGATTCCGAAATTGATAGTTTTCCCGCGGAAAAGCTCAGAAAATCCCGGAAAGTCGGAAAAACCGGAAATGACATTTTTATTCCGAAATACGTCGAGTGGGTATTCAAATTAACCGGGATGTTACACTGATCATGAATATGTAAAGTTTCTTTCAATCTGATTTTAAATAAGCCGGAAAATGATGAAAAAATGTCGGAAAATCCATCAGATAAACTATTTTAAAGTATGTCATGTGGGTACTAAAAAGACGCGGAATTGTATGTAGAATACAAAAAGTATATATTAAATGAATACAACTAGTAGTGATATATTTTTTCTATTGGGATAAATAGACAAATATATAAATAGCTTACTGAAACTTACATAAAATGAACCCCTAACAATGTTTCATAGTTTTATGACTCACATGATGGTTAGGTTAGGTTAGATTAAGTTAGCTTATTTTGATAAGTTAGTGTTATTTGATTATATGTGATGTAAGTTAGTACTTATGTTAATAGTACTGCCTATAAGTCTGAAAAACACTGGCTTTAGAAAGCCTGAAATTTTATGTTTTCAAGTTAGATTTTCAGTACATTGTTAGGAAGACTGGGACTCTACTGCATCTCTGTATCCCTCCCATGTTGTTCGCATGTGCACATGTTGTTCGCATGTGCACATGTCGTTCGCATGTGCACATGTTGTTCGCATGTGCTACCTGTTGTTCGCATGTGCACATGTTGTTCGCATGTCCCATTTCAGTTTGTCAACCTTCCTCGTCTCTCCGCCCCCGTGACTCACCTGCGTGATGGTGCTCTTCAGCTCCAGTTCCGTGTAGCACGCTGGGTTGTTCAGCAGGGAGCAGATGTTCTTCGTCGTCAGCAGAGACATCAGCCGTCTGGCCAGTTTCTTCTTCAGAGTTCCCATCAGGTATTTTTCAGCGACGTAGAGTAGATTATCTGCCTCATCGAAGGGCAAGCTCGCGGTCGTATCGTGTCCGTAGACATATCTGTGAAGAAAAATATTGATGACAAGACTATATAGTGGTTTCTTTATTAGCTAATTGAGAATGTTGGGGCAAGTTCAAGATGAAACTTCTTATAGGAATCCAAAGTATTCTAGATGGTGGTGGTATAGGATGATTAAAAAGACCCGTCTTAATTGGGTGAGCCCACACCTAAACTGATTTAAAAAGTACAAACATCGAAATTTAGGCCTACTTCATAAATTCAAACTAAAAATAACAGTGAATTTAGCCCTACAGGTGTTCATTATAGATTTTTTGCAGGTTTCCGCAACCGAGTGTTTGCGATGCTAAGGACACACAACGTAACAATTGGTTTTAAATTGGAACAGGTCATGAACAGAACTACTGTTACCGCATGATTCCAAGCTTCCTAAATTCACCCATTTCATGTAGTAGAAAACGATTGGTTACTTGTACTATGCAATGAAACATCTGTTGCCGGCTACTAAACTTGGAAACACCAAATAGAATAGAATAGAATAGAATAGTTTTATTTTCCTCAGAAACAAAAATACAAGAAAATACATACATAAATATTAAGTTTACAATTGCAACTGTATTAAGTGTTAAGGATAATCTTCTTCACTCTTCACTGTAACCATAATTAACATAAAACTAATAATTTACATATATACAGAAAAATAATAAACATTAATCATACCTTAACTTTTAACAAAACTTAACATTCTATCTTAGAAAAAATAGGGCCTCTGAAGGCAAAGCCTGTTTTAGAGGTTTCTACACTACATTTAATTACAATAATAGCTCAGATTTCATTAATTTAAGATAAGAAAATTATACATTTGCTACCCGCTGCAAAAGGCTCAATTCAATAAATGTGACTTACTATTTTTAATAAAAAAGTTGTGATATGTACCATAAAAATCTTAAATAACGTTATATCATGACATTGTTTTGTCTCAGTCTACTTTTGTAAGATTCACTGTTTTGTGGTAAGTTTCCACTTTTTTCATAAAATATATTTAAAACTTTATAAATAAATAAATACCTCAAAGGAAGAATTCTTAATTTTTGGAATAGAGGCTTTGAACTGTCTCTCTTGCGCTTGCCAGAGATGAGCTTTACAAAGTGTTTTTGTTGCATAATTAAAGTTGTGAGGTTTGACAAATAGTTACCCCCCCCCCCCCCCCCAACAAATTATCCCATACTCTAATCTACTTTGAACCAATGAAAAGTACAAAGTACGCAAAACATTTTCAGGACACATGTCTTTCAAAAAATAAAAATATCTCAAAACCCCATTTAAAGTATTATTTAATTTTGAAACATGAATCTTCCAATTTATTTCCCTGACAAGTGTGATTCCTAAATATTTTATACTATTTACTTTTTCAATTTGAACACAATCAACAGCACAGACATCCCCTTTTATCAGACACTTTGAACATTTGTAATAAATTGGTCCAGAAAAATTAACATCTTTCCTTAAGTTGAAATTTATAAATTTGGTTTTCTCCGGGCTAAGAAGCATGTGATTTCTCGTGAACCAGAATTTTAACCCCATTAAATCATTATTCATATTTTCTCTTATTACTTCCCAATCATCCCCTATATAACAAAAAGCTGTGTCGTCTGCGAAGGAAGTTATTCTACCGATAAAGGATGCATTGCAAGATCATTTATATACATTAAAAATAAGACTGACCCCAAAACTGACCCCTGTGGAACCCCATATTTGATCTCCCCCATTTCACTTACCACCCCATTAATTTTGACACACTGTTTTCGACCGCTTAAATAACTTGCAAACCAATTATATGCTATCCCCCTAATACCCGCATTTGACAATTTTTGAAAGAAGTATATCGTGATCCACCGTATCAAAGGCCTTTTTAATGTATAAAAATAAGCCACTAACTTTTTTGCCCTCATTTAATCCATTATAAATTATTGAAATAAAATTTTCTAGCGCATTTTCTGTGTCGACCCCCTCCCTGAACCCATACTAATTTATACTAAAATAACCAATTTTGTCTAAAAATTTAATCAGTTTTCCCTTCATGATTTTTTCGAGGATTTTCGAGAAAGTAGAAAGCAAAGAAATTGGCCTATAATTGCTACAAGTTGTCCTTATCCCATTTTTGAAAATCGGAATAACTACAGCTTCCTTCATTTTCCCCGGAAAAACGCCAGATTGAAAACTTAAATTAAATATGTAACATAACACATCTCTTATGTAAGGAAACACAGCCTTTACTAAAGAAGAATTAATTCCATCTATTCCAGGCGAAGTCCCGTTTTTTAAGGGCTGTACAATGCTTGACAAGTCATTAGAAGTTACTGGATCAATAAACATTGAATCTACTTGAAACACATGATTTATAATTTGTTCAAAATTTTGCAATGTGCATTTACTGATATTATTACTATTAATTTTCAAGTCATCTACTACACCCAAGAAATATTTATTAAACTCATTTGAAACGACCGTGCGGTCACTTTCAATTGATCCATTAATTTCCAAACAAAGCGAGTTATTTACAGAATTATTTTGACCAGTCACTTCCTTTACTAGTTTCCACAACGCCTTACTGTCACCCTTACAGCTATCAAATCGTGTTCTAAAATAAGAATTCTTATGGTTGCGGATTTCGCTATTGAGCTTGTTTCTATATTTATGATAAAATTCTCTTAGTCTCAAATTTTCAGGATGTTTCTTTAAGGTTGCAAAAATTTTATTTCTAATTTTAATTTTTAAACACAAATAATCGTTTATCCAAGGCTTTAATCTGAACCTTGACGATACGTTTTGACTGAACCTTTTAACGATATGTTAAAAATACGTATCGTACCAATGGATTAAAGGTTATGAATAAATCAAATGTTTTAATAACTGTTGATTGACACTGTTGAGGTAAATTAATATGTCTTATTAAATTAATAACCATAAACATGAGTGGAAATTACATAAATGTTCCTAGGTTGATTTTACATGTGTTCTAATGGGATTAGGGCAAGTACTGTAAAAACATACAGGTAACAACCGGAAATACGGCAGTTGCAGCAACTCACCTCAGCAGTGTCCTGAATGTGTCCGGGTATATATCAGGCACAGTGACATGTCCAGGCACAACACTTGCAGTTGCATTAACAACTCACCTCAGCAGTGTCCTGAATGTGTCCGGGTATATATCAGGCACGGCAACTTGGCCTGGCACAACACTTGCAGTTGCAGCAACTCACCTCAGCAGTGTCCTGAATGTGTCCAGGGATATATCATGCAGGGTGCCTTGTCCTGGCACAACACTTGCAGTTGCAGCAACTCACCTCAGCAGTGTCCTGAATGTGTCCGGGTATATATCAGGCACGGCAACTTGGCCTGGCACAACACTTGCAGTTGCAGCAACTCACCTCAGCAGTGTCCTGAATGTGTCCGGGTATATATCATGCAGGGTGCCTTGTCCTGTCACAACACTTGCAGTTGCAGCAACTCACCTCAGCAGTGTCCTGAATGTGTCCGGGGATATATCATGCACGGTGCCTTGTACTGTCACAACACTTGCAGTTGCAGCAACTCACCTCAGCAGTGTCCTGAATGTGTCCGGGTATATATCATGCACGGTGCCTTGTCCTGTCACAACACTTGCAGTTGCAGCAACTCACCTCAGCAGTGTCCTGAATGTGTCCGGGTATATATCATGCACGGTGCCTTGTACTGTCACAACACTTGCAGTTGCAGCAACTCACCTCAGCAGTGTCCTGAATGTGTCCGGGGATATATCATGCAGGGTGCCTTGTCCTGTCACAACACTTGCAGTTGCAGCAACTCACCTCAGCAGTGTCCTGAATGTGTCCGGGGATATATCATGCAGGCTGCCTTGTCCTGTCACAACACTTGCAGTTGCAGCAACTCACCTCAGCAGTGTCCTGAATGTGTCCGGGGATATATCATGCAGGGTGCCTTGTCCTGTCACAACACTTGCAGTTGCAGCAACTCACCTCAGCAGTGTCCTGAATGTGTCCAGGGATATATAATGCACGGTGCCTTGTCCTGTCACAACACTTGCATTTGCAGCAACTCACCTCAGCAGTGTCCTGAATGTGTCCGGGGATATATCATGCAGGGTGCCTTGTCCTGTCACAACACTTGCAGTTGCAGCAACTCACCTCAGCAGTGTCCTGAATGTGTCCAGGTATATATCATGCAGGGTGCCTTGTCCTGTCACAACACTTGCAGTTGCAGCAACTCACCTCAGCAGTGTCCTGATGTGTCCGGGGATATATCATGCAGGGTGCCTTGTCCTGGCACAACACTTGCAGTTGCAGCAACTCACCTCAGCAGTGTCCTGAATGTGTCCGGGTATATATCAGGCACGGCAACTTGGCCTGGCACAACACTTGCAGTTGCAGCAACTCACCTCAGCAGTGTCCTGAATGTGTCCGGGTATATATCATGCAGGGTGCCTTGTCCTGGCACAACACTTGCAGTTGCAGCCACTCACCTCAGCAGTGTCCTGAATGTGTCCGGGTATATATCAGGCACGGCAACTTGGCCTGGCACAACACTTGCAGTTGCAGCAACTCACCTCAGCAGTGTCCTGAATGTGTCCGGGTATATATATATCATGCACGGTGCCTTGTACTGTCACAACACTTGCAGTTGCAGCAACTCACCTCAGCAGTGTCCTGAATGTGTCCAGGTGTTATATATCATGCAGGGTGCCTTGTCCTGGCACAACACTTGCAGTTGCAGCAACTCACCTTAGCAGTGTCCTGAATGTGTCCGGGTATATATCATGCACGGTGCCTTGTACTGTCACAACACTTGCAGTTGCAGCAACTCACCTCAGCAGTGTCCTGAATGTGTCCGGGTATATATCATGCAAGGTGCCTTGTACTGTCACAACACTTGCAGTTGCAGCAACTCACCTCAGCAGTGTCCTGAATGTGTCCGGGTATATATCATGCACGGTGCCTTGTCCTGTCACAACACTTGCAGTTGCAGCAACTCACCTCAGCAGTGTCCTGAATGTGTCCGGGTATATATCATGCACGGTGCCTTGTCCTGTCACAACACTTGCAGTTGCAGCAACTCACCTCAGCAGTGTCCTGAATGTGTCCGGGTATATATCATGCACGGTGACTTGTCGTGTCACAACACTTGCAGTTGCAGCAACTCACCTCTGTAGTGTCTTGAATGTGTCCGGGTATATATCAGGCACAGTGACTTGTCCTGTCACGACACTTTCAGTTGCAGCAACTCACCTCAGCAGTGTCCTGAATGTGTCCGGGTATATATCAGGCACAGTGACTTGTCCTGTCACAACACTTTCAGTTGCAGCAACTCACCTAAGCAGTGTCCTGAATGTGTGCGGCTATATATCAGGCACAGTGACTTGTCCTGTCACAACACTTGCAGTTGCAGCAACTCACCTCAGCAGTGTCCTGAATGTGTCCGGGTATATATCATACACGGTGACTTGTCCTGCCATAACACTTGCAGTTGCAGCAACTCACCTCAGCAGTGTCCTGAATGTGTCCGGGTATATATCGGATACAGCGACTTGGCCTGCCATAACACTTGCAGTTGCAGTAACTCACCTCAGCAGTGTCCTGAATGTGTCCAGGTATATATCATACACGGTGACTTGTCCTGTTATAACACTTGCAGTTGCAGCAACTCACCTCAGCAGTGTCCTGAATGTGTCCAGGTATATATCGGGTACGGCGACTTGGCCTGCCATAACACTTGCAGTTGCAGCAACTCACCTCAGCAGTGTCCTGAATGTGTCCAGGTATATATCATACACGGTGACTTGTCCTGTTATAACACTTGCAGTTGCAGCAACTCACCTCAGCAGTGTCCTGAATGTGTCCAGGTATATATCGGGTACGGCGACTTGGCCTGCCATAAGACTTGCAGTTGCAGCAACTCACCTCAGCAGATTCCTGAATGTGTCCGGGTATATATCGGGCATGGCGACTTGGCCTGTCATAACACTTGCAGTTGCAGCAACTCACCTCAGCAGATTCATGAATGTGTCCGGGTATATATCGGGCATGGCAACTTGGCCTGCTATAACACTTGCAGTTGCAGCAACTCGCCTCAGCAGACTCCTGAATGTTTTCTGGTATATATCGGGCATGGCGACTTGGCCTGCCATAACACTTGGGTGAATATTTTTAGAATGACCATTTTCATGTAACTAAGTTAAATCACAAATTATTAATTTTAATTTTTGTTTAATAAATAGTGATTAATATACTAAGTCTATTAAGTATTTACATCAAATGCAAACATTTGAAAAATAAAATAAATTTTTTAAAGAATTTACTGCACAGTGTGTGACATGTCAACTCCGTGTGTTTTAACCGCTCTGACTTTTACGTTATGTATTAATTTTTAATGAATTTAGAAATAATGAAAAATAATAATAATATTGGTTTTAAAAACTTGAATAGTACAAAAAACCAAGAAACAATACTTCTAGTCTTCAAATTCACAAGGATGTGTAAGAAAAATTAGCAAAGCTTGTAACTGTGAAATTGGTCAACTCCGTGCATTTGAGTAAAACCTTTCGAAAATCCTGCTTTTTTATCTTCTTCTCACAAATAGAGGTTGCATGTTAAAAAGGAGTGAAACTTACATCTGGTCACCATCTTTACATCACTGGGACAGTTGGTTAATTGTGAGTTTGGCTTAGTTACAAGTGAGAAAAAGTATTGTGTCATGCATCACGTGTAAACTCCGTGTGTTGAATACTGAAGTAAGTATAACCATTTTTCGTTTAACTTCATAAAGTATAGTTATTATTTGGGTTTCAGCACTCACTTAAGTGTTGGTGGAAACATAACCTCAAAATTCCAGCTTTGAAATAGGTTTATAGCCATTTTGTCAACTCCGTGCATGATTTAATTTGTCAACTCCGTGCACATAATAAAAACACGGAGTTGACAAATTTGCACGGAGTTGACTGTTAAGGATATTTAAAGGATTAAATATGCTATTAATGGTTAATTTGCATTTATTTCAGAATATGCAGTTACATTTATAGTAGGCTACAATACTTTTTAAGATTTATGTGTACTTGGAACCTTCAGATAATATAAACAAATATACGTAAATTAAAACTGTCCATATGATTGAATTTTATGCTATATTTGACAAAATAATTTAAATTATTTTTGCATTATTAATAGGCTTATATGATAATTAACTCTTGTTTAATTTCAAGCGAGGACTAAGAGATAAATAATGTAGAAATAACCTTTGTGGAACATATTGATTTGAGGGATGCCTCTGAAAGCATTTGTAATCTCATTAGATACGTAATCCAAATCCTACGGAGGCAAAATGTTTTTAAAATTAAATGGAGGGGAGGCCTAAGTAGTTGATCTGTTTTATTAATTAGGTTAGTTAAGCTCTAAGAAAGTGTTCATATTGCAGGACTAAAATGGCCAAAGAAAAAGAAAAAACACAGCCTAGTCAAAGTAGGGGAAAGAAAAAATTAAGTGATACTGAGAAGAAAAAGAAAAACAAAGAAAGAATGAGAAACCCCAATAATAACTATACTTTATGAAGTTAAACAAAAAATGGTTATACTTACTTCAGTATTCAACACACGGAGTTTACACATGATGCATGACACAATACTTTTTCTCACTTGTAACTAAGCCAAACTCACAATTAACCAACTGTCCCAGTGATGTAAAGATGGTGACCAGATGTAAGTTTCCCTTCTTTTTAACATGCAACCTATATTTGTGAGAAGAAGATAAAAAAGCGGGATTTTCAAAAGGTTTTACTCAAATGCACGGAGTTGACCAATTTCACAGTTACAAACTTTGCTAATTTTTCTTACACATCCTTGTGAATTTGAAGGCTAGAAGTAATTGTTTCTTGGTTTTTTTGTACTATTCAGTTTTTAAAACCAATATTATTATTATTTTTCATTATTTCTAAATTTATTAAAAATTAATACATAACGTAAAAGTCAGAGCGGTTACAACATACGGAGTTGACATGTGACACACTGTGCAGTAGATTCTTTAAAAAATTTATTTTATTTTTCAAATGTTTGCATTTGATGTAAATACTTAATAGATTTAGTATATTAATCACTATTTCTTATACAAAAATTAAAATTAATAATTTGTGATTTTACTTAGTTACATGAAAATGGTCATTCTAAAAATATTCACCCGTATAATCTCTATCCATACATATTGAATTATAAAAATAGCATAACCCTACTGTTTCTAAACTATCCAAAGTATTAAAATTGTTGTCAACTGACAGCTAAGGCTGTAAACTCCCTTCATGTCTGTCAACTCCGTGCGCGCAGCTTAAAATATTTATAAAATAATTAATAATGGAATGTTTTTCTGCGTAACCATTATTTACATAGGAATTCAAAGCATATAACAAACACAAGACAAAAATTTCAAAACAAATTAAGGCAGTTGAATTTATTTTTCTCACCAATTCAGAAATGGTCATTCTAAAAATATTCACCCACTGCAGTTGCAGCAACTCACCTCAGCAGATTCCTGAATGTGTCCGGGTATATATCGGGCATGGCGACTTGGCCTGCCATAACACTTGCAGTTGCAGCAACTCACCTCAGCAGACTCCTGAATGTGTCCGGGTATATATCGGGCATGGCGACTTGGCCTGCCATAACACTCGCAGTTGCAGCAACTCACCTCAACAGATTCCTGAATGTGTCCGGGTATATATCGGGCATGGCGACTTGGCCTGCCATAACACTTGCAGTTGCAGCAACTCACCTCAACAGATTCCTGAATGTGACCGGGTATATATCGGGCATGGCGACTTGGCCTGCCATAACACTCGCAGTTGCAGCAACTCACCTCAACAGATTCCTGAATGTGTCCGGGTATATATCGGGCATGGCGACTTGGCCTGCCATAACACTTGCAGTTGCAGCAACTCACCTCAACAGATTCCTGAATGTGACCGGGTATATATCGGGCATGGCGACTTGGCCTGTCATAACACTTGCAGTTGCAGCAACTCACCTCAACAGATTCATGAATGTGTCCGGGTATATATCGGGTAAGTCAACTTGTTCTTTCTCCGCCAACTCGCTGTCTTCTAGCTCTCGCCTCAGCACAACACTGTGGGCCATCAGCATCTCTTTCACCACTCCGATCTTCTCCTGTCAAATTGATTAAACCTTAATCAGACTGAAAGTAACCCAATATATTGGACTGAGATTTGGCCTATGATATATAAAAAATATACAGAAGGTAATCCAAAAATAAGAACTTATAAAATCCACCAAACATTTAACCAAGTTGTCCAGTAGTTTATATGAAATATACATTACAGAATTATAAGTCGTTTATCCAGACTAATACGATGAAAGGCTGTTCAAATGTTAATTCTAGATCAATTTTGGTCATCCGGTAGCCTTAGTTGTGTTTTGCCACCCAATCAAGACCTATTGATGAGGTAATACAAGATATCTTTGGCAAATAAGATATATATAAAGTCTGTAGTAAAAAATCCCAATAAATAAAGATTCAAATTCTTTACCAAATCAATTATGAACTAACTGTTTAAGCATGAACTTCCTCCTTAGTTTGTGACAAACCACTGTCCAACTCCTGGCCTGCCTGGACTACGGAAGGAATACTCAAGTAACAAGGAAAAGTAACAAGTAACTCCACTTGATAACCTACTCACGTTTCTTCCTCCAATCAGACATATTTGAATCATTAAAAATTTAACACTTTTATTTGTCGTCCCTCCGGCATCAATTTGATTTATTACTTTCAGTTTACTCTCAACTGAAACCAAAATCTGTTTGCCTTTTTCACTTATTATTAATTTAGTAAATTGTTTTGAACATAACCTATAGTTGCAGTACAAAGAGTAGTAGTTAGAAAGAAGGGATTTAATTCCACTCTCTCTTCTATCAGATCAAAATATTACAAAAAACAGCTTGATGATATAAAATATATTGATATTTTCATGAACTGCGGGCATAAAAGATAAAAAAGAAATAAAAAAACTAAATGGGCTAAGCCGCAAATATTCTAATGTTATTGGGGTGAATGCACCAGTTGTTACTAATAAGATTGATTAAATTAAAGTACATTAAGTAAAATTATAAAATGTATTTGAATGATTATTATACACATGTACGGTACTCAAAGTCTTCACAAACTGGGGAAATTTAGTTTTACTCGATTACGTTACTACCATATAATGGTCACAGGGAATTTTTATTTCTGTCACGACTGACATTTGGCAGCAGACCAAGCTCCTGATACTAGATGCTTGCAAGGCAAGTAACATTTAAAATTCTTAGCAACATTCTTGACAGTTTAATAGCATTTCAGAATGGTCAGTGGTTATTCTGAACAAAATGAACCAACGAATTTAATATACCTATACTATAATTTTTTGTTTATTTTTATATAAATTAATATTTATAATTGGACGCACAAAAGTTATATTTCACTAGTATTCAACCAGTTGGTCGCTTACTGGGTTGTAAGATTTGTTCACTTTTGTGTGCCTGGTACTGCATCTTATTGGCCTACTCTAAAACAATTAATTGGTGTAGGCCTAATAAAATCATTGTTAAACTAACATGTAACTAATGTATTTTATAGTTGACTTTGAACTTGACAAAATTTATGACAAAAAAGTTTAGGCTACGTAAGATTATTGCGTTTTTGTGCCACATAACAGCGTACAGGTTTTAAAATATAAACGATTTGGAATCTATGAGTATTAAATTGTATTTATCATTTGGAAAAAGAATTTGCTTTCTCATTTTTGCTTTCTCATAAGGAAAAAAAATACCACAAGTTCTATTCCTTTAACTTTGAATATTTTTTCCAAATGGCCTTTTATGACAGGCGGGTCATTCCATATCAAATCAACCAAAAAAAATACATTTTAACACCCAAGGTCTCAGATTTTTATGAAACTTGGTAAATTTGTTCTTTTTATATAGATAAACAACCATACCAAGTTTTATTGACTTATCTCTATCGGATTTCTTTTTACAACCCTTCAAAGTTTTTACTAAAATGCCGGGCGGGGCTCGCCCGAGGCCACAGACAGAACGTGTTTATTTTCTCAGAAAAAATCATATCTTTAATATTTATCAATAGAACTCAATGAAAATTTGTAGTTTAACTAAATAAAACATGCTGATTTTGGAAAAAAATATCATAACACTCTAGGCCTTACCAAAAAATTACCATAAATTGTCATTTTACAAATATTTTTTTCCCGGAAAGTGATTACAAGGGTTCACGTTACAGCCAATATCTACCTGAGGGTTAAAGATTATCAAACAAAACTTTTTACTAAAATTATCTTCAAGATATTTTCTATCACATCCAACAATAAAATTAATGGCTTTTTTATTCCTTCACATTTACAAAAAAAATATTTGTCTGAAAAACTTGGTTTTGTCAAATAATACAACACCGATATGCTTATTTATTTCCTTGGGCATAAAATTGTGTGTAGTTATATAGTGTGAAGTAATGAAAAACTATTAATTGTTTATGTAACTTAAGAAAACATGTTAGAGATAAAATATTAGTATTATCACCTAAATAATTTGTTTAAAACCATTACATGCATGACATGCCTTTCTGTTGGTCATCCAGACCATGTCACCCACCGATTTGGATTTTAATGAAACTTGGTATGGTTGATTCTTCTATAAAGATAAGAAAATATACCAAGTTTTAGTGCTCCATCTCTGCTCATTTGTTTTCTAGAGCTGTTTGAAATTTGAATAAATGTGTCGTTTTTGAATGCCCGAGGTTTCCATGGTAATGTGCCCATTGTTCCATGATTATGAAAAGAAATTTGAAACACTCTCATTTGCCAACCACATAAAATGAAAATTGCAGGTGTTGTCAATAAACCTACAGATTTTAGAAAAAAATAGTTAATATTACTTCCAATTCATCTATTTAAAAAAAAAAAGGTAAAATACAGACGTGTATATCTGTAAGGCAACCGTACAGACAACCATATATCATTAAGGTTTTTAGAAAAAAATTTAGTTTTACTGAAATGTTAATATTTTTGAAAAGCACAGTGGTATTCAAGTTGAAGGTTTATTAGCAATCCCAATAATATGTGCTACCTTATGATTCAATCAAATTCATGGCTTTTTGTCTGCTTCATACTTAAACAAAAAGTTAAACTTTTTTTTGTAAAATTGTTAGCGCCATGTTTAATATTTTTGATATGAATTAAAACATCTGTGAGCTAACATAAAATCATAAAACTGTGTACGTTAATAACTCTTAACATTAGCAACAACCCATTTATAATATTAAAACCCTTTTGGATAAATTACAATTTTGTTTCATAATTTATGGTCATTCCATTGAAATTGTCCAAAAATGAATAACTTAAATCGCTTCTATTGGGTTTTTTTATTATTAAAAAAAACTTTTACAGTAGACTCCCTCTTAACCGGCCACCTTTTAACCGGTCTCCGCTTTAACCGGCCTACCCTGACACAAAATAACATCTTTTTAACCGGCCATTTTTTATCTCAGCATCGCTTTAACCGGTAGCGTTTCACCGGAAACTAAGTTTTCTTATCTAATGTATCATTCAATACCAATTTATTTCATAATGACGTTCTCAAACCAATTAAACTATAATGTCCTGGACGGAAGTGACTGCCACCGGAAGTCAATGCGTTTGGACCTGCTACCCCAGTAGACCACAATAAAGAAACGAATTATTATTAGTGTAGGTTTGTTGTGGATTTCATGGATGGTGGATATTAGCTAAAAAATCATATACAGTAATGTATTTAAGGTTGTTTTTCAAGTAATAATTATATGTAGGTCATATAAAACTGTGGGATGGCGTTCTTAAACGAACATCGGTTTAACCGGCCGCGGCCTGGTCCCGAGGAGGCCGGTTAAGAGGGAGTCTACTGTATGTTATTCATACATTTAATCAAGAAATAAAATTTAGTTTTTTAATTAAATTTAATATAAGTTAGTTCTCATTAGCTGATTTTCAAACATGGTGGATGCTTATTCCTAAAAAATTAATTGTTATCTGGGTAAAGTTAAATATATCTTGACATCCAAAGAGATAAGTACAAATATAAAATAAAACAAAAGTGTATTTTATCATCTTTCAATATGATAGTCTTAAAAGTCAACTCCTTGGAAAATTAATACTTAATAAAGTAATATTGAATGAATTAAATATAAACAACAACAAATATTTTTATATAACAAGTGAAAATGTTTTTTTTTTTTCAATAATATAACTCAGGGAATACTCTTCCAACTTTAATTAAAAAAATAAAAATGTCTTACACATTTAAAAACTTACTCTTTAGAATAAAATAAATATAAAGAACTAGTGGCTTATAGGGGCAAAAGCCCCTAACTATAATAATGTAGATCTTAGTGGATTACCAAGAAAATGTTTTATAAAGAAAGCTGTTTGAAGATTAATTTTTATCTATAATATTTTAGCAATATTGTTTGCAAAGACTTTGCTATTTATTTGAAACACCGACGCACTCTGTGGTGCGTATTTTAAAGTGAGTATGACTGAAGGGTGAGTGTGATGATTATGATGGATCAGATGAGGTGTACCTTTTTGTTACTGACAAATAGCAGCTGTTTCATTATTCAGGATCATTAATTAATAGCCCAATGACCAAAGGCAGTCATCCGCTTCCAAAGCACTCTTTACAATCTTGAGATACCCGTAATGAATGAATGCTTAATTTTATCTATGGTTAAAACTTATATCAATTTTAAAAATAGGTTTTTTTAATAAATCGTAATCCTTGAGCTAAGAAAAAGATTAACACAATGTATAAAATGGGCAATGATTAAAAACCGTGCAGATGCTAAGCACCCATTTCAGGATAATACACTTACACCAGCTGGATCATACACCAGCTTTTTTCAATCATTTGATTACTGTATCTTGTTTTTCCAAAGTTGAAATAGTATTTTATCTTCTGTTTTATTTTTTTTATTGTCACAAAATGTGAACACACTCCGTTATAGTAGACTGTCTTTATTTACTGTACAATTTTTGGCCCTCCTAATAAATACATGTAACTTATTTTCGTAAAAACGAAGTAAAATTTTATTAATCCCTATAAATTTTATGGAGTATTTCCCCATTTTTAGAAAAGGAGCAATGATTAAAAACCGTGATGGATGCTCAGCACCCATTTCAGAATAAATAAACTTTCAATGGTGTTCATTATACACCATACTTTATTCAACCATTTGATTATGTTGTTTGTCCATGAGTTGAAATAGTAGTATTTTCCTTCCTGTTTTATTTTTTAGGGTTACAAAATTGGAACACTCTCGCTTAAAGTATAGTGTCCTCACTCGCTGTACAAAATTCGGCTCTCCTAATAGTTACACGTAACTTATTTTTGTAAAAAAGTAAGCCTGTTTTAATCCATGTAAATTTTATGGAGCAATTTCCCCGTTCTTTCTAATTTATTTGAAAGATTTTGGGCATGTTGCTGTTTTCCCTAGTCTTTGGAACAAACGTCTTTAATTGAAACTCTATCGATCCTATCATTCTACAATTTGTAAAACACAAAAAAATATATCTTGCATTATATACCAACACTTTGTTGGCTGCCACACTATACGTTTGAACTAATATTAATTTAAATTCTGTGGGTTTAGTTTATTTTCTTTTTAAAATCAAACTAAACATATACTTTAATGTAAATAAAAAACTTTTCTTGAACCATAACTCATTTCTCATTGTACCTGTCTCAAAATTAAATTTTATTTTACCATTTACTTGCATACATACGCTGGATTATAAAGTTTTTTTTTCATTTAAATGTTAATGTAAAAATCAGCTGTAAATTTTTAATAATTTATAAAATTAAAGAAACACTCCTAGTGAATTTTGTAGTCATTCGACGCAAAAAATTTTATTATAGTATTGCCACTTTCGGTGATTAGTATAATATAAGATCATCTGGATCATCTTCACTCATTGTATTCCATCTGGCTTTCTTTTTCAAATAAACCAAAACATATGTTCTAATGTACACAAAGCAGACGTTTTGTGAATCCCCATGCTATTCTTATGGAGGACGTTTTACATTATTCCTCATTTCCTGGTAACATTACGGACATGCCGATAGTTTTCCCTCGTGCATGGCACCGAGACCTTTAATTTGAGACCCCTCCCATCTTCCTGCGATTTGTATAACGCTCACAATTTTGCTCAAGAAATTTCGCTTACAGAATTATATATATAGATGGTAAACTTTGTACGGTTACACTCCATAAAATCCAACATTTTAAAGTTTGATTATTACATTTGCATACTGCAAAGTATGCATTTCTCATAAGAAAAGTCCAAAAATCTGAATAGTTCCTGTATGAAGTTTTCCTATGAAATAAAACCAGTTTCAAGTGGTTTACTGACCACTGTGCCTTTCAAAAATATTTACATTTCAGTGAAACAAGATTTCTCTCTAAAAAAAATTACTGATGTCTGTGTTTCATTTTTTCAATAGAATAGATGAATTGGAACGAATATAAACTATTTTTTCCCTGAAATTTGTATAATATTATTGGCAACACCTGAAATTTTCATTTGATTTGGTTGGCAAATAAGAGAGTTACAAATTATTTTCATAATCAATGCACATTACCGTGGAAACCTCAGGCATGCAAAAATGACAGTTTTATTTCTATTTAACAGCTCTATAGAAAATATATGAGCAGAGATAGAGCACTGAAACTTGGTATATTTTCTTATCTGTATAGAAGAATCAACCATACCAAGTTTCATTAAAATCCAAATCGGTGGGTGACATGGTCTGGATGACCAACGGAAATGCTTAATGTAATGTTTTTAAACAAATTATTTAGGTGATAATACTAATATTTTATCTCTAACATGTTTTCTTAAGTTACATGAAATAATTAATAGTTTTTCATTACTTCACACTATATAACTGCACACTATTTTATGCCCAAGGAAATAAATAAGCATATCGGTGTTGTATTATTTGACAAAATCAAGTTTTTCAGACAAATATTAGTTTTTAAATGTGAAGGAATAAAAAAGCCATTAATTTTATTGTTGGATGTGATGGAAAATATCTTGAAGATAATTTTAGTAAAAAGTTTTGTTTGATAATCTTTAACCCTCAGGTAGATTTTGGCTGTAACGTGAACCCTTGTAATCACTTTCCGGAAATAAAATATTTGTAAAATAACAATTTATGGTAATTTTTTGGTAAGGCCTAGAGTGTTATAATATTTTTTTCCAAAATCAGCATGTTTTATTTAGTTAAACTACAAATTTTCATTGAGTTCTATTGATAAATATTAAAGATATGATTTTTTCTGAGAAAATAAACACGTTCTGTCTGTGGCCTCGGGCGAGCTCCGTCCGGCATTTTAGTAAAAACTTTGAAGGGTTGTAAAAAGAAAACCGATAGAGATAAGTCAATAAAACTTGGTATGGTTGTTTATCTATATAAAAGGAACAAATTTACTAAGTTTCACAAAAATCTGTGATTTTGGGTGTTTTGCCCTGGTTGAGTTGATATGGAATGACCCAGGCTTCACTTTTGGCACCTTTCTATGGTAAATTCTATTAATGCTTAGTTATCTTTTAATGGTTCCTTCTTGAGTTCTTCAGTTGGGAGTATAGTTTAGGTGTTCTTAAATAGCGTTTAGTAGTAGGGTTGTTGTTTATTTTGTGAGCAAAGTGTTTTTGCAATACTGTAAATTGAGCTGAATAATTACTACATCGATTGCAATGCCTCTGGAACGGCAAACTTGAACCTGCCAGATTTTGGTATCCAACAAAATGCATTGGAAGTCTGTCACATTAGTTAATGTATACAATATATCCTTTATTATCTCTGTTTCCAATTTCCATATAGAATTTCATATAAGGCATTGACAAAATTCCCACTTAATATTTGTTTGGAATCTGTAATGAGTTAGGCCTACATTGTTCAGCTGACTGCGCCAATAACCGACCAGTATTTGCACCTGTGATCGGATATTGGAGCGGCGATTGTAGGCCTTTTGCCAGAGTAAGCTTGTTTTAAGTATTAAAGAACCAGGGGGCCGAGCTTATGCTCAGTAAAATGATTACTTTCATTTCCCACACAAAGCTCGTTTGATTCGCTCACTCGCCAGGCTGAAGGGTGCTGCACTTTGGTATTTCATTTTCCTAAGCCACAAGTTAAAGATGTACTAAGTTTTACATTGATTTATACCTACAAATATCAGCTGATTTTGGTTCAATTTAATCATACAACATGTACAAACATTGCTTATATTAGTTTAACAATGATTTTATTAGGTCTACACCAATCCATAAAATTAATATTAGCCTAAGGTCAAGTTTGTATTAAAAGCTATTAGAGTACAGTAGGCATATTAAAGCTTTTTAAAAACCTGAATTTGTATTTTTTTTCTTCTTCAACTATAAGTCATTTTGAACATGTTTATAAAATCATTAAAGTCAATATATTAATTCAGTAAAATATATAATTCTAGTGGTAGGTAACTGGAGCAGCAATGTCGGTTATTGGCGAAAGAGGTCGATTATTGGTTTTGCACAATTTTTTAAGGCCCCAAAAAAGTTACTCAGGCATTTTAGATGGAAATAAAAATATTTATAGTTTAATAGAGGCCCTACTAGATAAAGTTACTGTATTAAAAAAAATCAAACATTTATTTCTACACAAAATATTTGTCGCACTTTTTCAAAGTTCAAAGTCTCAAATGATAGGGTATTGGTGCATTCACCCTATTAACTAAATCAAATATTAAAGATCATATTTCCAATAAAATCATATTGTTTTAGTCACACATTTCAATTTGCATTAAAAATTCTTCCCTGTCTACTAAAGAATATAACCTGGGAATCAGTTCTGCCTTCAAAATAGCAGTTATGGCTTCAAAAGTGATAGTGCCTTACCGGTTCAATATGGCTTTTATTTCCCACCAGGAAGAAACAGTCATATTTGAGTTTTGACGAGAACAGGAATGCGATATAATCAGGGTCTTCAGCTGCGCTCTCCGTAGACATCTAAAACACAATTGGACCATGAGGTTACCGTAATCGATTTAAAAATTTTTGGGACCCCTACATAGCCTAATGAAAAAATCTACATATTTTTATTTTTCCATTTGAGTTTCCGTTAGAGGATTCTTAGAGGTTTTTCACTTTACTTATATTTAATGCTAAAACACTTCTAGGCCAGGGGTGTCATGGTGCCGGAACGACGTTCCGGCACTGGTTTTAGACAAAAGTGGAAATTAAAAAAAAATTTTATAAAAAAAAGTACGGTAATTGTAAATAAAAAAAATATTTCTCCATGCAGACAAGACATAATGCTAGGTACTAAAGAGAACTAAAAAAAATTGTGTGCATAATAATAAAATGTAGTTAGGTACCGTACCTATATAACAAGAATGAATATAATTACCATTAATTACCATCCTCTTGACCTTTGACCAGAAAACTGGATTAGCTGCGTCAGTTTATGATTAACTTTCAAAAAAAATGTAAAAACTATATACAAAACTATATACATTGTCAGGCGGCAATTGGAGGATTGACTAAAATTCCATTGGAGCCTCGTAGAACTCATCAAGGGAATAAAAACTATTTTGAATACACCAAGACTTGACTCTGCTCTTAAATTGGCGTAGTTCCAAGCACTTAAGAGACTCTGGCAAGTGATTGAACAACTTGCAGGCCAAAAGGGGAAAACTATCCTTCACTTTGGTTGTTCTGCATCTGGGAATTGATATCGCATTCCCATTCCTAAGGTTGTGTCCATACATCTGTCCTCTTTTCTCCAAGTTGGAATAGTTTTCTTTTGCATACAGCAAGGAGTTGAAGATATAATGCCCGTAGATGGTCAGGATTCCCATTCCTTGGAATATAGGCTTGCAATGCTGCCTAAAATCAGCGCCCGTCATTATCATTATAGGCCTACTGTAACATAAAAGTTGCCAAAATCTGGAGAACTACGCCACTTCAACATGAGTAAACAGAACGCGAGTTATCTAAAGAACAACGTATAAGTTAGCCTACTGTGGATCAGGAATGTCTTCAAAGTTAGCAATTATGCAGCGCGGAGTAGGCTAACGTCGTTTGCCCAGTGATGTCTAAGGTATGAACGTAGTCCAATGGAGTCTTGAATAGCTGATTCCCCCCTCACCACCCTTATCTAACATTGTTGTCAGTTTTTATAAACAATCACTTGTCAGATTTAGTCTGCTACACGTCACCATGATTATATGGTACGGTACAGTAAAGCACGATTTGGCAACACCACACTGACTCTCATCTGATTACTTTGGTGTGCTTAAGTTATGTGCTTTACTCTAACTTAGTAATGTCTGCTTAAGACCTCACACCACTATTAAATTGTACGACCTATGAATCTATACTTATTTAATACGCTAAGGGTTTTTTTGTCTTGAGAACTTCTCCTACATTTTCAACCGATTTTCAAGTTTTTGGTGTCGGTGGATAAGGCTTGGTCTGTAGTTGTTTCCGCCAAAATTTCATGAGAATCGGACTGAAAATAAAGGCGCTACCCAACATTGAAATCTCAAAATTTCCCATTTAAATAACATTGGGGACTGAATAAAGCATTTGAAACATCTGTTAATAATCAGCTGTAAATACGTGTAGTTATTGGCGATTAAAGATATTCACATTATTGAATTGGTCGGATGTCATTGATTTAGAGCTAAAGTAACATTTGTACTGTATTTAAATAAATTGCTCGATTTAGAGCAACACGTATACTAGTTGTACTTTATTTGGAAACCCCGTTTCATGAACCATAATTTATGAAATAAAGCCTTTTATATACGAAAAATATTTGTAAACCTCCAATGGTTTTTATTTGTTTAAGTGCTTGCCTTATATATTAATTTTTTATCCCAACCTAAAATAAACTGTAAAACAAAGAATATTTGTCGGTAATAAATAATATTCGTGTGAGTACCTATGTCTGTATTATTTCTGCAGTATTTCAATATACTAAATATGTACGTTTTGACTCAAGCTAGCATAGCATGAATATAACCTCAAAAAGCTTTTCTTGCGTGTTGTTGGGGGGGGGGGGGGGGTTGTAGGCCTCCAAATACCTCAATTCTGGGCCAGGTGCACCGTTCCGCCGTGACTGCAAAAATTGCCAAAATAGTTCATTTTGAAGCTTAAAAAATCAATTAACTTACCTTAAAGTAACAAATTACAAAACTAAATACAAAACAATTATCTAATATGGTACATCGAATAAAATAATCAACCAAAAATTTATTACACCGTGACTGTGATCATAATCAACCTTCAACCAATCAATAAGTTAACCTAAAAATGACAACCGGAACCGACAACGTTAACATTTTTTTTCTCTCTTCTAGTTCACCGTGAGGTTGGCTTTGGTGTTTGACCATGAAGCCACAAGGTTTGATTACCACCTATTAACATTACAAATGTTAATAATATACACCACCTATTAACGTTAACGTTCAGTCCGTTAAAAGCGTGCTCTGGTTGCTGATTTCTTTATTCTTTCTTTTCAAGCCGAAATAGATTGGCGGATAATTTCCATGCAATTGGAAAACACGATGGATCCAAGGAGGTTATAAGTAAAGCCGCGTACGCACTGGCCGAACATGTCCGCCGAACAAAGTTCTTCGTTCTTCCGAACTTATGTTTGTTCGTTGCTAACCATTTAGAATGTAAATCATATGGCCTGTAATTGTTCGTTAGGAATGTTTGTTGATTTTTTGTGTTCACCGAACAAGTTGGCCACGAATGTTCCCAAAAACGCATTGTAAATTAAAACCCGGAGATTTTTGAATGATTTTTTTTTTTCAAATAATGATCCAAGTTTTAATAAATACTGTTATTATCATGGATATTTTGTTTGGGATTAGGTAATTTTTTCCACTAACACATAATGGTTAAGACTAGTTTTGCTTATACCATTGGATTCGTTGGGTTAGACTGCGATCAACATATCTGTACGTTTTAATCTACATCGGCCCACAGGGCTACGCCCTATAGGCTTTCAAAGTTTCAATTTTAATTTTAATCTTATTGGAGAAAGATAATTTATTGAATCATTAGACAGCTGTTGTAATAACAAATTAGCAATGCAGAAAAAACATATGATTCAGTTTATAACATATTGTTCAAACGAAATGGGTCCAAATACGGGTACACGGAGTACATACGTAGTACATAACGGGTGCGATATATATCGTAACAACACTATATTACTCTATTTTACATTTGGATTATTAACAAACCATTAGGTAATGACCAAATTAAAAATTATCAATCAAGGTAAATCTAAACCATAAATTCTACCCTAGTTTGCCTTAAAATTCCTTACAGTATTTTAGTAATAGTTGAGAAAAAAAATCTCCAACGCAAACAAGAACAATTGTTGTTTCCTGCAGCGTTGGCAACACTTGCATTTAACAAAGAGTAAAATGTTGTTGTTGTTGTTGTTTTTTTTAACACTTTTTAACCAACAAAAACTCTGTGGTGACAGAAACTGACACCATTGCTCTTATGGGATGTAGCTCACATGGCACTACAGTCATCTTGAACTCATCCTACTTTCAACCCATTTTCAAGTTTTTGGTGTCAGCGCTTGGTCTGTAGTTGTTTCCGCCAAAAACTGATGAGGATCGAACTGAAAATAAAGGCGTTATCCACCATTGAAATCTCAAAATTTCCCATTAAAATAACATTGGGATGGAATAAAGCATTTTAAACATCTCTGTTAATAATCAGCTGTAAATACGTGCAGTTATTGGTGAATAGAGATATGCAGCACATTATGGGATTGGTCGGATGTCTTTGATTGAGAGCTAAAGCAACATTTGTACTGTGTATTAAAATAAATTGCTCGATTTCCAGCAACACATACTAGTACTTATTTAATACGCTAAGGGATTTTTTGTGTAGAGAACTCCTACAATTCTCAACCAATTTTCAAGTTCTTGGTGTCGTTGGATAGGGCTTGGTCTGTGGTAATAATAAATGCATCGACGCCTTGGAGGGTGGTGATTCAGCTATCATCGGCTGCTTCATTGACCTCTCTAAGGCGTTTGATTGCGTCAATCACAAGATTTTGATTAGAAAGCTAGAACAATTAGGAGTCGGGCAGGTGGCTCTGGGCTGGCTGACGTCTTACCTGACAAACATGAAGCAATCAACCACAATTAACTTCACTTCAGTTTCTGGTAAAAAAAAAAAAAAAAAAAAAAAAAAAAAACAGTTATTCTCACAAACTTCACTCAATTCGCTAGGAGTTCCGCAGGGCTCAATTTTAGGGCCGATTCTTTTTTTAGTATACATTAACGACATATCCCAATCCTGTAATACCCTCACAAATCTCTGACTTTTTTGCAGAAAACACATCACTTTTTACACAGAACAAAAAATGGACACCTTTTTCCAACTCGGTGCCATCTCTCAGTACTTTTCAGATATCAACTTTAAAATCAATCCAATTAAAACGGATTATACGTTTACCACCATGCAGAAGAGAAATCGTCTTATGAGGGCTGGCTCTTCAACTCTATTAGTTTTTCAGGATGAAAACCTTCTTGAACAATCCCCTTTTGTAGATTATCAAGGAGTGAGGCTGGATGATAGTTTGAGATGGACGAGGCACATTGATGAGCTTGCTTCAACTTTAACTTATAATATTTTTGTACTAAGGAATCTAGCTGCTTTTAAAAATATTGCTCTTTGTAAGTTAGTGTATTTTAGTTGAAATGAAAGTCATATAAGGTATTCAAAGTCAATCGGTATTCAAGGTATTCTACTTTGGAATCTGTCAAGTAAATTCAATCTCAGAAGAAATTTTATTATTCAGAAAAAACAATTAAGGTCATCTCTAGGCTTACCTGGAGATTCCTGCAAAGAAAATTTTTAAGAATTGCAATACCTATCTTTTTATCTTCAAAACAATCTCATCTGTAATGGACAATAACAGCCTCATAATATTCCTCACTTTATAAAAATAAAAATGTAAATCCGTCAATACAACACAACTTGAAACTCTTTGAAACAAAACCTAGCTATGTAGGAATCAAATTTTTCACACAACTGCCACAGGAAAAAAGGCATTAGAGAAATCAACAAATTCCAAAAATTTTAAAACAACATCTTTTGGATGAGTGTTTTTATAATTTTCCTGGTTTTTTAAACCTTTCCACAACAAATAATGCTCATTACCCCCAGCTCGACCTTAACCTAACATGAAATCATGATTGAATCATGAATAAATAAATACGGTAAATATTTATAGCTTTCACAAAATAATTTTCATCAGCATTGAATGTTTTATATGTGCTAAATTATAATCTAAGTAGTAGTTCCACCTGATCATCTTCTTTTGACCACTTAGGTTTGTGTAACTGTCGTCTTTTAATTTTCTAACGATTCTGCGTCTAAAATATTCTTGCATTGAATAAATTGCATATTCAATGAGATACTTTTACTAAAATTTGATTTAAAACTGTAAAAGTCATTTATAAATAAATTTTTTAATTGATTTGGCAATTTATTTAACAGTCTTCTTCCATTATACAGTATAAGTGAAGTTCAAAAAGAGATGTTCGGTGGTAATTTACAGGTAATATATATTTTTCCCGAAAATGTAGACCATAGGCTATATAGTTTGTTCATCACCTTGGAATAGATTTATATTCTTTATCACAAAATTTAAAGTTTCATAAATGTATATTAATCAAAATGTGATAGTTTATGCTTTTTTTTACTGGCTTACAACAATCTCGTGGCTGTGGTAAATAATCCTTACACCTTTTTGCAGTTTAAATATTTTACCAACATTGGCATTGGCCATTCCCCAGATTGATATTCCATATGATGTGTGGAATAAAAAGAGCATGGTATACATTCATCAGTACTTTTCCTTTACAAAATTTAGACAGTCTTGTTATGATAAAAAATTTGTTCACAATCTGTTGCAAATAAAATCAATATGTTTATCAAATTTTCATCCACTAGAAAGGCGTACAAATTATGCAGTCTACTTTTTCAATTACATTATCATGTATCGTCAAATTTACAGGGCTTATTTGGTGGTTTAATTCTAAATCACATGAATTTTGTTTTTCAAAATCTCATCTAAAATAAAATCAAGGAGGGTAAACTAGAAAAAGGGCCTATTTATCTTGAGGTAACTTTGCAAATTCAACAAAAATCACTTGGCAAGGACTGTTTATTGTTCCTTCTTTGAAACGCAAAAAAACTATTGAACAATCCTTTGGGATCTACCAAGGGATTTTTCTTAAAAAAAAGGCCAAAGCTAATTTGGCCTCGCCAGTTGTTCATTGTCAAGACACTTTGACAGCTAAACATTTTAACTGTTCCAATCGTTTTCATTTTTACTTTCTCCCCCTATACCATAGTATATGGAGAAAGTATTGTATTCGTAAACATTTTCCAATTCCTTTGATTATGTATATATTCATTTTGGAGCCCCTTTCCCCCCTATAAATGTATATATTGAGAAAGTAGTGGTTTCATCAACATTTTAAAATTTGAGTTGTTGGTAAATTTATCCATTTTGGCGCCCTCAGAGTCCAAAAAAGTGGTTTTCAGAGTGATGTCTGTCTGTGTGTGTGTGTGTGTGTGTGTGTGTGTGTGTGTGTGTGTGTCTGTGTCTGTGTGTCTGGATGTAAACAGAGCTAGAGAATTCCTCAATGGTCCGATTTTGGTGAAACTTGGTATGTAGGTTCAAACCCACAATAATTCCAGGCGTTTTTTTCATTTTTTTTGAATTTTTTATTTTTAAGGGTAGTTTACCCCTAAAAAACGTGAAAAATCAAAATTTCTCAAAAACGGCTCTAACGATTATGATTAAAATTTTGTGGTTTATTAAGATTAAAATGCTGAATAAAATGAAACCACCCGCATCTCCGGGAAAATGCGCGTTCAAAAGTTGTAGAGCAAAATGTGTTAAAAAACTCAATTTTTGGATGCAAAAACTCGTGCTGCTCACCCGGTGGCTATCCGACTGAGCCATCAAGACATTAATGTTTTGAGGCTTTTAACACCTTTTCATATTTTTGGGAGAAAGTATGTGTCAGTTATCTGATACCGTTTATTTAAAGTATTATTTATATTAAAAAGGAAAATAAACTCCCAACCTAAAAAAAATACAAGTACAACACTTTTTTAAATCAAACTTTTCAGAACTTCACTAATTGTCAATATATCAACGCAAAGAGGAATATATGGTGAAAACACAAACCCTTTCAAGCCCTGCCTAGTGAACTTAACATTTCAAAGATCCAGTTTAAAGCTATATCTTGTTGAACATACTTTTTATGATATTGAAAGCTATATGGAGTTCGGAAAATTAACTGCCATTCCCACTTACATGGCATACCTAGCCTAGATTGTCCTGACCCCCTCAGGCAAGATAGACAAGCTCAACACCGCTTCGGTAGATCACTGACCGCCAAGGGATGTAAGATGTGAAAGTGTTGTAAGACTTATTTTGCACAGTATTACAACTATACAACACATAAGAGTAAATATTAAGTTTATTATAAAGGAAATGGTAACTGAGTTTTATTTAATTGAAAGTTTTTCCCGTGATGCAGAAGAAGAATCCACATGGTAACACTGACACCCGATTTACGAGACGTTCTATTCTCACCTCACCGGAGACGAATAAAACGTAGAGCTGCTGTACCGTACAATGATGAATGTTGACCCATGACAGCCAAACAACTCCGTTGAACTGGTTCTTCTGGAGTCATCCTGAACTGGATGGCAGAACATTCATTGGGAAGCACGACTTTTAGCAGCATGTAGAGGAATGCTTTAATAGGATAACAGAGCCTGAACATGCTCAAAGATATGTTCAACCAAAGCTAAAACCAATGATATCGATCAACAACTTGACAGTCGATTGTAATTTCTTATAAACCATTTATGACATTTTATCTGGCCTGTTAGAAAGTCACTTGATGGTTACTAACCAGAGGTAGTTGTGTGCTGACCCAAAGCCACATTAGATTAACTTACCTCGTACCGGTACCTGAATTGCTCTTTCAACTAGTAGCCAATAATATTCAGTTTTAGCTGCTTTTATGAGTTTTTGCTTTTGAAAAACTATAAATTTAAATACTTAACATACGATTAACACAGTATATACTTCAGTAAATGTAAATTGTTATTATCGTAATGAATATTCTTTGTTGTAAATCTTTGGTAACTTAAATCCTGTTCTTGGAGATTCATCCAGATTGTCATCGGCGTTGGCTGTCTTCAGGATGCCAGAAGACTTTCCGGACATAGGCTAATAGTAGTCTATTTGATGAGGGCGAGACTCATATTCAATAGCCTTGGGTGAGAACATCAAGGAGCTAGGTTGGTTTGTAGATGTGTAGGTGAGAGGATTTTAAAATTCAACAATGTTTGGGATGTTATTCTCTGGCTTCGTGATTCATGGACTCGGTTAAACTATTAAAACTATTTGACCTTTGTAAGCTCTTTAATCGTCTTTGAATTTACTAACTAAATTCTCTCCCAATAGTTGAAATTTCAAAGAAATTAGGAGCATTTGGATTATTTTTTTATCAGAATATTTAAGCGTCTTTTTTTTAAAGATTTTAAATTGTGCTGAAACGAACACATGTTCTTGTGTTGTAGTTCTAAACTGAGTATGTGTTTTTATGGAAACTCATCTATATTTCTAAAAGAAAATGATGGTTTATTTGTTTAGGCCTATTTATATGTCTGTGATCAATGGATAAACCACTGGACCGTTTGTCATGAAACTTTTGGTACATACATAAAAGATTTCATGGAGAAGGTTTATAGCCATTAGTTTTTGTACAGCCCTCAGGGCTTAGCCCCAGGACCGTCATAAACGCACCCATGTCGGAGTTTTTCGTCTGAGTTGTTTATGAACACACCATATGGCATAAAATGTTTGTTTGTAATTAATTCTATAAATAGCTGTTCTCATTTCAAGTATTTGGAAAAGTTCTCTATTAAATTATTAGGGGGAGATTGGTAATAAAACTAGATATTATGGACTGAGGCGAGTGAGTGCAGTGATGGAGCTCACCTGCAGGGCAAAAAACTCCCTATGTTAACATTGCAAAGCATGCTGGATAGCAGCTAATATCTCATAAAATGTAAAATATTCATAATAACTCAATGATAAATTGTAATTTTATTAGAATGGCAAAATACAGCTTTTCACAAGTAAGGTCCCACACATGGATTACAAACCAACAAGTGGTCCTAAAATCTTACAAATGACAACGATAAACAATGTATAAATACTGAATTTGCCATAAGTGGAATTGGTTTGAATCTAAGATATTGCTAACTAAACAAAGTCAACATAATATTTTATACCATTACCATTAAAGGTATGCCTAAATTTAATAAAAATATTTTGTAAAAACCAGTACGAATATGTAAATTCACAGCCATCAGGTAAGCATGCTGTGTGTCAAACTTGTGTAATATTGATAGCATGTAGAAAGAACAGTGTACAAATTCATCACTCTTTGGCAAGGTCCTTAATTATTGGTAAAAATCCACAGTTCCAAGGTAAGTCATTATATAATAATTGCCACATTCCTATGTTGTTGTGAGGTTTGTGGATAAATAATTTGAATTATATTCCTACATGCCACCCCCATGGCTATGAAGTAGCAACAGTGTCTCAGCATTGATTTTACATTTGGAGAGGTGCATTTGTAATATAAAACCGATCGTCTGAGCTACTATAAGTGATTATTCTGACAAAACATATTGATGTTTTTCATTACAAGTAATGTGGGATGTCATGGGAGGTGTACAGTAACAATAAGCTAAGCTGTACAAGGGAGATGACAACACTTGAAAAAAGATAATCAGACTATACCGATAGCACCTTTACCAACACTTTCATCCATTTGGGAGGGGAATCGCTGCAACTTCCCCAACATGCTATGGCACAATGTAAAATCTATATATACTCTTTACTAGATAAAGTATCTGCTTTGTCTGCATAGGATAATGCATAACACTCGCTAAAATTATACTTAACACTCCTATTTTATGAGAAATTTGTATAGACAAGTGTAAACTGTAAAAGGAACTTATTTGCATTCTTTCATTTAGTCTATATAAAAAAATAAAAACCTTGCACGGGAGTAGATGTATGTGAACAGTGTTGTGAATAATCTTTTCATAAACTACTTTATTCAACCAAATCAAAAGAGGCATAAAATTGGAAAAATTTAAACTCTCAAAACAGAATGGGAGCAAACTACTGATCCAGTTTTCACAATAATTTATGACAAAGGTATAAGGACAGAACAAAACTACCTGTTTAGCTAGTTTTTATTTACGAAAATAAGCTTTTAAGTACATAAATGCCTTGAATAAGTTTCCAGGACGGTCGGGTTGTTTTTGGAATTAGATCAAGAACAAACTCTGTGGTTACTGTAGACACACACAAAAGTTTAACTTGTGAATGTTAATGAATGATATTAAATACAACTCAGTCTGACAGTTGTACGCCATAATGAGTAATTAATTTATTAAACAGAACTTGACTCTCGTGTAGCTCACTGAATGTCGCAACCGCCCTTTAGTTGATTGGTCGAGGGTGCGGGAAGGTTGCTCATGTTCACCGTACTCCTCAGTTACTCAATCTCTGCTCTGGACATTTATCTTGTGGTTAATTAATAAGTGAAAGTAGTGAGGAAGTAAGCAATAACTCTCGTACTGAGTTTAATACCTTTTATTATTTTATAATACATAAAAGAAGCATCACACATATGTTTAGTGTGATGGAATACAATTTAAATTGATTTGTCAAGCTAAGTTTAAAAAGAAAAGGAAAAAAAGTTATTTATTGAAATAACTGACATATTATCATGGGTAATAAATATAGCTTTCACAACTGTCAAAGTGGAAAAGCATTATTGAACTACATTATGCAATAAAAAGTATTGATTTTATAAATCCAGAATTAGTTCAATATCAATAATAGATATATAAAGAAAATGAATAATTGATGGTTTTATGATACTACATTAGTCAATGATGAGAAGAGAAATTTCTTTTACTTTCATAACACAAAACAAAACAATTGTGAACAATAATGTTTCATAGGAGTATAATACCCCTGTCGCAGCAGACCTTTCGTACTTAGCGAATTTCCAAATGATCTTGAGATATTGTATTTTCCCCATAAACACCATAGGAATGGGTATGTAGGTTTGCTGCCTTGTGATGTTGTTAGAAAATGTTCGTTTTGTTAGGAAATGACTATATTTTGCATTTAATGAACTCAGTAGCAATTTGATATAGTAAATAGATAGCAATAAGTAAGAAATGGAAATATGATCTACTTTAAAATTCCATTAAACTATACTCACGTGGGTTGTCAATAAATTAACAAATGAATTAGAAATAATTTATGATATTATTTTAAAAAACACTGATGGTTCAAGTTACAGAAATATTAACTAATCCTGAGTGTAGGCTTCGATATTTTTTCATTAGGCAAAAACAGAACATAATATATATATATATATATATATATATATATATATGAAATGAAAATGAAATGAAATGAAATGAAAAAAGTGCTTTATTCGACAAATTCACATTAGTACAGTTCATAACAGTTAAGTTATAACACTTACGTACAATGGTTATATATAACCGTCTGTCCGGTTGGCAAAACAAAACAAAGTAAGGTACTTTCGTCTATACAGTCATGGTTTTACATAGGCTACTACGTGCTGAACATTAATACGAGTACAACAAACTTAAAAGAAATGAAAAATTAAAAATTACTCTTCCAAAAACTGCCACAGGAGAATACAAAGTCGTATAAAAACTAATATAAAAATAACAGTATTTTGTTTTAATCTTTTATTCATCAGATTTAAAAATTAAATTCTTGGATCATTTCCCACCTTTACCGCCAAGCTCCTTTAAGGTAATTTACAAATCTACGCCAATTCCTCCCGTTTAAATATTGATTAAATTCAATTTCGCTTAAAACGTTTTTTCCAAACCAAAATTTTCTAATTTGCGTTACTATAGGACAAACTGCAACAAAATGAAAAACTGTGTCTCATGTTCCTGAAAATTACATAAAGAACAATTGTAATTTTGCTCAATCCACGGCTTAACTCCGACCTTGCTTCGATTGCCCAAGATATAACATCCGTATCGTTTTGACAAAGGGGACTCTTATCTCCAAGTTCAAGGTCAAGCGACAATAATTGTTTGTGATGGACAGATGTACGCGCGCGGCCTATACACTCGTCTAACCACTTTCCACGTAACAATTCCACGGTTGCTTTTAAATCTGTTCCCACGTTTTCAGGCTCTTCAAAGTTTACGGTTAAATTACACTCTTGACCTAAGAGTTCCCATTTTTTGCACCAAAATATCCGTTTTGAAATGATTTGTTTGGCTAGAATTTTCGGTAATCTACTCGCAGGCATATTTAAAACTTTTAGTAAATAATTTATGTTTGTATTTAAAGTGTGAAAATATAATTTTTCAAATGAATTTTCTAAATATAATACATAATTTGGAGTGTTGAACGGCAATTTAAATAACTTCTTAATAAAAAGTCTCTGGACCGATTCAATTGTATCACTTTCAATAAAACCCCAAACTTGCGCGCCGTAACAGATAATTGCTTTTACTATCGCCTCAAAACAAACTATTTTAGAACCCAGCGGTACATTTTTGTTTTTTATTAAATTACTCGAAAACTGAATTTATTGCGAATTTTCCCGAATTTGTTTTCTCCTTAAAGTGGATGTGCCATGAATTGAAACATGTGAAAGTAAATCCTAGATACTTATAGCTATTTACAATTTCAATATTTTCCCCTTTATACCACCACCTGTCGCTTGCCTTAAACCTACCACCATTTCTGAAGACAATAACCTTAGATTTACCAAGGTTAACCTTTAAGTTCCAAGTGTCACAATATAATTCTAGGCTCCTTATCATGTGCTGAAGTACTGTAGCCGTCGGGGCGATGAGAACAATATCATCCACGTAGAGGAGCATATTTACCTTATTTTCCCCAAATCTGCAGCCTCCCCCCACCGCTTCTGGCAAGTCATTGACAAACAAACTGAAAAGAGTAGGCGAGAGATTGCAACCCTGCCTCAAGCCTGTGTTAGTCAGAAAACTACTTGTGACGCCATCTCTACACCACACGCTGGTGCTAGTTTCACTGTAATAACTTTTAAAAACATTTAATAAGCGTGATGAAATTCCAAGATTTGATAATTTGTATATCAATGCCTTTCGATCAATCGTATCGAACGCTGAGCTGAAGTCCACAAAAAAACAATATAATTTTTCTTTCTTTTGCGTCAGTCTAAGATTAACCATGCATGACAAATTAAAAATATTATCGACAGTTGAGTAACCCTTTCGAAAGCCCGCTTGAAATTCCGATAAAATTTTTTTTTCAAAAACAAAATTTTGCAATCTATTATTAAGGAGACTAGTGAATATTTTACAAATGCAATTTATAAAAGATAAGCCTCTATAATTTTCAACTAAATTAATATTCCCTTTCTTGTGGAGTGGAAAAATAATTGATTCTTTAAAGCTAGAAGGAACGGTTTCGCTCAAATAAATTTTATTATACACTGATAACAAAACGTCCAAAAAGTTATCGGGGCATTCTTAAAAAATTCATACGGGATCCTATCTAGCCCGGGTGCCCTATCAGTCTTAGCCGTTACTAAAACATTCCTTAGCTCGTCCCGTGTAAAACTACTATCTAATCTTTCATTCAAAACTAGGGGTTCCGCATAACTTATCGCACCTGCCAGGAGCGGGGGGTTGAGTAGTCTTTTGAAGTGCTCTTTCCATTCTATTGGAGATATATTTCCCATGGTCGTAAATGACTTTTTCTTTAATGAGTTTATGGCATGCCACATCGTTTTACTATCAGAATTACAACTCAAATCATTGATTATTTTGTCATTGTAATCAACTTTTTTAGCTTCACACAATCGCTTGTATGAATTAACTTGAGACAGATACTTATTTTTTACCTCAACACTATTGGTTTTTTGATATAAATTTAGAGATTTTGTTTTTGCCTGAACATGCATTTCCTTTCAGATAAACATTCAAAATCAAACCAGGGTTGTTTATTGTTAAGACCATTCTTAATCCTAGTTTGCGGCTTGTTTTTTGCGGATTTTAAAATACACTTCGTTAACTCAACAATATTTTCCTGGTTATCATTTGAAAATTTTACATCAGATAAATTTAAGGTGATTCGCTCTTTATAATGCAAAGAGTCATCTCCTGTCCATCTTAATTTAGGTAACAAAGGCAAGATTTTCTCCTCCCTTCCCTCCCCAACGTTATCATTTGGATCAGTTACATTAAATACAATTTCAAGCGGCAGGTGATCTGAACCCGAGTACGACAGCACACGAAAATCCTTTACAAGATGAATGCAGCTTATTGAGACAGTTGCAAAATCAATGATTGAGGAGCCCATTGGTCCAATGAAAGTGAACTCTCCTTCCTTATCACAAAACGATCTGCCATTTAACACAACTAAACCATTATCGCCCAACAAATCTAATAATTTACGCCCTTTGCCGTTAATTAGTTTATCTTTTGAACTCCTATTCTCAGTTAAGTTTTTATTCCAATGTTCAAATTCCCCAGTAGAAAATATTTGCTCATCCCCTATTCTTCCATTTTAATCACCCAAAATTACATAGTTTATACAATCACTGTTATTTAAAAAATCAGCTAAATTCCGGAAATCCCGTTCCCAGTTATTATAGTTTAAATAAATCGGCACAAAACAAACATTTGTTATATATGTTACATTATTATATATATATTTACACATATAATGTATATACATAATATATAATGATGATATTTAAATCACAAAGCTAACCATAGTAGTTCAATCCATCGTCAAACTGATTGTTTTAGTTGAAATTTTGTTTGTTAAAGTGTTACAATTCATGTTAATATTAAAAACACTTATACTACAATATTGGTGTATTGCAGTGGTATTGTGAAATATATAACATTCTTACAGTTTAAAACCATCTTGTTTTAAATAGTCAAGCAATTCAAAAATATTAGATTCCAAAGAGTAGTTAGTTTACTGTTAAAACTGCCCCGTTTCTGTTTGAATGCTCTCGTAGTGCAGGAAGGTTGCTCTGTCTCCACCATTTCCTCACTCAGCCTCTGCTTTGTATGCCAAGTGATTCATTGGGATGAAATGGCATTTCCAACCATGTGCAAAAGACGCTGTGGTCAGCAGTGTCAAGTGGCTGTTGGTGTATGCTCCTGAGTAGACATCCTTGAGGTTCCAATACATTGTCTGATCTGCATCAAACTGCATCCTGATGGTGTACTTGCTGTTGGGAAGCAACGTCACATTTCCTCCATTGCTGATGAGAGGGATCTCAAACACTCCTCCGTACTCCACCTGCTCGCTGAACCTGACAGTCACTGCAGGACCTGTCGAGCTGTTGTCGTTGGCTGCTGTTCGTGTGATTGTTGTTGTACATCCAACCTCGTAAGTTTCCCCTTCAGGAGTTGACTCTGGACGGTATAGAGCCAGACATTCCAAAGGCAACAGCTCTATGTCACACTTCTGTGTAAAAACGGTGAAAGAAACATTCCTCAAAGAAGGAAGTGATATGTAATGTCTATCAAACTTTAACTTGTACTGTTTCCTCTTATTGCCCAAAAAAACTCGTGGTGTGATTTCATTGCAGATCTCAGTCAAGTCATATTGTTTCTCTTGTTTTCCAATGGTAATAGTCACACCCAAACATTCCTCAGCACTAAGTACTCTGGAAGGTGCCACTTCTTGACAAAACTGCTCACTAGTGAAGGTGCAGATTCTGATGTGTTTCGCCACTTGGCCTAGCTGCTTCCGAATTTCCATTCCATCATCAGAACCAACTGAAAAGCAAATTATGTTATGAGGGTTAGAGTGCATTAAATCCCTTAAGATAGCACTAGTGTACTCGTTGCTCGAAATTGAGCAATTTAGTTTAAATACTCTTTTAAGTTTAGACTTGTTAAATGCAGTTTGTTAATCAGTGTATTCTCCATGGTTTAAGGTTGTGCATCCAAATTTTTTTTCATATTTTTATAGGGAATACACTGTTACGGTAGTAGCCATCATAAGACCTAAGCCCGGGACCATGTAACTTTTTTCATTTTGAGTTCCTCAGAAGCAAAAAATACCATTTGTTCCGTTTCATATGTGTGTGTGTGTGTGTGTGTGTGTGTGTGTGTGTGTGTGTGTGTGTGTGTGTGTGTGTGTGTGTGTGTCCGTGGTAATGATAACTTTTGACAGGGACCTCCTATTTTTATTAAATTTGGTATGTAGGGCCGGGTCTATTTTCATGAGTTCACAAACCAGCATTATCAGGTTACGCAAACGGGGTTTTAGGGGTTTTCAAAAGGATCAAAAATGGGTTTGTAACATTTTTGGACCTAAATTTTCCAAATTCAACCATTTTAGCTACAACCATTTAAATGAGCCTAAAAAACAATCAATTTAGATTTTTTAATTTTTAAATTGGCTTAAAAGATTACGAAGAAATTAAAAAAAAAATTTCCATGTTATTCTTATGGGGAATTAACAAAAACCTCTAACTCACATATTGACATAATTTAATCAAATCTGGTTTGTACATTCAATTTATATTTACTTAAAGCACCCTCACCCATATAGCACAAAACCTACCTACTCACCAAAAAGGGTTTGTGGGGAAAATTAAAAATACCTGAATTTGATGCTGTTTAGAATTTATGTGCACTGGGAAGGGATTTTCCCATATCTACTTACAATACCACCATGGCTTCAAACCCATATCCTTGTTCCCATGGTTTTATGGGAGAAGTTGAAAAAGAATCAAATCCCGTTGTAAATTCACTGAGTACGCAGGTCTGCTGCGACGGGTGTATTTTATCTTAGATCATTTCTTACATTTTAACTATGATGACGTAATTTTTCTTCGATAACTACTTAAGGGTTTTTAGGGTCAGAAGTACTGGAATCTCCGTATTTTGGCACAGTTCTCACAAGAAATCTATTATGTATACAGAGCTAGAATTTCGGTAGTGTATGGTATTAATTCATCTTTAAAATCTTGCATAAATGTAATCACAAACAAAACTAAAATTGAATAAATTCACAGAAATTTTTTTTATGTGCTTTGATTTAAATCAAATTTATTTTGAAATTATATCATTTTACAGACTAACAGAAAGCAAATAAAATCATTAAAAATTACAGATTGATTCAAATTGTACACTTTATACTCGTGATTATGGATGTTTAGATGAATATTATAAATAAATATATATTTTATTATGAATATTAATAGTATAACAAACATATTTTAACAAAAGCACCCTTTCACTTAATAATTAATAATAAAAACACACTGCTAATAATTATATTAGCAGCCCTACAACTTGAATGTAAAATAGACATATGAATATTATATATGTATATATATAAAATATTCATCTAAACATCCATAATCACAAGTATAAAGTGTACAATTAGAAAATAAATATATATAATAAAAGAGGACTATAATTTAGGGTCTAGAGAGAAAACTATTGAACGTATCATGGAAATTGTGGTGTCAATGAATTTCTTATTGCTCCCTGTCTAAGGAGAATGTCGGTCTTAGTCAGTAACAAGACTACAAGATCGCGCCACAATCATCCTACACTCATCTCTCATTCATACTTTGCTTTAAACTACCTATTGAGTTAAGTCGCCATTTCAGTAAAGGTGTCAAAGGTGTAGATTATAGGAAAAATGTGGAATCCCTTAGAAAATGCCTTATAATTCCGCAAAATCAAAATTAAACCTTATTAAGACCAATCTAAGAAGTTATTTTGTCGATTTGTTAACAGCTCCAGGTGATCCATATTGTACACTGAATTTTGACACCAGTCGGGAGATGACTTTTTGGCCACTGAGGGGGTTGGGGGTAAGGGGTTTGGGGGTCTTGACCCCTACCTTCTCTTTATTCATTTTAGATCTCTGTTTACATGTTTTCATATCTTGACCACCAACTAATGAACTTAATAAATGTTCCTACAAAACAAAAAATATATTATTTTAATTGTTAACATTCATTACCATATTTGAATCCATTTATTTTTCATGACTAAATCATTTACCATAACTTCTAAAAATAGTCATGTAGTGTTTTATGCTTCTATATCCTTAACAATTAATTAGTTTAGACCTACTGTTCATATTTATTTTATTTATTTATTTACAATTATCTGGCACACCAGTACATGCACACAGGTGAAAAGGCATAAGACTCGTCATGGTTATAACATAAAATAACTTACATAAAATAATAAAATCATAAAATTACTTACAACAAAACATACCACATGAGTAATAATAAAACATAAACAATCTATTCCCACTTGATTATTATCAAGCAGTGGATCCCTAGTGCGTGCCATTTCTTGTGGCAGGTGAGAGAAACTCATTCACACTGTAAAATGACTGCCTGGACAAATATCCGAAAGCTTTTTTTCTACATTTTCTTAAACAAGGTTCAGTTTTTATAGAAGTTGGGAAGTTATTAAATATTCTCAGACAACTGTACAATGGCACAGCTTCAAGAAAAGAGGTCCTGTGAAGAGGGTATTGAAGTAAAGAAGAATTCCTAGTGAAATGATTGTGTTGATGGTTTCTGTTGAAGAATTTATTGGAGTTAACTTTTAAGAAGATGAAACATTGGAAAATGTACATTGATGGGAGTGGAAGAATGCCTAATCTTTGGAAGTGTTGTTTGCACGAATCTCTGGGACCAGTTCCTGCAATTAAACTGATGACTCTTTTTTGGGCAAAGAATGCTCTAGAAGCCTCACTGGAATTACCCCAGAAAATCGAGCCATAAGAAAGTAGGGAATGAAAATAAGCAAAGTACACCTGTCTGAGGATATCAAAATTAACTGCTTGAGACAAAGTGAGTAATGCATAAAAAGCCTTGCTAAGTTTTGGTAGGAGTGAATCAACATGCTGACGCCATGATAATGATTCGTCTGCAAGATGTTGGATTTGTTAGTTATCAGTTAATGTGCTTCTCGTGTTTTTGCTTACCTAGCTGCTTCCTTCCAAGAACTGGACACTATACTTCTGCTGGGTGAGCTGCCTAACCCCCAAAGATTAATTGAGTGTTATAAATGCTGGAATATTTCACTCAATTACTTGCTTATTAACATTGATCTGAGATTTAATTTTGAATTTATTCATGCTCAAGCTTGTATTTATGATTTTCAACTTGTAAAAGAATTAGCTCACCTTTTTTCAATGTAAATAACGAAACAATCCAAGTGACAAACCAAGACAACTCCACGCTCTTTCTGTCAGAGTCCACTGCCTCCATAATCACTTCGCCACAGAGTAACCTGATCAATGCCAACCACGATATAGGCGCACTATATTAAAACATTTCAATTTACCCTGTTGTATCCAGTGGTGGTGAATCGAGTAGCTTCCACTGGGGTACATCATAGCATTTAAAACAAGGCTATTATGGTGGACAAATACCCAAAGGATGTCTGCCCCATCTGCGTTAAATCTGTGGGTGAAGATGACAAAGGCCTGGAATGCAGTGGCGATTGTAAGCGTTGGTTTCACAAGGATTGTATACCAATCAACATCAACCTATAATGCATACGCAAACAATGTCGACAAGCCTTGGTACTGTTCCAGAGCTGACTGTAGCGCAGTTGCCTCCCCAATTGAAGATAAATTAGATGCAATCTTAAACAAACTCTCCACTTTGGCAACTAAAGATGAACTTAAGGACGTTACAGATGGAGTAAGGGCCATACAAAATGAATTAGGGATTCTATCGGACAAAATAAGAGATTTTGAGTCCCGTTTAAAAAATGTAGAAGAGGAGCTATCCAAGTTGAAAAATACCCAATCAGATAACGGTGAACAATGCATCGAGGATACACTGTCTGAGCTCAATGATCGGCAGAGACGCTCAAAAATATCATTGTACACAATTTCGCTGAGGTCGCCAAGGCTACCTCCGGTTCACCAGGATCCTCTGACGCAGATTTCGTCCGGGAACTTCTGAATAGCACTCAGTCCAGCACCCATCTCTCTAAAATTCGTTATTTTAGACTGGGAAAGAAGACCCGTAACAAACCACGTCCTCTCCTCATATGCATGCCTTCTGCTGCTGAAGCTGTTGAAGTCTTCAAGAACTTCCGTGCCGATGCTCTCTCGGAAGAGTTTCAAGAAGTTTCCATATCACATGATCGCACTCCTCGGGAGAGGAAGCACATGGAAAACCTTCGCTCCAGTCTCAAAGCCCGCCAGGAAGCAGGAGAAGTTAATCTAACTATAAAATATGTAAATGGCACTCCATGTATAGTGTCAAAAAACTAGGATCACCCAACGGCAAGAACGCCACTTCACTTAATGTCTATTGCCAGAATGTTAATGGCTTACGCTTAAAATTAAACTATCTTAATCAAAACCTTGCATGCTCATTATATGATATTGTTCTTTTATGTGAAACCAACCTCTCACCTCATAGCTGATAGTGAAATCGTAGGTGACACTGACTTCCTATTATACAGATGTGATAGTTCGGAAACCACCAGCCAGAAATCATCCGGAGGTGGTACTTTGATTGCACTGCGTAGCGGTCTAACTGCAAAGAGACTTCCAACCAGACCAAATACCAAATGTGTCTTCTTGCTCCGTCCATGAAGTTTGGTAGCACTTTATTACTGGGTAGTGTATATATACCTCCCTCGAGTCCAGTCATGTCCTACCAAAATTTTTGCGATGCGACCAGTGAAGTCTTAGAAGAGACAAACCACCCTGAAAATATTATAATCTTCGGTGATTTTAATTTGCCCGAGTTTGATCTCGAAACAAAGCAGGGGACTTCAGGCTATTGAATGCCTCAATGATTTTGCTGCTCTTCACTCACTGAGTCAGAACAACCATGTCCGTAACCACAGAGGAGTCACACTGGACTTGGTGTTTTGTTCGGATAAACTGCTTGAAATAACAAGGACTGATGACCACCTGGTTGTCCCTGAGGTACACCACCCTCCTTTAGCTCTCAACTTATCACTTCAAAAATCTCCCTTCTCATCTGATAGCTACCCAGGTCACAATCTTCGCAAAAGCCATCTCCCTACGGTGTATGAGGATCTATCAACTGCCGACTTGAGCTTTATCCATGAGTCAAGCTCTATTAACTCTAAGTTCGACCGCTTCTTGGGCATGCTCGAAGAATTCACTTTAAAAGCCTCACCTGTTACTCTCTTTGGGACCCCTCGCTTTCCCAAATGGTTTTCTCCCGACCTCAAAAAACTAATTATTGAAAAAAAGATTGCCCACAAACGTTTTAAGGAAAGTCTTAACATGGCACATTACCACCGATTTGCTTGTCTGAGAGATACTTGTAAACGTCTAGCTACTAATTGCTACAACGAATACCTATTACATGTAGAAGCCAACATTTCCTCTAACCCTCGAGTCTTTTGGGGGCTTGTTAAAGCGAAGAAAAAATCACCTGATTTACCTAATGTTGTACATTTAGACTACAAGCAAGCCAATGATATTGAAGAAAAATGCAACCTTTTCTCATCGTACTTCAGTTCCATCTTCTCTTCCTCTACCACTTCTGCACCTGAGGTGGATTATCCGGTTTTCGACTGCCTTGGATCAATTAAGGTGTCAACAAACGACGTAAAAGTGAAACTTGAACATCTCAATATCTACAAAGGTGCCGGATTTGACAACATAACCCCGGCCGTTCTGCGACACTGTAAAGACCTACTGTGTACTCCACTTCAACATCTCTTTAATGAATTTCTCGAAAATGGAATTTTTCCTAACTCCTTGAAAAGAGGGTACATCATTCCTATCCCTAAAGCTGGTGGTGACCCTAGCAACGTAAAAAACTATCGGCCGATCACCATATTGCCTGCAATTGGCAAGCTTTTTGAAAGCATTATTGTTGATGTGCTCAAGAATTACTTTTCGAGGATCATACATCAAGCCCAACATGGTTTCGTCCCTGGAAAGTCTACAATCTCAAACCTTCTGAACTTCCAGGAATTCGTTCTCACTGCCTTCCGCAGAAACACTCAAGTTGACACTATATATGTTGATATGGCCAAGGCTTTCGACAAGGTCGATCACGGAATCCTTGTTTCTAAGCTTAGAGGTTATGGCGTGTTAGATCCCCTTCTTTCTTGGATCGCCGACTACTTATGTGATCGCCCTCTTGTTGTTAAAATCGGCCAAATGGTATCTAGACAATTTGTTCAATCATCCGGTGTCCCCCAGGGTTCTATTTTAGGCCCAAACCTTTTTAACATATTCATAAATGATCTCGTGGACAATTTGGAAGCTAAAGCTCTGCTCTTTGCAGATGATTTAAAGATTTTTGCCGAGATATCATCCTCTGAGGACTGTGCTGTTCTTCACGACAGCCTGGAGGGCCTGAACCGTTGGTGTGTTGCCAATCGTATGCAAGCCAACCCTCTAAAGTGTGCTGTCGTCTCTTTCCATCGAAGTAAATCACCTGTTGTAGCCACCTACTCACTCTCAGGCGTTGAATTAACTAGAGTCGACAAAATAAGAGATTTGGGTGTCACCTTTCAAAAGGACTTAACTTTTTCTGGACATGTCGATGGAGTATGCAGACAGGCCAACAAGATGCTTGGCTTCATCATCAGGACAACTTGTGGGATGAAGAGTCCCGCTGCACTGAGAGCTTTGTATTGTGCACTGGTGAGACAGCCCTTGGAATACGCCAGTCCAATCTGGTCTCCATACACCATTGGTACCAAGGAAAGGCTAGAAGCTTTGCAGAGACGTTTTATTCGTTTGGTTGGTGTGCGCAATGGTATTGCCTTCTTGGAAGTTCCTGTGGACGCTCTATCCAGTGAACTGCGTCTTGATCCACTCTTTTTACGCAGAGATGTAGCTGATATTACTCTCCTGCTTAAAATCATCAGAGGTCTCCTGTACTGCCCGGATTTACTTGCAGCAATAGACTTTAAAGTCCCAACTCGCACCAGACATCAGGAACTCTTTGGCCGTAAACACCACGCCACATCCTTTGACTACAACAGCCCACTTGCTCGCTTCATCCGATTGGGGAATCGTGTCGCTCAGGATTGCGAACGTTTCTGCGATACCATTACTCAAGTCAGAAGGCAAGCCTCATTCACTCTTAGACCGGAGCACATCTAGCCACCGTTTAAAATTATTATTTGCATTGTATATTACATCAGCAGATCTCTTGTTGTTATTCTTTTCTATCCAACATGCACATTTTGTACTAAGTACTGTTCTGTTATTTGTTATTGTTATATATTTATGTATGTTCTATTTATTGTACTGTTAGGCCTATATATTTATTGTATTGTTGTATTTATTGTTGTTGTTACACATTACGTTGCTTTCGTATTGATAGTTGTTGTTGTTAAATACGTTGCTATCATCATATGTAGAATACTGTACTCGTATTGTTAACTTCATTTCATGGAGCATAATTTATGGTTAGTTCTAATATTTGTCATATTGTACTACAAACCACCATCATTGTTTACTATTGTAAATTGGCGATCTGCCGTTGGGAAATAAATAAATAAATAAATAAATAAATGATGAGTCTATTTCTAGACCCAAAAATTTGGATGAAGTGACCAGATTTGAATATAATGGGAGAAGTGAGTCAATATGTCTTGAGTTTGTATGGTTTAAATGAAAATTAATAAATTGTGTTTTTTCTGGATTGAGCTTAAGACCATTGGCTTGAAACCATAGATTCATTTGCGAAAGATTTTCAAGGGTTTTCAGCAGCTCTCCCTTGTATGGATTGGAGGCAATTATGGATGTGTCATCAGCGTACATTAATATTTTCACATTTGAAGCTATTTCTGGAAGATCATTGCAGTAAATTAAAAACAGCAAGGGACCCAATATGGAACCCTGTGGAACTCCAGAGATTACTCTTCTGAAACCACTTTGTGCATGATTGTCGATAGCCACTTTCTGTCTCCGGTTGGTCAAGAAAGACCTTAGCCAACTAAGTGCAGTACCTGAGATACCATAATTCCTCAGTTTGGCCACCAAAATCTCAAGATTGACACAATCGAAGGCCTTGGACAGATCGCAGTTTCCCAAAGGCAAAATGCGACCCATCCAAAGCCGACGAAATGAGATCCACTAGCTCGAATATTGCATTGGCAGTACTTTTGCCTTGACGGAAGCCAAATTGAGAGGGCGAAAGAATGTTGTTTCGCTCAAGATATTCATTAACTCTTCTAAAAACGACCCTCTCATACACTTTTGAGACTGTACACAGAAGGGAAATCGGTCTCAAATTATCTGCGGAGTTATTATTACTCTTTTTTGGCACTGGTTTGACAATAGCAAATTTTAGGAAATCAGGAAAAATACCTTGTTTTAATGACAAGTTAATGAGATCTGTCAGAGGCTTAACTATTACATGAGCAACTCTTTTCAGGAGGTAAGGTGACATTTCGTCCCAATCTGCAGATTTTTTGGGTTTTAAGGACTTAATTATCATTAGAACTTCTCTCTTTCTGTGGTCAGCTCGAAACAAATCAGGTTATCTAATGGTCTAAGGTTGTCAGGGAGGAAATTTAGGGCCACTTTGTCATTTGATACAATGTTCAATCTGTTGCTTCTTTGAATAAAGTAGTTGTTAAGAAAAATAGCCATTTTATTTTTATCTCTAATTATACAGCCATTGTCTTCAATCTTTTCTATTGAATTTTTATTTACCTTTCTCCCATTTTCCTTAGCCACAACTTGCCAAACAGCTTTAATTTTGTTTTTTGACTGTTTTTTAAAACTGTCATTGTTTTAACATTTAGCTGCTTTTACACATTTTTTAAAGATGGACTTATATTTACGTACATATAAAAGAAATCCTGGATCCCTATGCCATTTGCTAATTTCATGCAGCTCCCGTTTTCTGATGCTAGATATCAAAATACCTTTAGTCATCCAATTTTTTGGTCCCTTCTTTTGAGCTTTGGGATTTGTTTTCATTTTAATAGGAAAAGCATGTAAAAAATTCTGTCTAATGGTAGAAAGAAAATTTCTGTAGCTGCCATCAGCATCAGAATTAGTATCCAAAGATATGTCACTGATGTTATCTATAAAAAGCTGAATGTTAGCATCAGAAAACTCTCGTTTAAATTCTGGGGAAGATTTTCTTTTGGGTACTGTGGTATCCATGCTAACAAGGTTAGCCATATGATCAGAAAGACGTGTTTCAATGACTTTACATAATTGGGGTTGAAAATTTGTGAAAATGTTGTCCAAGCAAGTTTTTGAGGTTGCTGTGACCCGGGTGGGAGTAAAGAAGTTAGATTGCAGGTTATAGGATGAAAGTATGTGAAAAAATTATGTTTTAGTTTGTCATCAACTAAAGTATCTATATTAAAATCCCCAGAAAGAAAAATCTTTGCCATTTTGAACCTTCCAAAAAGTTTTGTTAAAAGACCATCCAGAGATTTAAAAAAAGTAATCTAGGCTGGCCTTGTCATATTTAGGAGGGTGATATAAACAAACTATAAGTAAGGGTTGGCTTATGTTAATGACAATTCCAGTACATTCAAATAGACCTTCTTTTGAATAATCACTAACACCAGGAAGGGTAGTTGCTGCCACACCAGTCCTCGCCAATATTCACGCTCCACCCCTAATATGTTTTTTTCTTGGGAAAGTAGAGATGGGCTCATACCCAGTTATATCATTAAGGAGGGAAACATTGTTTTCATTGAACCAGTGTTCTGTAATACACAAAATGGAAGGCTTTTCAAGAAATGTATTTAGAAACAAATTGAAATAGTCAATTTTTAAAGGTTGAGTGAGACCTTGAATGTTACAATGTAAAACATGATCTGAGCTTGGAAAAGGCAGGGTGGAAAAGGCAGGTGGAGGGTCCTTTCACCTGTGCATTAGCTGAGACATGGTGGGCGAAGGAGCGGGTAATAGCAGGAGCACTCACTTCACTGCACTCATGTAGGGGAGATTTTCTAAAAAACTTGGTTTGGGGTGGACACTGGAGGCAGGGGCTGGTTCCACTTGTTCAGGCTTCTCGTACTGAAGAGGCGGGAAGTCGTCCATTGAGAAGTTCAATATGCTGTCGCTCCCAAGGCTCTCCTCTCCATGACAGTAGACAACTGGTGTTATGTCGAGAGGCTGCTGTCTGGTTCTAGGTGGTTGGAGAATTGAACATTCGTTGGTTGACTCGTCCGTGAGAAAGTCAATAGCGTCAAGATCAGGACTAAGCTGCAACCCATGGGTGTTTACCGAGGGTGGAAATGTTTCAGCTGCCCGCATAGTGGTATTCACTGCAGTATTTTGAGTTTGTATACCTGGGGGGACTTGTGTAGAAGTTTGAAGAGATTCAATGAGTAGCTTTGTTAGCATTCGTTTTCCATTTTTGTTCAAATGAAGTCCATGGCGAGTAAATAAGCTTCTATCCAAGTTGTCATTAGTTGCCAAATGACTTATATTTAGAGAACCACTGTAGTCGGAGATCATTTTCTTGATTGTAATGTTCGCATAAAATATGCTATCATTCAGCGTGTGAGTGTCAAACCGATAGGGGATGTCCATGACAACAATTTTGGCTTTCGAATACCATGTTAGGAGTTCAGCTATACCTTGTACAACTGTAAAATGTCCAACATCACACTTGTCCATGTCATTTGTACCCGCTAAGATCATTATAGTATCTTCTTCATTTAAATTCTGCACAAGGGGCTTTCCTGATCTAAGAACCTGCTTTAGTTTAGCCCCTGGTGATGTGTAGATAAATAGGTTTGTATGATTGAGGGTGGGATGATTATTCATGAGGTGATAAATATTTCTACCGTGGCTATTGGCGAGAACAATTACTTTTTTTCGATAGTGTGTTCCATGTTCAGAAGATTTTGCTATCGTGGAAAACTGGGTTGTTTGGGACGCTGGGCAATGAACATCTGCCTCAACTTCTATCACTGTGGGGGGCTCCCAGATAGAAGTATGTTGTTTATCATCCAAAAGCAATGAAAACCTATTTCTGGTTGAGAGTTTTGAGTGCCCTGTTTCAGTCTCTGTTGGTCTGGCCCATTTTTTCGGAGGTAAGAAGTCTTGGTTACTGGTTTTTCCACAAGAATTACTACCTTGTTCAAAGGATTCTAGACGTTTGTTTAGGTCTTCGCACTCTGAAGAGATTATTTCTAAAGCTAGGTCCTTTGACTTCAGCTCCTCTATTAAAGTTTCTAAGGTGCATTCAAGAGAACCGATTTTACTTCTGAGTGACCCTAAGTTGATTTCAGAATTCTCTTTAAATGACTCTGAATCTATCAAGTCGGCTTTGTTAGTTTCCTTTTGAGATTCTAGACAGTTTTTCATTTGAGCATTCTCTAGAATTACCTCATTTAAGTTCTTTGAGATATCATCTAATTTTTTTAGGCTTGCATCATATTTATCTAGCAGTGACATTATTTCAGGCAGAGGATTTTCCCACTTCGGTGGCCTTAGTTTCAGCGATATTGCTAAGAGTGTCATATATATTTATGGCTACATCATGAACTTCTTTGTATGTCAAATTTTCGGCTACTTTAAGATAATGCTCATTAGAAATGAGGTTGGTAGCATCGTTAGCTACGGTGGTAATAGCAATGTTGTCTGAGTCGGCAGTGGTGGAATTAGTGTGGGTTTCAGCTTCTTCCATGGCTTTTTTTAAACTTCCTTTACTGTTTTCTTTTTTGGTAGTTCACATTTCTTATACGAAAAATACTCAAAAAGATCTTGTTCTCGGCATATACCAGTTTGCTGGTTCCAAAGAAGATGACCTTATATTTAAAAGAATTCCTTGACAGTTCAATGTCTTTTATATATGCAGGCCACGGGCAGTGTCCCCTTATTTTGCAAATACAATTTGGTCAGTATTAAACTTGCCCATTTCAAAGATAATATTGTTCGTAAAGTATAATTCGTCTTGATTTTGTGCACATACAGTACGAGCATCAAAAGTTAATCTGTAGTACTGTGGGGGTTGGCATTACTGGAAGAAAAACTCCAACTGGTAAGAGGAAGAACTATACAGTTCGTCTGTCGTCTGCAAGAGTGTCATCTATCGTACAAAATGTTGATGGATGTTTTACTTCTTATGTAAAAATTAATTAACTTCCCGCCAATTTCAATAATTAACAAGAAATTTGCCGATCTCAGGCCTAATTAGTAGAATGGTCTAGCAGGTTTTAAAACAATTTCATTGATTACTGCCGAAGGCAAAGTTGAAATGACAAGTCCACAGCTAACACTAACCTCAAAGGAAATCAGCGCACTGCTTCTAGGCTTTATGACAAGGTAATTAATGTAAAAAATTAAACTACGAGGGCTATTCAGAAAGTAAGGAACATTTTCGTCTTACGCCGTTGTACGCGCGCGTATCGAATATATTAGGGTATGGAGAGTGCTCGGAGCCTCAGTGGCTATCCAGCCGTGACACTTGGAGCATCGTCGCGCCGCCCGTTTTCTTTATATTTAAATTCAAAATGGCCGCTTCCGTAAAAAGTCCCGGCCAGTTGCGAAGTGCGATCGGTAACACGGTTTTTGTGACAAAAAACTAAAAACCGATAGAGATTTATCGATTTTTATTTCTTTCAATTTCAACACAGCAAAGTCCGTGAAACTTGAGGGAAAGATAACGAAAGCTTTGTTATGGTGGAGCAGCGGTTTTCACGGATCTTATCGTCAACTTTAGTGACCGGTTCGTCAGTCACAACGCTGGGTCGTCCACTCACTGCTCATCAAGAACATTGGTTCGGTCATTTGTAAACTGAATACACAACTTACGCACAGAACTTTCATTCAAGACATTGTTCCCATACTTCCACACACTTCTCGATAAATCTTTATCGGTTTTAAGTTTTTTGTCAACAAAAACCGTGTTACCGATCGCACTTCGCAACTGGCGGGACTTTTTACGGAAGCGGCCATTTTGAATTTAAATAGAAAGAAAACGGGCGGCGCGACGATGCTCCAAGTGTCACGGCTGGATAGCCACTGAGGCCCCGAGCACTCTCATACCCTAATATATTCGATACGCGCTCGTACAACGGCGTAAGACGAAAACGTTCCTTACTTTCTGAATAGCCCTCGTATTTAAAGGCACAGCACTAAACAACTTTAACTCAAGTCGCCATCTTGCAGAAAAAAAGGCATATACTGGTATTGAAAAGTGAATAAATAAGACTCAAGAAGAAATACAATACTAAGAATAAGAAGAGGAGATAGAAAAAAATTACAAACAAGATACAGAGAAAAACAAAAATATTTTGAATCTATTTAGTGACTATAAAAAACTAATGTGGATTTCAAGACAACTGCAGTGCATTAATTGAAAATAATTTTAAAATATCTGTTATTTTGGTTTTTGTAAATTCCTATAATATTGTAAAACCATTTATAAAAATAAAATATTGTTCTATTCACATCACTATTTTCATGTTTTGGACGTTATGTTCATATTGCTAAATAAATGGCAAAATTTTGGTTTTAATAGTTTTAACTGGCTGGGTAGCTGGCAGGGTTATAGTGCTCGCCTTTGAATCCAAAGGTTGCCGGTTCGATCCGGAGAAAAGTTAGTAGCTTTATAAGGATCAATTCTGGACCCAGTTGCCATTTGTTATTGGGCTATTAATTAATGATGCTTTCTAACAACTGGTCCATGTTAGATAGTAACAAGACTGGGGTTTGGACCGTTCTCCATCAAAATGTTAAAAAATGCCACTGGCGTTGATAGACACAAAATAAAAATATGTCGTCGAGGCTTTCATAAAATTAGTGACCATAAACTTGTATAAAATAAATGTCATATTTCATGAACAATCTTCATAAAAATCACCCGTCATTTTTGACGGGCTGTTAGCTAGAATATAAAAATAAAACAAAAGGATAATACACCACGTCGCAGCAGACCTGCGTACTCAGCGAATTTCCAAATTAGTAATATTCATTTTGAACAGATAAATCTGTTAACAAAATTTAATCACGTGCTTATTAATAGGGAAATAAATATCTATTCTCCTGATAAATACAGGAAAGAGTATGCAGGTATGCTGCCATGGAGAACACTAAAAGTACGTTTTTAGCATAAAAAAATTTATCTTCGACCATATGAAGCCATAAACTTAGTTTCATCTATATCTGTCCATAAATAAACAAGTTTACCTATTTCCATATGATTAACATGGAAAAGAGTATGCAGGTTTGCTGCCATGATAAGCACAAAAACCAAGATTTTTTACCATAAATAAATTAAGCTCAACCAAATGAAGCTAAATACCAAGTTTCACCCAAAAATATTGGTTAATAAGTGAAATATTAACAAATCCTTATCCTCCATAAGATTAACATTGGAGCCCCAAAATACAATGTACTGTCTTTAGACTTTTTAATATCTCGGTAACCAATGGAGATAGAGCAAAGCTTCAGAATACTAAATTGTGTGTTTTTTTGAGCTAAATCCAATAGTGTAAATAAATATTTAATATTTTTAAAAATTATATATGAAAAATGCAAAAAACCTATTTTTGGGGTACAAAACCCCCCAAAACTACCACTTCGGTAGGTCGATATGTCTAGTTTACGAACTCATCCGAATAAACGTAGGATTACATATCTCTACCAAATTTGGTGTCGATCGGACCGTTTTTACAAGAGTTATCGTGTCTAGGGACACATACATACATGGGTGAGTCTCTACTGACTACATTAATTTAACTGTTGATTCTACTTATCAAAAGGAACAAAAAAATGTATATAACCCCATATCGGACTTAAACCGTTTAGATGCAATGGCGTATTTTGTGATTTTTAAAATTACACGACTTGTTTCTATTAGTTTGGTCGTAAAACCCAAAATAATGTATTTAGGACATAGGGAGTGATAGCATTTGAAACGGCGTTAAATTCCCTATAAATTAAACATAGTACCTAAATAATAACACCTTATACAACGTTTTTGAAATAGCTTAAAAGTTTAACAACATTTTTTCAGACTTTTTTGTCTAAACTTTAAGGCTTAATTAACCCAGTAAAATTGTTTGTATTTTTATATTCAGTTACTAAAAAAACTTCCTTATTTATTCATTTTTAAAATGATGTATAAATATTAAGGGGTCATATGTGGAAAAAAGTAAGAAATTCCCAAAATGTTGTCAAGGTACAGTATTAGGAGTTCATCATACTGGTTCTCACCAATACAAATTACATTATCTGTAATTTTTTTCCAGATTAATCTTTTGACAAAATCAGCTGATTGGAAACCAAAATAGTTATAATCAGCTGTTTTATTAATATTATTATTTTAGTAAAATAAATACAACATTTTTCAGGATTTGTTTTTATTAGGCCTACATGTTTTATTGATACAGCAAACAGGAAAAATAACTTGTAAATATTATTATTTCAAAGGGGTCGTTTTTATTAAATTGATTAGAAATTGTACTAAATCATTAGTTAGGGTTAGACGAAATACGTACATGATGTACTGATCTGAGCCAGTTTCATCATTTAAGAAGATTTTCAAAATGTCCACTGTTTACTCTTCTACACATGCTAAGTCTATTTTCTGAATTTCCTCATTGTCGCCTCAAGTTCAGTTCATTCCGTAGGAGTTCAGAGGCTGTCAAAATCCTATTTCTTAACTCATCTACATTTCGAACTGGTGTGCGATAAACATTTGCTTCAGGTGACTCCAAACATAGTAGTCGAGGGGTGTGAGGTCTGGAGACCGTGGGGGCCAAGCAATCGTCCCTCCTGTTCCAATCCACCGGTCTCCAGACCTCACACCCCTCGACTACTATGTTTGGGGTCACCTGAAGCAAAATGTTTATCGCACACCAGTTAGAAATGTAGATAAGTTAAGAAATAGGATTTTGACAGCCTCTGAACTCCTAAGGAATGAACTGAACTTGAAAGCGACAATGAGGAAATTCAGAAAATAGACTTTGCATGTGTATAAGAGTAAACAGTGGACATTTTGAAAATCTTCTTAAATGATGAAACTGGCTCAGATCAGTACATCATGTACGTATTTCGTCTAACAATAACTATAGATTTAGTCCAGTTTCGAATCAATTTAATAAAAACGACCCCTTTGAAATAATAATATTTACAAATTATTTTTTCCTGTTTGCTGTATCAAAAAAACTTTTTAAAAAAACAAATCCTGAAAAAATGTTGTATTTATTTTTCTAAAATAATAATAATAATAATAAAACAGCTGATTATAACTATTTTAGTTTCCAATCAGCTGATTTTGTCAAAAGATTAATCTGGGGAAAAAATTACAGATAATGTAATTTGTATTGGTGAGAACCAGTACAATGAATTCCTAATACTGTACCTTGACAACATTTTTAGGAATTTCTTACTTTTTTCCACATATGACCCCTTAATATTTATACATCATTTTAAAGATGAATAAATAAGGACGTTTTTTTAGTAACTGAACATAAAAATACAAACAATTTTACTGGGTTAATTAAGCCTTAAAGTTTAGACAAAAAAGTCTGAAAAAATGTTTTTTAACTTTTAAGCTATTTCAAAAACGTTGTATAAGGTGATATTATTTAGGTACTATGTTTAATTTATAGGGAATTTAACGCCGTTTCAAATGCTATCACTCCCTATGTCCTAAATACATTATTTTGGGTTTTACGACCAAACTAATAGAAACAAGTCGTGTAATTTTAAAAAATCACAAAATACGCCATTGCAGCTAAACGGTTTAAGTCCGATATGGGGTTATATACATTTTTTTGTTCCTTTTGATAAGTAGAATCAACAGTTAAAATTAATGTAGTCAGTAGAGACTCACCCTGTATATAATATAGGGGTGGGCGAGTACTCGAGTTTCGAGTAGTGGCTCGGGTAATTAGTCCTACTCGAACTCGAGTCGAGTAGTTGCAAATACTCGAGAATCGAGTCGAGTAGTCGTCGTCGTCGCTCCCGGCGGCGCGCGCCCGCAGCCGTGACAATAGTTGTTTACGTCCGGCGGCCGGCGATCTCGCTAACGAGCACAAAAACACGGCCGGCCGCCGAGACGATCTATTGTTCAGCTTATCTATTGTTCGACGCCCGGCAGTAATTTATTCAAGAGGGGTGTTTTTGGCTCCTAGTACCAAATGCTACTTTCTGAACCAATTGCCGTAGAAAACTAAGGAATGGCTCGTTTAATTCGTCTAATTCTTACAAATTAAACTAAACTTCAACCAAAGTTGTGTGACTTTCCAAAAGTAAAGTGGCAAAGTGTTGTTAAATAAATCAATCTTTAATTGAATTACTGTTTTATAATGTTAAAAGTATCTTATTATAATTTAATATAATTTTTAAATGAAAAACTTCAAATCCCATTAAATATATATTTTTTTCATTAAACATTACAAATACATTTATTAGATTTTGAGGTTCATAACTTAAAACCTTCATTGTTTTTTATTGATTTTTTCATCATACACTCCTTTTTTAATATAGCAAAAAATAACTAAATGAATACATAGAAATAAAAATTTAGGTCTAATAGTGTGTATTTTCAAAGTTAAATTTTTATGATAATCTCTAAGTAAGAACCTGTCTCAGTTAAATCAATAAGTAAAAAAAGAACATTTCTTGGGGTTATAAATGGCATTGGTTTGTTGAACCACTTCATTCCTTAGTGTTAATATATATTATAATTTCAATTTCTTGTTTTTTTGTTTTGTTATTTTTTAACTGAGCAGGCCTTAGGCCTATTTATGTAATACAGTTTTGTTTTCTTTACATTTTTTCCATTTGTTTCAATCTATATTTTGATGTACATAATTTTTCTTTTAATTCTTTGTACAAAACGTTTACTATTTCATTCAACAAAACTTTTATAAAATTTTAATGGACATTTTTATATTTAGGATTGTTTAGTGATTTGATTTTAATTTTTTTGGTTACAAGAAAATTTGTACTGTATCCTTATCTTATTGTATACTGCAAATATAAAAATTAGATATTTAAAATCTTTTCAACTCAAGGAGGTTCATTGTAAATTATACAAAACCAGTGGAACAGTTTGGAAACAGAACCAGTTGATATTTAACATTCATTTTTCTTTATACGACACTCAGATAAAAGTCAAAACGAATATTTCCTGATAGCGTCAAGGAGAGCAATCCCGTCCCGAAATTGGATGGGAAATAAAAATTCCAGTCCCGAACTAAAAATCCATTCCTGTCCATCCCTAATTTTGTTGTTGATGAAATTTTTTACTTAGGCCTAATTCTCAGAAATTGATTTGTACTACACATTGAGGAAAACTGTAAATAAATATACTTACTTTTTTATCAACTTTTATCTTAGTAGTTCTTATTGTCGTACCCTAAATTGATGTTATCTTTCAGTGTTCTCATGCATAAAGATGAATTTAATAATACTTTTACTTTTATTATTGAATATTATTTTTTTAAACTCATTTTAAACTTTTTCACACTACTACTCGACTCGACTCGATACCCGAGTAGTTGATGCAATACCCGACTCGACTCGACTCGAACCGTAAAACCACTACTCGCCCACCCCTAATATAATAAAAATTTTAATGACTATTATTTTTGGTCTCTGGGCACCTCAAAACGAAAAAGTAACGTGGTCCCGAGCTTAGGTCTTACCATGAGACCTACGGTAATAGCTTGTTCCTTATAGGAAATTCGCTAAAACGACTATGGAATATGTAGAATAGTTTTTAATTTATTTTAAGAACAAAATAGTTGAGCAACAAGGGTGAAATTAGCTATCAAATGTAGAGAAAAGAATCTTGAATTAAAACTTGTAGTTTTCATCACTAGTATGGAAAGTGGCAGTTTTTTGTGCGAAATCGCGGTTTAAGCGGAAACGCAACTAAGCTTAGAAAAAGCACTTTCCGTCCAAGTTATGAACAAAGTTTTTCATTGAACTGCAAAAATATACAAATACAGTAACTAGTAAAATGAAATAACTAAAATTTTAGTATCTTTTTAATTTAAATAGTTTACTTCCTTCTCAATATAATATTCTATAAAAACAGGTGATATACAAGTCAAATGAATGGAATGTCAGAATCTTGCATTTAAAATGTAGTCTGCAAGTTGTCTTTTGTTTACAATGGGCTTATTTGTTTTGGTTATAGGGCAATTTTTGTTTAAGACAAACACAACTTTTGAGGTTAATGCACGGAAAAATGGACAGATGTTTTCGGTGCACTTTTAAAAGGCTACGGCAAACGCCAACTTTGTGTACTAATTTCAGGCCTGAAAACGGCTGTTCTGACTGCGTTATGATGAAAAAGCCTTTTTGCACTTGCCATTTTATTGCACAGCCTATGTCTGATAAGATTACTACAAAAAATTGTATGAATTTACTGAGCAAATGACCGGCTCCCAAGGACTGGACAAAAACTGCTGAAAAAAGGATAAAAAATATTGAGCCTAGGGATGCCCAAATGTAAAATCAGATGCTGGAATGAGGGGCAAGCGTGCATCGTGGCCTGTACTTTATGAAGTGGCATCAACAATCGACCCTTAATGTTATTCTTCTTAATACTCTCTCAAACAGTTGAAAATAAGAGAGTTTTAATGAGAGCCTACATGATAACTCTAAATCCATATGAAGCAACTCTGATCCGTAGTTGAGATTATCTTCAAAAGCAGGAGTCTGACAGTGACGGTATTATTAAACGGCAGCCACGGACAGGACATTCCACAGCAAGGGGCCCACCACAGATGCTAAGGGAAGGCTTTGAAGTTGTGTTTAAAGTGTCAGAGAGAGTACATGTAAAGTGTGGCGAGTGAAATTAGGGGACAAGATGAGATGCAAAGTCTGCGAGTGCCAACCACCAATGTGAGAGGTGTAGCGTGTTGCCACAATTGCTTCAAAATATAATGCTTCTCCCAATTTGTTTTCCTTATAACACAAAATGTTTACACATGCATACATCAATATTTTAAGCACCTACAGAAATGTTAATATTTTCCCTTGTACAATGTAGTTTCCGCAGGGGACTCACCGTTGTGCCTGGCCCACCTCAGGGCCTCCCGCCACAGCTCTATCTCTGGCACTTTGAGGGCATCTTGCTCCAGGATCTTGACAAATCCTGCTTGGCTGAGTCCCAGGAATGTTGGGCTGGCCAGGACGCGGTCTGTCTCGTGTCGCAAGATCTGCCAACAATCACACAGCAAAAGTAGTTAGGCCTATTAGTTGTTTTTCCTCTTTTATGTAGAAAAACAAAATTTGTAGAAAGTATCACACGTTCCAGTACACTATGTAACAACATTACCGTATACATACTGATCAAACAGCCAGTTTAAATCAACATTTTTGAGCAGAGATGGTCAGAGCACTATTGTGTGTGTTTACGAAAGAAGTAGAAGACAGACGTACAAAAGAAAGAAGTGTTGTTGGACAATTATTAAAAATAATTTACAGAACATTTACTAGAACTTCTCAAACCTTGAATCTGTTCACCGGCAAATCAGCTGTTTCAATTGTTTCTTATCTCTGGCGTCCTATTGGTAAAATTCATGTTCAGAGGAGTGGGAAGGGACGCTTGCCTTTACAACGGTTTTGCGAGGCAGTTCTGTGTACGAGTTCCAGACGGTAGCTCCCTTGAATCACGGTCAGCAAACCGAATTAAATCATTGTTCTAATTCACCATAAACATTCGTGATTATCAAATAGACGCAAATCTTTACCAATAGGAATTTATTCGCAAGTGAAAGTGTTAAATTTAAGTTTTTCTTTGAATGGACACGTGTTAGAATCGTGAATAGACCTGACGTATTTCAATAAGTTTGTTGAAGAGGCGTAATTTTTAGTTATTTAATTTTTTCTTTTAACTGGAGACGTACAAGTGAAGTACAAGTGCAAGTTTATTTTAACTTATTAGAACAAGTGCATTATTGTGAATTATTTCTACTGTGACTGTGGAACTCAACATCATCTCTCGGACGGACAACCACGAGGTCCCGGCAGACTCCCATAGAAGGCGCCTTCTCCCCCCTGCTGAGCCCTAGGAGTCCCATGCTGAGAGGCCCTGTCCCTTTTCATCATCATCGTCTACCAGCTTCAGCAACTCAGCGCGTTCCTGCGTCGCATCACTCACTCGAGTGTAAAAAGGTACTGTTCTCCAGTTAAAATATCACTTGCACTTTTTTATAATCATTGACTATTTTTTGGTATTTTAATTTGTCTTTAAATAAGCCATAGACAATAGCCGAACAGTAGAATACATAACTTTAAACACCCGGCAAATAGTGTACTAGTATTTTTCGCTGTACATATAACAGACATTTTCTTGCTTTCGTTAATTTGCTAATTTTAAAGATGGCCAGTAACCTTTATGAACTGTAATTGAGGAGCTGGGTGGAAGAAGGGCACTTAGTCCAAAGTGCCCTTTTTCCAGAGATTGCTTTATTTGATAGCTTATGGTTCCATCAATTGGATCCTGCAGGAACTACATTGATATCTGCAACATCAGCTGATCTACACGTGTTTTTGTGGAGAAACTTAAGTGCCCTTCTTCCAGTCATCGCGCGGTGCCGGTGAATCACACAGGTGGTTGAGCCGTGTGGTGTACTTTAAAGTTAAAATCAACTGGTTTTTAGTTAATACTTTGTGTTGGAATATATTTAAATAATTATTAAATGAGTAATAGCAGTTCAAGTGAAAGTGAAAGTTGGTTTAGTGATACTGAAACAACTAAACTTTCTGATCAGTCTTTGAAGGAAGTCAACATAGGTTATCGAAAGTTAAAAAATGAGTCTTTGTGGAAGAGAAATGTTACCAAGAAGAAAAAAGACAAGGGTGAGTCCTATCAAAATACTAAGGGCTTTGTAGTAGAAGAAAAAAATTTAAATCCACACAAAAGTGTTGTCTGAAAAACTGTTTTCAAAATGTACCTATTGCTGAACAGGGCAATTTTTTCAATCATTCTGGGGTATTGGTGAAAAAAATATGCAAGACCAAATCATTGTCAATTCTTTAGTACCTTCAACGCCTAAAAGAATTGTTATAGAAAACAGGGTTTGCAACAAGAGAATCGTTTTGAAGGGTTAGTCCCAGCTCAATGATTTAGCTTTTCTCTTTAATAATCTTTAATATTTTAAAGTTTTTTGACAATTTTTTATATTATATGATGTTTTAGACTGAATTTGACTTAAATAAAAGTGTTTTCTGTACTTTTGTAAGTGTTTTATTATTTCTAACCCCGTTTTAGGAAAAAAGGGCACTTTTACTTCTTTGGATTTTTATTTGTGTTAATATAAGTATACAAGAAAAAAAGGTAAAACTTACATATATATTAGAATAGTTAACCAAGGTTTATTAGGGGGCTTTAATAGCACACTATAGTAAAAACTGTGTTTTCAAGTAAGTAAAACTATCAAACTCATTTTTCTCAAAACTACTGTTTTGTAAAAGTGCCCTTATTCCACCCAGCTCCTCAATTACGAGCTATTAAACAGTTGTATTTTTTTATGATCTGATTGTAAAAATAAGTCTGAAAGAACACTGGCTTTAGCAGGCCTCAAATTTTATGTTTTCAATGTAGATTTTTAGTACGGTAACGTATATTGTTAGGAAGACCAGGACTCTAGTGCATCTCTGTATCTCTCGCGTGTGTACTATCTGTTGTTCCCATGTCCCATTTCAGTTTGTCAATCTTCCCCGTCTCTCCGCCCCCGTGACTCACCTGCGTGATGGTGCTCTTCAGCTCCAGTTCCGTGTAGCAGGCTGGATTGTTCAGCAGGGAGCAGATGTTCTCCGTCGTCAGCAGAGACATCAGCCGTCTGGCCAGTTTCTTCTTCAGAGTTCCCATCAGGTATTTTTCAGCGACGTAGAGTAGATTGTCTGCCTCATCGAAGGGCAAGCTCGCGGTCGTATCGTGTCCGTAGACATATCTGTGAAGAAGAATAATTGATGACGAGACAATACAGTAGTTTCGTTATTAGCTAATTGAGAAAGTTTGGGGCATGTTCGAGATGCAACTTCTTATAGGAAACCAAAGTATTCTAGTTGTTGGTGGCAGAGGGTGTTTAAAAAGGCCCGTCTTAATTGGGTGAGCCCACACCTAAACTGATTTAAAAAGTACATACATTGACATTTACTTCTTAAAATAAGTTTCAACAATGGACACAAATAAGACAAAAAGGTTTTCAATGTCAAACTAAAAATAACAGTAAGTTTAGCCCTAAAGGTGTTCATTATAGATTTTTTTGCAAGTTTCCGCAACCGAGTGTTTGCGATGCTAAGGACATACAACGTAACAATGGTTACCACATGATTCCAAGCTTTCTAAACTCACCAAATTTAAATAGAAGAAAATGATTGGATACATGTACTATGCAATGAAACATCTGTTGCCGGCCACTAACCTTGGAAACACCAAATGCGTAGTGTACCAATGGTTTAAAGGTTATGAATAATTCAAATGTTATAATAACTGTTAGTTGACACTGTTGGGGTAAATTAATATGTCTCATTAAATTAATAACCATAAACATGAGTGGAAATTACATAAATGTTCCTAGGTTGATTTTGCATGTGTTCTAATGGGATTAGGGCAAGTACCGTGTAAACATACAGGTAACAACCGTAAATACGGCAGTTGCAGCAACTCACCTCAGCAGACTCCTGAATGTGTCCGGGTATATATCTGGCACGGTGACATGTCCTGGCACAACACTTGCAGTTGCAACAACTCACCTCAGCAGTGTCCTGAATGTGTCCGGGTATATAACAGGCACGGTGACATGTCCTGGCACAACACTTGCAGTTGCAACAACTCACCTCAGCAGTGTCCTGAATGTGTCCGGGTATATAACAGGCACGGTGACATGTCCTGGCACAACACTTGCAGTTGCAACAACTCACCTCAGCAGTGTCCTGAATGTGTCCGGGTATATATCTGGCACGGTGACATGTCCTGGCACAACACTTGCAGTTGCAACAACTCACCTCAGCAGTGTCCTGAATGTGTCCGGGTATATAACAGGCACGGTGACATGTCCTGGCACAACACTTGCAGTTGCAACAACTCACCTCAGCAGTGTCCTGAATGTGTCCGGGTATATAACAGGCACGGTGACATGTCCTGGCACAACACTTGCAGTTGCAACAACTCACCTCAGCAGTGTCCTAAATGTGTCCGGGTATACATACATGATACATGATACATGACACATATCCAAGCGATCGTAGACCAGTTGTCTGGATGGATCTTGTCACAAAACTAAATTTTTCACTAAAACTAATATTTACAATATTTACAGTTCATTTGGAGGCGGCCGGGTTTAAATGTCCATATTTGTGGTGAAATACTCCTCAACTGAGTAGAAGCATTTCCTCCTAAGCCACTTCTTAAGCCTGTTCTTGAAGGGTGTGGGTTCTAGCTCCCTTACTTCATTCGGCAAATTATTATAAAGCTTGTAGGCCAACACAGGAGAGACAAGATGGCGGCCGGTAGTAAGGACTCTAAATGTGGCGTGTGTGAAAATAAAGTGACAAACCGTACTGGAGGAATGCAATGTTCCGGTTTTTGCATAAAATGGTATCATCTCAAGTGTTGTAATATGACAAAAGATGACTGTGCAAAATTTAAAGACATCTGCAAAAAAGCCGTTTGGTATTGTGCCAACTGCAGAGAAGAGGTTAGTGAACTGATAGAGTTGCGGAAATGGGAGAAGCTGGAAACTGCTGTTAATGGTGATAGAACTATCTCTGAATCGGAATTGTTACTTGAAAAAATAACGAAAGTCAGTGAGCTATACAGTAATCTTGAAAAGAGAGTGTCAACAATTGAACATTATAATAACCTAGGCCCAAATCTAGGCCTAGTCGGTTCGATGGAACAATCTAAGCAAGTTTCGAATGATCCAAAGAGAGTACTCGACACTGACCTTTCTAACATGGATGAAGAACACACGGACGAGACAAGTGGTCAATCCGATAGTGACACCGAATGTGTTGTTATTGAACCTGAAGCAGAAATAGCAAGAGACAAACATAACCTCTCTTGGAAATCGAAGTGTAGTGAGCCTATTCGCCAACAGTCTCCAAGTTTGCCTACATACTCAAAAGTGTTAAAACTGACCGAGAATAAAAGTGTAGAAATGAAAACAATCACTGAAAATCATTCAAAACAAGTGCTACAAAACCAAATCAACAAGGTTCCTAAAGCAGAACCTAGGTCAAACAAACCTACTTTTATTGTGGGTAAACTACCTACAGATGAGAACACTAAGATTAGGCATGCTATGAAGAAAGGGTGGCTTTTTGTAACTAATCTATCTTTGGACACTGAAATCTCGGCACTTAAGGAACACATGCAACAAATCACCACTGGAGAAGTGATCTGCCAAGGACTTAACCTCCAAATTCCATGACCACAAGTCTTTTAAAATTGGAATTAATATTGAAGACATTGAAAAAACCAAAATGCCTGAGATATGGCCTGAAGAGGTTAGGGTGGACGACTTCAAGTCATTTGCTCCCAAGAACCGTTTTTTAGGGAAAAGGAGGTGGTATCGGCCACCAAGAACCTAAGCCTAGTGAATAACACAACCCAAACTTCTGTAAACCAAACCTCCTCCATCAAGACAATTTTTGTTAACGTACAGTGCCTAAGGTCAAAGCTAAATTTAGTGCAAAACTTTGTGTGTGAAAATAATCCCCACATCCTGTGTTTAACAGAACATTGGCTCACAGATGACGAGGTGAGTTTTTATCAAGAAATAGGCCAGTTGCGTATTATTAGTGCACAGTGCAGATCAGTGCATATTCATGGGGGTGTGGCAGTTTACGCTAAGCCAGATTTAGAGGTTACACCTATAGACCTTAAATCTTTTAATAGTGAATTTGACCTTGAAGTGGTGGGTGTGAGGCTGCATAACGGTAAAAATGGAGTGAGACCAGCAGTGGTCTTGTCAGTTTACAGGTCAAACAATGGACTATTCGAGAACTTCTTGGAATTATTGGACAACTGCCTTAATTTTCTCATTAGATTCTATCCTGATGCTTATATATATGTTGGTGGGAACTTTAATGTACCACTCAATTGGGACACGCCCCAGCAAAGACAATTAACGGATCTTATGAGAAGTTTTGGTTTGTATTGGACCTCACTCGAACCTACCAGAGGCGTCAACTGTCTGGACTCCGTAGCTTCGAACTGCAATTCATGGGAGGTGAAGACGAATGTTGTCAACCCGCTGGTGGCAGATCATTTAGCGGTGGTAACAGAAGTCATCTGCTGCTCGGTGAGTAAAAATCTGAATTTTCCTTGGCTAGTTAATTATGAATTAAAGTTCAGAAAGTTAGATGTAGACAAGTATAAACATGTAGCTGAGTTGTTAGCTAAGGAGGACTGGGGGGCTCTTGACTTTATCATTGTTGCCGGTGATTCATTTACTTGCTTCTTTAATACGTTCAAAGGTATTTTTGATAAGGTATTCCCAGAGCTGACTAGACATAACTATAAAGGCAGTACCGGTAATAAACCTAGGCCTAACCCCTAAGCCTTAAATGGAAAAAGATCACTCCAAATGACATTATAAAAACGGTCAGCAACTTCAAATCCTCACCATGTGTTGACATTAATGGAATGTCGCCTATTTTTCTGAAAAGTGTTGTTGAAGTGATTGCAGTCCCTCTTGCAAAGGTCCTTAATTTATGCTTAGAGCAGGGGCATTTCCCTAATGAAATGAAAACATCAAGAACTGTGCCTGTGTACAAGAAGGGTGATGCTGAGTCGGTAAATAGTTATAGGCCTATAAGTATTATTCCAGTTCTGGCCAAAGTGTTTGAAACAATTATTAACAATCAGTTAATTCATCACTTTGAATGCAATAAATTGCTAAACGATACCCAGCATGGCTTTAGGAAGCATCGTTCAACCATCACAGCTGTAAAAGCTTTAACTGAGAGCATCTATGATGCTTTTGAAAATGAAGAGTCGGTCCTCCTAACACTACTAGATTTGACGAAAGCATTTGACTGTGTTTCCCATGAAGTATTGCTCAGAAAACTTTTAAAGTATGGTGCTGGAGGTGCTGTTCACGGGATGTTCAGTTCATACTTCAGTGGTAGACATCAAGTAGTCTCATTGCAAGGGGCTAAGTCCAACACAGTCCTAATCACAAGTGGAGTTCCGCAGGGATCGGCTCTAGGACCTAGTCTCTTTTTAATTCTTATTAACGACTTTGATGTGGACAGCCATGATGCCCTTCTGTATGCCGATGACACTACTATAGTCAATCGTAGCGATAATGTGCTAGCCTTAAATGTGGGGTCCGAATTTTGTTTCGAAGAAGCCAAGAATTGGTTCAAGCTCAATGGCCTACAACTGAATGAAGGAAAAACTCAGAAGCTTCTTTGCACGCTGTGGACTCGTCCCGAAGCCAAGTTGGATACTAACAATAAGGCGGTAAAACTGTTAGGCATAACTGTAGATGATAGGCTAACTTGGAATGCACACATTGATGAACTGTGTAAGAAACTTTCCCGCATCAACTTTCTCCTGAGGAAGCTTAAATCTCTCGTAACACCGGAGTATCTAGTCCTGGCCTATCATGGCCTATTCCACTGCCATGTGAGCTATGGTGTAATCCTTTAGTGTCATGCCAGTAATGCGAGACGGGTGTTACTCATGCAGAAGACCGCAGTGAGAATAATTACATCAAGCGGCAAGAGGGATCACTGTAGGCCACTCTTTGAACATCTTGGCATCCTGACTATATACAGCCAATTTATCCTGGACTGTCTTACGTCGGTAAGGGCGGATCCTAAGCTAGTCGGGTGCCTAAGAGAGCAGTGCCACAGGTACAATCTGCGCTCAGGGAGGAATATTGATGTTCCTAGATGAAGATTAGGTAAGACAGACAACTCCTACCTCTCGTATATATCATGCACGGTGCCTTGTCCTGTCACAACACTTGCAGTTGCAGCAACTCACCTCAGCAGTGTCCTAAATGTGTCCGGGTATATATCATGCACAGCAGCTTGTCCTGCCACAACACTTGCAGTAACAGCAACTCACCTCAGCAGTGTCCTGAATGTGTCCGGGTATACATCAGGCACGGTCTCTTGTCCTGGCACAACACTTGCAGTTGCAACAACTCACCTCAGCAGTGTCCTAAATGTGACCGGGTATATATCATGCACAGCAGCTTGTCCTGCCACAACACTTGCAGTAACAGCAACTCACCTCAGCAGTGTCCTGAATGTGTCCGGGTGAAACGGGAATATGTCGGTTAACTATGGATAATGGAATTCGGATAAGCTGATTGTGGACCTATGGTGGTATTGAACTAGTGAGTAGCTATTGGCAAACTGAATTGATGGACTACTGGGCTCGAGCAACCACATGAATGGGGCTGACTGGTCATTTCTAGGTATTGGGTGATTAACTAAGTGTGACTGTGGAAATAGATGAGGATTCAGGTTTAAACCATGAAGTGAGATACCTGGGAATTACGTGATTTATTGACTGAACCTAGGTAACATATCTGAAGGACATACTGTGGGTACTACCCAGAGACGGACCATAGCCAAGCACAGGACCAGAAGCCTATTAACCATTTTGATGAGGGTTTTAATTATAATCTACGTATACTAAATTAATTGCAAGGTGAATTAACTAATAATAATCTGTATCTAGAAAACTAACCCATCCTATACGTAAAGGCTTTAATCCTGAAATGACATGTTGAGGCTAGGTTCCGAGACCGCCCTGTACAGAACTAGTTATTTCCTTAAATTGATTGGCTAAATAATAAGTTTACTTGAGATTAATTTAATAATTATCATCCCCCACAATCTACATCCCCAGGGACCTGACGGTCCCCCTAATTCGCAAATATTACTTATCTGCCATTTTTCCTCCGATGTTAACAAGAAGACGGTCGCAGCGGGAGAGAGAGAGAGAGAGAGAGAGGACCTCCGTATTTTTCGGCTTCGCGAACCGCTTCGCGAAGCTTCTAGAACGAGGCTGTCGGATACCGGCGATGTGGCCAGTGGCTCGAAAATCGCTACTATATTGAGTGCTGGCGGCACGAGCCGTCACAGCCAAACTCCCTTCTCGGAAAGAATTTGCACCGCGACTTGTGGGGTGAAGGCAGGAATGGTGGAGGTGCGGGAGGTGTGATTCCCTAGAATCCTTGCTTTGGTTTTGATTTGAAAAAGATGGGACGCGCCAACTCATCACCGGGCGGTGGGTCACGGGGTCGAAGGGCAGTGGAGCCCTTGAATGTGTCCAGGAGAGACCCTCGTCGAACCCGCGTTCGGTGATGGGTGGTAGTCCACGCTGGGATCCCCGTGGTGCCAACTCGTTCGAACCGAAAAGGATGGAGACTCCTTTGAATATTGCGAAATTGGTCATTGACATTGCCCGGACTCCTCCCCCCCTTAAAAGAGGTAGGGACCGGGGTTGGCAGAGGCTTTCAGGATTGCCGATAATCTACAAAGGCGCGTAAATTGGAAAGCCGATAACCTGCACGCACATCCTTGTCTTTGTTTTTTTTTTTTCCTTAAACTTTCTTATGCTTGTACTTATGGACCTCTACTTCTTCCCATACTTGTTGTACTTTCTTGCCGGAGATAAGTGTTGATGACAAGGTGCCCCATTGTAGGGGAGCAAACGCTGATGTTGGAAGCAGGTCTGGGCGGTGGAGGACTCAGGACCACACGCAGCAAGTGCAGGCAGGTAGGTGGCAGAAAGGGCCCGGTGCCTATGGGCGTGCCTGGCAGGTGGTCGGCCGCTACCGCACTGAGGGCTTCCAGACTCAGAAGGTTGAGAAGGCTGGTGACGATGCGTGGTCGATGATGTAGTGATGGAGTGAGTCCTAGACATATTCCCGTTTCATATGGAAGCGTGCGGCCCATAACCCAGAGGTCCGTGGATCGTAACCACGCTCTGCTACCATATGAAACGGGAATATGTCGGTTAACTATGGATAATGGAATTCGGATAAGCTGATTGTGGACCTATGGTGGTATTGAACTAGTGAGTAGCTATTGGCAAACTGAATTGATGGACTACTGGGCTCGAGCAACCACATGAATGGGGCTGACTGGTCATTTCTAGGTATTGGGTGATTAACTAAGTGTGACTGTGGAAATAGATGAGGATTCAGGTTTAAACCGTGAAGTGAGATACCTGGGAATTACGTGATTTATTGACTGAACCTAGGTAACGTATCTGAAGGACATACTGTGGGTACTACCCAGAGACGAATCGTAGCCAAGCACAGGACCAGAAGCCTATTAGCCATTTTGATGAGGGTTTTAATTATAATCTACGTATACTAAATTAATTGCAAGGTGAATTAACTAATAATAATCTGTATCTAGAAAACTAACCCATCCTATACGTAAAGGCTTTAATCCTGAAATGACATGTTGAGGCTAGGTTCCGAGACCGCCCTGTACAGAACTAGTTATTTCCTTAAATTGATTGGCTAAATAATAAGTTTACTTGAGATTAATTTAATAATTATCATCCCCCACAATCTACATCCCCAGGGACCTGACGGTCCCCCTAATTCGCAAATATTACTTATCTGCCATTTTTCCTCCGATGTTGACAAGAAGACGGTCGCAGCGGGAGAGAGAGAGAGAGAGAGGACCTCCGTATTTTTCGGCTTCGCGAACCGCTTCGCGAAGCTTCTAGAAAGAGGCTGTCGGATAACAGCGATGTGGCCAGTGGCTCGAAAATCGCTACTATATTGAGTGCTGGCGGCACGAGTCGTCACACGGGTATACATCAGGCACGGTCTCTTGTCCTGGCACAACACTTGCAGTTGCAGCAACTCACCTCAGCAGTGTCCTGAATGTGTCCGGGTATATATCGGGTACGTCGACTTGTCCTTTCTCCGCCAACTTGATGTCTTCAAGCTCTAGCCTCAGCACAACACTGTGGGCCATCAGCATCTCTTTCACCACTCCGATCTTCTCCTGTCAAATTGATTAAACCTTAATCAGACTGAAAGTAAACCAATATATTGGACTGAGATTTGGCCTGTGATATATAAAAATATACACAAGGTAATCCAAAAATAAGAACTTATAAAATCCACTAATCATTTAACCAAGTTGTCCAGTAGTTCATAAGAAACAGATAATACATTACAGAATCATAAGTCGTTTATCCGGACTAATACGATGGAAGGCCAGTTTAAATATTAATTCTAGATCAATTTTGGTCAGGGGGTATCCTTAGTTGTGTTTTACCCCCCCCAATCAGGTGTGGATATATTATCTCGTAGACTTATTGATGAGCTAATACAAGATATCTTTGGCAAATAAGATATACATAAATTCTGTAGCAAAAATCCCACTAAATTAAGATTGAAATTCTTTACTGAATCAAACATGAACTATAGTAAGATTCACGAAAATAGTCCGATGGAAATTTTAACAGCTGTGTCCCCCCTCACCCCCTCTCACCCTGCAATGTTGCCATTTTTTGTTATGTTTACCATGTGTAATACAGTATAAAAATGTGTTTCAGAATGAATTTGGCAACAATGTTTCGACTCTCATCGGACTATTTTCGTGAATCCTACTATAACTGTTTAAGCATGAACTTCCTCCTTAGCTGGGAGCGGTAGCTCAGTGGTAGAGCTCTGGCCTCAAAAGCCAGCAGTCCCCGGTTCGATTCCGGGCGACGACATTACATGCACAAACATGAGCGGTCACCTCTAGCTAGCCTGTGTGACTTAATGCCGTGACCGTACCTTGCTGTCTTTAGCCAAGCCTGCCTGGACCACGCCAGGAATACTCAAGTAACAAGGAAAAGCAACAAGCAACCCCACTTGGATAACCTCTTCATGTTTCTTTTTTCAATAAGACATATTTGAACCATTACAAATTTAACACTTTTATTTGTCGTCCCTCCCGCATCAATTTTGATTTATTACTTTCAGTTTACTCTCAACTGAAACCAAAATCTTTTTGCCCTTTTCACCTATTATTAATTAGTAAATTGTCTTTGAACATAACCTAGTTGCAGTCCAAAGACTGGTAGTTGGAAAGTGAATGTTTATATAGGTAGTTACTGTTATCTCTTCTTTCACTGCTCGATTCACACCAAAGCAGGGATTAAATTCCACTGTCTTCTATCAGATCAAAAGATTACAAAAAGCGGCTTGATGATGCAAAATGTGATATCTTCATGAACTACAAGCATAACAGATAAAACAAAATAAAAAATATAAAAAAACAACAGAATGGGTTAAAACGCAAATATTTATTTTTTGTAACTGAAATAATCCAGCTCATATGGGTGAAGAGGATTAACCAGAGTCAACTGTATTTATTGAGATTTCAAAACAAATAAGTAAAGAACTGTATCTAAAGTGTTATTGTGGTGAATGCACCATTTGTTACTCACGAGGTTGATTGAATTGAAGTACAAAAGTATAATTATAAAATGTATTTGAATGATTATTATACATATGTACTCAAAGTCTTCACAAACCGGGAAAATTTAGTTTTGCTCCATTACTACCGTATGATGGTCACAGGGAATTTTTATTTCTGTCACGACTGACATTTGGCAGCAAACCAAGCTCTTGATACTAGATGCTTTGCAAGGAAGCAACATTTTGAATTCTTAGCACAATTCTTGAGAGTTTAATAGAATTTTGGAATGGTTAGTGGTTATTCTGAACAGACTAAACCCAAGAATTTCATATACTTATAGACTACTTTATTTTTTGTTTATTTTTATATGGATTAATATTAATAAGTGGACTTATTGGATTGCAAAAGTTATACGGTATTTCACGAGTATTCCACCAGTTGTTCGTTTACTGGGTTGTAAGATTTGTTCACTTTCGTGTGCCTGGTACTGCATTTAATACTTAAAACAAGCTTACTTACTCTAACAATTGCCTACAATTGCAGCTCCAATATCCGACCACAGGTGCAAATACTGGTCGGTTATTGGCGCAGTCAGCTGAACAATGTAGGCCTAACTCATTACAGATTAAAAAAAAAATATTAAGTGGGAATTTTGTCAATGCCTTAAATGAAATTCTATATGGAAATTGGAGATGGAGATAGGTAAAGGATATATTGCATGCATTGACTAGACTTCCAATGCATTTTGTTAGATACCAAAATCTGGCAGGCTCAAGTTTGCCGTTCCAGAGGCATTGCAATCAATGTTGTAATTATTCAGCTCAATTTACAGGGTACTACAAAACCACTTTGCTCAAAAAATAAACAACAACCCTCATTTACAAAATGTTTAACCCTTGATTAATAATAGTGGTAGTACTGATTAGGGCTGCAAAAAGCCAACAAAATGTGTAACTATTGTATCTGACTGTTCTAATAAATAAATAAATGTGATTTACATATCACATGCCTACGTCCTTGTGTTCGCGGGAGGGGGGGGGGGGGAGATTGCACCACCATAAACATGCGTAAGCTATGAGAATAAGTCTATTCATACCAATGTCTGTGTATACAGTACTTAATGCTAAACCGAGAACACCTACTGTATACTATACAACTGTATACTGTACTGTACTCCAACTGAAGAACTCAAGAAAAAAACATTAAAAGATAACTAAGCCTTAATAGTATGTACCATAGAAAGGTGCCAAAAGGGAGGCCTATCATAAAAGGCCATTAGGAAAAAATATTTGATTTCATATCCTACTACTGGAATGTCAAAATTGATTTTAACTAAGCATTACCTTCTGACATTCCTTGTCACTGTTGGTTATGTTGCGACGCATTTCGTCGTATAGTTAAATATGTGAAGAAAATATTTAAAGTTAAACAAATATAGAACTTGTGGCTTTTTTTATTTTTATTTTTTATGAAAAAGTCTAAAATGAGACAGAAAATTCTTTTTCTAAACGTTGAATACAATTTAATATTCATAGAAACCAAATTGTTTATATTTTAAAACCTACGCTGTTCTGTGGCACAAAAACGCAATAATCTTAAGCAGCCTAAACTTATCTTTTGCCATAAATTTCGTCAAGTTCAAATAAAAGGAATTAGTAACATATTAGTTAAACAATGATTTTATTAGGCCTATATTAGGCCAACGATAATCCATTATATTAATATTAAGGTCAAGTTTTGTATTAAATGATATTAGAGTCTAGGCCTATTAAAGCTTTTTAAAAACCTGAATTTGTATATTTTTTTCTTCAACCATAAATCATAGTATGTTGAACATGTTTATAAAATCATTAAAGTCAATATATTAACCCACTTAACCATAATTTTTCTAGTGGCAGGTAACTGGTGCAGTAGTGTCGGTTATTTGTTATTGGTGGTTTTACAGTTTTTTTAAGGCTCCAAAATAGTTACTCAGACATTTTAGATGGAAATAAAAATACTTATAGTTTAATATTGGCCTACTAGATAGTTTCTAAAAAACGACAAACATTTAATTTCTAGGTAAGCTTAGCGTATTGTTGCATTCACCCTATTAACTAAATTAAATATTAAAGATCATATTTCCAATAAAATCATATTGTTTTAGTCACACATTTCCATTTGTGCTGGGACAAGGGTTGCATGAAAAATTCTTACTTCCCTGTTCACTAAAGAATAACCTGGGAATCAGTTCTGCCTACAGCAGTTAACGTATGGCTTCAAAAGTGATAATGCCTTACCGGTTCAATATGGTTTTTATTTCCCACCAGGAAGAAACAGTCATATTTGAGTTTAGACGAGAACAGGAACGAGATATAATCAGGGTCTTCAGCTGCGCTCTCCGTAGACATCTAGAACACAATTGGACCATGCGTTAATCGGTTTTAAAAATTTTGGGCTAACAAAAGAACATTGAACCCCTACATAATAAACAAAATCTGCGTATTTTTCCATTAGAGTTTTCGGACATTTCTTAGAGGTAATAATAATAATAATAATATTGTTATTATCAAGTAATACATTATTATATTATATATAATTCTTTTAAGTTGTGAGTCCAATAAGTTATTTTCTTTTATTTTCCCAGTAATTGGTTTTGAAACACTTCAATTTTGTATGGACATTCTTCAAGTAAATTTTCTTTGATTTTCTTCTTAAATTGTTTTTCACTTAAATTTTTCCAATAATTTGGTAAAGTACCTTAAACATTTTGACGCCCACTACATTATAACTTTTCTTACTTCTTGAATACTTAAATAATGATACATTCAATTTGTTTTGGTTTCTTGTATTATGTAGATGAATATCCGAATTTTACATATAGGGTCAAGTGGGGTAAGTGGACCCCCCAAATCACATAGGCCTAGTACCACTTTGACTGCAGATTAAAAAACACGTCAGTGATATAAACATAAAATTTTGTATGATTATTCTTTGGAATGTTTTGTATGTGTATTATTTTTATTTTGTTAAAAATGTTAATTTTGTATTTTTTAGAATTTTTTTTGTAAAGTGATGTTTGGGGCGTACACTTGCCTTTCAATCTGGGGTAAGTGTACACCCCCCCCCCTTAATGTAGTTTTGCATTGCATATATGTTGATGTTGGGGCAAGTGGATTATAGAGGAGAAAATAAGCTTTCTTTTGATTTTTTATTTATCAAAATATCTCAAACGGTCCAGGAGTTATGAACTTTTTCGTGAACCTCCGCACGGAAAACGGAAAACTCAGTTTTTTTTTAAGAAATTGTAAACACTATTTCAGTGAATTGACAATTAATAGAAGAAAGCAGAAAAAGCAGAAAATGAGCTTTATTTTGTTTTTTTGTCCATCAAAATATCTTGAAAAATACAATAGTTTGGAAGTTTCTTGGAAACCTCCGCTTGGTGAAGTAACTTTAAACCAAAGTGCCGCTTAAAAAATAAAAAAATTACTAAAAATTCAAATAGGGCCTAAAAGATAATTATTTTAAAATTAATTGGTGATCTGACTCATTTTTTAAAGGGAAATTAAAAAATAATGTTTTTATTGCCCTAAAAAGTCAATTTTGGGGGTGTACACTTGCTCCATTGGTAAAAGTACACTTGCCCCAACAGCGATGTAACAATGGGTAAGTGTACGCCCCCCCTCCAAGTCCTCCAAAATGACTTTGTAGGGCGATAAAAATATTATTTTTGAATTCCTCTTTAAAAAATTAGTCAGATCACCAATTTTAAAATAATTATCTTAATATTTGAATTTTTGGTAATTTTTTTAATTTTCCGAGCGGCACTTGCGTTTAGAGTAGAAACGTAAGATGTTTTTAAACTCATCAAAACACACAGTAATAATAACCAGACAATTTTTTAGTGATTATAATTTGAAAGAGTATAGTTTGAAATACCTTTGTCTAAGTTTTGAATTTTTTTTTAATAATAAACCAATTTTTTATTAGCTGGGAGTCCACTTGCCCCGGGCGTCCACTTACCCCACTTGACCCTATTTAATGCCAAAACACTTCTATGCTCAAAAAGACTCTAGTTCTCCGCCATATGAAATGGGTGTTTTCAGAAATCTTGGAATCTATCGGTAACAGTGGTAACGGCTCCTTTCCGGCAATAATGATAAACAAAAAGTTGTCACGCTTTCTAACCGTCTAAAAATTTATGCATGGGCCTACACTTAAAAGATGGAAACTAGTCTTGGAGCCTATGAATACTACCGTAACGGAATGGTGGTTGGTTTTCATATGCCTCAATTTAGCGTAGGACATGAAAGAGTAGACCGAAAGGGAAGGGACGATCAGTGATGGCTGATGATCAGCTGCTTTGTTGTCTGTACAAGACTGACTGAAATAGGCCTAATGTAGCCTAACTTACACATATGGCTAATGATCAGCTGCTTTGTTGTCTGTACAAGACTGACTGAAGTTAATGTAACTGACACATAGTCTATTTGTAAGAACAATTTAGTATGGTCGAGGTATAGTACACTTTATTAATCTATATAAATAAGTTATAATTCTGTAAGCGAATCGGTCCTTACCGAATATCTCAAGTTAGAAAAAAAGTTAGGGTTATGTGTGATGGTTCATTATAAAGCTTTAAAAAAAATAATTAACTTACCTTTAAGTAACAAATGACAAAACTAAATACAAATAATTTTCTGATAACTGTTCAGTCAGTCAAAAGCACAAGCATGGTCTACTGGTCTAATAGGTTATAGGAGACAGGTGACGTGACAGCACAGACAACCGTCGAACCGTGACGGTGATGGTGACGGTACGGTGGTGACACGTAGGCACGTCCACGTGTGACACGTGACACTCCGCAACTTAGGTTGTCTGCCGGAACCACTACGAACTCCAGTTACGCAAGGAATAGTGGCTTGGAGCGCTAGTGTGGGTTAGCGCTCGTAGTGGTTGGCGATCGAGTTGACAGCACAATCTCCGGTCCGTGGGGTCTCATAATAGCCTACGCTCATAGCAACCCCTTGATAGCAACTACAATTTGAATGTTGACATAGGTACTAAAATGGCAGTGTGAATTAGCGCCTACACTCGTAGGCGCTGGTAGAACATTTCAAATTTGTGTAGGCGTTAACGAGAATATGACCTATACTTTCAAGAATCAAGAAGTTTATTTTGCTATTAGGTACAATATGGGTTACATATTAATTAACGTACAATAGGTATCGTCAGTAAAAATTACATTGAGTAAAGGTAATAATCTAAATAAAACATTGATACATTAATCTTAAAAAACAATTGAGAAATGAGGCCTAAAACTAGAAAACATTATATTGATACACTATATCACTATATTGAGACAGGGACCTCACATAGTGGACCTCCTTTTTAACCTGAATATGAATGAGAGATGAGTGTAGGATGATTGTGGCGCGATCTTGTAGTCTTGTTACTGACTAAGGCCGACATTCTCCTTAGACAGGACTGTTAATTAATAGCCCAACAGCCAATGGTATCTAGGGACCTACAGTTTAACGTGGGATCCGAACCACAATTTCAACCTCCAATTTACGAATTGGTCTAATTATGAGGATGGTCCTTATGGATGAACTAATGTTCACTAGTGCGGACGCTAATCCCCACCAAGGAACATCGCATACACAAGGCATCGCTTATAACTATCCACAATTCGTGACCTCCAAGTAGCTGGATTACAGGACGTCGTTTATTTTTCATTAGAAATCAGTAAGACCAAGTTGACATATCAAAGTTGAGGTACTCTTCGACAGTATAGAATGCTTGTTGCTTTAACCAGTTACATAAATGTGCTTTGAAGTTATTAACAGGTAAATTTCTAATATATAAAGGAAGTTTATTGTAGAGTTTGAGTTGTTGATAGTTATATGACTTTTGAAAGATTTATGCAAACGGATGTAAGGTGTGACAAGGTTGTACTTATTTCTAGTGTTGTGGTCGTGTTGCTGCAATTGCTGGCTGAAATGCATGAGATTTTCTTGGACATGAGTTACATTACAAAAAATAAACATAGAGGGCAATGTCATTATTTTAAGATGAGTGAAGCTACTTTTGCAAGATTCCTGATTTTTCAAACCAGCTAAGAACCTTATGGCTTTCTTTTGCCAAACAAATACATCTGGTAGTAAATAGGTAATTAATTCTGGCAAGTTTTTTACATACAAGATCAACATGGCTGATCCAACATAGCTTACTATCTAACATAATCCCCAATAATTTTGCTGGTTTTAACATATTTTGAAGTTCAGGGCTTAAACTATTTTTTAAAGTAAAGATAATATGAACAGTTTTGTTATCGTTAAGAGCTAATTGATTAGCATTGTACCAAAGTTTTGCTTGATGAACTGAGGTTTCAAGTTTGTGCATGATGTTGTCCAAGTTACTGTCAGAACTAAGCAACGTAGTGTCATCAGCGTACAATACGGTAGAACAAGTAACATTTGCACAAAGATCGTTAACAAATACGATAAACAGGAACGGCCCAAGGACCGAGCCTTGGGGCACACCTGCAGCAACTTTCATGGGTTCGGAAAGAGTATTGTTCACTTTGACAATCTGAGTTCTGTTGCTGAGGTAACTTCTTATCAGATTTAATTCATTGTTTTTTATACCATAGATTTCTAGTTTTTTACACAAAATTGAGTGTGAAACAACATCAAAGGCTTTACTAAGATCTAATAAACTACATCCTACAGCTAAATTATTTTCAAAACCATTTAAAATTAAGTCAACAACTTTTTCCACCGCTTGTGTGGTAGAACAGTTAGGCCTAAACCCAAATTGATTTGCAGACAATAAATTGTTATTCATAAAAAAATCATAAAGTTGTCTCATGAGGCAAGTTTCAATCACCTTACTTACTATGGGTACAATGGCAATAGGTCTAAAGTTCTCTGGCGAATTGCAATCTCCTTTCTTAAAAATTGGAGTGACTAATGATCTTTTCAAACAGTCTGGAAAAATTCCAGTTACTATAACAAAGTTATTGATAAAAGTTAAAGGTAACAAGATTGAATCTACAATGTTTTTCAGTACAAAATTTGACATACCAAAAATGTCTTCACTCCGAGACGAGCTTAAATTATTAACAACTGAAAGTACCGTAACTGAGTCAACTTCTTTCCAAAAAAACCTAGGTAAGTTAACAGGATAAGACATCTTGTAGTTTTTTAACAAGTCTGTGGAGGTTGTTGGTGAAACATTTGGAAATTTTGTGCAACAGTATTAGGGACATTAACAAAGTATTTGTTGAGAACATTGGGAGAGATATCTAATTTGCAAATTGAAGTTGGCTTCTTCGACTCGACATTGACAATTTTCCAAGCAGTTTTACATTTTATTCTTAGAATTAGCAATTACCTTGTCATTGGCCACTATTCTAGCATTTTTCAGAGCTTTGTTGTACACTTTCTTATAGTTCTTAAAATTAGTTTGATCAGCAACATTACCACCTATTTTCCATAAATCATACAAGGACAGGAGGTGTTCCCTCATGACTTCCAGATCATGTGTGAACCAGTTTGTACCCAGTCCAGTCTTGGACTTGTTCTTAGGCCTATTTCTTGAATATACCAAAGGACAAAGAACATTTAAATAATACGTTAAAACATTTAAAAACATAGAGTACATAGTATTTACAACACAAACATTATAAATTAGACTTTTTTAGAACATTGATTTTGACTGTTCGATTTGTAAAATATATTTAAATTGTAGCAACTAAAAGTGAAAAAACTTTTAGGTCCGACAAATTTCTGTATATCTCGATTAGCAACTACTCGATAAGCCACTAAAATTGAATTTGTAACATAGCGCCTACAGAGTCGTTCGGAGTGAACAGCTCTTTTACAGAGCAGCTCTTTTGAACGACTTCCCTGCCATGACATCTGCAACCAGCAGGGTTGCCAAGAGATGGGTATTTTCCCTGCGTTTGGGGATTTTATGGGGCTTGCTGGGATAAGCGGGAATAATTATGATGTTTTATGGGATTTTTATGTAGGATGATAAAATTTCCAATTTGAGCTGTTGCTCTATAGAAGGAATGTAAAGATAATGAACGAACCATTAAAGATTCGCTCTTTTACCTACCGCTCATTATTGTAGGCGCTATCGAGAAACTGAGATGTTCTGTGCTATCGGGAATTTAAAAAATCTAACAACTACGTAAAAACGAAATAGTCTACTAGCAACTACACTTTAGTGGCTGCGATATCGTAGGCACTAACGAAAAATTTAAATAATTGTGTAGGCGCTAATCAAATATTTAAATTTTCATTTTTCCCGCCTTTTCGTAGTTTCTATGAGAACATTCAGTTTTAGTTGCTACGTTTATTTTCACTTTGTAGTTGCTACGTGCGTAGCTACTATGATACCCCGTCCACCGGTCGTCGCAGCTTCGCAGCTCTCAGCGCAACACGAACACAGCTGACAATAAAGCCATTGACTATACAGTGCTGATAACAAAAAAATTTTCAAATGAAATCTCAATCTAATGATAACGGCCGAAATGTATTTCAAATCGGTTGCCGATCACTGGTGTTACATTTAGAGTTCCCGCCCACACCAAGAACGGCGCAGGAAATGCTTGAAAGTCCAGTCACGCCGGTTCTATCTGCTATCCGCATAAAGCGCTAGTTGCCCCACGGACAACACAAAAAAAATCAGGAAATAATCAAGTTGTCTGAAGAATTGGGCATTTGCACTTATAGGGTGTTGGGCTTATTTGGGCATTTGCGCTTATCCAATGTGTTAATACGTGTTTTAACAGTTAGACAATTGTTTCTCAAATTCATCTTGGTCCATATGTACAAACATTTTGACGCTCTTTTTGTAAAAACTACGCATTTGTATGGAAGTCGTTTCTCAAGAAATGTAGGAATTATAGTGCCTCAATCAACCAAAACATTCTCTCGAACTAATTTGTTTTATATTTCTCAAATAGTCTACCGTAATATATGTCAGAGGTACAGGAACGTCGAGATTTTTAATCAGCCGTCACTTCATTCTTTTAAAAAACAAGTCGTAGAATGGCTTGTTTCCCTAAGTTCCGAGCAAACCGAGGATGTGTTATCGCCCTGGGCCTGGCCTGACCGTTGACCCCACACACGTATACTCGACACGCGGTCCCGTCCCTCCCCCCCTCACCAACACTGAATCATTAATTAATTACTGTTTGCACTTTAACGTAACTTCAATTACCCAAGCTCAAAATAAAGTTTTTAATTATTTTAGTTAGTTCGTTTTTATGACAACTAGAGCTCGCCCACTGGTCGAAATTCGACCAAAAATTCAGTTGATCTTGAACCAATTTTAAAACGTTATATAACTAAAACATCTGTTAATCTTCCTGACTTGATAGTTATGTTATTACATCAGCTGCCTATAGATTCAATCAATTATCCTTTTCCCATAAGAATAACATTGAAACTTTGAAAGCCTGTTGGGCGAAGCCCTGGGGTCCGACGTGAATGAGAATGTGATTCTGCTCATCTACAGGACTATACCGTTCTAACGGTATGCGCGGATTTCTCCTACGATTCCCACAAGCTGAGAAAAAAGGAGGAAACGAAACATGCTTGCCTATTAATATATAGAAGATAGAAGATAATAAATCCCTTCCTTGAACTGTGTGTATTCACCAATCTACGTACGTTTCCCTAATAATTACAATAACTCTGCCAGCAACTAGTCTACGCACAGGCTACCCGCCCATGTAGACTCTTTCCTTTTATATTTTTAAAGTGCATTTCAAAATAGTTTTAATTTAAAAGTCGATTGTTATTTAGTTTATTTTTTATATAGTTATAGATTTGAAAATAGAATTTTTTTGTATTTGCAATAATTTGTGATTTATGTAATTGTATTGTTTTGGGAATAAAGTCAAATTCATTTCATTTTTATAAGTCGACGACGGCTCGCCGACTTTCAAACACGGCACGCCAACTTTCAAACGCGGCTCGCCGACTTTTAAAGACGGCTCGCCGTCTTTTAAACATGGCGGTGTAAAAAATGTATGCTTTCTCTTTAGCCTTTTAGGGGCTTCCGTATCTTTCTCTTCGTACGGAAGCCCTGAAGGGCCAAAGAGAAAGCATACATTTTTTTACACCGCCGTGTTTAAAAGAAGGCGAGCCGTGTTTAAAAGAAGGCGAGCCGTATTTAAAAGACGGCGAGCCGTGTTTGAAAGTCGGCGAGCCGTTTAAAAACGGCGAGCCGTCACCGACTTTCAATCACTGCTCGCCGACTTATAAACGCGGCTCGCCGACTTTCTAACACTGCTCGCCGACTTATAAACACGGCTCGCCGTGTTTGGAAGGCGGCGAGCCGTGTTAGAAAGGCGGCGAGCCGCGTCTGCAAGTCGGCGAGCCGTGTTTGGAAGGCGGCGAGTTGCGTTTTTAAGTCGGCGAGCCGCGTCTGCAAGTCGGCGAGTCGTGTCTGCAAGTCGGCGAGCCGTGTTTGGAAGGCGGCGACGGCTCGCCGACTTTTAAACGCGGCTCACCGACTTTTAAACACGGCTCGCCGATTTTATTATTTATTTGAATTATTTGAAACGAATGTGAGTTCGGGCGTTGTCGTCGTCGCTCGGTACCCCCACCACGCCACATCGCCGACGATTCGTTACATACCACATTGTGGAGGTTGCTTCGGCAGACGCTAGTAAGTACAAGAAAAGAAGGTATATGGAAGATGTCTATCCGTCGAAGTCCAAGTAAACATGGTATTGTGCAACTTTGAATTGATCAACATTTTTATAGTTTTCATGTGCATCACTGGATTTCATGTGGTATGTTCAAATCTGTTGTTCAAACAACTAGATTATATTAATTTCAACTAAGATTAGACCAGAAGTCAATCATTCGTGGAATAAATAATATGGCCCTAACTTAAAAACTCTAACCTCAACCCTGGGGTTACGAGGGTAATTATGGATGTTATTTCATAATGTGTAGAGTGGTTAAGCATTGTTAAAATATTGAAACGCTGATCGAAAAGATCGACCGCCAGGGGCGTCAATAACTGGCAACCACTGAGATTATCCGTAAGCTTTCAAATAGGCCTAATCACTAGATTAATTCATTTTTATTGATTCCTCCTTAGTTTTCAACGAAGGAGATAACTATCGTTTTGATGCTATATGTGGTCGATACAGAAAGCACACAGCTGTTTCAACAATCGGCAGTTGCCATGAAACAGGTATGAGACTTTTGGCAATCGTTCCGTTCTTCCATATCTCCTGACCACTCTATATGCTACGAAGTAACGTCCATAATACTCAATGACTTAGTCATTTAAATACAATATAGGACACTCCCAATTATCCGAGATTTTCGGGACCGAGGCTTCCTCGCACAATGAAAACCTGGATAGTCCAATGGTTACGGTACGTTTATTTATTTAATATATGCCTACCACTCTAATTTTCTGGTCTTTGTAGGCTATTACAAGACCGTAGGCCTATCTTCACCTAAAATGCTTGCAAAATAGTCCTACACATTTTTCAATTGATAAAGTAGACATTTAATATAATTTCTACATGCAGAAACATGTTTAAAATAAATTTGATTATCGTTCCCCTACATATTAAACTAGACCTAATGAAATAGTTCACACCAAAACAAAATAATGTCCAAAATACCCCTCCCCTAGCCTATTACCAAACAAACTGAGAGGTTGGTAGACTGCACGTGCAACCCCTGGTAACATCCAGGCTGCATTCCATCAGCCTGGAGCGCTAGGCTAGTGACAATTCATCAAAACTTAGCGCTCGCTCTGATAACTCAACAGCCAATCACAACATCTTTAGAATCCATTTGAAAGATTCTATTCCACGTGCTTTAGTTGCTAATGTATCAGAGTATAGTGGAGAACCGATTGATTGGGATCAGATTGATTTGATAGCGCTAATAACATCGGAACTAATGCAAGTAGGCCTAGTTTCCGTATGAGTGTCGAGACCATATAGGCTATCTAATATGGCTCTATATTCAAAGGTAAAGCACCCAAATACCGACACCTTAAGGGGTATTGCAATATATGATATTGTGTATAAAATCTAACCAATGTCAAATCTAATCAAATGTGTATTTTGTTTTGCCAATTGTTTTCACACATATTAATACTCGTTTTAATCTAATTAAATCTCACACAAAGTTGTTTCACTCGTTCACTTCGCTCACTCGCCAGGCCGAAGGGTGCTGCACTTTGGTATAATTTTCCTTTAAAGATATAACACATTGGTTTATATCTTCAATTATCAGCTGATTTTTGTTCAATGTAAAAATATTATAGCCTTAGCGCTAAAACCAGATTTTTCCCAGTTATGGGACCAGCTCCAATTGATTTTTTGTGGCTGAAACCCCCATAATCAACCAAAAAATAAAAAAACCCTTACGTAGCGAAAAAAAAACTTTGCCCAGGGTGCAAACATTGCTTTTTTTAAAGTATAGGATAATAATTGTTTATTTTTATCATAAACACAATAAACTATTTGTGATACAAGTAAATACACAAACGACAATAAACTAAGCTTACCATACAAGACTATTCACATTTGAAACAATGAAATAAGTAGGAAATCCCATAGATAGTCCTACGTTAGGGTTCTAGCACATTTTTAAACAAAACAAAAACAAAAGGTTCTGTATAAAGACATAAAATTAATAAACAAAAGTGCAATTCTGTATTTTACAATCCCAATAACACTAAACACAAAACAATAAAAGAAAACAGATTCAACTATGACATAACAATCGAATTCTTAGCGGACCGATACAACACAATGACTTAAGAGGGCGTTGGAGTGCCGCCATGTTGGATTTATTTGCCATAAGAGCAATGCTAAACTTGTCGCCCGCATTTGTCATATAATTTCTTTATTTTTTGTTTGATTCGATCAGAATAAATAGCGTTTGAATCATAAGTAAATTCCCCTTTCCTTTTGTGAGATTGATTCTTTATAAATATTTACAAAGTTCTGTAGAAAATGTTTTAAAAGTAGTAAAAAACTTGCTTATTTCAATTTAGGAAAAAACACTAAATTTTATAAAAAATTCCTCTCGCAAACCAAGTCCGCCTTGATGAACCCTTTATTTAGAGCTATAAACCATTATTTTCTGATTATAAATAAAAAAGAGTTATTTGACATCCCGTTTAACATTGCTCTTATGGGGGAAAGGCGGAATTTGGATTGACTTTAACGCCCTCTTAACTACTCACTACATACTGAGCATTCATGACAACAACACAAAGAAAAGAAAAAATCTTACAGACATTTGGTGTTTTTTTACTGAGCTATTAAGAGAATGATATTATTTACCCAGCTGTAACTTAAGTATTCATGTACGTTTTCCTGTGTAAAGAGCCAGATTTTTATTATTGTTACTGTTTTTTCCCACATTTCTACATTTACTGTTATATGTAATATGCCATGCGAAATAGGCTATTGTTTAGTCCCATGCATGATGTTTTGTGTGTGTTTCCACAGATAATGTTTTCATTTTTTAATTTCAGGTACTCTATGGTGTTTTTGAAGTAACTGGTTTTTAATACCAATGAATTACAGTACCAACCATTAAGGATATCACTGGCACCTTCATTTTTCCTTAGCTATTTTAAGTTTTTACATAAAAAAAACATCAGAAGCAATGTCCCATGAAGTTGATAAATGTGATAGGCCTAGAAAGTTTGATTTAGAAGAAAACCCAGAAATTTCAGTTAAAGATGAACTCAATTATGATCATGTAAAGAGAGAAATTGAAAATTATGATGGATCAGTAATGGCTGAAGATCAATTTTGTGAAGCAAGTATGGTAGTTGAAGACGAGCGTCCCGGTAAGAAAATAAAATTATCTGTTGATTTGGATGACGATGATTGCAGCAACTGTGATATAAAGGATACAAGTGATATTAAAGAAGAAACAGTTGAATCAGTTGTCAAGAGCGTTAACAGAGTAGGAGAACATAATGAAAACCTTTATGTTGGGAATGATATGTCGGATACAAAGGAAGATGTCAAATGTGAAAACGAAACACAAGATATCCTATTGGATACAGAAAGCTACAAGGTATCGACTGTCTCAGAAATAATAGATAATACACTTGGAAGCTTCAAAGAAGAAACAAATTCATCACCCTCAGATTCAGATGATATTAAAATTGTTGATGCTACAACTGATAGTATATTAGTAACCAATGTTACAAATGAACAACTCATTTCTTGCCAAAAATTCAAAGTCAACATGTCTGCTATTGAATCTGTTTCAAAAGAAAATCAGGTAAGTTAAAAATACTTATTAGCCTAAGGAGGTTTTAGTTTTCTTCATTGCATTAGTGATGGGATTATCAAATACAAATGAATACGTATTTGAGGAAGCATACATCTTTATTGAAACAAATTTTTAAATGCAGTTGATCATTTCAATTCTTCTTGCACCTTATGTGATATGGTGCTTGTATTTCTTCTGTCCCCTGAAAACCATAACATGTCTTATCCGTGGTTAGAAACATAATACATTCTTCACACTATTTTAGTTTTTAAGTTTAATCAAGTGATTTATTTTTGCCAGTGCGCCCACCACATATACATATAGCCTAAAAATATAAAGACTAAAAAAAAAAAAAACTTTCCAAACAAATTTTTAACTGGCTTTCTTAAAACCCCTTTTATCCTGTTACTGACTTAATGGCAGTTGAAAAAAATGTTTGTAGTACGGTACATCTTATTTTTTATGAAATTAAATTTTATTCCAATGTATTTATTGTTGAAAATTTGTCTAATTTTTTAATCCATTTTTTATTTTCATGTTTTAATTTATTGTTGTTATTTTCATAGTGTTTACTCTCATTTCATATGATGTAAATAAAGTAGTCGCTAGTTCTAGGTACACCTTTCATGTCCAACCCGTGGTCAATGTTTAGTACAATATAGTAGATGATCATTATTCACCATTTAATCCAGTCTTTTGAATCTACTGAGTAATTATTGTTTACAATTTACAGTTTAGTAAATTAGTACTTAACATCATTTGCCTGATTTAAGATATTGTTTTGACCGTAGCCAAAAGCTATACTTTTGTCAAAACATAGACATTTTATTAGCACAAAAACTTACAAAAATATTCAAAGTATATGTGCAGGTGCTTCGTCATTTCTATAAGTTAAGTGGATGAAATTGTCCATTGGTAATTGTAACAATCATTTAAATCATTTACTTATGACCCCTTAACATAGCCAACAAGTTAGAAAAAAAAAAATTTACTAGTGTTGCCAAAACAGAGTATAAAATATCATAAATATACAATACACTTACTTGACAAATTTGACTAAATTTGACTTACAATACATGTACCACTTGTTAATGGCAAAAAACGATTCTTGATTCAATTCGTCTTTCTGAGTCATCGCCATCGCACAAAAAAAAAAAAAAAAAAAAAAAAAAAACAAGACTTTTTGAAGTAGAATGTCAATGTAATTTGCAGCAATTAAAAATATTTGTAAAGGACATTTTTAAAATTAGAACATAATTTTTTTGTAAATTTCCTTTTGTGGTTATGAGAAAGGTTTTGGCTAGAGTAGTTGGTTCTTCCCAAAATTTTAAAAAGGCTGGGCTTAAGATTCTGTCACGTTGGCTTTTAAGTTTTTATGCCTAGATAGTGTAGAAGTATTATTTATTTACTGAGCGATTTGAATCACCTATGTTTTACAAAGTCTGGCTCTATTCTTTTCAAAATTAAGGGAAGTTCAACAGGTAACCTTCCAGAATACATAATTTCAATAGGATATAAGTTACTCCCAATAAGTGGTAAACCAAGAAGTTATCAATCTCAAGCACCAAGTACATTTGTTAATTTAATACTACACCTTTTTGGTCCAAAAATAAATTTTAAATTTTGTTCTTACAAATGTACTAACGAAATAAAAATTTGTATTAAAATTTTATCAAGTGATATTTTGGAGGTTCAGCAAACTAAACTTTGTGAAATTGACAAGTAACATATTGTTTTGTTGACAAATTTTTAGCAATACGGTATCTACATAAATCCCGTCACGATACTAAGCTCTGTTCTCTCGTAGGCAGCGGAGTTGCACAGCTTGGAGGGTTTGTCTGTGTACGACCAAGCCACGCTGGAAGCAGGGATTCTTCACCAGGTGGACCGAGCTTTGGAACTTGAAGATCCGATTGGGCCGAGTGAGCCTCCAGAAAGGTGGGTTGAAAAGTATTAAAAGTACATGCTTATAGGAATTCAGAAGATTATATTGCATTAATCTGTAAACTCAATAACTTTACTTAGCCCAATATCCTTAGGGAAAACTCTTAAAAATGTGGTACTAGAAAAAGTGTGTTGTTTGAAATGAAAACTGTTCTTACACGTCTAGTTTTTAAATATCCCCCCCCCCCCCCCCCCATAAGTCAAATACATATTAGGAACTTAATGTGTTACATATGCCAATATGTTGTCTGTCCACAAACTTAGTCCCCATGTCACCATGACATTGGCCTACATTCACAGCTTTTTATACAAGTTAGCCATTTGAATTAAATTAAATTATTCTGTACTGTAGACTCCCTCTTAACCGGCCACCTTTTAACCGGTCTCCACTATAACCGTCCAACCCTGACACAAAAAAACCTCTTTTTAACTGGCCATTTCTTTTCTCAAAATCGCTTTAACCGGAAGGGTATCGCCAGAAATGTATTTTTCTTTTCTACTGTATCATTTAATTCAACGTTATTTCATATTGACGTTCTCAAACCGATTAAAATATAACATCCTGGAGGGAAGTGAATGCGTTTGGACCTTCTATCCAGTAGACCACAATAAAGAAACGAATTATTATTAGTTTGTGTTTGTTGTGGATTTTATGGGTGTCGGATGTTAGTTATAGGCTAAATATACAGTAAAGTATGTAAAGTTTTTTTCAAGTGATAATTATATTTAGGCCATATAAAAGTGTAGGTTTGCGTTCTTATATGAACATCGGTTTAACCGGCCAATTCTTTATCTGGCCGCGGCCTGGTCCTGAGGTGGCCGGTTAAGAGGGAGTCTACTGTACTAGAATTTACTCATCTTCCTTGAACAAGTAAAGGTACTTGTATCATACCAATGCTTTCCTGATTTTTCTGGTTTTTTTTAACATAAACGATGCTGGGTTTTCAGGTCAGACACGGCGGTCCTACTGGAGCCTTCTGATGGAGAAACGGAGATGGAAAGACAAATTCGGCTCGGCGAGATGACTCCGTTCGGAACTACACTCGACCCACAGCGAGCCTCAGTCCCAGTGTGAGTCATACGTTGCGTCTCTTGGTTTAAAAACTGGGTATTATTACTATACTTGAGCAAATCTTAGCTAAAAACATCTCAACACAGTAGAGTCAGTAATTCTAACTAATTGAGACCGCATGGTAATTCAGATAATCGAACATGTAAATTATTTATTATTTATAACCGATCTATACTTATTTAATACGCTTAGGGTTTTTTTTTTTTTTTTTTTTTTTTTTTTTTTTTATTTTTTATAGAGAACTCCTCCTACAATTCTCTACCAATTTCCAAGTTTTTGGTGTCGTTGGATAGGGTCTGTAGTTGTTTCCGCCAAAATTGATGAGAATCGGACTTAAAATAAAGGCGCTACCCAAAAATTAAATTTGAAATTTTTCCATCAAAATAACATTGATATTGGTTTGAGCATTTTACACATCAATTGATGTACATCTGTAGTTTTTGGTGATCACTGATATTCACAATGTTGGAATGGTCAGATGTTATTAATATAGAACTAAATGAAACTTTTGTATTGTATCAAAATAAATTGCTCGATGTCGAGCAACACGTGCATTAGTAAGCTGTTCATTGATTGTTTTAAAACTAAAAAATACTTGGAATTAATATTCCAATGTTGGGTTTGATAAAAAAAGAGATCCTTACAAAAATAATACACATTTTTTATGTTTGAAGATATAACGCTGTTTTTTACGTTTTGTGATAGTTATTTTAATATTTTACAAGTAACAAGTAAGTATTTCAGGGGTTTGGATCATTCACTGTCGGTATGATTGACATTCGGATTATCAACTCTACTATAAAAGAAATTTGGTACTTGTTTCTTCTAAGTTGAAAATAGGTCAAGGGCAGGTCGTCGATAGGAGCAGCCTTCTGTGGCTCCTTGATCATGGTTGATTTGACAAGGGATTAAATGCGTGTATTATTTTCACAGTGATTAACTTTTGAAAGTACTTTTGACATATTTTTAGTAATAACATACTTAACTGCCACAGCATGCTATAAACGTAGGGCGGGCTCATGTCATGGTATGAGTGGGCAGATATAGCTGGAATTTGGGAATAAAAAAAATTATCTCACATAGAATCATGTAATTTTCACTCATTATTTAAAGAACACTCTTCTTCTGATTCATGCGTTTCTTTGAGGCTCAAGTAAAAATATTTTTCTAACTTTTCGCATCTGTAAAACAAACTTAAGTATTGAAGTTTATTGGTTTAAAATGCCTTAAATCATCTTAAAATATCAATGATCAAACATTATTATACCCCCACATACAAATAACAGTATAAGCAATTCAATATAAGGTGACTGTCCCATAAAATAAGGCTGGGTCATCTGTGATCATGCAATCTTGATTAAAACTTTTATTTTTCTCTTTGTAAGAAAAGGTAAATTTTTGTTTTCTTCAGGGATAAAAAAATTACCACAACCATAATTTACTTTGCTGATTTTTGCCTAACAAAAGCCTAATATTTGCATGGGTACATCAGTTTTATGTCAATGTTACTGCTTTACGCTTTTTAAATATTTACATCCAACAAACAGTCTATTCACAATCAAGCTTTCTAGTGCATGTTTGTACAATGTATCTCCTAGAATATATAAAAGGTTTTGTTTTTAACACGTTCGCTACCAGCCGCCGCATATATGCGGCAGTCAAGCCCCTCCCTCAGCCCCCCAACAAAATCATGGACACTTCCCTGTAGAGCGGCCCTATTGGCTGTGACTTACGCCACAGACCACGAATAATAGAATAAATATATTCAGTCTACAAGTGTTGCCAACTGGCCAGTGACGTCAGTGATCGTCCTAGCCACAGACCAAGCGCCACACACACATGCGGTGGACAATCCCTTAGACCGTGCCTAAGCTATCTAACCTTTAAAATAGACCATACCGAAGAAATTTCATATTTAGTATCATGGAACCATCGCCGCAGATCTGCGGTGGCAGTCTGTGGTTACGATTTTTTTTTAATATTGTGGTAGCGAACGTGTTAATCCATCCTGCAATATTTAACTAAAGTGGGTATAAATTATGTTGTCGTAAGTCATTTGATCTCTATTTAAGAAAAGTGTTGTCTTGATTACAGAAAACCAAGAGATGGATTGAGTGAAATCGAGAAGTACCTTAAAAGGCAGTTAGAACTGCAAGGTACACAAAAACGTAAAACTACTAAAACTAAACAATTAACTGCAAAAGAAAAACTCTTGGTTAGTAAGGAATCGAAGTTCAAAAGTGATCCACTGAAGAGAAAAATTCTTCATCGGGAAGGTGGAAAAAAGAAGAGGAAAAAAGAGAATCTGGGGACAGAAACAGAAGATTTTGTGCCTTGGACTGAAAAACCTGGGCCTGTGCCTGGGGAGAAAGATTACATTTACCCAGAAAATGCCTCCGGTAGTGAATATGTTCCTACCGAATCTGAATACGAGCCTTCCTCTGGCGGTAAGATTTGTCAAGTACAGTGGGGTCCTGATAATCCGATTTTCGGTAATCCGAAAGTTCGCTTCATCCTAAAGTTCGCTTAATCCTAAAGTTTGTTTAAGCCCAAGGTTTGCTTCTAGTCTGAAAGTTTGCTAGTTTCTTTTATTTTTAGTTTATCATTATTCATTTGCCAAATTAGACAGGTCTTGGTTAATTTTCAAAAATTTGCTTCTACATTGTTCTACTTTAATGTTTTCTGGCAAGCAGTAAAAAAAAAACTCTCCCTGTATACCTAGTCCCCTTTTCATGCTAATATAACTAACGTTTTTCAACAAAGCGATTATTTATTGTGTTGTATTGATGTTTACTATCTAAAATTTGAATATAAGTAGGCCTAAACACAATCTTAATTGTTTAAAAAATGTATAACTGTAGACAGTTGTTAACATATTCAGTTCAAAAAAGAACAATTTTACTGGTTCATAAGGTTTTATTTTTTAAAACCCTCTCATTCAATGAAACACTTTGTTCAAAAATCGTTTTGGAGCATGCATTATTTTATTAAAAAAAAAAATTAAATTTGATAGCTATGTAAAGTTTGGTGAGTTTCCCCTTTAAATCATCTCAGCTTGTTATAATCTTTTAACAGCCATTTCATCAAATTTTTGCACTCTAATTTTTATTTTAATTTATTTTATAATTATTTAATAGTTATTAATGGTAAACCGCTAATCTCAACTCACTGTCAAACTTGAGTGTTTTCTATTCACTTTGGGTATTAATTTCTATTACTTGTAAACTTTGTTTGTAGTCAGTCTTGTTACACTCTGTATCTAGAAATTGTGGTTCAGATCCCACATTAAACTGTAGGTCCCAAGATACCATTGGCTTTTGAGCTAGGCCTATTATTAACAGTCCTGTCTAAGAAGAATGTCGGCCTTAGTCAGTAACAAGACTCCAAGATCGCGCCACAATCATTTTACACTCATCTCTCATTCATATCTATATATTAATACGCAAGCATGTTTCATTTCCTCCTTTTTTCTCAGCTCGTGTGCATCATAGGAGAAATCCGCGCATACCGTTAGAAAGGTATAGTTCTGTAGATGAGCAGAATCACATTCTAATTCACAATTAAGGCTCATGACTTTGTCAATTACACACATTTTGTTCAAAGACAATAAAATATTCTTCATTCTTGACATCAGACACCAGGGCTATGCCCCATAGGCTTTCAAAGTTCCAATGTTAATCTTATGGAGGAAGGAGAATTTATTAGATCATTAGACAGCTGTTGTAAACAACTGCTAGAAAAGCCGGAAGAACAGATGTTCTTAAACGATGATTTTAAACTTCTTGGGTCCAGATCAACTAAAATTTTGATCGAATTTCGATTAGGAGGCGATCTCTAGTTCAGATTAATATACCCACTATGTAATGTCTGTCTCAAAATAGTTCTTGTTAGTAGAAGCGATTGGCTTTGGTCAGTGATAAATTAATAAAGAAATAAATTCCAACTGTCATCTATCGCTACGAGTTTGTGATTCGTTTCATTTGAATTTGTCATGGTAAAAGCAAAATATCTGTTAAATTAATTAATTAATTTATTGTAAATTTGACTTCAAAATACGGGTTGTTCAATTTTTTATTATAATTTTTAATGATTCATTAAATTTAAAAAAAACTTGAAACGTTGTTAATAAAGTAATGGTTGAATTCTTTTGTACAATCAGTTAAATTATTCTTAATAACTTCATTGTTCACAGATGAAAAAGAACTCAAAAGCCATGAAAGAGAGGAGAAACCTTCTTTAACGAAAAAACGGAAAGTGAAAAAGGAAGGGAAACCGTACAAACTGCCTGAGGATTGGTGCAGTGAGGACTCGGACTGGGAGTACTCGGACGAGGAGGGCAATGTCAAGACAAACAAACGGAGTAAGTCACTGCCTAGGTAGAATGTTAGGTAAGACTTTAACCCATTTATGCCCAAATTGTTTCTTGTGCAGTGGCTTAGTGCTGCGCTCTTGTAGCGAACTCGCAAACCGGCCTACAGTCTTTCCCACTAGGGGCGCGCACCATTCAAAACTCAAATCCTCATGTCTAGGCTGCCGGTCGTGATAGCTCAGATGGCTAAGGCGTAGGCATCCTTGGCCATGATGTCTGCGTCGGCGCGGGTTCGAATCCGCACGACCAAACCCTGACCTGGTGATGCAACCCTCAAAGGGTTAGCCTATCTGTGGCAAAGATGGTGGGAGGGCCCACGTTAAATAAACGGTGGCAGGCTTGCGTGGAAGTTGACGGGATCGGTTGATTCTTTGAGAGTTGCACCTTGGTCAACACTGATTTTGCTACTTTTTACTTCTGTTTACTGTGTGTGTGCCACTACGGCGTTGAAATATGAAAGATAATTATATTTTCACTCCAAAATGCCAATTTTAATCGTGAAGAACCTAAAATTCCATGGACATTGATAAATTAAAATACAGCGTAGAAAAAACTGACAGTGGGCACAAATGGGTTAAGAGATAGGTGATGCTTTCAATCAGTTTTTGTTGTTGTATGTTTTGTAATAGGCTTATGTATTTTGTGTGTGTGTGCGTGCAAAAAAACTGCAACAGATAGGTAGGCATATTGAATAAAAATGCAGTACACTCCCTCTTAACCTGCTACCTTGGGATTAAACCGCAATTGGATAAAGAATTGGCCGGTTAAACCGATGTACATTTAAAAATTCCAAACGTCAATTAATTTGAGCCTAATGGCCTTAATGCAATTATACTTGAAAAAATATTACTGTATATAATTTATAGCTAACCTCTGACACCCATGAAATCCACGACTAAACAAATAATAGTTCGTTTCTTTATTATGATCTACTGGATTGCAGGTCCAAACGCATTCACTTCTGTCCAGGATTTAATGTATGAGAGAATGTCAATATGATATGATGAATTGAATAATAGATAAGAAAACTATTCCAGCCGGAAAAGGCGATGTTGAAATAAAAAATGGCCGATTAAAAAGATGTTGATTTTGTGTCAGGGTAGGCCGGTTAAAGCGGAGACCGGTTAAAATATGGCCGGTTAAGAGAGAGTCTACTGACTCATATCTAGTGGCAATACTAGTTACTAGGGGTGGGCGAGTACTCGAGTTTCGAGTAGTGGCTCGGGTAATTAGTCCTACTCGAACTCGAGTCGAGTAGTTGCAAATACTCGAGAATCGAGTCGAGTAGTCATCGTCGTCACTCCCGGCGGCGCGCGCCCGCAGCCGTGACAATAGTTGTTTACATCTGGCGGCCGGCGATCTCGCTAACGAGCATAAAAACACGGCCGGCCGCCGAGACGATCTATTGTTCAGCTTATCTATTGTTCGACGCCCGGCAGTAATTTATTCAAGAGGGGTGTTTTTGGCTCCTAGTACCAAATGCTAATTTCTGAACCAATTGTCGTAGACAACTAAGGGATGGCTCTTTTAATTCGTCTAATTCTTACAAATTAAACAAAACGTCAACCAAAGTTGTGTGACTTTCCTAAAGGAAAGTGGCAAAGTGTTGTTAAATAAATCAATCTTTAATTGAATTACTGTTTTATAATGTTAAAAGTATCTTATTATAATTTAATATAATTTTTAAATGAAAAACTTCAAATCCAATTAAATACATATTTTTTTCATTAAACATTACAAATACATTTATTAGATTTTGAGGTTCATAACTTAAAACCTTCATTGTTTTTTATTGATTTTTTCATCATACACTCCTTTTTTAATATAGCAAAAAATAGCTAAATGAATACATAGAAATAAAAATAAAAATAATTAGGTCTAATAGTGTATATTTTCAAAGTTCAATTTTTATGATAATCTCTAAGTAAGAACCTGTCTCAGTTGAATCAATAAGTAAAAAAAGAACATTTCTTGGGGTTATAAATGGCGTTGGTTTGTTGAACCACTTTATTCCTTAGTGTTAATATTTATTATAATTTCAATTTCTTGTTTTTTGTTTATTATACTGAGCAGGCCTTAGGCCTATTTATGTAATACAGTTTTGTTTTCTTTACAATTTTTCCATTTGTTTTAATCTATATTTTGATGTACATAATTTTTCTGTTAATTCTTTGTACAAAACGTTTAATATTTCATTCAACAAAACTTTTATAAAATTTTTAATGGACAATTTTTATATGTATATTGTTTAGTGATTTGATTTTAATTTTTTTGGTTACAAGAAAATTTGTACTGTATCCTTATCTTATTGTATACTGCAAATATAAAAATTAGATATTTAAAATCTTTTCAACTAAACAACTAAACGAGGTTCATTGTAACTTATACAAAAACAAGTGGAACAGTTTGGAAACAGAACCAGTTGATATTTAACATTCATTTTTCTTTATACGACACTCAGATAAAAGTCAAAACTAATATTTCCTGAAAGCGTCGAGGAGAGCAATCCCGTCCCGAAATTGGACAGGAAATAAAAATTCCCGTCCCAAACTAAAAATCCATTCCCGTCCATCCCTAATTTTGTTGTAGATGAAATTTTTACTTAGGCCTAATTCTCAGAAATTGATTTGTACTACACATTGTAAGAGGAAAACTGTAAATAAATATAGGCTACTTACTTTTTTATCAACTTTTATCTAAGTAGTTCTTATTGTCGTACCCTAAATTGATGTTATCTTTCAGTGTTCTCATGCATAAAGATGAATTTAATAATACTTTTACTTTTATTATTTAATATTATTTTTTTAAACTCATTTTAAACTTTTTCACACTACTACTCGACTCGACTCGATACCCGAGTAGTTGATGCAATACTCGACTCAAATCGTAAAACCACTACTCGCCCACCCCTACTAGTTACCTTTTAAAAATAAACATGGTTAAAATCCTATACTAGTTATTTAACTATGTTAAATAGCGACGTTTATAAACTAGCGATAAACTCCTGACTGTGGGATGAATAAAGTTTTTTGTTTACGTGCTACATTCTTACTGGTACTACAAGGTTACACATCAGTAGAAAGTATTGTATCCTATTTTTGCCTGGTTCAGAAAATGTAAGTCTTTTTTTTCTTTTTTCATTAGGTAAAAAAGAATTGGATGACGGGGATGTAGATTTGTACAACCGAAGAATAAAACAGTATGAAAGAGAGAAGCAGAAAAAGTTGGAGAGAGAGGAGGAGGAAGAAGAAGAAGAAGGAAGGTTCCATGAGTTTGACGGTGGATACAGACTACCGCTTGGAATATGGGAAAAACTGTACAAGTAGGTGGTGCTAAAACTTGCTTTTTACAAGAAAACAGTAGATCCATCTCACAATTTAAATTTTAAAATTTGACATTTCAATAATTTTTAAGGAATTAGAAAGATTCAGATTTAAATATTGATTCCACCTATAATTAATGAAAGTCGTTCTGTGCTTGAAAAAAATACATCGAAATATTGCATATATCTTTGTGAACTAGTTTTTCTAGTAATGCTTTTTATCCAATCTTCTCCCATGTTTACGTTGTGAGACATTATGTTCTAATTTTATGTCAGTCTAGACTAAGTGCTGCCCTAAACTCAAACCTAAGAATGTAGCAAAATTATTTCATCTGTTAACTAACTTAACTTCTTTAAAACTTTTCTTCCATTTGAAAATAATTAACAAAATTCGAAGCACACTTGAAATTATTTGAAATTTATTTGAAATTACGCACTTGAAGCGTCTTTGAAAATAAGTTGTTGAATGTAACATTGAATGTCTGATTTGTAAATAAGACTTGTAAATAAAGTCACAGTGGTTCAATGACTATCAGTGACAAGTATCTGTTGTATTACGATATGGTTCTTTTCACCAGTTACCAAAGGTTGGATGTGGTATGTCAACAAAGAAAGGTTTACAGTAAACTTCCTCTAATTCGGCATCCACGACTTTCAGAATCATTTTCATTGATAGGTATAAAAACATAATTAGTGTTCAAGTTTGTTTCGGATCGGAAGTTGCGAGGCACAACACTGTGCCACACAAAGCACTTTGGAATCTGTGAAGGGAAGATGAGTCGTTTTTATCTAACTCTGGGTGACATTCTATAATTCTCATGTATTGAATTTTATAATCTGTACGGTGTTTTATGTTAAAATATGTCATGCAATGTTTTTATACTGTAGGCAGTAAAACTGTTTAAAGAATAAAATTCATATTTTAACGTAATATTTTCTTTAATTCATATTATTTTTACATTCATTTTGTAATCCGGAATATTTTGTAATGCGGCATGTGTGCGTGTGTTGTCCCAGACATGCCGGATTCAAGGAAGTTTACTGCAGTATCTGATTTATGGGTATCAGTGATATGTATCAGTTGTATGATTGGAACCTATTATTTTTGTCAACTGCCAAAGTGTGGGTATTCCCTGGATGTGGGAGATGGGAAGACAGAGGTGTATCCGTGATTTGTATATGTGATATGTGATATGTGATTTGTGATATGTGATATGTGATTTGTATCCGTATTTGTAGATATCAGTGACGAGTAACAGTTGCAATGAGACATATGTATGATTGTATGATTGTAAGCTATTATTGTCACCAGTTACCAGAGGGTGGGTGTTCGCTGGCTACGGGAGATGGGAAGACATAGGTTTATCCGTGATTTGTAGATATCAGTGACGAGTAACAGTTGTATGATTGTAACCTATTTTTGTGACCAGTTACCAGAGGGTGAGTGTTCGCTGGCTATGGGAGATGGGAAGACAGATGTGTATCCATCATTTGTAGATATCAGTGACGTGTAACAGTTGCAATGACATGTAACAGTTGCAATGACATGTAACAGTTGTATGATTGTAACCTATTATTCACCGGTTACCAGAGGGTGGGTGTTCGCTGGCTGTAGGAGATGGGAAGAGAGAGGTTTATCCGTGCTTTGTAGATATCAGTGACAAAAAACAGTTGCAATGACACGTAACAGTTGCAATGACACGTAACAGTTGCAATGACACGTAACAGTCGCAATGGCACGTAACAGTTGTATGATTGTAACTAGGGATGTGTCGATACCAAAATTTATCGATTCTCGATACCGATACCGATTCTTCAAAAATCGATTCCCGATTCTCGATACCGATACTTTCGATACCATCGACAAAAAAACCTAGGTTAGCTGTAAGTAGTAAAATTTATCCCCTTGGTTATATATCTCAGACTCTGGTCTGTCTCTTAAAAAAATAAAAATTTTGGATTCATTATCTTAAACCTTTTTGTAAAATATATTTGCAAACTCTACAATAAACACGCATATAATTTATTTTCAATGTTCAAAAATGAAAATAAATAATTCCTAAGCAAGATAACTATAAAAAAGCAATAATTATTTAACTTGAATGAATATATAACCTAAAAATTAATTCACTATAGAAATAGTCAAATCACAAACACTAAATACAGTTTAAGAACACACAAAATTAACTAATTAACTTTAATGTTAAGAAATGAAAACGATGTACTCAAATAAGCAATTTAACAGTTAACTATTACGCAACATGAATATTTAATAGGGGTGGGCGAATATCATATTTTTGGAACGAGTCGAGTCAAGTAATATGTGAACATAAAAATATTGAAAATTGCCTTAAATTAACTAGCCTACAATAAAATATAAAAAATATACTAGCCTAATATACTAAAATAACTAGCCTATCATACTAGGCCTACAAAAGATCACTTTAAGTTTAATTTGCTTAAAAACTATGTGAAGGAAAAAATATGGGTTTTTAAATTGCTGATTATTAAAAAAAACTTGGTTTAGTAACAAAAGGGATTAAAGAAATGTACGGAATAAAAAGATTGAACACTTTCATGTTTCACTTAGGCTACTTTGAAATGTTTCCAAATAAAAGCTTTTCCCTATTCACAGTTTTTGTATTAGGCATTTAAAAGTTAGGCCAAAGGCCTACTTTATTTATTTATACATGGAATATTCCATTTTCAATTATCATACAAAATAATTAATATTACAAGAAATGTAAAGATTCTACTTTGTGTCACAAGCCTAGAATGCCAGGATGCTGAATCACTAGATTTTTAACTCTATCTCCTTCCTTTGTCTTTGTTCATAAGAAAATCTTCACAACTCATTTGGTTTAGGAATTATTGTCACTTCTCTGAAATACTCAAGCTATGTGCACATAATTTTCACTGTTTAGGAATTCACATAAATCCCTCAATTTGTTGTCTGCCAGTGGTAGAATGTCTGTTAACTGAGTAAAGGCTAGCTTTAGTGAACAGCCATGAAGCCTGTTTGTTAGGACTTAAAAGATCATAAAGAACAATAAATCAAATGTCTGTCTTATAATCAAAGCAATTTGAGAGAAAAATACATTGATTATCAATTAATTAACATGATATATTTTTGCTAATGCTGAATTTGAAAAATAACACACAACAATAAAATTGCATTAAGGGGGCTATTTGAGGTTAGCCATTGGTAAACCTGATTGTTCATCTTGTCACTTGTCACTCTTCTGTTTGCCGATGCCGGCATTACTACTATTCTGTTAATGTCAACACAGCTCTTTGTTTTGTCTTAAGTTATATGAATCAGTTTTAAATAATTGTTTTGATGCAATTAAATGTCAAATTATGATTGATTATTAGTTTTAAAGTTTTCCAAATGTTTTAAAAATGTACCGTACAAATGAATATTATTTAAATCAGTAGTTATGTTGACTCACTACCCCTAACAATCGGTGCAGTTGCAGTTGCATCCGTCACCATGTTGACCACAATGCCAATGCAAGTCAAGAGTTGTCCAGTCAAAGACTTGAAAGTATTTCACTATCTTGACATCTGTATTTTATTTTAAGGTAGTAAAATAAAATTAAATCAAATGAAATATCTTAAAGTTAAAATAGTAATTAAATTATGGCAATATCGTCAAGATCTAATCTGAATATCCAGTCTCCGCCTCTAACCACTAACATGCCATCTGCAGCATCTTCTACAGACCCCAGAGCTACAGTCACAGAAAAAATTTTTTTGGACAGGAACAATGAAATTAGCAGGGAATGGCAGACGCCCAAAAAAGCTTTGAAAACTGCTCTGCAGCCAGAAACTATTCATAACACAGTTATCACAACTAATAACCGATATGATGCACTAAGTCACAACGATTGCATGGATTCTGACTATATAAATGGATCTCAAGACTTCAAAAGCTTACAATATGGTGCAAAAAAGAAGAAGCAAAGATCTGATAGGTCTAAATCAATCCACAGTAAAGATTATGATAGTGAAATTGAGATAGAAATATATGCAGATAGCCATGGAAGACAACTTCCGGAAATAATAAAAGTTTGTGGTAGAAATAAAATAAAAGTTTGTGGCCAAGTTATGCCTGGTGCAACCACTGGAAAAGTCTATAGGGAAGCAACAAGAAGTAGGAACAAAATTCTGCTTATAATTGCTGGTACAAATGACATTATTAAGGAGACAACTACTGATATCTATAAAGACCTGGAAAGACACCTCACAATCTTGAGTGCTGATAACAGTAAAAAAGTTATAGTTACTACCATTCCTAATCGCTATGATGTTCATGTGAAGGACTCAGTTCATGATCATATAGCTATGGTTAATAGTTATATAAAAGAAGTTGCATTAAAAATTAATAATGTATACATTATTGACCTTGAGGAGCTAAACAGATTTCATTTCACACGGCATGGACTGCACTTGAACTATCGAGGGAAGAAAAAACTATCCAACATGATTATAAAATTGTTAAACAATCTTACGAAAACCAACCTCGCAGATGTGATAGGAAACAACACCTCAGAAACAAGTAATAATTCTCCAAGAAAATTAACAAACACATCTTGTTTAAATATCATCCAAGCTGATATGAAGAGTATTATGGATAAATTCCAGAACAATGAAAGTGTGGGTTTCGCACACACAGTATCAGCGGACCTGGACTGCGAAAGGAGTATGAGTGCTGGGGTTGCAGTTGCCTTCCGGAATAGATTCGGTAAGCCCCTTCTTTCTGACTGCCTTAGCAGTCACCTGGCATATCAGAAAGTTAATAAAGGAGCAAGTATTTTTAGCCTAATTACAAAACCAAAATATTTTTTAAAACCAACAGCTTTTGACTATGATTGTGCATTCGAACAACTGACAAGTGAATTCAAAAAGAGACAGCTAAAAATACTTATATGCTCGGCAATGGGTTGCGTTAGGGATCAAATATGGCCAGATCATTTTATTAAAAATTTAATAAAATTTCAGGAGGCTACTGGAGCAACCATTAATGTTATTTGTTATTACCAGAGGGCAAATAGACTTTTATACAATGGTATACCCTATAGTTATTTTCTTAAACGTTTGCAACAAATCATTGACGTTCACCAAATGCAAGAGTCTTCCCCTGTTGGCGAGCTTCACTTGGCATCAGCATCTGTTTTAAATGGATCAACACAACCAACACCGGACCAAGAGATTTCACCTAAGCCGCTTCACTGCAGCCCATCTTCTGATGGTCCTGCCAGTCCACTGGTCGTCCCTGGTCATCTTCAGTTTAGTGAGGTGGTCGTGCTTCCGGGAAGTGTTAAAAAGCAGAGCAGTGGCGTTTTGAAAAGTGTAAATAGTGTAAATATTCAAGTTTCCCCGACTCAACAATCAGTAAATAATGTTTTTTTTATGAATTGCAAAATGTCAGTTGATGTAAAAAAGATGAAACCCAAAGATAAAGTACAATGTTTTAAGAATTATTCTGTTTTTGAAAAAGACTTTCATGGAAAAATTATACTAAGCAATGAGCAGAGAGAAACTGAAGACAATTTAATTGGCCATAAAGAAAAAAGTCAAAAAGCTTTAGAGCTTGTTCAAAATTCATCTTTTTTACATTTTGACAATCCTCCTTTTGTAAGCCTTCTGAACCAAGATAACTATTGTTTAGATTGTAAAGGATGTCATTTTGATCTGTGTAAAAAATGTGATAAATTGAAATATGGTCCAAAATGTTGTAGGGATAGAAACAATATATTTCTTATGCATTTAAATATTCAGGGTGGGCTTGTAAAAAAATTGAATAATCTACAAATTTTTTTGGAAGATTTAATTGTTGATGTAGTATGTTTGAATGAGCATTGTTTACTAGAGAATCAAATTAATGTTTTATCTAGTTTAAAAAATTACAATTTGGGAGCTTATTATTGTAGAGGCTCAATGGCAAGGGGAGGTTCTTGTATACTTTTAAAACCTACCTATGTTTTTAAAGAAAGAACAGATTTTTATATATATAATGAAGAAAATATTTTTGAAGTTTGTCGTATCGAAATATCTTCTTTAAAGGTAATTGTTATTTCAATTTATAGAACACCGTATGAAAATAATTTCAAGCTATTTTTAGATAAATTAGAATTGCTATTTATCAAACTGCAAAAGTATGTAAAAACTCACCAGATTTCTATAGCAGGAGATTTCAATGTAGACATTTTGGAAACATGCAACATACCCAGCCACAAAACTAAGTTTTTAAACTTGATTAATATGTACGGTTTTACTCCTAATTTTTGTTCTCCTACTAGAATAACAACAAATACTTGCACTAGCATTGACAATATTTTAACAAATGACCTTCTACTTAATAAGGAAATTGTGAGATCAAAAATGAACCTTGAGCTGGGCATCTCAGATCATAGGGCACTGTTTATTGAAATTTTTAGAAATAATTCACTCCACAGAAAAGTATCATATAAAAAAAGATTATTTTCAAAAGAAAATAAAGCACTTTTTTATAACAATATTTCAGAAGTTAACTGGAATTTATTGCCTGTACAGGATGCTCAAACTAATTTTAATTGTTTTCTAGATCAATTTTTGGGTAATTTTAATAAATGTTTTCCTCTTAAATTCTTCTCAAATAAGCAGCCCAAGAATAAATATAGGAAAAGTTGGGTGACTAAAGGTATCAAAATATCGAGTGAAAGGAAAAGGCAGTTAAGTATTATTGCAAAAACTGTAAAAACTATTCATTTTCAAACATACTACAAAAACTATAGGAAAATATTTAGAGCTGTTTGTGATAAGGCCAGGAAAATGTTTAATTGTAAAGTAATTGCATCTGCAGATAATAAAAGTAAAGCGGTGTGGAATGTTGTTAAATCTGAACTTGGAGTCATGAACTCTAAAAATTTGGATTTTCCGGATTTACATATCAGAGACCAGCGGGTTACAGACGGGCAATTTTTAGTTAATTTTTTCAATCACAAATTTTGCAATGTTTATAACAGTATTAACTGTATCCCTTGTTTTAAAACTGCAACTGATTTTGTTCATAATACTACTGATAATCTAACAGTTAAATTTCAGTTCAAACATGTATCGGTTTTGGATGTTAAAGAAACCATAAGGAATTTGAAAAATAAGAAGGTGGTAGGATGGGATGAAATTCCTATTGAATTAATTAAGAATTCAATTAACTTTATAGCACTGCCTTTGTGTCTAATAATCAATCAATGTTTTGATGAGGGAATTTTTCCCTATCAACTTAAAAATGCTGAATTAAAACCACTTTTCAAAAAAGGCTCAGTAGAAGATCCAGAAAATTATCGTCCTATTTCAATACTTCCATCTTTTTCCAAAATTTTCGAAAAACTCGCATACAACCAGATCTACTCACATTTTGAAAATAATAATTTATTCACTAACAACCAATTTGGTTTCAGATGTGGGAGAAACACTATTTCTGCTATCTCAGATCTTGTGAATCAGGTTTCGGATGGTCTGGATGGGTCGCAGAGCACAGCAGCAGTGTTCTGTGACTTATCCAGAGCGTTTGATTGTGTGAATCATGATATATTGTTGAATAAACTTAAATATTACAAATTTTCTGATACGGCTCTGTCTTGGATACAATCGTATTTGACTACTAGGCAACAAAGAACAAATATCATAAAAAATGGTAAAAAATATATTTCGCGGTGGTTGAACGTTAAATGTGGAATCCCGCAGGGCTCAATATTAGGCCCTTTGCTGTTTTTAATTTTCATTAATGATGTACCACAACATGTACCATCAAACCTCATTTTATATGCTGATGACACTACAGCAATAGTAAAATCAAAAAATTTACAAAATCTTAAAGAAGAACTCACTCTGTCTATCCATCATTTGTCTAATTGGTTTACAGCCAACGGGTTAAAACTTAACAATTCTAAAACACAGGTTATGTTATTTCAAACTATTCAGAATAGGCAAATTTCCAACATTGAATTATTTTATAATAATGATATTTTATCTTTTGCTGAACATGCGAAATTTTTGGGCGTAGAAATCGATAAGAATTTGACATGGAAACCACATATTAATATGTTAGTTGGTAAATTGAATACTGCTTGCTTTCAAATGTATGTTCTGAGAAGTATTATAGATTTACAGACCAAACTGACAGTATACTATGCAATGTTCTTCTCTATCTTGCAATATGGTATAGAATTATGGGGCGCAACTTCATATGCCGAGAAAGTTTTTAAAATTCAAAAGAAATTTTTAAGAATTTTATCATTTAAACCAAAGAGAACATCGTGCAAGCCTTTGTTTATTAAATATGAGATATTAACGGTGCCTTCACTTTATATTTTTAAAATGATGGTAAATCTGAAAAGTAATTATCAAATGTACCATGATAAACAATTCACCCATCAGTATCCTACACGCTTTAAAAATTTACAGTATCCAAGACATCGCCTTTGCTTGTATGAAAGGTCTCCACAATACATGGGTTTAAGGATTTACAACAGTCTACCCGCTAATTTAAAAGATATTAACAATGTTTCAAAGTTTAAGAGTGAATTTAAGAAGTACCTTTTAGAAAAGAATTATTATTCAATTACAGATTATTTGAATGACCAATAAATGTGGTATGATTTGTAACACTAGTTTTCATAGTTTTAGTCTTATTTTGCTATGACAATGTCACCTGTTTCACCAGCTCCGCTGGGATTTTGAGATGTTTTGTGACAATAAAGCGATATTTATTTATTTATTTATTTATTTATGGGACTACTTTTCTGGTGCTTGTTTACGCAGTTACTAGCGGTCGCCAGTTGCGTACGCGAGATTGTTGTTGATGTTCTTAGCTTTATTTTCTTTCGATCAACAGAAAGAAAACCATTTGACTTTATTAGACTTATTTGATTATTAAACCGTCTGTAAAAGTGGCTTTTAGTGTGTTTTAATGTGACGCAATGACACAATAACTTGAAATCAAATTTCCATTTACCAAACAACTGAACCGACCGGTATCGAAAGTATCGGTATCGACTTTAGACAATCGATTCTCGATACCGATACCAATGGCCAAGTATCGGTGGTATCGAGAATCGGTATCGAGAATCGACACATCCCTAATTGTAACCTATTATTATCACCAGTTACCAGAGGGTGGGTGTTCGCTGGCTGTAGGAGATGGGAAGACAGAGGTGTATCTGTGATTTGTAGATATCAGTGACGAGTAACAGTTGTACGATTGTAACCTATTATTGTCACCAGTTACCAGAGGGTGGGTGTTTGCTGGCTATGGGAGATGGGAAGACAGAGGTGTATCCGTGATTTGTAGGTATCAGTGACGAATAACAGTTGCAATGACACGTAACAGTTGTATGATTGTAACCTATTATTGTCACCAGTTACCAGAGGGTGGGTGTTCCCTGGCTGTGGGAGATGGGATGTTTATCCGTTATTTGTAGATATCAGTGACAAGTAACAGTTGCAACAACACGTAACCGTTGTATGATTGTAACCTATTATTGTCACCAGTTACCAGAGGGCGGGTGTTCCCTGGCTGTGGGAGATGGGAAGACAGATGTTATTTGTAGATATCCGTTATTTGTAGATATCAGTGACGAGTAACAGTTGCAATGACACGTAACAGTTGTATGATTGTAACCTATTATTGTCACCAGTTACCAGAGGGTGGGTGTTCGTTGGCTATGGGAGATGGGAAGACATAGGTTTATCCATGATTTGTAGATATCAGTGACGAGTAACAGTTGCAATGACACGTAACAGTTGTATGATTGTAACCTATTATTGTCACCAGTTACCAGAGGGTGGGTGTTTGCTGGCTATGGGAGATGGGAAGACATAGGTTTATCCATGATTTGTAGATATCAGTGACGAGTAACAGTTGCAATGACACGTAACAGTTGTATGATTGTAACCTATTATTGTCACCAGTTACCAGAGGGTGGGTGTTCGCTGGCTATGGGAGATGGGATGACATAGGTTTATCCATGATTTGTAGATATCAGTGACAAGTAACAGTTGAAATGACACGTAACAGTTGTATGATTGTAACCTATTATTGTCACCAGTTACCAGAGGGTGGGTGTTCGCTGGCTATGGGAGATGGGATGACATAGGTTTATCCATGATTTGTAGATATCAGTGACGAGTAACAGTTGCAATGACACGTAACAGTTGTATGATTGTAACCTATTATTGTCACCAGTTACCAGAGGGTGGGTGTTTGCTGGCTATGGGAGATGGGAAGACATAGGTTTATCCATGATTTGTAGATATCAGTGACGAGTAACAGTTGCAATGACACGTAACAGTTGTATGATTGTAACCTATTATTGTCACCAGTTACCAGAGGGTGGGTGTTCGCTGGCTATGGGAGATGGGATGACATAGGTTTATCCATGATTTGTAGATATCAGTGACGAGTAACAGTTGCAATGACACGTAACAGTTGTATGATTGTAACCTATTATTGTCACCAGTTACCAGAGGGTGGGTGTTTGCTGGCTATGGGAGATGGGAAGACATAGGTTTATCCATGATTTGTAGATATCAGTGACGAGTAACAGTTGCAATGACACGTAACAGTTGTATGATTGTAACCTATTATTGTCACCAGTTACCAGAGGGTGGGTGTTCGCTGGCTATGGAAGATGGGAAGACATAGGTTTATCCATCATTTGTAGATATCAGTGACGAGTAACAGTTGCAATGACACGTAACAGTTGTATGATTGTAACCTATTATTGTCACCAGTTACCAGAGGGTGGGTGTTTGCTGGCTATGGGAGATGGGAAGACATAGGTTTATCCATCATTTGTAGATATCAGTGACGAGTAACAGTTGCAATGACACGTAACAGTTGTATGATTGTAACCTATTATTGTCACCAGTTACCAGAGGGTGGGTGTTCGCTGGCTATGGGAGCTGGACAGACAGCGATGTGGCGGAATCCTCGGGGATGAGATGGGTCTGGGAAAGACCATTCAAGTGATTGCGTTCCTCGCCGGCCTTCATGTCAGCAAGCTCAAGGATCGAGACACTGGGTACGTTATTCATCGTTATATGCTCTCTAATAGGTTCAAAATTGTTTTAGCCAGATTTACAATGAAATTAGTGAAAAATATTCGGGTAAAAATTTCTCAAACTGTATGATACACGTTTTTTTTCACTAGTTAGCGTTATATACTGTACGGAAACTGGCATAAAAGTTGTAAATTCTGTTATACATAAGTTTCTACCTCAATTATTCCAATAGTATATGCTAAAGACAAATAATGGTTGAATGAAAAAAAAGAAAAATGTTTTTAGAGTCTACTAAATATCTTATTACCTCTGAAGTCTTCCCTGTGGATCATTGTGGTATGAGACCTATCTTCTTCCATTCTTCATGATACATGATGGTGTCTAGGCTTGTTTAAGGTTGAGTTAGGTGATGAGGATAATGTATTCTTAAATTTCATTTCGGAAAAGTTTAGCGAAAACCAGAAAGATCGTATACATACTCTTGAAAGAGATTTTGTTTTAAAGAATTTTTGAAAGTGGTAAACTCCACTAAAGTTTTATATGGCTTGTGTGAAAAATTTATGCTAATTCCTGTATAGCTGGGTTATGTTTAAAAAGTTTCAAGGTATGTTTAATTGACGGATATTTACATTTCTATTTCTAGTAAAATAGGGATGTTTATGAGCCTGTATCAGATTATTGCCAATTGATTGCCTATTAAATAATTTCTAAAATGAAAAGAGACAACACAGTAACATTTGCAGTTCTTTAAATTTTTTACTGCAGAAATCACCAGGTCAAAGCCTAGAGATGATTCTAAATGATTTTTTTATGAGTGATGGAAATTCTGTTGGGATCGGATGTGTTTCTCAGACCCAAAGCACTTTTGAATATCTTACATGATTTTCAATAATCAGCTTGGAAGCAGGGATATTTCACTCACTAATGGAGAAATAGTAAATTACGAAGGAAAAATACTTTTAATGTGAAAGATTGTTCATACAATTTTCTATGAAGACTGCTGTAGTGTGGACATGCCTTCATAAATCTTCGATCCCTTCTAAACTGATAAGGCTTTTAGATGTAAATTATTTACATGGTAGATCAGAAAAGTAAGTTGTCAAGACATACAGTAGCATTACCAACCTAACATTAGTGATGTGTATCGTGATACGGGGAAACGATACGTATCGGAGCCATATATCGTGTCGTATTGGTCCTGTGTATCGCGATAATTGCATAAACGATACGTATTAACACTGAAAGTGTTAACTAACGTTGTTTTTAACTAAGCAGTTAAAAATAGGTTAAGCCATTGATTTTAGATAATAATTTGCTTTTATAGTAATGAAACAGAGAATCAAAGGCTTTAGGTACCGTTAGACTTATTACTGTTTAAAATAAGTAGGCCTACTCAAATTAAGTAAAATTATTACTTTAATTTCATGCTCATGCTAATACTGGCCTTATCATTTATGTCAAACTTGTTTTATCCCTTTAATTGAACAATTTTTGGAATTTTTTGACACATTTTATTTTTCTTTAAACTAGGCGTTTTACCTAGTTTAAAAAACGTCTAGTTTAAAAAAAAAATAAAATGTGTCAAAAAAATAAAAAAAGTGTTCTAAGTGTTTTATTTCCTCTATTGAATTGTGCAATTTAAGTTACAGGATACAAAGTTTTATTTATTTAATGGTCAAACAAGTAATTTGATGCAGCTGAAGCCATTTTCTTCACGAGATCGTGGTTGCATGGTGAAAAAAGCAATATCATGGGGAAAAATTATCGTTTTTCTTTATACCGATACAAAATCGAATAACGTTTTTGGCGATACGATACTTATCGTTTCCAAAATATCGAAACGCACCTCCGTGTATTGCGATATTCCGATACGATACGTATCGCACCTAACATTGCCTATCGTTGGTTGTTGCAGCCACCGAGGGTTAGGACCGACACTTATCGTGTGTCCCGTCACCGTTATGCATCAGTGGGTCAAGGAGTTCCACACCTGGTATCCTCCTGTCAGGGTGGCCATCCTGCATGAGTCCGGCACCTTTGCAGGTACGACAACACGACTTAAATTAAGAATTTCTGGCCCATGTATGAGGGACTTGTGGTGTAAAATTCAAGACGATGATGATTAGGGAAAACATGATACCTATATCTAGCGTTATAATTGTGTGTAGCAACATTTTTTAAAGTAAAATGTGGTTGGTTTATATATAAAAAATATTGTGCCATAAATATATTAGGCCTACCCATAAACAGTAATTATTTATAATGTTTTGAAATGCTCTCTGACTTATTTGTTTTTAATTTGGAAATCATTCTAATTGATTTCTTTTAAAGTTTCACAATTTGATCAATATGTGTGTTTTTTGTTGATCCATATAAACAGAGGTCATATTGTATGTGAGAATGAATGTAAGCAAAATATATTTTTCTCTAAGTTGTTGTTCCACACAGAAAAGACATTTTTTATGCATATATTCCAGAGTTAATTTTTTGTATTATTTTGTCAACATGATCGTTCCAATACTAGTTTTCATCCATAATTAATCCTAAGAAATTAGCTTTGCTCTTTATTTCTAATGGTACACTATCAACAGCAATGTTTGGTTGGTGTATTTTTTTATTTTGAATAATTTTAAAATTTATAAAATTTTCTTTCCCAAATTTAAGTTAAGATTGTGATCAATAAAATACTCAGATATTATTAGCCAATTCAACAAAGGAAAGAACCTGCTTTACTGAGTTTGCTGATATCCTCAGATTAGCATCATCAGCGTAAAGACAAAGATTTATGACAATATTTTTATTATAACAGAGGAACAGTAAAGGGCCTAATATAGTACCTTGCGGGACACCGTATTTAATGAGTTTTAGTTGTGAAGCTACTTTCATCAATCTATTTTGCTCTGAAACGTAACTAATTTCTACATTTTAAATCTATTGTTTAAATATGATTTTAAACCATTCTAAAGAATCGTTGGCAATTTATTCATGATGAATTGCCACCTGGATTGATATCAGACAGTAATAAAGTAGGTTACAATATCTCAAATCGTCGTCCATCCAACTAGTTTTCTTGATTGATTACTAGTTTCAGGACTTCAAAATGTTGAAGTAGAATTTTGACATTTTGAAGATTTGACAATGGGACATTGTTCCCGAAACTATAATCAATCAAGAAAGCTAGTTAGATTGACAACGGTTTGAGGTATTGTAACCTACATTATTATCTGTTGGCAATTCCAAAAAATTACAATTTTTATATAAAAATTCTGTGTTTGCCACTGACAAAGGCTTTTGATAAAATCCATAAACCCATGACATCAATCTTGTATCCGCCTAATGGGTGGAACTGAAATTAATCCTATGATACGTAATCTCAATACTTTCCCAATCCTAATCCAAGACCTCATTCATGTAAGTGCTCTATTTAGGCAAGTGCCTTTGCCATAAATACTAGTTAGGCAGGTGTTGTGTTGTAGGCAAGCAGCACCACCGGCTGATATCTAATATGGCGGCGGCCGGAGGTGTTCTGATCACATCGTACGCGGGTGCGACGCAACACAAGGACGAGATACTCAAGCACAACTGGCACTACGTCATCCTGGACGAGGGCCACAAGATTAGGAACCCCGACGCACAGGTCAGTGGTAATGTTGCTTAATAAGTACATCAGGGTCCCAGGACAGCTTTAAAACTGGTTTATACTAAGTTGTGAAGTTGACATTGAGTACAGCAAACGAAGTTGTCATAACACTGTGGTAAGTCTTTTGGCTGTCCACTATGACAATTTCCCTTCCTTCATAATCCATTCATGTTTAAGACACCGGGGGGTTAATGCGAACTGCATGTAAACCCCTCGCTGGAACATATGTAGACAGCAGGGGGTGAGGAGAAATGCTATGGGCGTAGAACATCTAGCTGGAACATATGTTCAAGACAGCAGGGGGTGAGGAATGCGACGGGCATAGAAACCCCTAACTGGAACATGAATGGACAGTTCCGTGTCTCACCCTTTCTCTTCCTTCAATATCCCATCCTTCCGAGGGCTTGCTCAAAATGCCCAATAGAGGCAGACATGCTCAACAGTTCGGCCGGGGTCTCCTTATCCAACAATAACAACAACAACAAGTAGTATTGATCAGACAAAATACCATCGATAAGACATTAAACCCCCCCAAACTCGACTGAGTGTGAATGAAGTCCTTGGTGGAGTCAGGTGCAGAGTGTCCACATTGTGAAAGTCGGGGAAATAAATTCTGGTCAGCAAAATGAGAAGAAAGTCTGTAAAGTCAGTGGAATCTGCCCTAATGATGAATTTGAGGGGACTTTTAAAAGCTTCAGTCAGCCGTAATCCCTATTATTTTAGCCTTTTTTAGGATTTTTCACAAATGTACGACAGTTCAATTTATTGCCATACATTTGTGCTAACAATATTTTTAATTGTTAATCTTTTATGGATGTTGATTAGTTGTTAGCTGTACAATTATTGCTTGAAAGAGTAAATTTAATAAATTGTGGCTTGATGACAAAATGTTTCCTTAAAATTGTGAATGGTTAGACTAGGTAGTTAATAATACAACTTTTACTTACTATAGTGTGTCGCAAGTCATTCAAGCTCAGTAACATGGGTAAGCAAGCTGTGATATCACATTCTGAAGGACTTAATCTTTTAAAATACATGACTGCTGAAAATATCCGTTTTGTTTTCTAAGAAAAAAGCGTCAGTGTCAATGTCATGAGAAAAATATATTTGAATTGAAAAATTAGTTTTAAATACCATACTTCTAAAAATTAATTACTTTTTTGTAATCTGTTTACAAACTTACTACTACAGTTACTCCAGTGATTACTTTTACAGTTTTTTCAGTGATTTTTAAATTGTCCAAGCAGTATTTTTTTATATAGTATTATAATTTTTAGTGAAGTCCATGAATCAGGGAAATCGATGGTAAAAGGTTAGTGAAAGTCAGGGAAATTAATGACAAATTTTCTGTGGACACCCTGAGGTAAATGTTGAGTCTGTGGATGATAATTTCACTCCAGTTGTTTATCAGTCAAGTATTATAGTGGAAAATATACAGAGAACATAAGACGATGTTATATTTATGGGATTTTATTGTGTATTATTTTCACTGACTGAACATTCAAGCAGGTAATTGCTCGTCATTGTGTTGAGGAAACCAGTTTGATTCAAGCGTATAAAATCTGAACCCATTTGTCACTTGTCATTGAACTAATAAAAATGAATTACTGGATGAGGTTTTAATTTTAGAGAGTAACAAAACCAGCATTTTGACTGTTCTCTTTTACAAAATTGCAAAACACCACTGGCGAAAATAATCCAAAACAAGACCAAAACCTAGTGAAACGGAGAACTAGAAATGAGATCAGGTGTTTGAAAACTTGACCACATTCACACACAAAATTAAATTGTCCTTAACATAGATTTGCTATCACTCATAAATTATTTGCAATGTCAAAAGGTTAAACCTTGAAAACTCAACATTGGACTTTTAATGGTTACAGACCTCTTTTAGGAAATGTCTTCAGTGTTTATTACATTATTTTTTTAGTTGCAATAACACCTATGCCAGGACCATATTTTTTCCAATTTCGGAATAGAAGTGTTGTCTGGCATCTATTGAAATTACTTCAAATCAAGATTGATCAGACCACGGTAATGGGGTGTAAGGGGATCAATAATTAAAACCATTGATATTTTGAATTATTTTTATATTTGTGAGGCTTTTGGATATCAAAGATATCATCCTCAGACATTTCACAAACTAAACTAAGACAGAAAAATACTAAACTTAACTTATACAGTACACTCTCGTTCATCAAACTCGGCGACATCGGAACTTCGCATAATCGGAACTGAAAATCTGGATATTATTAATTTTTTTTTTTTTTAATAAATAAATCATTTGTCCGTTTTAGCGCCTTCAATTTCCATTCGTTCTATCTGCACAACAGTGAAGTATCACATTTTGCATCAAATATCATCAGGCGTTTTCCATAATCTGTTACCCATCGATGTGAGTTACGAGGCCGTGGAGTAGAAAGAGGAAGGGGGCATGAAGTGAACATCCGCTTCGACCGTTTCCCAAACTGTCATTCAGTCAGTCTGTCTCGCGTCGCAACTGCACCTGTGTTACGTGGAAGTCAGTTGACTGCTGGAATATGAGTGGAATATGAATATGGAATATGAGAATAAAGATTTTGGATCTTTATTTCCTGCATTGTTTTTATTCCTATAGTTTCATTGTTACCATGTTCAAAGGTTGAGTGCCTTATTATCATAAAATCTCTTGTGTTATCTTAAAAACAAGAGTGAATACAATCACGATAGGTCACCGTACGGGCGGAAATGATGACTCACAACAGGCTCCGCTTCATCGGAATTTTTTGACATCCGAACCGGGTGTCCGCCACATTAGTTCCGATGAACGAGAGTGTACTGTATCATATTTTAATTTTTTGTTTGTGATAGGAGTGATTTAATTTCACCATATCTTGGTCACAAGGTTGGCTTTCCTTCACTCACTCCCGTATGTGGTGTTCCTAGATCACTCTGGTGGTGAAGCAGTTGAGGACGTCTCATCGCGTCATCCTCTCCGGCTCTCCGATGCAGAACAACCTCAAGGAACTGTGGTCGCTGTTGGACTTTGTGTTCCCCGGAAAGCTCGGTACACTGCCGGTGTTCCTAGAACAGTTTGCTGTTCCGATCACTCAAGGCGGGTATGCCAATGCTTCACAAGTACAGGTATGTAAAAAGTAACATTCATTTACTATTTAATTGTACATATAATATTTTATGCTTTAAATTTTTTTTTTTTCCAAACGTTTTGACGGGGAACGGTCCAAACCCCAGTCTTGTTACTATCTTTGGACCAGTTGTTAGAAAGCATAATTAATTAATAGCCCAATGACAAATGGCAACTGGGTCCGGAATCAAACCTTTTTAAAAAGCTACTAACTTTTCTCAGGATTGAACCGTCAACCTTTGGATTCAAAGGCAAGCATTATAACCACTCAGCTACCCAGCCAGTTAAACCTTCAACTTCCCTATGTCATTCTATAGTGCTGTGGATGAGTTCTAATTGGCCTCTGAGGTTTTATGAATGTTTCACAATTTTCTTTTGGTGCTCTTCTAAACGTCATCGATACCATCAACTTCCAAGCAAGCCTCCTGCTGTTAATTTTACTGGGGGTTAATTTAAGTGTGGTAAATTAACTCCAATTAGTGGCATCTTCAGTCCTAATCCTATACTATAATACAAGGAATACCTGAAGGGATGTGTGTTCCACGATCTCGAAATCTAGCTGTTAGATTTTGCTTAAAGTTTGCATTAAAGAGTGTTTTGGCCCAAAAATAAGTTTAGAAACAGCCTCAACCCCAGGAAAAATCGAATTTGGTCTAAAATTAAGTTTTAAAATTGTAATTTTTAACATTAGTCTTATGGGTTGCTATTTTGGTAACAAAATAACAACGAAATGTAAACAAAAAGAAAGAAACATTCATGTTTAGCAGACTTTTTGAAACAGCTGTTAACTGTGAAGAGGTATAGTTGGTTGTTGGTGGAAATTTAATTGCATTTTTACCTTGACACTATAACAAAAGTGAATAAAAACCAACGAGCAAGGCTCGGTTAACCTGGTACTCCTATACTATAATACGAGGAATCTCTGAAGGGATGTGTGTTCCACGATCTCGAAATCTAGCAGTTAGATTTTGCTTAAACTTTGCATTAAAGAGTGTTTCGGCCCAAAAATAAGTTTAGAAACAGTCTCAATCCCAGGAAAAATCAAATTTGATCTAAATTTAAGTTTAAAAATTGTAATTTTTAACATTGGTCTTATGGGTTGCTATTTTGGTAACGAAATAACAACTAAATTCAAACAAAAATAAAGTAACATTAATGTTAAGCAGACCTTTTGAAACACCTGTTAACTGTGAAGAGGTATAGTTGGTTGTTGGTGAAAATATTAAAATTGAATCATAACCAACGAGCAAGGCTCGGTTAACCTGGAACTAGTCTACCAACATAAGGAATCCTAAATTTATATGGAAGGTCAGTTGAAATGTACATTGCATTGTTCATGATGACTCTCTCTCTCTCTCTCTCTCTCTCTCTCTCTCTCTCTCTCTCTCTCTCTCTCTCTCTCTCTCTCTCTCTCTCTCTCTCTCTCTCTCTCCCCGTGTCGTCCTGTTGACCGCTAAAGACGGCATAGGACCCGTCCATGATTCAATCCATCCCAGCCGTACGAAAATTGCCGCAGTAGGAAGGGAATGGTCAAAGGCTTTAACATATACTAGAGAGAGAATTGGCTAGATCGGGTAGCCCTCCCAATTCGCACTGTAAATTCAGCTGAATAACAAGAACATCGATGGCAGCGACTCTGGTGCGGCGTCCACCGAACTTCCAAATTTTTGCCTCAAACTAAATGCATTGAATGAGAGGTCTATTCACGTTAGTGTACATAGTCAATGGTATCGCGGAATTCGTCCAGGGAGTAAAAACAACCCTGGGTTAATAAATCTTTAAGGTTAGAACAAAATTGTTTGAGATTTTAAACCCTGATCACTTAACAGGTGATGACTGCGTACAAGTGTGCCTCCGTGTTGAAAGACACGATCGCTCCGTACCTGCTGCGCCGTATGAAGGCGGACGTCAAGGGTCACGTCAAGCTGCCGGAGAAGAACGAACAAGTGCTGTTTTGTCGGCTGACCGACGAGCAGAGGCATTACTACAAGGTATCTTGACATTGACTGAAGGTCTTGAGTCACTAACACAACCCAAAAGACAAGAGTCTTTATAAAAATTTCTCAAGAACTCTTAAACATTAATTCAAAATTATGCAATAATAAAGAGACTTATAATGGCTTAAAACACCATTAAAGACATCCCAACAACTTTAAACAATGTGATATTTGGTGTGGTCAATTCATATCCTCCACATTCTCTGGTGGATTATAAGCACATTGGCTATGCATAAATTCTTAGAAACAAAGTAGTTACTGTACAACCTAACCTATAATCCTCAACCCTCAGAGTTTGTTGTTTGTTTGTTGGGTTCCACTTGTTTTTGGAGTCGCAGAAGCGCTTTTGGCGGCTTGCCATTGTCGACTGCTATTAAAGAGATGGCCAGGAAGCTTCTTATATAGGGGGAATAACATCTCATTCATACTCGCCTTAAAATACACGCTGGTAGCATTGACGTCTTAAAAAGTAAAATGGTTAAGTGTATTCTGGATCATTCGATTTGTAGAGTTTCAAAACATTTTGAGGAATTCAAGGAAGAGTGTGATGGATTGTCTATGGTTGTTTTTGGTGTTGAGGGTCTATGGAAATGAACTTTCTAAAAATTTCTCTGGATAACAATATTAATTAGGTAGGTCTCAATTTGGTTTTAGTGTTTAATAGTATAAATGTTTAGGGCTTGGTAAGTATTATTTCCTAACACATCTGTTTGTGGATTAACTATGTTGTTCCTTTCCTTTTTGTCTGTAATCTACAAACATATCTGTTAATCGATAAGATGAGCAAGTTTCTAATTGGTATTGTTACCTGAAGAAAAATCTAGAAAGTTCATTCCCCTAGACTTTGGATGAGGTGAGAATTCCTCAAAATATCTCTAGACCCTCCACACCCCAATTCTTCAAAATGTTCCAGAATACGTCCCTTCACCAATAAAAGTAGACAACTGCAAGCTGCCAAAAGTGCTGTTGCAAGTCCAAAAACAAGTGCAGCCCGACAGAAGACAAACCTTACGAGATGTTGAACACCAGCTTACTGACAACAAAGACACCTTCGTATAAATTCAATCCTCAAACATGTTCACCCTCGGCAGGATTACGTGGAGTCGGGCGAGGTGAGCCGCATTCTAGAGGGGAGGCTGAAGATCTTCATGGGACTGATCAACCTGCGGAAGATCTGCAACCACCCGGACTTGTACTCCGGGGGGCCTAAATTGTTCGCGGGGCAGAATGAGGAGGATCTGGCAGAGGAGGAGCGGTACGGCCACTGGTCCAAGTCAGGTGAGTAGCGAACAAAATCTAGAGAAAAATTGTTTAATGCATCATTGTAGTGACTGTTACAATGATGTTATAAATAGTAACTGTGTGTTAAGTAGTAATTGTCATGGTCAGTATTTAAACTACAAGAGACTTACTTAAACACTTTTTGTTCATGTTCTAAATTTACTTCTCACTGGAACGTTAGACGCTTTCAAACCACAATCGTTGCATGAAGTTCTACTACGGTGAACCCAAGGCAGAAAAGTAAGTCTCGCCATCCAGGTTAGCCTCCTTTCCTTTGGAAAATTTACTAAAGAATGTTGCTGGCAGGCAAGATGATCGTGGTGGAGACACTGCTCAAGATCTGAGCCGTCAGATGCTGTCCATCATGGAAGCGTTCGTGCGGCAGCAGGGCTACAATGTAGTACTGATTGTTAAATGTCGCTGGCAGGCAAGATGATCGTGGTGGAGACACTGCTCAAGATCTGGCGTCGGCAGGAGCACCGCATGCTGCTGTTCACCCAGAGCCGCCAGATGCTGTCCATCATGGAAGCGTTCGTGCGGCAGCAGGGCTACAATGTAGTACTGATTGTTGAATGTCGCTGGCAGGCAAGATGATCGTGGTGGAGACACTGCTCAAGATCTGGCGTCGGCAGGAGCACCGCGTGCTGCTGTTCACCCAGAGCCGCCAGATGCTGTCCATCATGGAAGCGTTCGTGCGGCAGCAGGGCTACAATGTAGTACTGATTGTTGAATGTTGCTGGCAGGCAAGATGATCGTGGTGGAGACACTGCTCAAGATCTGAGCCGTCAGATGCTGTCCATCATGGAAGCGTTCGTGCAGCAGCAGGGCTACAATGTAATACTGATTGTTGAATGTTGCTGGCAGGCAAGATGATCGTGGTGGAGACACTGCTCAAGATCTGGCGTCGGCAGGAGCACCGAGTGCTGCTGTTCACCCAGAGCCGCCAGATGCTGTCCATCATGGAAGCGTTCGTGCGGCAGCAGGGCTACAATGTAGTACTGATTGTTGAATGTCGCTGGCAGGCAAGATGATCGTGGTGGAGACACTGCTCAAGATCTTTCGTCGGCAGGAGCACCGAGTGCTGCTGTTCACCCAGAGCCGCCAGATGCTGTCCATCATGGAAGCGTTCGTGCGGCAGCAGGGCTACAATGTAGTACTGATTGTTGAATGTCGCTGGCAGGCAAGATGATCGTGGTGGAGACACTGCTCAAGATCTGGCGTCGGCAGGAGCACCGCGTGCTGCTGTTCACCCGGAGCCGCCAGATGCTGTCCATCATGGAAGCGTTCGTGCGGCAGCAGGGCTACAATGTAGTACTGATTGTTGAATGTTGCTGGCAGGCAAGATGATCGTGGTGGAGACACTGCTCAAGATCTGGCGTCGGCAGGAGCACCGAGTGCTGCTGTTCACCCAGAGCCGCCAGATGCTGTCCATCATGGAAGCGTTCGTGCGGCAGCAGGGCTACAATGTAGTACTGATTGTTGAATGTTGCTGGCAGGCAAGATGATCGTGGTGGAGACACTGCTCAAGATCTGGCGTCGGCAGGAGCACCGAGTGCTGCTGTTCACCCAGAGCCGCCAGATGCTGTCCATCATGGAAGTGTTCGTGCGGCAGCAGGGCTACAATGTAGTACTGATTGTTGAATGTTGCTGGCAGGCAAGATGATCGTGGTGGAGACACTGCTCAAGATCTGCCGTCGGCAGGAGCACCGCGTGCTGCTGTTCACCCAGAGCCGCCAGATGCTGACCATCATGGAAGCGTTCGTGCGGCAGCAGGGCTACAATGTAGTACTGATTGTTGAATGTCGCTGGCAGGCAAGATGATCGTGGTGGAGACACTGCTCAAGATCTGGCGTCGGCAGGAGCACCGCGTGCTGCTGTTCACCCAGAGCCGCCAGATGCTGTCCATCATGGAAGCGTTCGTGCAGCAGCAGTGCTACAATGTAGTTCTGATTGTTGAATGTCGCTGGCAGGCAAGATGATCGTGGTGGAGACACTGCTCAAGATCTGGCGTCGGCAGGAGCACCGCGTGCTGCTGTTCACCCAGAGCCGCCAGATGCTGTCCATCATGGAAGCGTTCGTGCGGCAGCAGGGCTACAATGTAGTACTGATTGTTAAATGTCGCTGGCAGGCAAGATGATCGTGGTGGAGACACTGCTCAAGATCTGGCGTCGGCAGGAGCACCGCGTGCTGCTGTTCACCCAGAGCCGCCAGATGCTGTCCATCATGGAAGCGTTCGTGCGGCAGCAGGGCTACAATGTAGTACTGATTGTTGAATGTCGCTGGCAGGCAAGATGATCGTGGTGGAGACACTGCTCAAGATCTGGCGTCGGCAGGAGCACCGCGTGCTGCTGTTCACCCAGAGCCGCCAGATGCTGTCCATCATGGAAGCGTTCGTGCGGCAGCAGGGCTACAATGTAGTACTGATTGTTGAATGTCGCTGGCAGGCAAGATGATCGTGGTGGAGACACTGCTCAAGATCTGGCGTCGGCAGGAGCACCGCGTGCTGCTGTTCACCCAGAGCCGCCAGATGCTGTCCATCATGGAAGCGTTCGTGCGGCAGCAGGGCTACAATGTAATACTGATTGTTGAATGTTGCTGGCAGGCAAGATGATCGTGGTGGAGACACTGCTCAAGATCTGAGCCGTCAGATGCTGTCCATCATGGAAGCGTTCGTGCAGCAGCAGGGCTACAATGTAATACTGATTGTTGAATGTTGCTGGCAGGCAAGATGATCGTGGTGGAGACACTGCTCAAGATCTGGCGTCGGCAGGGGCACCGAGTGCTGCTGTTCACCCAGAGCCGTCAGATGCTGTCCATCATGGAAGCGTTCGTGCGGCAGCAGGGCTGCAATGTAGTACTGATTGTTGAATGTCGCTGGCAGGCAAGATGATCGTGGTGGAGACACTGCTCAAGATCTGCCGTCGGCAGGAGCACCGCGTGCTGCTGTTCACCCAGAGCCGTCAGATGCTGTCCATCATGGAAGCGTTCGTGCAGCAGCAGTGCTACAATGTAGTACTGATTGTTGAATGTTGCTGGCAGGCAAGATGATCGTTGTGGAGACACTGCTCAAGATCTGCCGTCGGCAGGAGCACCGCGTGCTGCTGTTCACCCAGAGCCGCCAGATGCTGACCATCATGGAAGCGTTCGTGCGGCAGCAGGGCTACAATGTAGTACTGATTGTTGAATGTCGCTGGCAGGCAAGATGATCGTGGTGGAGACACTGCTCAAGATCTGGCGTCGGCAGGAGCACCGCGTGCTGCTGTTCACCCAGAGCCGCCAGATGCTGTCCATCATGGAAGCGTTCGTGCAGCAGCAGTGCTACAATGTAGTTCTGATTGTTGAATGTCGCTGGCAGGCAAGATGATCGTGGTGGAGACACTGCTCAAGATCTGGCGTCGGCAGGAGCACCGCGTGCTGCTGTTCACCCAGAGCCGCCAGATGCTGTCCATCATGGAAGCGTTCGTGCGGCAGAAGGGCTACAATGTAGTACTGATTGTTGAATGTCGCTGGCAGGCAAGATGATCGTGGTGGAGACACTGCTCAAGATCTGGCGTCGGCAGGAGCACCGCGTGCTGCTGTTCACCCAGAGCCGCCAGATGCTGACCATCATGGAAGCGTTCGTGCGGCAGCAGGGCTACAATGTAGTACTGATTGTTGAATGTCGCTGGCAGGCAAGATGATCGTGGTGGAGACACTGCTCAAGATCTGGTGTCGGCAGGAGCACCGCGTGCTGCTGTTCACCCAGAGCCGCCAGATGCTGACCATCATGGAAGCGTTCGTGCGGCAGCAGGGCTACAATGTAGTACTGATTGTTGAATGTCGCTGGCAGGCAAGATGATCGTGGTGGAGACACTGCTCAAGATCTGGCGTCGGCAGGAGCACCGCGTGCTGCTGTTCACCCAGAGCCGCCAGATGCTGTCCATCATGGAAGCGTTCGTGCGGCAGCAGGGCTACAATGTAGTACTGATTGTTGAATGTCGCTGGCAGGCAAGATGATCGTGGTGGAGACACTGCTCAAGATCTGGTGTCGGCAGGAGCACCGCGTGCTGCTGTTCACCCAGAGCCGCCAGATGCTGTCCATCATGGAAGCGTTCGTGCGGCAGCAGGGCTACAATGTAGTACTGATTGTTGAATGTCGCTGGCAGGCAAGATGATCGTGGTGGAGACACTGCTCAAGATCTGGCGTCGGCAGGAGCACCGCGTGCTGCTGTTCACCCAGAGCCGCCAGATGCTGTCCATCATGGAAGCGTTCGTGCGGCAGCAGGGCTACAATGTAGTACTGATTGTTGAATGTCGCTGGCAGGCAAGATGATCGTGGTGGAGACACTGCTCAAGATCTGGCGTCGGCAGGAGCACCGCGTGCTGCTGTTCACCCAGAGCCGCCAGATGCTGTCCATCATGGAAGCGTTCGTGCGGCAGCAGGGCTACAATGTAGTACTGATTGTTGAATGTCGCTGGCAGGCAAGATGATCGTGGTGGAGACACTGCTCAAGATCTGGCGTCGGCAGGAGCACCGCGTGCTGCTGTTCACCCAGAGCCGCCAGATGCTGTCCATCATGGAAGCGTTCGTGCGGCAGCAGGGCTACAATGTAATACTGATTGTTGAAAGTTGCTGGCAGGCAAGATGATCGTGGTGGAGACACTGCTCAAGATCTGAGCCGTCAGATGCTGTCCATCATGGAAGCGTTCGTGCGGCAGCAGGGCTACAATGTAGTACTGATTGTTGAATGTTGCTGGCAGGCAAGATGATCGTGGTGGAGACACTGCTCAAGATCTGCCGTCGGCAGGAGCACCGCGTGCTGCTGTTCACCCAGAGCCGTCAGATGCTGTCCATCATGGAAGCGTTCGTGCGGCAGCAGGGCTACAATGTAGTACTGATTGTTGAATGTTGCTGGCAGGCAAGATGATCGTGGTGGAGACACTGCTCAAGATCTTTCGTCGGCAGGAGCACCGCGTGCTGCTGTTCACCCAGAGCCGCCAGATGCTGTCCATCATGGAAGCGTTCGTGCGGCAGCAGGGCTACAATGTAGTACTGATTGTTGAATGTCGCTGGCAGGCAAGATGATCGTGGTGGAGACACTGCTCAAGATCTGGCGTCGGCAGGAGCACCGCGTGCTGCTGTTCACCCAGAGCCGCCAGATGCTGTCCATCATGGAAGCGTTCGTGCAGCAGCAGTGCTACAATGTAGTTCTGATTGTTGAATGTCGCTGGCAGGCAAGATGATCGTGGTGGAGACACTGCTCAAGATCTGCCGTCGGCAGGAGCACCGCGTGCTGCTGTTCACCCAGAGCCGCCAGATGCTGTCCATCATGGAAGCGTTCGTGCGGCAGCAGGGCTACAATGTAGTACTGATTGTTGAATGTCGCTGGCAGGCAAGATGATCGTGGTGGAGACACTGCTCAAGATCTGGCGTCGGCAGGAGCACCGCGTGCTGCTGTTCACCCAGAGCCGCCAGATGCTGACCATCATGGAAGCGTTCGTGCGGCAACAGGGCTACAGCTACCTGAAACTGGACGGAGGCACGTCCATCGCCGCGAGGCAACCGCTCATCAACAAGTTTAACCAGGTGGGGACTTTTGCGCTGACGCTGATGTAGTAATATCCAACCATGGAATTTGATTCCCCTTAAGGAAACGATATTCAAGGAAATGATATTCAAGAGTTTGTGGTTTGTAGAAACATTAAGAATTTTTAAAAACATATATGCCAGGTTTATTAAAATGTCATATTTAAGTACTGTATTACAATTATTATAGTTCAAACTAATCTCTGTATGAGCCCTTAAAAACACTAATATTGTAGGTCAATTTTCGTTTTTAGCGAATTTCCCATAGGGAATAAGCTATTACCGTAGGTCTCATGGTAAGACCTAAGCCCGGGACCACGTTACTTTTTCGTTTTGAGGTGCCCAGAGACCAAAAATAATAGTCATTAAAATTTTTATATATATATGTATGTATGTATGTATGTATGTATGTGTCCCTAGACACGATAACTCTCGTAAAAACGGTCCGATCGACACCAAATTTGGTAGAGATATGTAATCCTACGTTTATTTGGATGAGTTCGTAAATCAGACATATCGACCTACCGGAAGGGGTAGTTTTGGGGGGTTTTGTACCCCAAAAATGGGTTTTTTGCATTTTTCATATGTAAATTTAAAAAATTTAAAATTTTTATGTTGACCATTGGATTTAGCTTAAAAAAACACACAATTTAGTATTTTGAAGCTTCGCTCTATCTCCATTGGTTACCGAGATATTAAAAAGTCTAAAGACAGTACATTGTATTTTGGGGCTCCAATGTTAATCTTATGGAGAATTGGCATGTATTAATATTTCACTTATTAACCAATACTTTTCGATGAAACTTGGAATTCAGCTTCATTTGGTTGAGATTCATCCATTTATGGTAAAAAATCTAGGTTTTTGTGCTTATCATGGCAGCAAACCTGCATACTCTTTTCCCATGTTAATCATATGGAGAATAGGCAAACTCCTTTATCAATGGACAGATATTGATGAAACTTAGTACATGGCTTCATATGGTCGAAATAATTTTTTTTTTATGATAAAAACCTACTTTTAGTGTTCCCCATGGCAGCATACCTGCATACTCTCCCTATATTTATCATAAGGAGAATAGACATTTATTTCCCTATTTATGAGCATGTGATTTTATTTGTTTTACAGTTTTATGTGGTCAAAATTAATATTACTAATTTGGAAATTCGCTGAGTACGCAGGTCTGCTGCGACGGGGGGTATTTTCCTGTTAGGCCTTTTACTGTGTAAGGCACAATCTAAAGGTACTTTAGTAAATTTTAAAATGCTAAAAAATTAATGTACTTTCTATAAAAAACATTATAACAACCCTTTTTATGAGTTTTAAATATGTAAAGCAATAGTCTCAGAGCTTAATACTACTTTTTACCTTCTTTCCTTATACCATAGTACATGGAGAAAGTATTGTTGTATTCGTCAAAATTTTCGAATTTGAGTTGGTGGATTTATTTGTTTTGGTGCCCCCAAGTCCAAAAAAGTGGTTTTCAGAGTGATGTCTGTATGTGTGTCTGAATGTAAACAGAGCCGGAGAATGCCCCAATGGTCCGATTTTAATGAAATGTGGTAAAAATACATCCAAATCCACTATAATTTCAGGCATTTTTTCCATTTTTTTCGATTTTTATGTGAAGTTTACCCCTATAAACCCTCAAAAAACGTGAAAAATTCAAATTTTTCAAAAATAGCTCTTACGATTTTGGTTAAAATTTTGTGGTTTATTAAGATTGAAATGCTGAATAAAATGACACCTCCCGCATCTCCGAGAATATGCGTGTTCAAAAGTTTTAGAACAAAAGGGTTCAAATTTTATTTTTTTTAATTTTTAAAATAGCTGTTAGTTTAAAATAAACTTTACTTATCATCATTATATCAAGCTCAAAAAACTAAATAATCGAGTGCTTTAAATTATTGCTTTATGTCAAGTGCTTGCAGAGAAAATTCAATATTTTTTTAGCGGTAAACGCAATATGTTGATAAAAATCAAAAGAGCGCGGAGAGTCAAACCTGTTCTGCTCAGCTGGTAGCTATCCGACTGAGCAATCAAGGCATTAATGTTTAGAGGCTTTCAACATCTTTTTTTATATTTTTGGGAGAAAGTACGTGTCAGTTATCTGACATCTGGTACCGTTTTTTTTATAACATTGTTTGTAAACCATTTGTTATCTGAAAACAAGAAAAAGTGGCATTGACAGTCAAAGAAAAACATTGACAGTCAAATGTCAATTATTATATTCGTTTTGTTAATTTTTGTTTATTAATTGTGTCTGTAGCGTCAGCTGTTTTGTAAGCAGTTTATTTGTTTATATTTTGCTTGAGTCTTCGTCTTCATTTGTTGTTGTAAAATGGATTGTGGTGTTGATAGCTAATGATTTATGGAGTGATAGTACGGAATTATTAGTTTTTACTCCGCCAAACATTAAATGAGAGGCAGAAAATATGACATAAAATTTCCCGAACCCAGTTTTCCAACACTCTGATGGTTTAACTGACAAGGACTATTATTATCAGAAGTGAGACGAGGTTAAAATGTGTTTTGTGTGTGTTTTATACCTGAGAATTTTGACTAGGCTTATTTGTGTTTTGTTCTTTCTGATGTGTTCTATAAAATTGATATATCCTACCTTATGAGTGTGTTTGTGTTTTTTTTATTTAATGTGACTATCCAGCTTGTTGGAGCAAAGGATCATATGAATATAAAATTTTATTGTTATAGGCCTAGTTATTTGTTACTCGTGTAGGTGTAGGAAAAATGTTGTGTGCATCGAGGGACTAAAGTATGTTTTCTCCCTCTTAGTTCTCCTCTCCAACCATTTATTTCAATTAATGTGTACATCCAGTTCAATCCCTAGAGCACAGTTATACTAATTTTACAGTGGTAGAACTTTTATCTTGAATATCTATTGGTAGATTACCTTTTGTTCTCCAACTGTCTCCCGTGTTCCGCAGGACCCGTCGTACTTCGTCATGCTGCTCACAACTCGCGTCGGCGGCCTGGGCGTGAACCTCACCGGAGCTGACCGCGTGTTGATCTACGACCCAGATTGGAACCCCGCGACGGACACGCAGGCGCGTGAGCGGGCGTGGCGCATCGGCCAGGCGCGCAGCGTCACCGTGTATAGGCTCATCACTGCCGGCACGATAGAGGAGAAGGTCTGCGTGGTTCTCTACAATCGTAATATCTGTTCGAACAATTCATTAAAATTTTCTTACATATGATTCTCCAATAAATTTTTAGTTGAATGATATACTCATGTAATCTTGGGCCATTTTCTTCCAACTTCAATCCTATACTATAATACGAGCAATGTCTGAAGGGATGTGTGTTCCACGATCTTGAAATTTAGCGGGTAGATTTTGCTTAAACTTTGCATTTAAGAGTGTTTTGGCCCAAAAATAAGTTTTAAAACAGCCTCAATCCCAGAAAAAATCTAACTTAGTCTAAATTTAAGTTTAAAAATCGTAATTTTTTACATTGGTCTTATGGGTTGCTATTTTTGTACAGTAACCAAATAACAACTAAAAGTAAACAAAAATAAAGGAACATTAACTTTAAGCACTTTTTAAAACAGCTGTTATCTGTGAAGATTCTGGTAATAGCTTGATTACCATGACACTAAACAAAAGTAAATTAAAACCATCGAGCGAGGCTCGATTAACCTGGTACTGTAATCCTTAAATTGGTTAGTTTACAATGTTTTTGCCAGTCTGCTTAGGCTCATTTTCATTTTTGCTCAAATATTTGGCAATTTTATGTCAAATATTATCTCTTAAAACAAACTGAAAGAAAATCTAAAACTGTTCTGAAGGTTCTGGTCGATGCCATGGCGCTTAGCCCCTTGGAACCCAGTACACTTAACTGCTCTGGCAGACTTTCCGACTTATCCAGAATTTCGGGTTATCCAAGTCCAGGTTTGTGGGACTCTGCTGCATTTGCAAATACCTGGTTGCCAAGTATATTGTATGCCTACAGTCCATTGTAATTTGAGATATTACGCCTGCACGTGTGAATGACCTTTTGTTTTAATTTCAAATCTTCTCAGTTTGCAAATATAAAGGTGAAATTTAACTTATACCCCTCTATCGGCAGATGTACCACCGTCAAGTGTTCAAGCAGTTCCTGGTCAACAAGGTGCTGAAGGATCCACGCCAGCGGAGGTTTTTCAAATCCAACGACCTCTACGAGCTCTTCACACTGAAGGAGACAGACGTCGACGGAAGCACCGAGACGGCGGCGATATTCGCCGGAACTGGCTCCGAGGTAAACCAAACAAACTTAAATAGTTTAACTTGAGTCTGACAAAAATAGACCTCAAAGCAGAGCAGAACATCAGGCAATAATGACTGTGACCATCACTGAAAAATTGTCAAGATTTATTTATTTATAAATTCAGAACATTACAAGCACTGGCCTCGATAAGTTAACTACTTATCATCGTGGTACAAACCTAACAAAAATTTAACAACAATTTATTACCACCTATATATTCATAAGACTAAACGTGGTGTGGCATAAGGCTGGCCTACCAATACTACATTATACAATGGCATAATGCAATTACATGAATCTATGAAAAATACCCGCCCAGCATCAATGCAAACTATTTTTAGAGTTTTAGAGTGGCAGCAGTGCTCTCCCCACCAAATCAATTGCTCTAAACAATCACTTGGAAATGTCGGTTTCGGCTGGAATAAAAACAGGGTGTCCAGCGTTCTGGAAATTTCTGGCAATCTGGAATTAGTAGTGAAATCAGATAATGGTCTTGAAAAGGCTGAATTAGTATAGATATTTGGCCTAAGGTCTAGATAAACTAAATTATTTTGTATTCATAGCAAAAATTTGGAAAAGCAATGATATGTAATTATCTTATTTTGCTCCCTGGGCAACTCCATAAATTATTGATCAAAACATTTACCCACTCTAAATTTTTGGGTTTGGGGGGAAGTAATTAACATTGAAATAAATTATTAATTCAAGTATTTTTTTTTTCAAATTTACGTTTGAAAAGTAAAGTAGGTTAGGTATTGTTTTCCATGAAATTTAGGGTTAGTAATAAAGTGTTCTTAAAAACTGATGTGGACTTTTGAGATCGCTAGTTTTGCTTGATTTAATTCATGATTTAAGGTAAGTTACATTTAACAAAATCTCTCTTGGCTGAACACCAGTCTAGGCCGTTTTTGTTTTTAGGTAAACTTATTGCCTTACAATGCTTTTTTTAAAGGTCTATGTGGATGGACCGAAAATTCTTTTTTTTATCTGGGATTATAGTATTTTATTCTGTTTGTTAAAAAACTGCACTCTATGGCAAAAGTTTGATAGTAAAAGTTACCTGAAGTTTACATTTATTATATTTACTGGATGCTGGTTGTGGAATATTTATTATGACGCTGGATATGGAGACGTCATAAAAGGCTTAAAAAGTCTGAAATAAGTCATGAATTTGGATTATGAATTTTTCTAGGCACCATGTAAAAAATAGTTTGACTTCTTTATGGCATTTTTTATAAAATTAATCATTTATCACATTCATCATTACGTAACCCTCTTTCTAAATTGGGATAATGTAAGATTATTGTTATAAATGCAGAAAGTTTTTGCCTTAATTATTTTCTTTAGAGAAAGATGAATGTGTTTTGCTTTGAGGATACTATGTCACTAAAAAAGCTAACCTTTGAAAAAATGCATTTCATGTCATATATCAACAAAACTCTATAAATTGTTAATGGATGAAGTGATTCATCTTTTAATTAGAGGTCTGCGGGTACCCGAAAATTCGGGTAACTCCGGGTATTAGCGTGAACCCGAGTGGACGGGCGGGTTTGACACGCCACGGGCTTTATTCGGGCAGGCTTTTATTTGAAGCCGGGTCGGGCGGGTGCCTGATGCCCGAATTATATCGGGTTGTAGGTACCCGACAGGACATTAAAAACAAACCCGGGTTTTTAAAACTATTTTACAGCCAAAATTTGTGAATTACAACGTTCACGGAATAAATTTACATCGTTGTTCCACACACTATTTTAGACTAGTGGTCATAACTGTCAGTCATTTCTGAGGTGGATGTGGATGAACTGGAAATACCTTAGCTTACTAGTCGCGACACTCACACATGAAAATGTGGCTTCTGAAAGAAGCTAGCGGTCTCTGGTGTCTAGAAACGTAAGCAATTTTGTTTTGTTGATAATTTGGTGCGCCATATTTCATGTTCCATTTAAAACTAATAACATTTTGATCATGAAAGATTGTATTTGACGTAGGAACATTTGTATTTATTAGTACAGTACTATTTTATGCCCAAAAAATAGTTGAAACAGCATTTAATCATTTGTTGCAAGCCTAGACACCAGTAGCGCTAGCATACTTTTCTTACTCTAACCTAAAGGAACTGCTCAGTGTCGTGACCGACTCACACTCTTAGGCCAGAAAGATAGACTGTGTCGTAGCCAATACCGTCACCAACTGTACAAACCGAAATCAAGGTAGCAGTGGCTTTGGTACTATTTACACGATAACCGGTATATAGCAAGAGCAAAATCATTGACTTTAGCAAAATGTTTTCAAAAGTAAATAATCTCTAGAGATTAGTGTTTGCATTATTTTTACAATACAACATTTATCAGTGTATATATTTTTTTACCAAATATATAATTAATATATGACTATTCGGTATAATTGGTTTTATTGCCGAATTATTTCTCATCCCATCTTGCAATTGTCAAAACATTCAAGATTTTTCGATAACCAATGAAAACAATTTCTTGGATAATGTAACAATTGGATATCCATAGTCAATGGTTGGATACTTCATAGAGAGATTTCTTCATTCTCTATGTAGTTTTATAGTTACGGTACTCCATGTTTGTCGTATTAGTGGTATGACTGGTATGGCGCGATTCGATTTGTCTTCTGCCTTGATGATTTGATGGATGGTATTCCTCTCGCTCTTTTGTGTTACTTAAGTGATGTTGGATTTTTCCTGATATGAAAAATAAATATTAAAAAGCCACGGAATTAATTGAGAGAATGCTAATGTCAGTGTATCCACTAACAATACTACTAGCTACTAGTGAAACCAAAGATTTGGGAAGTGTAAAATGTCGCAGATGGGCATTCATCTGCTATTTGGAATCACTCAAGCAAAGAAACAAATTTGCCGAAAGTAATCCAACAGAAATGAAATGCAATTATTTTAAGTCTGTTTTGAAAATAGGATATGGCAATATTGGGAAAGGATAAGTTTGAGAATAATCACATAATCTTTTCATAACAAAATAACTTTGTGTATTATTAGGCCTACAGAAAAATAGGCTACAGTATGAAAATTTGCATCTAGGGTATTTTGACATTTATAAAAGTGGTTTTCATTAAGTTTCAACAGTGTACAATATAATTTGAATGTTTGTCATGTTTGTTGAAAAAGTTAACATTGGGTAAAGTAACTTAGGACTAAAGAACCCTTAGCTTAATAAGTTATTGGCTCAGGAGAATTTTTTATCTTTTTATACTAGAATAAAATACATTATAGTTTTTTTAACTTTTGTTAGGCCTAGGCCTAACTTGGTAGGTGGAAGGTTTTTGCCTTGTATTTATTAATACTATACTTAAGCTTAGTAGGCACATCAACAGTTATTTTAAAATGAAATAATTTAGGCCTAAAATTTTTTATACAAGTAGCGAAGCCGACCCGAAGTTTTATTCAACTTACAATACCCGAGCCCGACTCGAGTTCTTTTAACATACATAGGCTAGGTTACCCGAACCCGACCCAAGATTTTTTTAACTGACACACCCGAACCCGACCCGAATTTTCTTTAACTTATAATGTTCAAGCCCGACCCGACCCGAAAATTCATGTTAATCTTAATCTACTACCCGACCCGAAATTGACCCTACTTGAAAAATCACTACCCGCAGACCTCTACTTTTAATGTAATTCTACTGCAACTGTTAATCCTAGGCAATCATTGACCTTGTATCAAGTAATGTGTTCTGCTCACTTCAATGTCAGTGATTAGCTCATGCAGTAATGTTCTTCACCCTGCAGAAGACGTACTTTCCTGTGGTTTATCAAGTTTTTGTAAGGTTAACCTCAGTTTTGACATAAACTCACTTTTGGTTTTAAGAACTTTTTGCGTTTAAAAATTCCAAAAAGACTAAAATGAATATTGTGGAAGGGCTTTCTAAGGTAAAAGTAATTTAAGAAGTCAAGTGGTAAAAATTTTAGTTTTTATAAAATAAAAATCGTTGTAAAAATTTGTATTGATGTGATATAGTTATTTTTGCATTTATTACTTTCAAAATCACTTTAAGTAATATAATTTCAGGTTAAACTGGACCCCACAAAGAAGTATAAACATCGTCGAGTCGAGCCAAAATTGTCCGCTGAAGCACCAGCGCTCACATTCTCAAGGAAAACAGCTGAGAAGAAAAAAAAGTTGGAGGATAAAATGAAAGAAGGCACTAAGGGGAGAGAAAAAAATGAAAGCAGTGGTGGAGTAAACTTTTCTGATGATAAAATAGAAAGAATGAAGAAACTTGCTCATATGTTGAGCCAAAAAATTGCTGGTAAGTCACCTGAGAAAGATGAAAAAGAAAAACCAAGCGTTGAACAAAAATCTGCTGATATCGATGAAACTAAACGGTCCAGTAATACAAATGGATCTTTGGTAACAAATTTGGCATCTCCTAGTACAAGTAGTGGTAGTGGTTCAAATAAACAACACAAAAGCAAACACAAAGAGAAGAAGAAGAAACGGAAGGATGCCAAATTTGAGGGCGAAACAGTTCCTCATTTAGTGAAAGCGGGTACTTCAAAAGCATCGACTTCTCAAGAAAACGAAGAGGAAGGAAAGAACTATGCGACCCAGGACGAATACGTTCTTCAAAAGTTGTTTGCAAAGTCAGGTAAGCGGATGTTGGTTTTAAACCATGTCATTCTCAGAAGATTAACTGTTCTTTCTCTGGACCACTTGACTAGAATGTCATCTTTGCCTTAAATTAAAATAGTCTTAAAAAATTGATTATTCTTATAATTTCACATAGCAAAGACTTTGGTCTCATGTAATCTTCAATTGGGCATGAGATTAAAATTTATCTGTATTTAAAATTATTAACAAAACTGTTTTCCTTATAATTTTAAAATGTTATTCTTATTCCTGTACATAAATTGAATCAAATGTTGAACTCCAACGGCTGATATTATTGGAAAATTACGATTTTTATATAACCTTTGATTCCGTCTCTATTATGGACGTTTTTCTGAGATTTTATTATTTTGTTTACAGAAAATGTTCCATTTGTGTTTCCGCTATTTAATTCCATCGCTAGCAAACACTTTCCACAGTGATTTTTAATCGCCTAGCAAACAGGCAGTACATGCATTATTTATGAATTTCGCCTATTTAAAAAAATTTTCAAACCGAATAGGGTCCAGCCAAGATTAGTTTTTACTTAAAGGCATTGACTGAATATAATTCTCCAAAATTGTTAATAAAGTCTTTTTCTAACACTTTGTATGATCAGTTACACATTAATCATATCAGTGTTTCGGCAGAAACAATTTTTCTTACTGAAACATTCAAGTATCATTTGTATCTCATCTGTACCAAACTGTCGCACCACTGTTGCTACTGTGCTCGGTTGCCCCTGCAGGCCTCCAGACGGCCATGCGTCACGACACCATCATGGAGGGGGGCCCGGCCGACTACGCCCTGGTCGAGGGGGAGGCGGAGCGCGTGGCCAAGCAGGCCGTGGAGAAGCTGAAGGAGTCGCAGCGTGAGTGCTGGCGCGCCACCGCCGGTGTGCCTAGCTTCACCGGTGTCAACGGCGCACGCAACTTCCAGCCAGCCAAGTGAGTAGCACCACAAAATACAGACAAAAGTACCGTAAAACTCTACAAACTCGACATATTTTGGATTGGTCAAGTTTGGTGGAAGCTGAGTTTCCCAGAGCTTTTTAACCAGCGATTGCCATGTAACACATGCTATCAATCATGATCAGACTGCGGAAAACTGAAAATACCGATCAGAAATGTAATGTTATCGGTCAACGATGATCATAATGTCGAAAAGCGGCCACAACCCTTACAAAATCATATGTAAAGACTGTTGATTTCAATGTCTACGGTTGTGATGCCAATAAAAGTAAAAAATAGCAATTAGCGAGTGAGATGCATTTTCAAACCTTTTTGGCACCATGAAATTTGTTGAGTTTGTGTGGTTTTTTAATAACCTAACCTACTTTTGGGCCCACCAGATGAGTGGTACCAAGAAATCTAGAATGAGAAGGAGGTAGGTGACATCAACAAAAACAATAACAAAATCGATGACATCAAAGGTGCAGCACTTAAAGGCCAGCCACACACTGCAACAGACGAGGCGAGGCGAGGCATTTTGACTAAAGGCGTCTTGAGTGACAGAGGAAGCATTGGCGCTTATGGAGCCCCACACACTGCAAGAGGCGAGGCGAGGCGAGGCATTTTGACTAAAGGCGTCTTGAGTGACAGAGGAAGCATTGGCGCTTATGGAGCCCCACACACTGCAAGAGGCGAGGCGAGGCGAGGCATTTTGACTAAAGGCGTCTTGAGTGACAGAGGAAGCATTGGCGCTTATGGAGCCCCACACACTGCAAGAGGCGAGGCGAGGCGCGAAGACGCGGACAGGCGTCTTTAGTCAAAAAGTGCAGCAGGCAAAAATTTCGTTTCGTCGACAGTCACTAACAGTCAAGGCGTCCTGCGCATGTGCAAAGTCACGTGACACCCCTCACTCACCAGCTGTCGTCTGTCTGTTTACAACCATTTTTTTATAATCAGTTTTTTACATTTACATTTTTAACGTAATTTTCACATAAATATATTGTTCTTTTTACCTTTTTTCACATTTAAAATTATCACATTATTTTTGACGTGAAAAAATATTCTTATATAATTTCTTATATAATCTTACATAATTTTTATATATTTCTCGTAAAAACGTGATTTTCACATTTCGTGCCGATTGGGCATGATAAAAGTCTCTTCCTCCTCATCCATCATAAAACTTACAGCAGAGACACTAGTCACCTGTTTTGCAAGAAACCACTCCCTTTGAATGGACTTTGAAATCGCGCCAATTGACTTGCCTCTTTGCCCTATGCTGTGTGTGTCCGCTTCGAGACAAGGCAAGTCAAGTGACTTGCCTCAAGTCGCCTTGCCTCGCCTCGTCTGTTGCAGTGTGTGGCCGGCCAAAATATTCAAAGCAAACCACTCATGTGTCAAGATAAAAAACATGACGTCAAAGATGCAGGAGATACTTTAAAATGCTTCAATCAGCTTTTTGTCACAACGGTTTGTTTTAGATTCATTGAGTCATTGAGTGGTACCAACTACCACTGCTTCCCCCGTATAGTTTTCTCTCACTTGTGAGTCAGTGGCATTTATTAGCGGTCCAATAATTTATTTATGAATCCACCCAGTCTATGGGAAAACTGGCTGAGCCTTCTATACTATTTTAATGTAAAAATATGAGGTTTAAGTTGCAAATTTACCAATACTAGAGATCTGCTCACTGGTGTAAATTCACCCAAAATGTCATTTGATCTGGGCCCAATTATTCTATAACTGAAACATCTGTTCTTCCCGTTTTGCCGGCATTTGTTATTACGACAGCTGTCTAATGATACAATCAATTGCCCTCCTTTCACAAGGTTAACTTTCAATGTTTGAAGACCTGTAGGGCGTAGTTGAAATATAATGGAATTGTGCTCATTTACAGGCCATTATGTTTCTAACTGTGTGTGCTGATGTCTCCTAGATGATGTACAAAAGCTGAGAAAAAAGGAGGAAAAAACCCTGCTTTCTATTAATACATAGATGAGCCCTTACTTGTTTTTCATTTATAAATATAAGTGATCTATTAAAAAAATCAACTGTGATATGTTAAAACACAATGAAAAAAACATAGTTACCATATTTCGTGTACTGTAAGAACAGAGCTTTTTTTCTATTAAATCCTTTTGCATTTTTTTTTTTAAATTCATTCCAATCACTTTATTTAACAAATAGAGTATTTAAATTTTAGAAGGGTTAACACCTAACTTGTTTAATTATTCTTGGGGTGTTGAAATTTAAGTTTCTCAGTCTAGATTTACCAACTGAACACTGAGTTTTGGTTGCTATTTAACATCACCGAAAATATTGAAAAAAATTGATTGAAATTTAATCAAGAGTTGTCTAAAGTGGTAATGTTTTTGTTCCAGAAAGAGGTTTGGAAGTGGTAAGACGTCCATCGACGCCATGAGCTCTAATGAAATCCTGGAACAAATACGCAAACGCAATGGAATCGTGGATGCCAAAGACAAGGATTTGAGTTTGGTCGAAGACATCAGACAGTTTGTATCATCCAACGGAGGAACAGTCAACACAAATCAGCTGATCAGCAGGTGAGAAACAGCTGTGAGTGATTGATGAGCATGTGGAGTTAGTGAATTTTTTTTGTCAGTGGTACATTTCGTAAAGCAATTTGTTTGTGTCATTGATTCAATTGGAAGGCTGATTGCTTTCAACCTCACAATCACTGTCAACATTTAATAGAGATATAAATATGGCCAGTGTCAAATATTAAATATAGTAGACATGAGGAATTTAACTGAGGACCGTTGCTATCTATTGGTACATAAAGATGGCCTACATCCCTGTGTTGAGGTTCATCTGTTCGTCTGCAAGGATGGCTTTATTAAAAAGATATTTTCATTGACTATATACACTAACTTTGATTTCTCATAGCATTAATGTTTGAAACCAATTTACAGTGGTGCGATCTTCTGTGGCAGACATAAATTACAAGTCACATGATAGTACTTAAAATTAGTAAATCAGAATTGCCTCTCTTCTAAACCAAGGATGAAACATTTTATAACTGAGGGCTGAGTGTTATGTTTATGTCATGATAAAGTGCTTTTACAACACTGGAAATCTTGCTGAAAATTTACATTCCATTGAATGCATTGAATGCTCTGTTGTGGTGAACTCAAATCTTCCAAATTTTGGCATCAAACTAAATGCATTGGATGAGAAGTCTATTTACGTTGGTGTAATATAGTCAATTCGTCAATTGTATTTTACACTTATGTCATATTTCAACAATTTTTGTGACACATTATGTTTTGACTCTGATAGTCTATTATTGTTTTTAATGTAGATCCACATACTTTGGCTGGGTAGCTGAGTGGTTATATAGAGCTCGCCGTTTATATCTTAAGGTTGCTGCTTCGATCCTGAATCCATCTGCCTTTGGTCAATGGGCATAATAAATTAATGATCCTGACAAATGAACCAGCTGCTGTTTGTCAGGAACAAAGCTACACCTCATATGATCCATCTTACTCACCCTTCTGTCATACCTTAAAATACTCACCATTGTCGGTGATTCAAGAAAGTATCTAAACTCTCTAAAGCGACCATTACGGAATCAGGCCAAGGTCAAACTACCTGAAAGGTCTGTTAAAGTGTGCAAATATCTAAACATGAAAAATATTTCAAGTAAATTTGATGTTATATTTTATATTTTGGATACCGTTCTATATTAGTAGGTAACAAGGATGGGAGCGGAAGTCTCACGATTCTTAGAAATTTTTTAATATTTAAGGCAGATAAGCCAATTTCCTTTATTTTGTTTTGACTTGCGTTCCTGGGGGGTTAATCTGGAGTCAGTTAAGTGAGAGGTTAGAGTAACTATAAGATATTAATTTGTCTGGGTTACTCCAGGTTTGAAGGGAAACTAGAGGAAGGAAGTTCTCCAATTTTCAAGAGCCTCCTCAGCAAAATATGCACATTTTACCGAGCGCCAGACAAGCTGGGATATTGGACACTGAAAGAGGAATTCAACTGGTGATGTACACTTGTAAATAAACAGCTGCGTCCAAATGTGTTCCTTCAAATTAGTATTAGTCGTAATTTAATTTTTTTCAGGTGGAAGTTGTCTGTGATATATTTTCTTATTGTTTGTTTGGTTTTAATTTTTTTATATTCATATTTGTTGAAATTTATTAGTACTTATTAATTGATGAATACCCTGCTTAACTGGAATGTTTGTCAATCAAAGCAAAAGGGCGAGAAATGGCAAAGCAGTAGTTAGACAAGGGACAAAGACTCTTGTAAGGTTTACAAATCATCCCTCAAAAATATTAAACCAAAACAAAAGGGCGAGAAATGGGTAAGCAGTAGTTAGACAAGGCACAAAGACTCTTGTAAGGTTTACAAATCATCCCTCAAAAATATTAAACCAAAACAAAAGGGCGAGAAATGGGTAAGCAGTAGTTAGACAAAGCACAAAGACTCTTGTAAGGTTTACAAATCATCCCTCAAAAATATTAAACCAAAACAAAAGGGCGAGAAATGGGTAAGCAGTAGTTAGACAAGACACAGACTTATCTTTACAAATCATCCCTCAAAAAATATTAAACCAAAACAAAAGGGCAAGAAATGGGAAAGCAGTAGTTAGACTTTTAAGGCACAAAGACTCTTGTAAGGTTTACAAATCATCCCTCAAAAAATATTAAACCAAAACAAAAGGGCGAGAAATGGGTAAGCAGTAGTTAGACAAGACACAGACTTATCTTTACAAATCATCCCTCAAAAATTATAATCGATTACTTTGAAAGGAACCTTCTAAATGAACCTTTTGAGGGTTCAGTAATTCCATTTTAAATTTGAACTTGTATGGGAAACTCGTAATGTGTTTGTGTAAACAACCTTGAATGAATAATTTGGAATAGTCAGGCCATGCCCCTTTATTCCAGTTAGGCTGGGTTTTACTTCAAGTAGCCTACTTTTTTCAAGTTATGAACAATCAATTGTTCCTCGTCGATTACATATTTTAGATGAGCGCAAATATATTTTTAATGTAGTTATACAATATTGTTGTGCCTTACTTAGTCGTGAGGTAAGGCCAGCAATAAGTATATGGGTCATAACAAATTCGTGATGTAGATAAATCTTTTACTGTTTTTCCATGACGGGTTAAAAAAATGAAGCTTTACATTCGTAAAGAGATAGTGTGTTGTTCAGTAGAAAATATGGTTTCTTTAACGTTGCATTTAACAAATTGTTCCTTCAACCAATGGAGAAACTCGTCCTTATTAAACTGAATCTTATGCAAAAAAGTGTCCTAAGAAATCACTTTTTCAGAAGTTCAATGTATTAAACTCAGATTAATCAGTTTTATATTAACATTTTATTTTTAAATAGTTTGATGAAATAACAAAATGAGCACAAACACATAATGCATTTATTGTGTTTACGTATTTTTAATTTCAGTATTATATAATACTTACTTTATATTAAATACGAAGTTGTATTCTTGTTAAGTGAGGTTTATTTTTAATATGAATAGTTACACATAGCCATCACAGTTCTTAAACCAGCTTCTCAGCACAAATTCTTGCAGAAACACTATTTTATTAATTAAACTTGCATTTACCCTCAGTTATTTCCAGCAGAGGGACATGAGACTCTGGTTAAATCAAATATGTAGGACTCATTCATTGATACAATTTTGAGAATGCTAAATGTTTAGTATTTCTTCAAGACCGGAAATAAAATACGAGAAAGTTTACATGTCTTTTTATAATCAAAGAAATATTGTACTATTTTATAATACCTCTCACAGTTGTGAGGCTAATAACTTACAAATACGTTACTTAATACTTTAAAAAGTAGTTTTATACACATATACTGGTAAATTTATAAAAGATTATTGTTTAAGACTTTGTTGTTGAAAATAAATTTTTGTTTAAATCAGTTTTGTTCCATTCCTACACTTTTCCTTCTTCAACAACTCGTCAGATGTAGCATAATCAATCAACGGAGGTCACCACTGCTACCAAACCTCCTGCGGGTACGAGCAAACTGTTACGAAGCAGTGTCAGCTCAGAAAAGTAATATATTATTTAAATCTATTATATATAATATCTATTTAATATATTAATATTATATACAGGGTGTCCAGCTTCCACCTTTACAAACTTTTCCTGGTTATTAATCATGCCAAAACAAACAGAAAAATCACATAAACATATGTCCTAAATTGCTTTGTTAAGCCGCTAGCCGCCATTTTGTTTTTTACTTTTTACACTTGAGAATTTTTATTTCCGAAACTGGTTGTTATATTGAGTTCATATTTGGCATGTACCTTAATCACAACAATATTCATTTTTAGAAAAAATATTATTTTCCTCCACCTACTATCTAAAGCCGTATTTTACTCCTTGGAATAGAGTAGTAAAGTACTAATTTCTATCCCATGTGACTTGGATACTTAATCTTTCTACCTAGGGAAAACTCGAGTTTTTTCGTACCACGGGGCTAAAGTTGGTTACATAAGAATAACATTAAAAGAGAGATTAAAAAGAACATGAGCCACAGTCAGCTGTTACTTGTATTTGTTTCGTTACTCATTGTTGACGAATAGCAGCTGTAGCTGCTGCTCACCCACTGCTGACCATTCAGTCAGCAGTGGGTGAGCAGCATCTCTAGTATTAGAGATGGCCGTGGCAGTGTAGGTGTTTGTTTACATTTTGCTTGGGAAGGCTATTAACCTAAGAAGTCCAAAACATAAGTGTAAAACTTTTGACTAGGCTTAAATTATATTTTGTTTTTTTCGTGTTCTTCAAAATTGATATGGCCTACCTTGTGTGTTTTTTTATGTTGATGTGACAGATCCAGCTCGATGGAGCAGGGGATCATATGAAGGTAAAGTTAAATTAACTACGGTAGGCCTATTAGGACTAAATTTTATTCGTGTAGGTGGAGGAAAAATGTTGTGTGCATCAAGGGACTAAAGTACTTTTCTCGCTCAGGGAAATTGTCGCCCTCGGCTTCGCCTTCGGGCGACAACACTTTCCCTTCAGGGAGAAAACATTGTACTTTAGTCCCTAGAAGCACAAATAACTATTTTATTCCATGTATATTTTCAAAATGGCGGCCATAAAAATTTTTAAACTCAAATATCTCAAAAACTAAAATTTATAAAAAGGTTACTCGAGACAAAAAAGTTGACAAATTAAATTATCCAAACAGTCATACCAAGTTTGTAAGGATCCGTCAACAAATAACGGAGTTATTGTGGTTTTTCTGCAGAAAAACACTGATTTTGCACTATGATTCATGCCAATTTTAAGAGAAAAATCTCAATAACTCCGCTATTTGCTGGCGGATCCTTACAAACTTGGTATTACTGTTTAGATCATTTAATCTGTCAACTTTTTTGTGTCTTGTAACATTTTTATAAATTTTACCGTTTTTGAGATATTTGAGTTTGAAAATTTAAAATGGCCGCCATTTTGAAAATATAAATCGAATAAAAATAATATTTTTTCGAAAAATGAGCATTGGTGTGATTAAGGTACATGCAAAATATGAACTCAATAAGACAACCCCTTACGGAAATAAAAATTCTTAAGTGTAAAAAACAAAATGGCGGCTAGCGGCTTAACAAAGCAATTTAGGACATATGTTTATGTGACTTTTTCTGATTGTTTTGGCATGCTTAACCTGGAAAAGTTTGTAAAGGTGGGAGCTGGACACCCTGTATAATATATTATATCTTTCTTCTATATACAATACGTGAAGGCGTTTTTTGTGAACACAACTCCTCCCATATTTCTGGACCAATTGTAACGTTTGAGGTGTCAAAAGAATGATCTCAGTTCGTAGTTTTGAAAATATGGTTTTAGATTTTTGTTTTTTTAATTCTGAAGCCCTAGGGAAGCCCTTAAAGTTTGATTTTTGTCCATAAGATTAACATGGGGCAACTTTTATTGAATTGCAAAATAAAACAGCTGTTGATTGTCAAACACGTTATAAAAGCTAGCTGAATAGAAGCCAAGGAACCTAAAATAAATAAAGAGAAGGTAGGGGTCAAGACAAGGAACGCTCTCTATCCACCAGGTGTTATTTTGCACCTATGACGTCATCATTAGCATTAACAGTATTAGTAAATGGTGATGTCATGGGTGCAAAAGAAAACTTGATGCATAGAGGGCGTTGCATGTCTTGACCCCTACCTTGTCTTTATTTATTTTAGATTCCTTGAATAGAAGAAATGTATACAGAACCGAATAAGTAGGGACATCCCATGTTAAAAAATTTTAGTTTTGCCCCCGAAAATCAGAGGAAAATAAAGCGCTGATGCTAGGATTACTTCTCCTTACTGTCACGGGAAGCACTCTTTCTACCTCTCAAATGTCAAAATGGGCATATTTGTTTACAAAAAATCAAAACAATAACAATCCTCTGTAAAATTATTCTAGTCATCTGTTTCCATTCAACCAATCAGCATAATCCTTACCATCTTGGTGGTGCTATCTGTTTTTCAGGGGCGGCGGTCTCACTTCCCTATAAGGATGTCCCTACTTATTCGGTTCTGTATACATTGATAGAAGTAACTGAACTACTGGTATTGAAATAAATATCAGCACAATTCCATACTTGAATACAAGGAGTGTCTATGTGTGGAACAAATTGTGTGTTTTACCTTTTCCTCAAAATGTATAAATAACTTCTTGATCAGCATCATACGTGCTGGTACTGATATTCAGGTTGAAATAATAATAAAACGTCTTCCAACACTACTCGATATATTTACACTTATACTGTAAATGTTTTACAAGACGGTAAATATATATAAAAGATCTTATAATGGCGATCGATTTCGACCAGTCACACCGGTCATCATCAGGCAAAATCCGAGACTGAGAGAATCAAGAACGCCAAGGAATGAAGGACACCATCTTGATTCTCTCAGTCTCGGATTGGGCCTGATGATGACCGGTGTGACTGGTCGAAATCGATCGCCATTATAAGATCTTTTATATATATTTACCGTCTTGCAAACAATTACAGTATAAGTGTAAATATATCGAGTAGTGTTGGAAGACGTTTTATTATTATTTCAACCTGAATATCAAAATGTATAGCTGGTAGATTTGGCTTGAATTTTGTTTTTATGTGTATTTAGGCACAAAAATAAGTTTAGTAACTTAATTCCAGAAAATTCATTTTCATGTTATCAGATTGGTATTGAAACAACGCCGAAAGTTAACAAAAATTCAAATAGAACACCTGATGTTTCACATAAGTTTTCCAACTGCTGTGAACAAGGAAAAGGGATAGTTGGTTGTCGGTGTAAATTTACCTGTTTACTGTGATATAACAAATTTAATGCAGAATTCTACACATATTAAAACACCTGTTTAAAAGAGACAACATTTAAAAGTTTTAACCTCCAGTATAGATACCAAGCTTATTGCAAAAGTGGTTTGTATAAAGAGAAATTTCAACCAAAATATTAATGCCACATCAAACCCAAATGGGCAATACCAACAAAGATGTAGATTTTCTTAAATTTTGTGATTTCTTTGTTTAAAATCTGTAATGCCATGCAAAGATAAGTTAAAGAGGATTCAATCCATTATAAATAGTAATAGTGTTAGCTTATTCACTATGTCAACTGCAGTGAGAGCTGCATAGCTCATACAGGACCGGGGAGTTGTAATTAAATATTGATTTTTCTTTACGTTTTTTGTGTGATGAACTATCTAGGTCCAACATCTGTGAATTCATTCTAAATTTTATTTGATTTTTTAGGCAGAGTCTAAGACAAATCTGTATAAGAACCATCACATAATCCTGGCTAAATTGGACCTAAGAACAACCACCAATTCTCAACACTATCACATTGGGAAGTTGGAGAATTATTGAAGAAGATCGACTAATGAAATACCAATACGGTGTAATCTGATTTTCAAAACAATTTAATTTTCATTTAAAGTACTCTGTACATTACCATGGAGCAAGGTTTCATCACCAGGTATTCTTGAAAAATGCAGCGCATTGCACTGCACGGGCCCCCTAGTATAATATATTACTTCTCTGTGGTGTCAGTACAAAAGTTTGCTTACACAGTTCAGGTGTGCCGGTTCAACTCAAGGTCTGCAGAGGAAAAAGCATAGCTTCTTCCTAAGGTCAGCTGAATAGTTATTTTTTGTGTTCCGGATATGAAGCGTCAAAACTAAAACGGAAGTCAAGTTGCGTTATAATATTTACCATTACACAGCTGATTGAAAATAGAGAATGAAGCAGTCTTGCCATGGGTACGATATTTATCGTAACAACACCATATTCATATTACTCTATTTTACATTAGGAGTATTAGTTAATAACAAACCATTAGGTAATGACCAAATTAACAATTTTCAATCAAGGTAAATCTAAAACCATAAATTCTACCCTGGTTTGCTTTGAAATTCCTTATTTTAGTAATAGTTGAGACAAAAAATCTCCAACGCAAACGAGAATGATTGTTGTTTCCTGCAGCGTTGGCAACACTTGCAGGTAACAAAGAGTAAAATGTTGGTTTTTTAACACTTTTTTAACCAACAAAACCTCTGTGGCGACATCCACGGATGTCGCAGGAAGTGACACCATTGCTCTTATGGGATGTAGCTCACCTGGCCCTGGCCTACAGTCATCTTGGGTCCGACTGCCCCTTACACTGATTCTCTGTGGTTGGTTATGTAAGCTATGACAAATAAAATGTGATAAATGGTGTTTCCAAATTATTTTGGTAATAAGTAAATGCATAGTTTTGTCAATCTGGTTGTTTAAAAGCTAAAGCTGACAGCAGTGTCTTAACAACCTGAATAAATCATATTTTTCACAACAAAGGGAGAACAGGGAATTAATACCACGATTCACCTAATAAATGGTTATATTCACTTCACTTCCTAAAACTAATAATGAATTTACTTTAACAATAAGAATACATCAGAAACGGAATACAAAATAGAAAAATTCGGCAACTGTGATGGCTTACTGACCTTTTATAGAACCAAATAGTTAAATTATAACACTCTCACATACATTAGGAGACAAATACAAGTGTACAAAATTCTCGAGTCGAGAAAGTCGGTTCATAGTAAACAGATAAAATTAAAATAAACTTTGAGATACTGCAGTTGCAATGGTCTAGTCTCGGTCACGGCTGTTGGAGTCTTCTCTTTCGCGATGTTCTCGCTTGCGATGGTCGCGGCGGCGGCGCTCACGAGATCGTGATCTGTCAGACCTGGATCGTGAGTGGCGCCCTCTAGAAGTGCTGCGTGACCTGTAATGGTAAAATAATGATATTGCAATCAACAAGGTAGGTGGTGAGAGTTCATAAAAAAATTGGGGTAAGAGGTATCTTTTTTCTTTAGTAGATACTAAAGGTAACAACCCGTCAGCCACCATTTTTAATCATGTAGATTGCATTTGGGAGAACCAATAATAGTCTGCACACTTTGAGCTTCTCTAAGTTTTCTTTGTTAACCTTCGAGAGGACACAAATTGAATCATGTGGATCAATTTTGGTTCTTCGTTATCCTTGTCAAGTAGCCTTACCACATTCATGAAAAAACCGGTCAGCTAACCTTCCCAACAATCCCCGTCCAAGGAAGTATCAGTTGAACTTAGGTCAGGCGTTACACAAGACTTGAAAAATTCCCCGGTAAGCAAGCAATGATGCATGAGGTTAAAAGGGAAACATTATTATTGTATCAATAAATTAAAAGATGAAAATTTTATATTTTGAACTGTAATAATTATTTAGTTTCTCAGAGGGATCCTCTTTGAACGAACGACTGTTTTTCAAAACTTAAGCATCCTCGGGAGGGTTCCAAGTTTATTGTTAGTGATGGTGTAATTTATGAAACTAGTAGGCCTATGCTGCTCAAAATCGAGCAATTTACTCTGGGCTATCACTAGTCATTGATAAAAGTAAAGTTTATTTTTACATCAATTACACCCACAAATCTACTACTGTAATTTATTAGTAAGCACCCAAAACTACACTTTTTTACAGCTGGTAAATTAACATATGTTTAAAATCCTAATGTTATTCTGATGGGAAAATTTTATATTTCAGTAATGGATAGCACCTTTATTTTACATCCGACTCTCATCAATTTTTGGCGTAAACAAATAGAGACCAAGCCGTGTCCAACAACACCTAAAACTTGAAAATTGTAGGAGTTTCAACTACAAAAGAAAACCCTTAGCGTATTTGATAAGTACTCGAAGGGCCATTGTGAAAATTGGGCATTTTGTAATAGTTCTTTTTGTTTGTGAGAAACTCACTTACACTACAATTCAAAGAAATTATATGACTTTAAAAATTAAACTAACACAGAAAACATTTCTCGTATGAAAATAAACATTGTTGAATGTTTTTACAATATTTATGTTGATGATTCAATGAAAGATTTTTTATTTTCGTTCACAATCCAGGGTTTCTAGAGAATCTCAATTACTGATTTCCATGACCCTTCTACACCACTTCCCTAACCAAAATTTCCAACAAAGTCACAGCATATGTGCTTTAAGTTATATGCACAAAAACGTGTATTTAATACCTATGATTTTTACTTAAATATAAGAAAAAAATAAAAATAAAATTTATTGACATAAAGTTACAAAATCCAATTCATTTGATCTAAACTAGGAATTATAAACATACCACATGCCAGCGGTTCCCAACCTTTACAACGCACACCTCACTTCTTGAGGGTATGCAAGGGGTTGGTTGAATGAACGCCATATTATTTCTTATATGGTTAGAAATTTGTCAGTTTCACTCATGAAAACTGGCTCCATATAAAAAGAAAAAACTAAAATTTAAAATTTAATGGCAGTACCTAACAATGCAGTGTGAGAGCGAGTACATCCCAGTATTTAGCAGATAAGAGTAATTAATAATGTTGGTTTAAAAAAATAAATAAAAAGGGGATTACAAAAAAATTAAAAATACCTATGGGTTTTATGTACAAAGATTGTGTGAAAGAAAACCAAAATCTGCTGTATACGTTGAGTGCAAAAGGCTTAGGGAAGCAAAATAGGCAAAGAAGATCGAGTCGCATTATAAAAAAGCTTTGGTCTGAGTTCCCTGACATTCCCTGACTTCCCCTGACTGTAGAAACTCTAAAATCTGACATAAAAATTCTTCTGAAGGTAATCAGGTGTTACAATTCAAATTTTAAAATCATACAAGAAAGTTGGTTAAAAATTTTTAAGCACCCTCTAGAATAAAGCCTAAGGGGCCAAAGCCCGAAACTAATCCTTTAAATCACCATTCGCACACACGCTAAAGCATAAGGTTTACAATTACACTTATTAAATCCTTATTAAATCAAGAAGATAGATTATATAGATCAGTGTTTCCCAACCTTTTGGTGCCCGCGTACCACCTGAGGCTTTTCAATTTTTTGGAGTACCACCCAAACTCGTACATACCCCCACATATGTCTTGTAACTTCAAATAGTACAAGATACATACAAAACTAACAATAGGCCTAATTGAAGTGTTCAGACGGGTACTGGACACAAAATCATTATTCATTAGCATAAATATGCTCAGAAAAGGGAGTATTAACTGAAAATAATTTAATTTGGTAAGTTGGTACGAAATTGCTTTAGTAAGGAAGAGGTAAAGCTACATATTGGAGTCTTTCAAACTATGTGTAAAAGAGTTGTAACGCAGAACTGAGCAGACCAAAACAGCTGTTGGCATCACGTAGTTAAAAAGTGCTTTATTTATTTTTCGTGTATTTAATATTTTTTCTTCCATTGTCTCTCGCTTACCACCTGACATGCTCACGCGTACCACCGGTTGAGAAACACTGATATTGCACATTATATGCTTGATTATTGCGCATTTAAATTTATTGATTAGTAAAACGTGCATTTGGATATTAAAATATGACGATTGGAAGTGGTTCCAGAATGACAGTATGTGGACTGTACCTGCTGGAATGACGGGACTTGCTGCGTGAACGCGATCGACTTCTGCGTCGGCGGCTGCGCGATCGGTCTCGACTGCGGTCACGGTACCTGCGAAAACGGAAACTGTCAATAACAGTCATGATCCCTCACTCCCCTTAATGTTACTGGAAATGTAAATGGCATACAGATAGTAGGGAGCAGTGGCCTACCCTACCAGCGTGCTGTGGGGGTTAGATTTGTTTGGTTCAATCAAATAACAATCTAATGTAACACACCCTAAAACAACTATCGCAACCCGCCATTAAAGCATGTGGACGGGTTTGAGGACGAAAATCGCATTAACGAAGAAGTACCACAAAATTTTCCAAATAATGTTTATATTCAAGTCTTAACCTACAAGACAGTATATATGAACATTGCTGAAAAGTGGTAGTATGGTAATTAGAGGTGTGCGGATATCCGGAAAACCGGATCGGATTCGGATCGGATCGGATATCCGAATCCGATCCGAATGTACAACAGGCGTCGGATACGATCCGAAAAATATCCGATTTTTTCGGATAGATAGTGTCTATGAGCATAAAATCCTTTAAACCCCCCAAAAACTACATTTGGAATGATGATACTGACGATCACGTTCGTTCTAGGTATGAATACAATGCTGGATTAAAACATGACTCAATAAATTATTATGATCTCTCTCGAAAACTTGAAAATTGAAGTTAGTCAATCAACACTAGTATTGACACTCCAGGTATTAGGGTGTCCCCAAGATATAGCGCACTCAAGGCAATGGTTGTCAAAACAAATCTGATATATTAGCGACTCCAGTGGATGGAGTAAAACAACCCATTCTAACAGTGGTCGTGATTGGCTGTAGAGTTAGGTTCCGATTCCAATCACAACGCGCGCTAGTGAACCCTTGCTAGCACTCCACAGCCACCGTTTTGGAATTAACTGGTATGGTGGATCACCAGAATTGACCGAGTGTCACGATTTTAGTCTGTGGTTATTTGATTCTGTTGTCCTGCGCAGTAGACGACAGTGTTTTCAAGTACACGATAATACTTAGTTATTGTACTCATTCTCCGACTTCACACTGATTTTCCTCCCAAAGATTTGCCGTAATTTTTCAAGATAATTAATGATAGTTTTGAAAAATAATTGATTTTTCGTGCCTAAAATATTACAAAATCAAATCATTCCCGACATCATTCACTAATTACATTGATGGACACGACATTTTTGTGGTGTGCAATAATTTATTATCGTGTGGTACGATGTTTTGAAGTCTGGGAAAACTGCTACAGCTGACAGCGTACGAGATAGAATTTGAATTGAAGTTATTAACTGTACCTTTTAATGTGATCAACTTAATTTTTTAGAATTGGATAGGCTAGTTGTTAACTACTCAGTTATGGAGCCAAGAAAGAAAAGGAGTTTGATTTTAAATATTTTGAGAAAAACCTAGAACTGACGGAATGCCTATTGTGCAAGCTGGTTCTAAAGGTAAGGGTAGGGTAACTAAGACATCAGAAAATGTTCTTTGTTGAAAAATAAAATAATGTAGTTTTATTATAACTAAATTAAGACTTGTGACTTGCTTCCACTTCATAAATTCTTTGAGGTAGGAATGTGTTTTATTTTTTAACTGAGCTCATTGTAATAGGCCTAAAACAAATTGGGATGTAGGGGCCTAGGTTTAAAACCTAAATTGTTAAAAGTATTACATGTTACTGCATTATTGAACCTAAGTAAGCTTAGCAATCTACTTTTAAACATCAAACAAGACTGTAGCCTACATGAAGGTGTAGGCCTAGGCTAAACTTACTGTTAAGCAGTAATGTCATCACAGTGACTCAAAGATATCAAAACTTGCATATAGGCTAGGCCTAATGAATGAAATAGACCTTTTTGGTCATAACCAAGTTGTTATTACTCAAAATATTACTATCAATGTAGTATTCAAACAAAAAATGAGCGTGAAAATTACCTAATTCTGAAAGAGAAAAATTTATCTAGATTGTAAGCAAATTTGTAAATAAATATTGAAAAAGATTTTCTCACCAAAAACAAATAGGTAGTTAGTTACAAATGTAGCCTATTGATTGACCGACTTTAGAGCTAAACAATAGGCCTACCTTAAGTTAAAAGTTGGTTTGATACCGATAGCTTTGTAGTGAATTTATTTTGGATGAGACCTACTGTAGTTAGTAGAATATATGAAACTATATTATATAGGCTATAATATATTATAATAGGCCTATAATACAACAAAATCACACAAATATGAAAATGGTATCATACTTAACATAATACAACTCAAGGACAACTCAAACATGCACACCAAAAACACAATAAAACTCTTTATACATCATTGTAAAGTATTTGTCCAAAATGTAAATTATAATTCTAGTTTTGAACAAATACTGAACAAAAAAATCAATATATACCTACATTTCTATATTAAACAAAAATCAAATTTACATTTTTTCATGCATTTCTAGGAATAAAATGCTAGGATTTTACTGTTAATTAATTTGTATATTAATTCTGAGTAATATAACAGTTCACTCTCTCCGTGCGAGTATCCGAATCCGAATAAATCCGATCCGAACCCCTTACTATCCGATCCGAGATTACACTATCCGATCCGAATCCGATCCGAAATTACACTATCCGATCCGAATCCGATCCGAAGTCAAATTTCACTATCCGCACACCTCTAATGGTAATGTTGTGTAGTACTTGAATGAGTTTATTTATAAGTTGCTTCTCTCAGGTTTTTGATTTTTATTATTGTTTTACCAAGTTGCACTTTGTATATGGATGCAAATAAAACACATTTACCTTCATTCAATAGCTTTGTTAAAAAGTCAATTGTAATTAAATACTATGACAATAACAACAAATTAACTGTGCAAAAATAAAATTTGAAGGATTGTTGAGTTGGCTTTTAGCTACAAATTATCACAGCATTTCATCCATCATGAACAAATTTTGTAATGATTTTTCGCACATATATTTGACTCCCACCTGTCACGCTCGCGGTCGCGGCTCCTGTCCCGGTCGTCGCGGTCGTAGTCCTTCTCAGATCTGCGCTGCTGCCGTCGCTCCTCCACCGTCCTCTGATAACACAAACACGAGTGACTTGACCTCAGTGTCTACCCAACTGCAGCACAATCTACTGCAATATTAGACTAATACTAAAACTAGTATTTGTACCTTACAGTACATTACTGAGCTACAGAAGGGTTCCGAATTTTCCGAAAGGGTTTAGCAAATTTTTGGAGTAGGCGGAAATTATAAATAACAAAAGATATTTACTTGTTTACTCCAACAGGGCGTTTGATACAAGGACTCAACGTTGATCGGGCCATAGAAAGCGTTTGCTGGTGTTGGAACTGCGAATATAAGTGGAGAATTCTGGTGGAACATTCTATTTGAGTTTGTCAACAACTAGAAATGTGGCTACAATAGTGATGGAATCACATCGAATAACCCCAAATTTAATTTAATATTGAAATTCAGAATTTTATTGTTTAATAGAGAGTTTTTGCAACATACAGTAAATCTTACGGTAAACGCTAAACGCTATTTTTAAGTTGACAAATTTTGCAAATTACGTTACACAGGATAGTGCCACTGTATGAATGGTTAGGCCTACTATTGATCACTTTTTTAACGAGCTTTTGTACCTTCAAGCAGCAAAAGTACCTAAATCCGCCATTATTTAAATAGCGTTTAGCATTTACCATATCATTTACCGTATGTGCAAAAACTCTATTAAGTAAAGAAAAATCAGAATTTATTACATAAAATGTGTTTGAATTAGGAGGGTTTTCGGTTCAGCGGGACTCTACTGTACATCGGTAATTTTTTTAAATCAAGCCATTTTACTGCCTTACCCTGGACTGAAGTTCAATTAAAAGCAGTGTGCCAACAAATGAATTACGGATTTCAATTACCCCAATTTTTCCTGTTCCTTTTGTTGCCGAGAATCCTCTCTATTATTAATCATATCTCCTCTATTAATAATAATCCTCTCTATTAATAATATCTCTTATAAAAAAATATGTGATGCTATTTACTATGTACTATTTGTACATGAAAATAAATAAAGAGATTTGACTATGACTAATCCAATCAATCAGAAACAACATTTATTAGAGCTGTTAAATTTCTCATGCCATGCATTTTTTTTTTTTTTTTTTTTTTTTTTTTTTGGCATTTCAAAACAAATACGCTTATTTAGACATTTCAAAAAGTACTTGCAATGGCAAATAGGAGAATTAACGTGTTCATCAGAGCTATTATCTAATTTAATCTTCAATGGTGAAATTAAAATAACAGATGGCTATGAATAAAAAAAAAAAGGGAATTCAGACTGTAGGGAGGAAATTCACCCCCATGGTAGAAAATAAATTCTGTCTTGTGACTGCACATTAATTTTGACCATGGTATAGTTCGATTATGTTACGTAACTGTTATGTTACTGGCTCATACCGATTAGGTTTTTGATTAAATATGGTTTCATCAAATTAAGTTGAGATTCATATCAACTTGTTTGGATTTGGACCCTTTCCAGTTAGGTCCAGGTTAGGTCAGGTCAAGTCAGGTTTACCTCGAGCTCTGCGAGTTTCTCCCGGATCTTGATGAACCCTAGGTGGAGTTTTCCGCCGAAGTGGTCGGCCAGTCGTCGGTCGTTGTCGTGGATGCCGAGGTACGCCGAGCACACCTCGCACACCCGCAGCTTCTGCTGCTGGTAGCTGCTCGCCGGCATCGAGTTGCGGTACACGTCCTCCGCCTCTGCCTTCTTCTTGCGCAACTCCTCGATCTACAAAAGGTAACAAAATATAAAATGTACAACTGTTCACAGATCAAACTGGTATAGCTCTGATAAATGAATTGTAGCGCTCAATGATTTTTGAAAGTGGTAGACTATCACGCATCTGCCACCTTTTTTACGTCTTTCAGTGATTAGTTTCAGTAGAAACTACTGAGTCCAATGCAAGAGCTATCTTGTTTAACAAAATCTGTCGATTATTTAACAATGAATGAATCACCGGCAATAGCCTCAAAGGTGAGTGAGCAAGAGTATCTTCAATTTAACCAGAACCGGAGCAACTAAGCATGCAGAAAATAACACTTTCAAGAATTAAATTGGAATTCAAACACTTGTAACAACAAACCATGTTTGTTACAAACATTATGGGAAGAGTCATTTTCACCTTTCGGCTAGTAGCGTAGTCAACCATGTTAACCATAGGTATGGCTTTTCGGCAAAACATGTTATTTTAGTCCCGTGTTTCGGCTGCCATTTTCAATGAATTTTCTTTAATCTTGTTAATTGTTTAGTTGAATAGTTATATTAGGTCCCTCAAACCTTAAAAGTTTGAAAATGTGAAAATATTACTCGCAGTGACATTGCAAAGTAACTCAGTTTTCCGTACCTAGTTTAAGATGTTTTTATACTAATACCATTTTTATTAATATATCAGGTATGATGGACCTAGATCTAACCTTAATCTACAACAAAACATATAATTTACCAATAAATATCCAAAAATACCATCCCAAATAGGGGATCGCAGAGGCATGTTTTCAGTATTTATACAAAGATGTAAATTACTCTTAAATAAACGATTTTAACCTTGTTCTGAGAGGTTATCAGGCATTTCTATAACGTTCCCTAATCTATAATCCAAGAGGGTCCACGTCCCTTAAGTATCTTCATATTAAGAGCCTACTGTAGTTAATTAAATTTCATAATACAATTTATGTTACAATTTGAAGAAATGTAACATTTTAATTTTTATAAGGTTCTGTTAATAGATCAATATCAAGTAAGTTCAAGAATATACTGACAACTTATTTCTATTAACTAGTTTTTATTTAATTCCTTTTTAAGATCAAAGAAGAAAAGTGAAGATTTTATTTTTGTTTTTTGTAACTCAAGAGGCTCACCTCTCCCATCAATTTAAGACTCTCCTCGACGAATCCTTCCTCTCCAAGTTGCTCGGCTCTAGCGAGTTTCTTCCCGATTTCTTCCGCAAGTTGGTGGACATGGTTGGCCTACAAAGATTAGAGCACAATCAAATCAATGGTCATATTTAATGGAAAATTAAAGCAACATAATAGCAGTCTGAAACAAACTAACATGCACAATAGTAATTTTTTATATATAAATTGTTATACTAGTTAGTCGTGCGATTGGCTTCGAAAGACTCTTCATTTGACCAAGAAGCTCTTAAACAGCCAAGAAAAACACTCACAACAACTGGTTTCAAAAAAATACCTCAGGGATAGACGGAACTTGGACTGCTTGTCGATTTAAAAACTGTCAGTCTAAACCTCTAGGTTTTTCCTCAATATGAGCAATGGATGAGTGGAATCACATGTTTAACTTTCTAATAAACTTAAAAGTTGAAAAGTCAAAAGTTGTTAGTCAAATTGCTATTAACAACAGTTTTATTTGTTTACAGAATGTCTGTTTACATCAGTGCTAGCTCCTCTCCTCTGGTCTATTCCTGTTCTGATGTAAACAAATATTCTGTAAACAAATAAAACTGTTGCTAATAGCAATTTGACAGTTCAATATTAAATTATCATATTATTCCACAAACATGGTATTTGTTAAGCACTGTACTGGCAGCCAGATACCATACAGTGTCTACTGGTGTAGGGTGATTTTGTCATTAATTCGTTAATTATTGAAGAAATTTTCCATCACTGATTAGTAAAACAAATTTACGACGTTTGAGGATCTAGATCGTGATCCCGTCTTCAGGCGTTAGGAACCTAGAACATAACGAAGCTAGTAAAAAACACACCACGTTGTCCTGGAGAAGTTTACAGCCACACTGAAATTAGAAGAGGAAGTCACAAAATATAAATAAAAAATAAGCACTAAATATAAACTCACCACGACCTACAATGACCTTTTAAGAGTCATCTTCACACCTGGGCCAGTAGCCCATTGTTGCGCAGTCGGCAATGTTAATCATACGGCTTTTAAGCTAAAACATAGTCTTGTATTCCCCTGTTTCGGACGCCGTTTCTCAACCGATTTTCTTGAAACTTGGCAAGTATTTAGTTGAATAGTTATATTAGGTTTCTCATAGCTCGAAATTTTAAAAATTTAACAAATATTACTTTCAGTGACGTTGCAAAGTAACTCGATTTTCCTTAGTAATATTTCAAAATTTAGTAAAATTTTGAGGTATAAGAAACCTAATATAACTATTCAACTAAACACTTACCAAGTTTAAAGAAAATCGGTTGATAAACGCCGTCCGAAACAGGGGAATACAATACCATGTTTTAGCTTAAAAGCCGTATGATTAACATTGCCGACTGCGCAACAATGGGTTACTGGCCCAGGGGTGAAGATGACTCGTAACACAGCATATTGTAGTCATTTCGCTCACCTTGACGGCGACCTCCGCGCTCAGCTCCTCCTGTGTCTCTAGCAGCCGCTGTTTGGCCTGTTCCGTTCGTTTGTCACAGTCGCTGATGAAAGCCTGCAGGTGCTCCATGGCCTGAAAACCATAGGTTTGATAAATAAAACTGCTCAAAGGTTTTGCAGGATCTATATTAAAGGCATATAAATGTGACTACTTAACCGACTGTCTAAATGGTGAAAATGTAAGTTCTATTCTGTTAAACTATCAAAACGGAGAATTGAATTAATTTATATTCTTTATTGAATTATAAAAAAGTTATATATTACAGTTACCTAAGAACACGTAGGCCAATTTATATATACGAGGTGGCCCTTGCGCAAATTGCGCATTTTATGATTCTGTATGAGTGAAAGTCACCTGCAGTACCTACGTGCATGTTGATTATGAAATGACAGATCTATTTTTGTTTACTATCTGGCTTTTAAAATTCATCTTAAAAGGTAGTCAGCTGTTAAATTACAATTCACATTAAAGAACTTGCAATAAAAGTTGGTCAACATTTTAAAGCGCCCTCTAGAAATAAATCAAAGGCGAGAGGGGCGAAGCCCGAAACAATATGACCTTTTTTATTTCGATTCGTCACTGCAGTATATCCTAAGCTTTAAAATGACACCTCAATTTTAAAAATCGGTTCAGTAGGTCGAGAGAAAAAGGGACGTAACAGACGAAACCCTTATAGAAATAAGAAGATAGATTACTGATTTGAAGAATTTTGGCAACTGGGTTATTAAAAAAAGCTTTTGAGCTTTAGTTGTTTACATACTAAAAACTAAGATTACGATCATTAGAAAAAAAATTTACAAAGTTCAGTAGGCTATCTCTTGACATTAAAATTGTTATTAATCCAATTCCCCATACCAAGAGCTGCTAGATAAACTCACTAGCCTATTCGTGAGACTCACGTCAATATCGTAGAAGTAGTCCCGTGTTCGGCTGGCCTGCTCGAAATCCGCGCGCAACGCGAGATCGTGAATCTTGGGACACTCTCCGAGATCCATACGCTGGTAAGAAGAAAAACTTGCATTACATTCGGAATGTTAACACAACCTAGGTGATGTGCGATGAACTCTCCTTAGGCTTCCTTACAAACGAATGACTCATATCTGTCATACACTGTAATGTGTTCGGAGGTAAGAAAGTAATCAATTCCAAAGACTGAGTTCATTAAGACTCAAATGTGCACTAATTTTAATAAACAAAAACTCATTCCCCTTTTAAAAGAATAATTTTATAACAAAGTAATGTAGTAAAAAACACTTCTGTATGCACACCAAGCTAGTGTATTTGTGAGAATTAAAATAAATCAAAATACCTGGGAAATTTCTTAGATTAAAACCCAGCAACTTCTTTAGTTATTTCTTAGGACTCTCACCAGAAGAGGGGTGATAGAGGTTTCTCACTGTCCAAAACACATTAAAGTGTTTGCGCCATCAACACCACAACTAATTATGACATTGTTAATTAAGCCTTATAAGTTTTTAATTAATTAGTGAATTGCCTTGGAAGCAATCTGAGTGGTTAATCTGTCAAATAAACTGTTTTTATTACTATTTTTTTTTTTTTTTTAAGCCAAACGTGTGAAACTGTCAGAAGGATAATTTTTCTTGATTACCAAAATTGACTAGTTATTTAAACATGCTACAAAGTTTTGATGAAAAAGAAATTACATTAAGTCTTTATATGACAGACACTGGTTTAATGTTTTAATTAAGCTATAAAATTATAAAAACCTATTTTTAGTAATTGAGTCTTCAACATTAAAGTAGCTGACATTTCCATTTCAAAAGTTTAGTAACACTTGCTAGTTTGTCACAAGTATCCATTATCTGTTAGGTACATGAAAGGGTTAAAATTACTTGAAGAGTGCTAAAAACACAGTTTTATAGCAATTTTTTGTTTGTGTTTTTACAATTTTAGAAGCCACTCGTAAAATATAATAAAATACTAAATAATCACAAAATACTGCCTGCCTTTCTTCAAACTAATAAATCTTGTACTGTGGCATAAAACATGAAATATTTCGCTAAAATTAAACTTGGATGCGTGTTTACAATTTTAAGAATTGGGTTAAAAAATTATCAATTTCTATATGGGGTAAAAGTTTTATTTCCCTTAAAATTACAAATAAAGGCGATCAAACTACAAATGAGTACAGAAAGTGATATTACCTTGGTTTCCGACTGGATCTGCCTTCAATGCCTTACACTAAAGTAAGGCATTCCTAGCCTTAAACACTTTACATATAACATGACACATTTCAAAACATTAGCCATCAAAGACCAGTGTGATACATTTCTCTGGGTCCCCTACCTTAAGCGTATAAGGGAGCATGCAAAAATATATTGAACAAGGATTGTGCACTTTTGCTTTGGGTTTCATAAGCTTGATAAAAACTCTTTCAACAACCAGGGAAAAGTTAACAATATTATTTTATTTTAAATGTTTTTCATTCCTTGTTTTAAAATTATCGTTATTTTTAAGTTTCGGACCCTAAAAAAACTGATTCGATTGAAAATTTAATTTTTGTCACGGTTTTGTTATTCTCAGTTTTTTAGATGTATCGCTCAATCAATATTTTTTTTTTTTTTTGAAAAAATATTTGTTTTGAGCTAAAAATAAACTAAATGGATAAATGAATTTTAGTTGAGGAGCTATTGATTCAATTTATTTAGACATTTGCAAATAATTACAAACATTTTACTCAATTTTACATAAAAATAATACTCAATAATTGAAAATTCAGATAGTTTAAAATAATCAAGTATAAAAGTGGAGCAATTCTTGCAAGTATAAATTTTAGCTGACTTGGTCAAATGGAATTCGGAGAGATAAGAACTGAGAACCTAACAAAAATTTACCTTTAGGCAAAGTATTTTCTGTAAAGTATTTCAAAACTTGATTTACATCTTTTAACTGAGAATGACAAAAACAATTAAAAATATTTAACGATAGAATTGTAATTTAGTGATCAATTTTTGAACACAAAGTGGTTTAATTTCTAGGGGTTCAATGATTCTCAACACAAAAAGATAAGAAAAATGATACAATTTGAAGCATCTTATTCAACTATCTTATGGATAAGTGACGCCGAAACATAACTTAAATGCCTAACCTGAATCATAGTCTAAAAACACTCTTTTATAACGACTGTCACGGGGAAAAACTACAAATACTATTCCACTCTGCAGCCAATGAGCTACGGGCCGTGATTCTTAGCTAAAAACATTTACAACCAAATCGAACTCCTAACCATAGGCATACATTAAAACAATGTTTTCGGATGGTATTTTGTTGAATTGACTTACAGACGCAGCCGACAGCAGCCATCTTCTCAACCAAAACTTTTTACACCCTAAAGAGTAACAGTGACAGTGAATCAGTAAATCATCGACCAAATTCCAACAAAACTGAAATATTAAACCAAAATACGTACGCCCCTGCTGACGGGAACCAACAGTGTCGTGAGCATTTATACTCACAGAACCGCCACTTACATAGTCCACTTACAAGTCTCTGGCTAAAGTAATAGCTCATACGCACTGTCTCGATGCATACAAGATCCACTCCGACGGTTTCTTCCAATGGATGAATTTCTTGATTGAATACACTGAATTGTTAATTTTCTAAAATTCCGTTGAATACTCGACATACTGCCTTAACCCATGTTAAACTATGCTTCTATCAAATGAAAATAATACTTTTAGCTACTGGAGAGTCGTTTGGCTCTTCCACTAATAAATGAGATTGAGCATAATTAAAGATTATATTCTCTTCATTCCGGTAGGAAAAACAAAAATACTCACAGCATCGGTTGATCCTGCTATTATACTAGCACTTACGATTTACACAATTTGACATATTAACATGGTTATTAGCCTACAGATACAATTATTAGCGGGAAAGATGTCAAATTAGTACTGTAGAAGGTTAATTATATTAATTACAATTATATGATACCCAATTTCTGAATCAGTTTTTAGAGTAATATTGATTCGTCTCCTATTAAGACAACACAAAACATTCTAAAAACATAGAAGAGAAAATTTTGATAAAGAATTTTTTATATTCTTTCGTAGAATAAGGGTTAAGTACGGTATAAAATTAAATTTGTCTTTCACACTAAAAGAGCAAAACACTTTCATTGGTGTGCGTAATATAACTGTAAATCTCTAAGACTTCTGAACAGAAGTCTCTTAAGTTTTCTCTTAAAGAACACATTTAAGACACTAATTAAAGGATCTAAATCTTTAAAACTAATTTGACAGCTTTTACAAAATTGTAGTGACAATAATTTAGGACAGTAATTGAAGAAGAATATCAGTATGTGTATGTAAGCCTACAACTAAACTCCATAAACATCATTTATTTAAAAACACAAGGAACATTCTTAGCTGGGCCCAAACCCAATCAACATGTATGAAATAATGTTATGACAATTCATAAATAAGGCTGAAGATTGGAAAAATGTCTCTTAATGTAATTTTTTTATAAATCTAAAACTGTATCTAGTAGGGCCTATTTACATTTAACAGAAGGAATGCTGGAGGGTGCAGAACCCTTTTTAGCCTAAATCTGTCTGGGAACAGGGTTGTTACTCATAAAAAGATTTTAAGTAGGAAATGCATTAGTTTTTACTATAACAAAATATGGCCTTGTGACAGACTTATAAACATCACAGTGTAGCCTATTTCAGCAAACGTGTAAATTCCAATTAAACGTTTCAAATTAAGTTTTTTACATACAGGATTCAAATAAGTTTTTTTAATTTTTTTATTATCAAGCATTACTTTTTTTAATTAAAAAGATACATCATTGTAAAAATTGTGTTCATAACATTTCTTCAGCCTTAAATTAGGATAAATCAATTTTCAAGAACTTTTTGGAAAGTCAATGCTCAGAAACATCTACTCACCAAAATGCAGCACCAAAAAGGCTTATCTCCCGACTAATGAGGATGAAAATTTCAGAAATGACATACCAAAACCAGTCTTATGACCCCAACTTGACTGAGTGGTCGTTCCTCAAGTACTTACAAAATGACAGAGGCAGGCATCACAATTTTGGCATTGACCAAATGACAGTAAACTGTAGAAATTTCCATTAATATAATACTCAGCCAAAAAATGCCAGATACAAAAAAAAAGTAAAATCAACCAAATCAACTAATAACTTGATTTTTTTAAATGTTACTTTACATTATAAATAGTATTTTTGGATAATAGGCTAAACCGTTAGTCCAAGTTATTTGAAAGTACAAAAGCATTAAGTATACCTCTTAAAAACTCTTATAGGCTAATTAGATGACTGAAGGTGAAATTTACTAACATCAATTAGTGAATAAAATACCCTGCAATGTCTCCTACTGTAATTTTTTAATGAATCTAAAGATTTTACAAAAGAATTATCAAAATCATGATAATATATTTTGAAATTGTATTCTTTTTATCTGTATAACAAAAAGACGATACCCATCATATGGACTTTTATTGGTGGTAGAAAAATCTTGAAATAGTGCAATTATAATATTGTTTTTCAGAATAAACATATTGTCTTATTCTAACCATGTAAAATGCATAGCTAAATTAGGCATTTTAAAGATGTAAAACAAGAACTCATTTTTATAAAATGTTTGGCATTTGAAAATTATGAACACTTCTTGATTAATAAGCTTATAGTACCGTACTGAATTTAGTGTTTTAAGTAGGTACCAATATGGGAAATGTTAAGTCATAAGGCCTAATTGACGTAAATTATTGTTGCCGTTACAATCATCCTTGAAAATTAGGCCTACTTTATTCAAAGTAATTTATTTATTCAACTACTCAAGAATATATGTTTTAGGACCTTTTAGCTTTATGTTTTAGCTTAAGGTAGGTATAGGCTACTTTCAGTTTATTTGTACTACAGTTAAGTATGGCTTAAAATCTGTCTTATGTAAATCACAAAATTGTTTTGACTGCAGGAAATGTCAAAATAAGAAAGAAATAGCATTAACTTCATTTTTTAAATAAGTTATTACAGTACTGTAAGTAAAATTGTAAAATTTGTTGTATAGACTTATAACTTTTGTTGAAAATAGCCTATTGCTTCTTTTACTTAAAGAGGTCTAAATTTTAATTTAGTTAATCCATAAGAATTATTGACACTATTTATTACCGTTATATGACTTAGATATTTTGATTTTGTTTTATTAATTAGAATTTGATCCAAGCACATAATTGGGGCTTTGTTGATTACAGTCAAGAGTGATTGAACCTTCTCATGATAAAATTGACCTAGGCTACCATACTGAAAAATAGAAAGTTGACTGGTCAAACATGTCAGCCTGACATAGACTAGCTTTTAACTGATTTTTCATAGCAAACTTTTACCAAATAATTTGTGATAAATCATGCGTTTATTCTGAAGATAAAAAATGATTAATGGAAATCCTTATTTATTTAAGATAATCTTTAGTGTCCATTTATTTTATGATAACATCAGAATAAACATTCTTTTCCATTAATCTAAATGGAAGTAGCAATACTTCCAACACAAAAATTGTATACAATCTAAAATCTGTTAAGTTAGCTATTGACAAAATTTTAATACATAAGAAATAAACCTAAGTTTACATTTCAATAATTTGCAAAATATTTAAGCTTAAATTAAGAATGTTTTCCGTACAATATTATGGCACTTACAGTTGATGATAAGATTTCATGAGGGCAGCAGGCGAGTAAGAAGCTCTTGCACACCTTGGGGTCCGTAAACTTTACTTGGTAACGGTTGTTTTCACCTGAAATAACATTTTTTGTTATTTTTCTATTACCTATTCAAGAAGTAGAAAAAAGATTTTTATTGTTATAAAATGGTCTAATTCCATGGTGTAGTCAATACTAACAATTTTCATTCATAAAAAAGTAAGAAACAAATTTAATAAAATAAATTTCTAATAACATTTTTTTAAATTTTTCATCTAACTCTGCAATTTGGTATTTCAGTAGGTACAAATAAACCAAGGTTTAAAAATAAAACCAATCCTTCCCCATTGGCCTAAGCAGTGAGACTTAGGTGTAGAACTTGATCCAAAAATGTATTAGACACATTTGCAATACCAACATGTGATACAGACTGGAACCACTGTTAAGGAGTAATTTTTCTACCACTATCCCTCAGATTCTAAGGTTAAACAAACGTAAACAAATCTCTTTTATCTCTTTTGTCTCTTTTATCATTGTCATTAAAACTTTTTTTTAGATAGCCTAGACTACTTTGACTTAAACGAATATGGTGCGTGTTAGAAGAAATTTTGCAGAATATAATGGTAAACCAAAATAAAAAAGTTTAGAAATACCTAACAATGAACAATGCAAGGGTAAGGGGACAGTTTTACATATGGGGCTATTTGAAGATTTTTATATATTTTATGATTAAGTCAACACTGTGAAATTGGACTTCAAAATAATGGTTCAAATAGTGCTACCTATTGTCGGTGTTTCTATTACAGTATGTTGGAGTGATGAAACTCGTTATCAAACTCCATTCCTGTTGTTAATGTTAGCATTAGCTATATTATAACCTTGGATACAGTAATGAGAAAGCAATTTTTAAAATGAAAATTAAAGGTAATCCAGTGGAGCTCTCGCATAGGGTCTCCCGGATGCCGCCTCATTAAATGAATTGATTAAATAACTAACATATATCTTTACATTATTATTACAAGGGGGGTATAGTTAACAGAATTACAATTGTATAGGTCCTAGGTTGCAGAAAGGAATGGAATAAAAATAAATCCAAAATCATCGACGAATCTGTTTCTAATTCTATCGTGGCCCTGAGCTCAAGGCGGTGGACGCCAGCTGTGAAGTCCCAGCGGTTTTGTGAGTTCATGGAGAACACGCATACGTGCATCACACTAAGTTTAATACAAGCAATGACAACGTCTCCTTATGTGATGGCCCGGATGCCGCCCTGACCGAGTTGGCCAAGGCTGGCGCCGGCACAGCGTCCCTATCAGTGCTACCCGTACTTATTTGTATGTCTCTACAAACAACTTTGTTCTCATATTATGTAAAATAATATACAGTAACTTTCTGTAAGGAAAAGAAAAAAGCCCTCAAATGCAGAAATAAATTCCTGTCATGGGTTTTCTCCTATGAAGGAACATATCACTTCAAGTTTCTCTGGATATATTGACGGTTTTAACGTAGTTTATACTGACTTAACCCTCCAAGCGCTAAACATCGCGATCGCGACGAATTTCGGCAACGCGTATAGCGCTATCGTCGCGATCGCGATTCATTTACAAGGGTTTACTACGATCGTCACATATCCGTTGTTTATTGACGGATCGGCATATATTTTATATAGTATTGAAGAGAAAACATCATTCTAGGCCTATCTGAATACTTTTGGTTCAATACATATTTCAGTGGAAAATCAAAGTTGGCTAACTTGTTTGTCTGCAGCTGATGTTTTTTGGTCGTCTGAAGTACAGCTGCTACATCGCAAATTGTTATGGTTATGTTATCTTTGTTTACTAAGAACATATAAACATTATATATCACTGGAAAGGTAGGCCTAATAAAATTTTCAACATTTTGGCTACCTCAGATTTTTTTATTTGACTATCTAATTATGCCCTGAAATGGAAAAACCTGAAGACGAGGGTAACAAAAAAAAAAAAAAACTACCCCTTGATATCTAGAAAGTTGGAAAAAAATAAATGGTAGGCTTAAGTAAGATCTAATGAATCATATTTTCTAATAGTAGACATTTTTCTTAACAAATTGATATGCAATATGATATACTTTTCATATTATTAATAACTATTATGCAAATTTGCTTAAATGCTTGCGCGAAACTTAAGAAATGGTCAGCACTTAAGGACTAATACCTATACGTAGCACTTGGAGGGTTAAACAATTATATAACACTAGAGGAGCCAACAACTTAGTACTTCCGATCCATCGTCTCACACTCCATGAAAAACAACACTATTGAGGGCGATAGTAAAATTAATTTCACGTGAGCCTACGGTAAGTTAATGTTGCAAACTTAAGTCATGGATTTGTTCAGAATTTAATTGAAAACACATTAGTCCTAGAATGATATCAATTTTTAAACGTTATTTATTCTTCCATGCACAGAAAAAGAGATGGGCATTCCTTAAGGTCACAGTATTTGTGGAATTTGGGTGGATTTAGACCTACAAACTTATCAACTAAATAATCAGATGCATTAGGGTAGGGTCTCTGGGGCTAATTACATACTAGATCTTTTGTTTTTCAACTGTTTAGAATGTGGTTTGTATCAGCTAGAATAATAATGACCAAGTTTGATATGGCATTAAATTGACCACAAATTTTGACTTGTAGGCCTAGGACCTAGTGGATTAACTTAATGGTTTCGCCATTGAAAATGATGGCCAAATACCTACGTGTCCTCAGACATTAAGGAGAAATTAATATCAGCAGTAATAAAAATATTGTCTTACCGTTGCGTCCGGTGCCCATTAATTGATCCAGCATCGCCCTCATTTGGTCGTGGGCCGTCATTTTAATAAAATTTTAAAGAAAATCCTAATACAAAGGAAAGTCAATAATCAATCCACCTCAGCAAAGATTATTTAAAGAAGAAGAAGTTAAATCAATCATTACAGAGATTTCAGTGCTGCCATTATACATGATGGTCAAGCATTAGATTATAACCTTTGACTATGGATACTAAGTATCCACATATTCACATATTTAATATAATCATTGACTATGTACACTAGTGTACATAGTCAATGGTATAATGTAATGGTGGATATGAAATGGTCGTATGAAATGGTTAATGAATATGAAATGGTTGTATGAAAGGTCATTGACTATGACTATTTCTAAGGCAATGGTATGGTATTTTGTATCCATAGTCAATTGATAGCATTGAGTTGGTTTCTTGTTTTCCGCTGAAACTTTGAAATGGCTCTTCTGAAAATGATCTTTTTCATACTTTTTTTATTGACTTCCTCTTCTGTTTAAGCACGGCCATCTCTAGTACAAGGCCATGTCCTTCGAACTGGCAACGCCGCAACGGTGTCTACCCGTAGTAACGTTCTTTTCACTCGCGCTATTGTTGTCAATGGAACTTACACGTACTTATTTCCCGTTACTGCACTTAAGTATGAAATCTATATATTAATACACAATCATGTTTCATTTCCTCCTTTTTTCTCAGCTCGTTTGCATCGTAGGATAAATCTGAGCATACCGTTAGGAAGGTACAGTCCTGTAGATGAGCAGAATCACATTCTAATTCACAACGGACTCCAGGGCTACGCCCCACAGGCTTTCAAAGTTCCAACGTTAATCTTATGGAGAAAAGAAAATTGAATGAATCATTAGACAGCTGCTGTAAAAACAACTGCTAGAAAATTAGGAAGAACAGATGTTTTAGATCTAAAATTTTGTATAGCTTCTTGGGTCCAGATCAGCTGAAATTTTGATCGAATTTCGATCAGGAGGCGATCTCTAGTATTTGTAAATATCTTTAGTTGGTGGGTCAATTATGACGTAAAGATTATATCATGTTTTAATTGAATGGCAATTTGCAATAGAAATACAATGTTTATTCAACTAACTGCTTATATTCGACTTTTCATTTTTGAAAAGAGCTTATTGAACCATTATTTGTTTGGAATAAATTTAGTTGTAATACTACATAAATATACTTATTTACAAATTATTTAGTCGTTTAACAAAATTTTCGCCATTATGGACACGTTAAAGGTGGCTATATGTTGTTACGAAATGTCTGTTAATTATTCTTTAATCTAAAGTATGCTAGTAATTTATATAAATCGTTTGTTCATTACTATATTTTGAATGGAAGACAAGCAAAATTTATTCTGTAAGTTAATGATAAAATGTAAATAAATTCAGATTTAAATTTTTTATGTTTTAAATTTAAATGAATCTTATAAAAAGTTTTAGTTTAAAATATTACATTCTATAGTTAATCTGGTTAAATTGGATGTTTTGAATTTTTATTCACTCATGTACGGAGAATTAATGTTCATGAAGGTTATAAAAATAATATAATGTTAAGGTTATTTCAATATGTAAAAAGAATATGACCATTTCGGCTATGGATTGCTTTCAATCACACACGCTAAATTGTTTAATTCTTTCTTTTTACGTTTACTTGGTTAGTAAAATAATATAAATTACAAAATTTATTCCTTATGTATTAAATTTGGAATTTTGTATAAAAAGAGTTTTATGTAACACACATAACACCGAGTAATCATACATCGTGGCTTTATCCGCTCCGTGCGCGCACCATCAAGTCTGTTATAATTTCAGCTAGAAATGAAAATACCGCTTTTAGCGAGTTATGGCTGCTAATTATAGTAAGTTTGGCTCTTCCTTTAACTTACCATAGAGGCTAAAGCTATACTTTTCAATAAAAAATTCCAATATAGGCGATCAAAGTTAACGGCGCACGACTTCCTCCATTTACTGCAATGCTACTGGCAGAGCGCCGAATACTCCCTGTGCAACGTTGCCACTTCTCGCTCGCCATGGCCTTGTACTAGAGATGGCCGTGGTTTAAGACATTTTTATGAACTAAATAGATCATTTTTCTGTAAAATGACTAAAAAGTCAACAATTTTATGTAATTGATATTTTAATAAAATTATGACCAAGTTAGAGGCTTCAACTTGGACTTAAAATGAACAGTTTCAACACAAATTAGCTCCACAATTGTAGCCAATTTTCATGTAACATAGTGGTCCCTACTCGCCTTTTTACATTTGTAGTTTTTAGGTAAACATAACTTTTTTATAATAAAGATGTCAAGCTGAAACTTTGTATGGATGTTCTATGAATGAATATTTGTAATAATAGGAAACAGAATTTTGTTTGAAACTCAAATAAAAGTTTTATAAACATTTTAAAAATATCAGTTTTACATTTTTTTAAATTAATTTTAAAAAATTACAAAAAAATGTATATTGCTATAATTTTTCCCTGTTTCTATTCAGACATATACAAGGATGATAGAAAAAAAAGAATTTTGAAAATCGGTTTATAAATGTATGAAATAAGTTTACCAACGTAAAAATAATTGTTATTTTCGGGAAATAGCAAATAACACCAAGGGTACCGTCACATGCACAGACAACATTTTTTCAAGAAGTCCTGCACCATAGGCTAGGCTTTTCTACACATACTTGTTTCTTCGAGTCTTCTTTTATATTCTTTTTTGGCTTTCTGACTTCTTTTTTTTAACTTTTAAAGGCTCTGTCTGCTTCTCGCACCCTCGGGATCCAGTTTTTTAGGCCTGTCTTATAGTTTGTGATAATGTTTTGTAAAAACTAAATTTTTATTTTTTATTACTGTGTTACCTTTATAGTAGGCTATTTTAATGTTTAAAAATAGGTATCTAATTTTAGCTTCAACGTGCCTTTTTACGTGTTTCAATCAGTAAATAAGTAGGATAACTCGAATCAAGATTTTCACATATTTTCAACACTTGGAAGAGATTGTACTAATCAACTGTGCAAAAGACCAGCCATTTCCTAAAATTCTGGCTACCTTATCCTGTTGTAAACCACACTGCAACGTACTAGCTGTTTTTCTTTAAACTTCTATTATTATTTTTTGTATTTACTAGTCATAAGTCTTCTATATGCTCGAAATCGAGGTTTTTTATACAATACAAAAATGACATTTAGTTTTAAATCAACGACATCCGACCAATCCAAAATTGTTAATATAAATTTTCACAAAAAACTACACGTATTTACAGCTGTACATTAACAGATGTTTAAGTTCAATCCAAACCAAATGTTTATTTATTTATATACGACCAGGTATAGTTTAGCATTAGAAACCAGGCTAATGTCGCTGTTAAAAGTCCTCGACTGCTCCGTTGTCGATTTGAGCGGTAAATCGACCGTACTTGCCAGGCTGTGCGTGCGATGTATAGGAGGAAAGAATAAAGTCGTGGACAAGAAGACTTGCGACAGTGTTCGGGTCGTAATCACCGACTATGCCGAGAAACACAGAGATGACCAGTACGTGCCTCCAGACAACATTATCTTCTACGGACAGTGCTACGAAGGAGACCTTCTAAATGAAGGAACGAGAAATGAAGTTCTTTATACAACTGCGGAGCCTCAATCACCAGTTCAACAACGGCCTGTTCCTCCACACAGCAGCCCACTCCGGCTCTACAATCCCTACAGCCCAGGGCCCAGTCACCGTGGAGCTGCTGTCGTCTCCTAATCTCCCAATTCGTCGTTGACGAGCATATCAGCAACACCAGCAATAGCAGTGCCAGCCGGCGGTGGGCAGGAGATCCCTGTTACGGTTATCAACCGAGTGCCGAACTTGATCGAAACGCCCCCGTACGGCATAAACGGTCCGTCCTTTAGGTTCTGGAGCCCAGCCCGCAATTTGTAGAGCGTGGTCAAGTCGCAGTTCCGGTCGGATTGGTGAGACGCCTAAAGAAGATCGATGCCCAGCTCAATGGAATCATCAACTCACACAGGTTGAGGCGGGGCTTCGGCACGGATCCAGTATCTCCCCTTCTACAGCTGTCGGAACGAGTGCGAGAGGCGAGAGATTATGCTGTTGAAAGGAGACAGAGGCGAGGGCAACGCGGACGTGTTGAATTTTGGTGTCCCGTACAGGAATCTAATACTAATTAAATTCAAGACGAATTATAACAAAGCGAATATATTTCTCAATAAAATACAAACACGCATAATTGTGCTGAAGAAGGATCTTAAATCAGATAGATAAATAAACAACTGAAAAACTAAATTATTAAAACAGTCAGCTGTTTTTTAGGACTATGACAAATAACTATAGAAAAGATAACAATTTTCAACACTTTCCCTTATTTGCATAGTCATCTGAGTCCATATATCACATAAGCCCAAGACGTTTTCGGAGATCTTGAAGTCTTGGACGGGTTGAAGGCTTCGTCAGTATGTCAGCAAGGTTATACTCCGTACTTATGTGTTCAACTGAAAGCATTCCCTTCTTTATCCGGTCCCGGATGAACAAATACTTCCGTTCAATGTGTTTGGTACGGAAGTGAAACTCAGGATTTTCGCATAATTTCCTTGCTGATTCATTGTCAATTTTCAGTACTGGAACAGCAGATAATCCTATCAACTCTTTGAACAGACGGGATATCCATATAGTCTCTTTTGAACCTAAGTTGGCAGCAATTATTTCAGCTTCACAGGTTGAATCGGCCACTAATTCCTGACGACGACTTATCCAAGTAATTGCTGCACCTGCATACTTCACAACAACACCACTTGTTGAGCGCATTGTTGTAGGACATCCTGCAAAATCTGAATCACTATAGCACTCAAGTAGACGTGACTCGGCGTTGCTTCCGTAAACTAACTTTAAATCAATAGTGCCGGCCAAGTATCGAATTACTCGTTTTGCTCTTGTGACGTCCTCAACTGTAAAGTTCTCTAATCGACGTGACAACACACTGACACTAAACGCGATGTCAAAACGCGTGCCACGTGCCACATAAAGTAAAGCTCCTATGGCTGAACGATATGGGAAATCTGTAGCTTTCTTTGATCCTTGAACGGTTAGTCTTTCCATGGGAGTAACTACGGGATTGCAACCTTCCATGTTGAACCTAGAAATTATTTTCTTGATGTATGCTGATTGGCAAACTGTGATCTTATCATTACTTTGAGTAATTTCGAGTCCTAGGAAATATGATACATCTTTAGCAACAATTTCAAATTGAGATCGAAGTTGTTTGATGAATGAGTCCATTTCAATCTGACTTGTAGCTGCTACTAATCCATCATCAACGTAAAGTGCAACGATTATTTTACCAGCAGACCCGTCTCTTATATAGACGCATGGATCCTCACGACTTGGTTTGAATTCCAGGTGAATCATAAAATCATCAAACCTTTTGTTCCAACACCGTGGGGCCTGCTTGAGGCCGTACAAACTGCGCTTAAGACGGCAGACACGATTTGTTCCGTCTGAATATCCTTCAGGTTGATTCATAAATATTTCTTCTTCAACATCTCCGTACAAAAACGCTGTTGAGACATCAAATTGTTTCAGAAGCATCTTCTCGACGGCTGCGATGGACAATAATGAGCGGACTACCTCTAAACGTGCAACGGGGCTAAAGGTTTCGGAATAATCAACACCAGGTCTTTGAGCACATCCTTTTATGACCAATCTTGCCCGGTATTTGTCTACACTTCCGTCAGGATTTCGCTTAATACGGTAAACCCACTTGCTATTAATCGTTTTCTTATCCGGAGGGAGTTCGGTCAATTCCCACGCATCATGCTTGTACATTGACCTGATTTCAGCGTCCATCGCTGATTCCCACTGAACTCTATCTTCCGAGTTGACAGCTTCACTGAAGGTTTTTGGCTCGTCATCGACAAAAAGTACTTCGGCGACATTCATTGAAACATAATCACCCAGCCATTCAGGGCGTTTCCTTTCCCGGGTCGAGTGCCTGGTTGACTTGAGTTGATCAGTAGAATCCTTGAATATGTGCAATTGCTCATCTTCCCTTTCGCTAGACTGATTTTCGTCCACAGCCATTTCAGGCTCCTCAGTATCCTGAACTTTGTTTGATCCGATTTCATTATGAGATTTCAACTCATGTTCTTGATCCTCTTTATGATGGTCAACAACTTTGTCACTGCATCCTTCAATGATTTCGTGAAAAATCACATCACGGGATAGAATAACTCCTCTTCTTTCAGGAACGTAGATCCGATATCGTTCATCTCCTTCATAACCGACCAGATAACCGATTATGGCTTTTCTGTCCATTTTACGTCGCTTCTATACAGGGATATGGACATAGCATTTTGAACTCACAGTGCGAAGGTGTTTGATTCTTGGCTTTTGACCAAACCATACTTCATAAGGCGATTTATTGACAACTGATGACTTTCCCACTCGGTTTAGAACATAACTAGCCGTAACAACAAGTTCTGCCCAGATTGCTGCGGGAAATTCAACATTTGGATTTGCATACTTGAAAGTACGTGCCATTTCAACAATTGTTCTATTTTCGCGTTCCACAGCGCCATTTTGTTCAGGTGTGTATGGTGCCGTTAAACGTTGGCTAACACCATATTCCCTGAGGATTTCACGAACTTCAGAGTTATCAAATTCTCCACCGTTGTCACTAAGAAATTCCTTGACATGATGGCCAATTGTGCGAGCTTTTTCAAGGACCTCACGCAATGCCTCCTTCACAGCAGATTTCTCTCGTGAGACGAAACAGTATCGGTATTTTGAGTAATGGTCCTTGATAACAATTAGGTACCGACGACCACTAAAAGATTGATCGAACGGTCCGCAAACATCGCCGGACAACAGCTCTCCAGCAACAGACGCTTGAACTCGCGTTCCAAATGGTAGACGATGTGCTTTGCCAAATTGACACGGTCCACATATTTCGTTGTCCACTGGAACTTTGATACCTAACTCAGATTCCAGTTTTGATCGCACATATCGCTTGTCCATGTGACCCCAGCGCTGATGATACAGCTGAAGTATCCGGTTGTCTTCTGCCATATTAGCACATGCCTCTTCGGGTTGAACTGTGTGGAATGATGCTTGATAGAGAGTTCCATTTGAGCTGCGAGTACCCTTGAATATAACTTGTCCGTTGATTTTGAACCAACATTTGGTATTTGTCGACTCAAATTTGCTGTCTGGGTTTCTATCATGAGCTGCGAGAACTGACAAAAGGTTTCTCGATATATCTGGAACGTACCATACGTCATTGAGCGTAAATGTATTCAATTTACCCTGGTCGTAGTTAGCTACTTTTACTGTTCCACTACCAAGAGCTTTCAGTACTTCCTTTCCTGCTGCCTTCACCGTAGCATTAGTATTAACAGGAAAAGGTTTGTACTCCATGAACCAACTCATATTTGAAGTAATGTGTCTTGTAGCACCGTTATCAATCCACCATTGATCAGTCATAGTTATGGTATTGGCATCACCAGTGACAGAAGTCAACGAAACATTAGTTTTTGTCAAGTTCCCTTGTAAGACTTTCGACTTAGTTCCATCACCACTTGATTTTTCGTTAGTGTCGTTTGCCCGCGCTGGAAACTTAGGTTTACCATCAGATTTCCACTTATAGCATTGGCGAATCCAGTGGCCTTTCCCAGAACAGTACTTACAAACTGTGACTACTTTTGATTTGGGTTTCTTTTGTCCACCTCTATTTTTGACACTAAGTATTTCACCAGATTTTTGCATTGGAGTAACATTACGTTCATGAAGAATTAATGCAGACGAAATATCTTCAAGTTTCTTCATCTCGTTTGCCTTCATGAGTATATAGCTCGACTTGAATGACTCAAATCGCTTTGGTAGGATGTGCAACACTTTTGACACAAACAGTAGCTCAAGCAAAGCTTCAACTGTTTGAATGTTCCGCGTTTTTAAACCTGCAACGAATTCGCGATGTTGATTTTTCAATCGAGAAAGCATCGTTGGGGCATCCTCTGTATCATCCCATTCAATGTTAAAGAAATTGAGACATTGACGGAACAGCTGATCCTCAGCCTTATTGTCGAATTGCTCGACCAAAACGTCCCAAGCTTCTTTTGCTGACAATCTACCTGAGATCCGTTGGTGTAAATCATCACTAACGCATTGAGAAATGACAATTTTTGCTTGATTCGCTGATTTATTGAACTTATCGAGTGCTTCTTTTTCAGCTTTAGTCGGGGACGCAGACAGAATTGGCTTTTCTCTTTTTCCCTCGACGATGTCAACCGCATCAAATAGCTCCAGCACATCCAAAACTCGATCCTTCCACGTAGGCCAATCTTCTGCTCCTTTGAGTGGCTTTATACCTTTGACATACTCCATTTTAGAGACGGACGAACTCGAACAGTCGAAAGATACTCAGTAAACACACTCGAGTCAGAAAACTAGGTCTTGAAAATCCCTTTTCAGTTTAGATTCCTAACGAAAACGGGCACATAAACGTTACTGGGCCCATAACCTGTTGAATTTTGGTGTCCCGTACAGGAATCTAATACTAATTAAATTCAAGACGAATTATAACAAAGCGAATATATTTCTCAATAAAATACAAACACGCATAATTGTGCTGAAGAAGGATCTTAAATCAGATAGATAAATAAACAACTGAAAAACTAAATTATTAAAACAGTCAGCTGTTTTTAGGACTATGACAAATAACTATAGAAAAGATAACAATTTTCAACAGGACGACCACCTAGAGAAACTTTGTGATTTAATTTATTGGTATTTAATAAACGGTCCGTACTCATTACCGTCTGAATTATTTTCGTAAAGCAGATAGTCTTGATTTATCAATCGTTCAATATTATTTAATATACATATATCACAATATAATTGTAAAATGATATAGTAATTCATTCATGATCTCATCAAATATTTTTTTTTCAAATAATTAATTATACATCTCTATTTAAGAAATATATATTGTTCATTGATAGTAATTAAAGTAATATGAACAATAGGAATCGATAGGGATGAAACATCGAATTATTACAAATGAGGTGCTTGGACACAACAGTCCACAGCCCCCGAAGGACTTGGGAATATTTCAACAGTGAGAGGTTCCTTAATTACTTTCCCTGATGATTAGTTCGATTTTCTTAATGCCACGAATACCTACTATATGGATGAAAAGTTAATACGTAGGTAATGGTATGGTATTTGGTATCCATAGTCAATTGATAGCATTGAGTTGGTTTGTTGTTTTCCACTGAAACTTTGAAATGGCTAATATGGCTCTTCTGACAATGATCTCTTTGATACTTTTTTGATTGGCTTCCTCTTCTGTTTAAGACATTTTTATGAACTAAATAGATAATTTTTCTGTAAAATGACTAATAAGTCAATATTTTATGTAATTGATATTTTAATAAAATTATGACCAAGTTGGAGGCTTCAACTTGGACTTAAAATGAACAGTTTCAACACAAATTAGCTTCACAATTGTGGCCAATTTTCAGGTAACATAGTGGTCCCCACTCGCCTTTTTACATTTGTAGTTTTTAGGTACACATAACTTTTTTATAATAAAGATATCAAGCTGAAACTTTGTATGGATGTTCTATGAATGTATATCTGTAATAATTGGAAACAGAATTTTGTTTGAAGCTCAAATAAAAGTTTTATAACATTTTAAAAATAGATTTTAATAATATTAGTTTTACATTTTTTAAATTAATTTTTAAAAAATTACAAAAAATTTATATTGCTATAATTTTTTCCTGTTTCTATTCAGACATATACAAGGATGATAGAAAAAAAGAATTTGGAAAATCGGTTAATAAATGTATGAAATAAGTTTACAAAACTAAAAATAATTGTTATTTTCGGGAAATAGCAAATAACACCAAGGGTACCGTCACATGCACAGACAACATTTTTTCAAGAAGTCCTGCACCATAGGCTAGGCTTTTCTACACATACTTGTTTCTTCGAGTCTTCTTTTATATTCTTTTTTGGCTTTCTGACTTCTTTTTTAACTTTTAAAGGCTCTGTCTGCTTCTCGCACCCTCGGGATAAAATTTTTTAATCCTGTCTTATAGTTTGTGATAATGTTTTGTAAAAACTAAATTTTTATTTTTTATTGCTGTGTTACCTTTATAGTAGGCTATTTTAATATAGTAGGTTATTTTAATAGTAGGCTATTAAAAAATATCTAATTTTAGCTTCAAAGCGCCTTTTTACGTGTTTCAATCAGTGAATAAGTAGGATAACTCGAATCAAGATTTTCACATATTTTCAACACCTTTTTTCAACATATTTTCAACACATATTTCAAGACTAGCCATTTCCTAAAATTCTGGCTACCTTATCCTGTTGTAAACCACATTGCAACGTACTAGCTGTTTTTCTTTAAACTTCTATTATTATTTTTTGTATTTATACTAGTCATGAGTCTTCTATATGCTCGAAATCGGTTTTTTATATACAATACAGAAGTAACATTTATTTTTAAATCAACGACATCCGACCAATCCAAAATTGGAAATATAATTTATCACAAAAAACTACACGTATTTACAGCTGTACATTAACAGATGATGTTTAAGTTCACTGCAAACCCAAATTTAATTTGTCTGTAGAAAGTCAATGTCTGTAGTGCGCTTATTTGATGTCCAATTTATTATGCTTATTTTTATTCAATAGTTCAATATGGAATTGAATTTTGGGGAGTAGCTTCAGATGTAGATGGAGTTTTTAAAATTCAAGAGAAATTTTAAGGCTGGTGACTTTTGCATCCTGGAGTTCTACATGTAAACCTATATTTAAAGAAATTAACATTTTAACTGTCCCAAATTATCTTATAAAAAAGTTTGCCAAATCTCATATAAAAAAATCTTGCTATTAGACTACAAAAAGTACCGTAGTCTAATAAGATTATTATATGTTTCAGGACAGGGCTCCTGCATTTTTAGCAGATCCGCTGGATTCCAATAACTCTTTGAACAACTCTAATTTTATTTCATAAATTTAAAAATAAAATTAATTCTACAGAATAAGAGGAAATTCAACAGACTGACTATACCCGGAAGAGTTTCAGTTGAATCACTTCAAATTGATGGTAAATCTAACAAAGAGCATCAACTATCAAATGAGCATACGATCAGTAAAATAAAACAAGGAAATAAATATTATTCCACCGGTAGTAAGATAAAGACATGTTCTGATACACAAATAAAACTATATAAACCTACACCACAGACATAAAAAAGAATTTGAAAGGAAGAAATAATTTAGGCAAAAAAAAGTAAAAGAATAAAAGAGATAAGAACAATGAGAAAATCCATTCGAGAATTTAGGATCATAGTCCATTTGAAGAAAGAAGAAAAAGCAATTTACAAATGATTGAAAAGACTTGAAGAAAGTTTAGAATATTAAATAAATTAACAAAAAATCTTGTTGAAAAATCCGGAATTGTAAATTTTTTCATTGTGAAACAGATGGAAAGACTTTATGTAAATTCTTCTTAATATGTAAATTCCTATACAATGTTAATTATTGTCTGAGGAATAAAATTTATTATTATTATTAAGAAAACTCTGAGTTTACTACAATGTAAATACCGAAAAAATAAAACATTTTCAAATATTTTATTTTTTTCAGAAAAGGTAATTAATTATTTGTTGTACCCCTACATCAATGTAACAAAAGAAGGAATAACTGATTTCATTGCCATTATAGAAACTATTTTCAGTATGATGGATATGCATGTAATTTAATTTACGTTTAATAATCTTATAATGAATTTTATATTGAATTTGACATGGCTTATTTTAGAGTTTTGTACATAAATGTATACATTTTAGTTCAGCTTTTATAACTAAGTACCAGGTTAACCGAGCCTTGATCGTTGGTTTTAATTCGCTTTTGTTATAGTGTCATGGTAATTAGCAAGCTATTAAATCTAGCAGACTCTTTACAGATAACAGCTGTTAAAAAAACTGTTTAATTGAATTTTTTACTCTATGGAACATAGAGTATAAAATTCTTACGATCGAGTTTAAATTTCACTTAGGCGAATTTTAGACCCCCAAAAGGCTTTTTTATTACTAATTTGATTTCAATGAAATTCTCAGGTTAGGTTTTAAGTATTTTAAACTAGGTAATAAACTATAATCGAGCAATTATTTTCAAGTATTAAAAAAGCTTATTTTCCGAAATTTTTTAAAGAACTTTAGTTGTTTAGGCTACATGATTTGACTAATGTAGTTGCTATGATCAGTTTATATTCCCCCATCGCAGCTGAGTTGTCGCTGTGTTGTATATGCTGAAAATAATATAACCTCTCCAGATTTGTTTACATCTGCTCGCCGTTATGTTACGTTTTTAATAAAATTTAATTGATATTTTGGCAGACCTATTTGTTAAATTAAATATATCAACACCGATGTATACTTGTCGAAGTTATAAATTATGCCAAAAGATAGGCATGTTGTGGAATGAATTGCTATCGAACGGAATTATGCGATTAACTAATTTATGGGATACATCTAATATTTGGAAAAAGATTTAAATGGAACAAGTAATAATTAGAAAGTGTTGTGCCATTGTAGCCTATGTCTCAGGTAAGAAAATATGCATTAAGTGTTAAGTAAGCGTAATTCTACAATACTTACATAACTTGATTTTTATTAATTTGCAATCATGGATTTTAAATTGTATTGTTTTTTTTCGCTCTACAATCTATTTACCTTTAATATTATAAGCATAATTATTATTAAGTTACTTGCTTATTTTGAGGTCTTAGCTAAAATCATTGTTTGTGTGTATTTATTTGTAGGCTAGGCCTAGGATGTACACCGGTTGACTTCGGACGGTTAGATGACGTTCCACTCTTGACATTCAAGGAGATGGAAACCTCCGTTCTCTCCCTAAAGAGCAACAAGGCTCCTGACCCGGACGGATTCCCAGCGAGGCTTTAAAGAAAGTATTTTCAATTAATGCTGATTTGTTGTTGAGAATGTACAACGCCTCTTTGGTAGAAGGGGTGTTTCCGGCTCCCTGGAAAACCGCCAGACTTGTACTCATCAGCAAGGGCAAAGGTGATCCCGAGCTGCCGTCGTCCCACAGGCCTTTTTGCATGTTGGACACGGCTGGGAAGCTGTCCGAGAAGCTGATCCGTTCCCGCCTGACGTCTGCCGTGGAAGCTGCCGGGTACTTATGCCCCCGTCAGTACGGCTTCAGAAAGGGACGGTCAACGATTGACGCTATCACTGAAGTCCAGAGAGCTGTGAAGAGAGCCGAGAGCCATAACCATTTCTCTCGCTGAGTAGTGCTTCTTGTTACGCTTATGTCAAGAATGCCTTTAACTCGGCGAGGTGGGTCGATATGCTGGATGCGCTTCGCAGCACCTTTCGTGTTCCTGCATATCTGTTGCGACTCATCTTGTTGCGGATTATCTCCGCTCTCGAAGCCTGATTTACGACACAAGGGACGGAACGTGGACGATGGAAGTCACTTCTGGTGCCGCGCAAGATTCAATACTCGGCCATTCAGGACCTCTGGAACGTTGAATATGACAGCCTCCTGAGGTCGGAGATGCCTGAGGAAACCACTTTGGTTGGGTACGCCGATGATGTCGCAGCTCTCATTGTCGCACGCAACGTTGAGCTGACCCAACTAAAGTTGAACCGAGTCATGCGTGTGGTAAACACATGTATGTCCGATCACGGTCTCTCGCTTGCTCTCCGTAAGACGGAGATTGTGATCCTTACGAAGAAGAGGATGGACACCGTAGTTCCGTTCCGAGTGGGAAGGGAGGTGGTCCAATCAACTCGTGCTGCTAAGTAGGCCTACTTCGGGATTATGGTGGACACCAAGTTAAGCTGGAGGGATCAGATATTCCGTACGGTGGACAAGGCCGCTAAGGTAGTCACTTAGTAGGCCAATGTCGGGGTTCCACGATCCAGCAGAAGACGTCTGTTGATGTCCGCGGTTCAGTCCGTGCTTTTTTTATGGAACAGAGGTGTAGGCAGACGCTCTCGATAAAGAGTACCATAGTACAGGTTGCGACTCGCCCGGGTTCAACGTCGAGCGGCGCTCGGGGTGTGTTCCGCCTACCGGACAGTGTCCGAGCCTGCCGTCCTGGTGGTCGCCGGAGTTATCCCTGTCAAACTTTTGGCAGGAGAGAGGAAAGCAATTTATCAGAGACAAGGCGAGATTAAAAGGACACGGCAAGAACAGAAGACCGCTCCCGAACCTTCCAGCAGTGGTAACACAGCTGGGAGCATACGACACCCGAGGACGATGGACGAGGCGCGACTTATCAAGCACGTCCAACCATGGGTGAAACGGCGACCAATTCTTGACAATTCCCGGCTATCTCGGTCGTACCTGAACCGGATGGGCAAGACCGGTTCACCGGACTGCATTTATTGCTCGGGCGTTACCGACGATGCGGAACACACGTTCTTCCGCTTCCCCCGTTGGGAAGGGCCCCGCCTGAAGGCCACACAAATTTTTTGGTGCATTTTCGGTGGACTCGGTCTGACAAAAGATCTTGGAGGATGAGGGCAACTGGGATTGTTTATCACAGTTCGTCCGGGGCATCCTCCTTGAAAAGAAACATGATCTGGACCGCGAAGTGGCCCAGATCCCTTGATCGAGTGGCTGGATAAGGAGTGAGCCCCACGGGCATAAGCCAAATTTAGGCCTAGCCTGACGTAATGTGATAAACAACTCCAGGTTAGAATCCTAAAGAGTAGAGGCGATTTTTTTAGAGGGTAACCTAGTGATGGCAAAATTTCTTGAAAAATCGATTTTTCGATATATCGATGTATCGAAAGAGTAAAATCGATTTCGATAAAAAATCGTGAACAAAAAATCGATGTCAAAAAATCGATGTATTGAATGGTAAAAATCGATTTTTCCGAAAAATCTATTTTATTTTACCATCACTATGATGGCAAAATTTCTTGAAAAATCGATTTTTCAATATATCGATGTATCGAAAGAGTAAAATCGATTTCGATAAAAAATCGTGAACAAAAAATCGATGTCAAAAAATCTATGTATCGAATGGTAAAAATCGATTTTTCCGAAAAATCGATTTTATTTTGCCATCACTAGGGTAACCCCGTTTTCAGGGGAGCCCCACACTACAGGCTTGCCACCTGTGTGCGTAATGCATTTTTCTTATCTCTCCCACAAAAAAAGAAGCGTCACCTAATAACTTAAAAAGTGAGTAAAAAATTCTTGTACGGGATGGACATCGGAGCGTATTCCTAGTTAATGTTCCTTTACTTTTAGTTGTTATTTCGTTACCAATGTAGCAACTCATAAGACCAATGCTAAAAATTACTTTTTTAAAACTTAAATTTAGACCGAATTCCAAGCAATTAGAACCTATTTGCCTTGCCAAATTCGATTTTTTTCTGAGATTGAGGCTGTTTCTAAACTTATTTTTGGGTCAAAACACTCTTAACTGCAAAGTTTAAGCAAAATCTAACCGCTAGATTTCGAGATCGTGAAACACGCATCCCTTCAGACTTTGCTTGCATTATAGTATAGGATTATATACTAATTTTAAAATTGTTTTATCACTTTTTTGGGATAAAGTTTAGAGTGATATAGGTTTTTGCGATTTTAATATGTAATTATATAGTATTTTTATATTAAATATGTCATACTTTTTAATTATTCCAAACAAACAGCCTATTTTAAAGTGTTATATAAATAATGTTTATATTATAACTCAACATAAAAGGCATAGAAAAATTTCTGAAACAATGGCATTGTGCCAAAAATAGCACATTTATAAAAAAATTTCAAGAACTATTTTTTAGGAGTTCCTTGGGACCCTTCAACTTACAATATTGCAACGAAAATGTTGTTTTTAAATACAAAATTTCTTGCCAAATTAAGGGTTAGTGCGAGGCTAGGTAGAATTAAAGACACCAGAAATTTTAATTTTAAGAACAAAAATAATGTATAGATTTTGCATTCCAATGTTGGTAGAATAAGTAAAAAAAAGAGAGACCATATGGAATTATTGCTTTATGAAGAGACTCCTGGACGTCTTCTTAGTCTCATCCGAGCTTGGTCTAACCCCATCTCAGGCTCACCATGCCCTGGAAGGTTATGATCTGATCACTTATCAATGCAGACAATCGATGATTAAAGGTGGGGTTGGCATCTTCGTATGTAGGAATAGTAACCTTCAAGGGGTAAACCCTTGACGGTTGGCACCAACATGACCATCGGAAAGGATTTTGAAGCCACAGAAATTTAGCTCGAGATTTGTGGTGAAAAGGTCGTATTGTAGCCGCGATTTATCGTAGAACACAGGGTGACCTGGATACCTTTCTGCTCTTTTAATTTTGAGGTCATACCTTAGTAGGCCTGCCGAGAGTATAGCACACGGCCTCTGATTGGTCGAGAGCAGGTCACGTGACCGATGACGTCATCACGCCCCGCCCCCTTGCTGGCCTCTGATTGGTCGAGAGCAGGTCACGTGACCACGCCCCTTCTCCAAGATGGCGGCCTCCTAGGCCACGCCCCTTCTCCAAGATGGCGGCCTCCTGGTGGCGGGAAATTTCCTAACCTCACTTTTACCACGTGTTTGACCACGTGGCGTCTGTAAACTTACTACGTGAGTCAAGATCGTGTTATTTTTGACGAATAAAATTTTCACTGTGTACTGCCGGGGTTTGAACCCGGGCCGCCAAGTTGGTGCGCCGCAACGCTGACCACTAGGCCATCACACTGTTGAGTTGAGAGCGTTGTAATGAGTCTAGTGACGCTGTAGTTTGGTGATTCTGTAGCTGCAGAGCGTACAGTAGTCCAATGATTCTCCACCAGAGCGTGGCACTGCCATCGTGGGAAGTAGTGTGTTTTGGTTACACCTAGACCGGAAGTGGGGCAGCTGCCCGAGCAGCTGCTGCAGTTGACTCGGGCAGCTGGGGCCAGCTGCTATGCCATATAGCTTCCGGTGGGGGTTAGAGGGTATATATGAGATGCTGTAGTTATATGTTATGCCATATAGGTTGGGGTGGAGCTGGCGATATTGTTGGCGTTAGGGTGAAGTGAATTTGCGCATAAAGTGGGGTTGAACTAAAAATGCGCATAAATTAAAGTCAGTTCAAAATTGAAATTCGTCGGTGTTAACGAAACTCTAACAGTTGAAGAAAAATTAAGAGTTAGTTCAAAATTGAAATTCAAACTTATAACTGGGATGTGGAAAATACGTCAAGGTCATCCAGAGTAAGTTTTTAAAAATTCCATCCAACTATCACCAGAAATAGTTTTAAGTTGAAGTAGTTGGTGATAGGGGGATAATTGATTCGTGCCATGGGAGAGGTGTTTATCGTATGAAAGTTGGCGATCGAATGAGAAACGCCGCCTAGGGAGAGGGCTTATAAAACGGCAACCTTCCCCACCACCCCTTCTCCCACTCCTTTAGACCAATAACCGGTCGCCGACACTATGTGTTGAAACTGAACCAGACATGGCGGCCGCCATGGATAATTCTAACCTCAAACCTTAGTTTTGCATTGGTGAGCATGCGCCACCCCTACTCCTTTACCTTTCTTTTATATTTTTAAAACCGAACAGATGTCCGGGCAGCTGCCCCTACGGGCAGATGTTCGGGCAAGTGTTGGGGGCAGAGATGTTGAAATATTGGGGTGGAGATGGCGATAGCGTTGGTGGTCGGTTGAACTGAATTTGCGAACAAAGTAACTAGGGTTGAACTAAAAGTGCACATAAATTAAAAGTTAGTTGAAAACTGAAATTTGACGGTGTTAACAAAACTCTTAATAGTTGAACAAAATTAAAAGTTAGTTTAAAACTGAAATTCAAATTTATAAATGGGATCTGGAAAGTATGTCAAGGTCATCCAGAGTAAGTTCTAAAAAAGCCTACCCAACTACCACCAGAAATAGTTCTAAGTTGAACTAGTTGGTGATAGTAGGATAGGTTGAAGTAACTTTTGAATTTTATTAGTGAACATAGAATTAATGTGCAACAGCAGAGTTTAAACAAGTTGAACTTTTGTGATGAATTACAGAGTTGTAAATGCAAACACCGACGACGATGAGAAGGTAAATGCAGAGTCCCCAGATGATGTATTTGAAAAGCTTGAACAAATGTAACATTTCGAGTTGGTTTTCCTGTTCCATTTCCAATCGTTTAATTTCTAATTTCAATTTATCCTCTTCCATTCTAGTTACGAAGGGAACTTCATCCATCATATCCATCATGATTGTGTTAGTGTTTGAAATTTTAAAACAAGTGATGTTGATAGTTCAGAAGTCAAAGACGGAATGAGAAGTAAAAGGGAGAAATGTTAGTTAAATAAAGAAGTGGTGGGGGGAAAGGATGAATTACAAAGAAGTGGTGGGGGAAAGACGTTGCTCTTCATTATTACCATCAGTAGTGTCAGATGGTGCAGGAGTTAGATTTAGTAAACTGTCTTCGTCTAAACTTTCAACCTTATCACAAATAGGACAATCGTATGTTATTTCCAAATTCATTTTGATGGTTGTAAAATTATCTACAAGTTCTTGTAAAATATTAAAAATGTCTTGTAACTCATCTTTAGAGTTTATTTCAAAACTAGAATTCATTCGGGCCAATGGAGAGTTGTTCATTGTTGGAGAGTCGGTGATGGAATGAGGATCGGCGCATAGGGAGGGGGCTTATATAATGGTGACCTTGAGCAGGCGTCTAGGGAGGGGGGCTGTCTAGGGAGGGGGCTTTTATATGGGGAACCTTGAGCTTATGATTGAATAAAATGTTTAGTTCTTCTTCTTCGTCTTTTAATTCAATTATTTGAACCGAAGTAGTTGTTTCATCTTCTTCACTTGATGAAGAAAACAATTCACCAGGATTTAAATATTGAACTACAATTCTGAACCATCTTATAGGATATTCGTCAATGATAGAAAGTAAGTTTTGAAACAATTCTTCCATCTCCTCCCTGTCAGTTATTATATGTTCAAACTTGATAAATTTGTTTTCCATGTTGTTAGTTAGAGTGTTGGAAGTGGAATGATTTAATATTATATAAAAATTAGAACTAGTGGTGGGGGAAATCTCAAGGTCATCCAAATGAAGTTTTAAAAAAGAGTGTAAAACTGAAATTACACATTTGATGGTTCTACAGGATCGGAATACCAATCTGATCTGTATTTACATCTTTTTATCATATGTGTACAAAAATCATCTTGATGAGAATTGGTGCGTTGACAATGAGCAAGATCTAGAGGGTGAAATTTGAAACATCTTTGAGGACAACATGTATGAAAATATCTTGATTTGTAAAATTTGAAAGTTCGCAATTCCGGTGGTGGTAGTTGTTTTGTTTTGCATTTGCAATAACAAGATCCGAAGAATTCACATTTAGTACAAGCTAACCCATCCACCATCATTGGTCCTAAATCTGTACACTGTTGTTCACAACAGTAACGAGGTTTGTACTTGTATTTTTGCTCTTCCATGTTGACGCTGCGGAGTCTAGTGAAAGAATAAGATTGTATAGTGATGAATAGCGAGTTTTATGTACTATGAAAAGTGGTAGGGGTAATTTCAAGGTCATCCAAATGGAGTTTTAAAAAATTATACCTTACAAGTGTAAGGATTATTGAAATTTAGGAAGTTTGTTTCTGTTTGTTTTCTTCAGACTTTTTTTCTCTCTCTGCCTTAGCCATAGCAATAAGTTCTTCTGTTGATAGTGGATGTACTTCAGGAAATTTTAAAATTAATTTAGCTTGATATCCTTCTTTAGTTAATACATCTAAATCTTGAGTCATTTGTTCAACAGTGTTATAATCTTTTCCATAGATTTTCCCATCAAGTTCAATCATCATTCTGTATAACATTTTGTAGAATAGATCTTGTCGTGGCGAGAGCTGAGAAGCAAATGATTATTTATCAAAGTGTTACATCCTTTTTATGAACTTGACATTGATCACGTGATTCCTTAGTTGTAATTTTATTTATTAAAAGTTATTCAACATTGGTAATACTTCTGGAACCTGACGTTATGTTGACCAGCTGGCGATGAAGAAGTTGTAGGTTGTGTAGAAAAAAATATTTCATCATCGCAATATTTTGTTTTAGTGAACATCCTTGTATTAGTAGCACTAACATCAACAGTTAAGTGATAACCACCGGTAAGTAAAACTCGCATTTCGTTAGTTAAATCTTCAAGTTGTTCAAAAGTAGTTATGGTGTTGGTATCATAAGATGCACACTTAACCTTTAGGGACATGTTGAAGTTTTGTATTTAGTGATAGAGAGTGAGTGGTGTACGGTACGAAAGGTAGTCGTAGACTGATGAATTTCACAAGTTGATTTTCACTTTTATTATCACACAAAATTGGGTCAAGGTCATCCCATGGAATTTTAAAAAAAAGCAACATATTGTAATGTACAAACACATTACAATATGTTGCTTTTTTTATTTTTTTTTAGGTTTATATCATATTTATTGAGAAACAAATACAAAGAAATATTTACAATTTTATGTACAAACTAATCAGTAGTAGGTGTTACATGAATTGTAAGTTCAGTAGAGTTGTTTCCACTTGGTCCATGTGATACCAAATAGAGTGCGCCGGGTTGAATTATACGAAGATCTTCATTTTGTAGTAGTTGTACGAAGCGCTTTGGTAGGAAGATTTGAAATTTTGCTTCATCACCAATTGTATAAGGTGCCTCGCTTAATGTGCAATTTATAGCATCACCTACTGAAGTTTCCATCTTCTTTATTGTATGAATGATGTAGTGTTTTTCTTCTTTCAGCTCGGAACATTTCTTCGTAGGTAGGATTGTTGATTTTGAATGAGCGTTGAATTGTTCAACTAAATTTTGAAGTAAGTTGTTTGATGCCATCTTAATGTTTTTGCTGATGCTAATCTTCTTGTTAATAAGAATATCCGTTGGAGATGTTGTCTCTTCGGAGGTTCGAGTAATACTCATGCTGTGTCATGGTAGCGCTCTCACTTTTATTATCGAGACCACCCCCACCACTGACAATACCCCCACCACTGACGCTACCCCCACCACTTTGTTGAAGGAAATTATTCAAGCGGTAGGCATTCTTCAAAGCACACTGTGACCTTCAATGTTTAAAACTTTTTGATGAAATACAAAGTTCGTTGAAGTAGCATTGGAAATCTTTATCAATTATTGCATTAATCACTTCGTTGCTTGTAAATGATTGTATCCAATTTGCTTTTTCTAATCCTCTTGTGTAGATAATTTTAAACTCTTTGCAATAATGATTCATAATGTGAGGCATCATGTTATAATTAATGAAACCTTCATCCCATCTTAAGTTGTGAAAATGTTTGTTCAACCATTTGTTTGTAACTTTCGCTTTAGTTGTTAGTCTATTAAATGGTACTGGAGGTTTGAACAAATAATGATAAACTACTGATGTGTTCATGTCCAAGATTACTAATTCTTTAATAATAAAATTACCATCATTTCCTCGGAAAGCTTGAAATTCAATTATACCTCTTTTAACTTCCATTATGTGTGGTGCATTAGAAAACGAAACCCGTTTATTCATGATGAAGTCTTATTAACAACTGACTTAAAAATTGAATGAGCCGACGTTTATAACAGACAGGATAGTTCTTCTTCTTTCACTTCTTGTGCCACTTCATCGATATTAAAATTGGTGTGATAGTTGTTTAATTGTCTCCACATTTCAACTTCTTGAGGTATTCGATTAAAGATTGAAGTATCCACGGGACCGTATAAAATTGGAACAAAAGGTTGTTTGTCCAATGTATCGATTAAATAGTCTTTAATTATTGCACTTGAAAATATTAGTTGTTTCAAATATCTGGTGACGGGACCGGTAGTACAACTTAAAGTGTAAAATTCTTCTTTAGTAAAATATAATTTAACATTGTGGGTAGTTAAATCTCTGAAGCGAACAATTTGTCCTCCACGATGTTTTACTATATCAACTTCAATATTTGATTCCAATAAACTTAATCTTGTTCTTCTTCCAAATGTGTTGTTACTTAAATAGCACTCCAAAAGATGTAAATGTTTCATGAGAGATTCCCAAGTAGTTTCACTGAAAGTAACCATTTTGTTTCCATGATTTAAAATAACAATTGGTGAATAATCCATTGATTTTAAAATTCCAACTGATATACTTTTTGTCATGCATGAAGAAATTGGGTAGATAATCCGAAGAAATACTTCTGTTAAAATATTGGTTGTAATGTTAACTTCAACCTTCTTCCTTTTTACTTCTTTTTCAGCTTCTTCTTCTTCTCTCTTCTTATGTTTGTTAAACTTTAGGAACTCGTCCATTTCTCGTTCAACTTGTTTTTCTATATCTGAACTATTATCATCCATTAGAGGTGTATTTTCTTCTCCGTTAGTAGAATTCATCTTGCGAATGATGTTTCCCATACGACGGTTGAAGATAGAATGAAGTTTCCACTAATTATTTTCTCGCTTTTATATTTTTCGTAAAATCCTTGAAATTTATACAATTACATAATTGTTTGTTTTCAACTTGTCTTTCACAAATGAAATTCTAACCTCAAAAATTGAAGCAGATAATTCTAACCTCAAAAATTTGCAGTCGTTGTACAATTCTTCTTAAAGTACATTCTTCACAATTCCGGTCAGCGGTGTGTAAGTAACTATTTTATCATGTAGAATTAGACAGTATGCCGAAGTTCCATCCGCTACTGGTTCTTCAAATTCCATTTCAATTTTTATATCCACACTTGATGATTTTACCGATTCATTTTGTTTTGAACAATCGATTACAATTATTGGAGCCTTGGAATAATACTGGTCAGGTGATAATAGTGGTGTATTAGTTTTTCCATAATATGACGATTGAAATCTTGCATACATATCGTATAAAATGGAAAAACGTTTTTTGCTGAACATGACATTCAAATTGTCATAGGGAAAGAATTGAGAGTTTAGGAAAACTTTACAATTCTTTATTTTACAGTGATCAAATTGACCAGCATTTGCAGTGATAACATCTTTTCGCTTAGTTTGAAAACCAAGTATTATGTACCTTGCTCGTTCCAAGTAAGTTGATGTCTTGACGGTCCATGTTTGTCGTTCTGTCTGAGGTAGTGTAGGGTATTCATGAAATTCCCAACTTCGGAATGGCATCACAATATCACGGTCAGATTTCAACTTTCTCAATAATAGGATTCTATCTTCATCAGCTAATCTTACATGAGGTACTCTCCAAACAACTTTATCCAACTGTAGTTGCCATTCCAGTTTATCTTCCGTAGTTGCAGGGTCTGCAAGTATCAAGTCCTTATTAGTTGAAGATCTGAGTAATACTAATTCTTGTTTGACATTTATTATTACCCGTTTGTAATCTTCAGCGAATCCCAAAAGCAATCGTAAAGGTACATGAAAATCAAAGTGACCGTTGGAAGCCGGTGTTATAGTGTCTTTATCGGGGGCAACCCATCCGGCGGTGACTATTGAATTCTTCTCATGCGGTGTTAATGATGTTAATCCTTTCAATGTCGTTGTTAAACCAACCTTTTTTGTTGAATCAACCGTCACCCCTGATATTTCATATCTTATTTCATCAAAAAGATATGCCATCGGGTTATTTATAAAAGGAACTGTTGAAGCAGTTTTTCCATCCAATTTTAATACCCGTCCTTCGATGTACAAGTAACTTTCACACGGTAAAGTGTAAATATCTTGTTGTTGAATGGGGATCCTTATTTCATCGTTATTGTTTAATTTTGATGAAGTGTAAGGGTTGTGCGTGTGATATTCCTTCTCCCATAGTGTTTCGTCGAACGTTGGTCCTTGAGATATATCCAGGATATCCATCGCTGTTAAGTTTCAATCCAATCTTCTGTAGAAAACGAATGTTTTCCGATGTTAACTCTTCCAATGTCGAGGAGCTACTGAGCTCCCGACTCTTCCGTTGCGGTTTAAATGATAATCCCATGTTGACTTTTATGTTGCTGCTCTGATGTGTATCCGTATAGTAATTGTTTCTCCTCTAAAGTCAACACTATGACCGTCTTGATCCAATATGTTCAGTACGATGTCTGAAATGAAACTGGTGTTTAACGGTAGGTATATCAAGTTTTGTGGCTTCTCAACAATTTTAAAACCGGGAGCCACTGTTGGATAAAATGTATGTAAAATATGTTGATTAACTCCATCTCTATAAGATCCGTGTATAATGTTGCACGTGACATCGATACTATTTACATTCAATATTGTTACAGTTGAATCACCTGAATGAGTAGTTCCAGGAGTTAAGATTTTCTTTTTTGTATCGGTAAATCCAAGTAAACTGCCAATCGACTGTTCCAAGCTGACATCAATATAATATTTCGAAGTTATTTCTGCTTTTAAAGTATTATTGTTTCCTTTAACGGTGATATTGTCTTCTCCGAGTTGTTTCTGTAATAATTGGTTTATATCATCGATTTCATAAGCTCCAGTAGGAAATGTAATTATTTTCAATTCTGAGTATTTTCCTGCAGCATCCTTAGTTTCATAATAATGTAGTAAATTATTCTTCCCTTCCGTAACATTGGGAATTGAGTTGTAGGTAGTCAAATCAAGTAATGCCGCTTCCCATAATCGTTCCTTGGATAGACGCAATGCTGGGAACAGCGTACTTTTCAATGTGGATGAATTTCCACTCAATGACACTGTATACGATGACATCTTAAAGCTGACTGACACTTTTCGCTAGAAACTCCAAACATAAATGCCCACATATTTCAGTATTGTTAGGTTGTTCTCTTTTGTAATTGTAAAAAATGTTTTTGGAATTTCGAAAATAATGTTGAAGTTCTTTTGGCGGTGGTAGATTGCCAAAACTGTCAAAGTAGTAAACGGTTTGTCCGAGCTTTTTATAGCATACCCAATGAGTGCCTGGACCATAGGTGGAATCCAAATTTACTATTCCAGTTTCATTTTTCCATATTTTAGTTGGTAATGCATCTTTCATAAAAACTCCTCGAAAGAATGGTATTTTCAAACATTGTACATAATCATTTAACTGATGATTTGTTAAGGCTTTATTTGGAATTATCAATTGACTCTTCTTATTTAGTACACACGGTATGGTCTTAGGTATAAACCTGCTCCGTTTTTTACCATTTGCCAAACAGAAGTCTTCTTTACATTTGCCTTATGAGTTCTACGACGTCCTTTTTTAATGTTTCCACCTCTTTTGGGAGCGCCTTTCTTTGCAGGTCTTCCTCTGCGACTTCTTCCACCACCTAACTTTGCTTTCGTCTTCATGGCTGTAGTTACTGCCCAAGCCGATGCTTTTTCTGCAATACTTGCGTCACTTGATTTTACTCTTTGCCAAGCTTTTTCTGCTAGAATTTTATCTGCTATTGCTCTATTTGTTGAATCTTTATACTTTGAATATGCTATATCGTGTTCCTTGCAAGCTTGATCTAATTTATTAATTCCAGGATCTCCTCTTGCTAAACGCTTTGCCAACTTAGTTCCAGGTCCACAATATTGATAACCTCCGGGCAGATGTAATTCGTATGGTAAAGTGTCTATTGTTCGATTTACAACAGCACCAACTGGAATCCGTCTGAGCAGGGATAATGCAGCTGATGTTATACCACGTCCTCTCTTGCCGCTGTCTTGACAATGACTGAGAGATACGGTCTTCATTATGTTGTCTTATATAACTGGCGTGTTTACTCCACGAGATACTTTACACAAATGAATAACTTGTGCAAAATCTTTTATATTTAAAGACTTAGTTATTCAAATTAATTATATACTGATTTATAATTCTATTTTTAATCCAAGCTTCTCGTTCATCGGGTTGAATCATCACATGACTCGTTGTACTAGCTATATGATTGTGGGTATCAATAAGTAAATTACCCACTATTCTTATTAAACAATCTAAAGTTACAGCATCTTTCGGATGTTGAGGATCTTGTAACTGCATAATACGTTTATCATTACAAGTATATGCGGTTGAATCACTTTTTGATGTTGTTATGACTTGTCCAATAGTAGCAGCATCATTTGAATCTTCACCTGGTAAAATATTAATTATTTTCTTCATCTTTGCATCATATTTGGTCCCAAAGTGTTTATCCCAAGTTATTGTTTGTTTCAATGTAACACAATCATCTTCTTCATAACCAGGATAAATATTTTTTATTCTTCTATTACGACCATCGTATGTATCTAATCTACCACCACTTGCAATTAATGTTTGTACCATAAGAGGTACATCTGAATCTTTTATACCAAATCTTCCATTTGTTATTGTTTTATGTCCTGCATCCCATTCATCATTTTTTCCTTGCATTAAATCAAACTTTTCATTTCCATGTATAAATTTATCTCCCCGCTTTAACACGGCATCTTCATGTTTTACAAAATTTGATGTTTCCTTTTTTAATTCTTTAGATAATTGTTCCATAGTAACAGCATCTTTTGGTTGAGAACCAAACTTTACATTTGTCAATGTTTTACCATGACAATCGATTCCATTAACATCTTGTAAAATACAGTTGTCCTTGATGTATTTTAGGTTTACAGCATCACCGTCTTCTTTTGGGTATCCAATGTCATTTATAATAAATTTATAAAAAGAAAATCCATGTTCAGTTTTTTCCGGTATTATAGAATGTAAATATTCTTTATTAACTGAATCTTTATCATTTTTGGGATTTCCCACGTTGGTTATTCTATAATTTCCAGCATCATACGTTTGTCCATCTTTTAAGTTATTACCCCATTGCAATTTTAAAGTATTTGAAAGTTCAGATGATAAGTACTCTTTAGTAATTGCATCAGAACCTTCAGTTGGTTTACCAACATTAATTAATCTATGTGATTTAACATCGTAAGTATTCTTATGTAATTTCAATGATGTTGAAGTAGCTTCTTTTACTGTCTTCAAATTTGCTCCATCAGTATCTTCTTCTGGATCTTTAACTAGTTTTAAACGTTTATTACTTATGCTATAGTCACCTTCAGGTGTTTGCGGTAATCCACTTCTTTTTCTGTCTTCTCCAACTTGCACTCCTAACGCGGAGTACCGTCCGAACTTGTCGACGCTCATGTTAGAACTGATACGTCTTACGCTTGCAACTCTTTTATATCCGCGAACAATTATACAACTATACCACGATTCCTAAGTTCATCAACTAGAGCCACCCATTCATTATTCAAACCCGTATGACCGGCTTCCATGGCTTCATGCAATAGTCTCATTCGGTCAACCAATTTATTGATGTCGTTGTAGTAAATCACATTTGTATTGTATAGATTTTTCATCAATCCTTTACCAGATGTTGAAGTATCTCCTTTACTCTTTTTACCATGTTGTTCAAGAAGTGATAAATCCATAAGTGATAAAGATTTTCTTTTCAGTGGTTGTCTCACCGCTGGTGCAGTACGTAATGTTGGCAATTTTCGTGGAGGAAACCACTTTTTTATAATGATGTTATATTTTGTTGCACGTGAACGATTAATCATTGCATCCTTTAAGTAGTTTCTTTTATGAGCGTTAGTATTTTGGAGAATCTCCTTAAAAACACTTAAATCTTTGGATGAATATCTTAGTGGTATATTTTTAAAAATTAATTCATATAATCCTTTTGTTCCTTTATATCTATGCTCACCAATAATGATGTAATCGTCTTGAGTTATTTCAAGCTTTGAATCACCAATCTTTAATTCATTCCCATCAATTCTTGCTCCGTATATGTGTGATCTACTCAAATTCGGGTTTGATTTCATGTCATGTAGCATTTTCATTATATATTTTCTTCCAAGAGGTCCATGTTGTAATATATCGCTACTCAATTGAGTTAAATTTGGAATAGATTGTTCAGCTTCAGGTATTGGCTGTTCTTCTCCCTTTTCAACAATTGGTTCTTCTTCTTTTGCTTCTTCTTGCTCACTAGCACTTGTGTATGAATCATCATCTTCTTCTTTTTTTAATGCTTGTACTTCTTGTTTAGAAACTGGTAGTAAAACATCTCCTTCATAACGAGGTTTACCAATAGTTTCTGATATCTGTTTTAAAGGTTCCGTAATAGGTTTAAATGTAGTCTCTAGAAATTCTTCTCTTTCACTTAAACCCATCCTCAATGCACGATTCTTCATCCTAATAGAATCACTGAGTGATTTTATTTCTTTCAATAGTTTTTCTTGATTCACCATGTTTACACTGTGAAGTTCAACGTGTAACTAGATGTAGCATCGGTAGTTCAACGCATAAATACAAATTTATCCAACCCTATACGATATCTACCATTTTTAATATCTTCTTCCTTCATAATAACGAGAAAGCTATATTTCTCATTCCATGCTTTGCCACACATCTCTTTAAATTTTTCAAATGGCATATCCGCATTTACATGATCATTATATATATGCTTTAAATTTGTTTCATCTTGCTTGAAGATGATCAACATATTTGCATTGTCTCTTATGAGTTGTTTTGGAATTTTACTGTATGTTTGACCAATATAAATGCTATCAATATTATGATGTCTTCCCATAGCAAAATAATTCCTTATTGTGTCATGATTTTCACAAGAAACATCGTCAAATATAAAAATAGAAAATGGTTTTGCTTCATTTGGTTGCATAATTGTTTCACTGGCATTAAACTTGTAAAAATTTACTTCAGGTACACTTGCAAGTACTTTATCCAATAATTGATATTTTGGTTGTTGCAATGATTTTGAAAAAATGTATATATTGTTAAAACGCAATCCTTTAGGATTAGTTATAAGGTTAAAAACAACATTAGTTTTTCCACAATTTGAAGGACCAGTTATTAGACATCTTATCGTATTTGGTAGTAATTCACCATGTTTTCCATGATTAAACTTATCATTGTCAACTGTCAATTCATCAATGTTATTGATATTAAATCGATCTTTTTGTTGTACAATCTCCATCTTGTATAAAGGTTAAACACACAATGAGCTATTAAACAACTATACTAAGTCTTTTGAAGGAATCCAAGAGTCTTCACTTTTATCAAACCCTAACCACCGGACTTTAACCATATCCTTTTTCCTTTGTAAAATCTTCTCGACAAGATATACATCACCAACTGTTGATTTCAACAATTCGTGTCCATAAAATCCACCTTGAAGTAATTCACCCTTGTTATCCTTTAATAAATAGGTTTCAGGTATAGTTGGTTGCACTTTATAAATTGTAAATACTTCATTAGTCCAATTTGGTAGATATCTTTTACTAAATACACCTTTGTATTTGCTTATACGAACTTTATCGTTGACCTTGAACTTCTTTGGTTGCAATTTTTCCAATTTCGGTGTTGTATTATTTTTAATGCGTTGTAATACAATTTTGGCATTAGCACTATTTACCTGGATAGGTTTCATTCCAATGGTACGATAATATTTGTTGTTATACTCTTTTATAAGTTGTGGTAATATGTCATACCACACGTATGATCCTCGTTTTGAAAATTGTTTATACATCGCACCTTTTAATGTTCTATTGAATCTTTCAATTATTGAAGCTTTAACTTCAGAATTTGTAGAATAATGATTTATTTGATATTTCTTCATCAAAGCTCTAAAGTCTTTATTAAAATATTCTTTTCCATCATCGGTCTGTAGATGTTTAATTTTAAATTTATTTCTTTGTATTGTGGTTTCCATAGCTTTTGTAACACTTTTACCAGTCTTATCCTTCAATGGTAAAGCGTTAGCTATTTTAGTAAAACAGTCTATAATTGTTAAAATATATTTAAATCCTTTGTTTAATTTACTGTGCGGTATCATTTCAATGAGATCAGCTTGATAAAGATCATTCATTCCTTTAATGATTGTACTTCTTCTTGGAAATCTTCTTCTTGCTGGTTTATGTAGTTCATTTACAATCTTGTCCTTCACACTTTCCATCTTCAGATGTTGCTTGTACACCGCATGTAAAAATACTGATCCATAGAATAGTTTATTCTCATCTATATATAGTTTGAATATAGGTCAAGGCCATTTCATATTAGTGTAAAAAAGAGGGAACATGGCATTGGGCTTGCCTTGCCATGTCCCCTCTTCTTTACGGAAAGGAAAAAGGAAAAAGGTAGAGGACGAAGAATAGGTTTACTGGTCGATAGGGTTTAGAGAGTAGTGGCCGAATGGTAAAGTATTAATTTTATCTTCTAAAATATGGCGCTTGTCATCTTTGTAGCTTAATGCCCACTTTGTTTGTTTGACACTAAAAAGTTGATGATTATAACTTCTAATAGTGTTAAAAGTTGCAGTTGTTTCAACATTTTCAAACAAACATCTTTTATAATGTTCAAACTATACGTTCTTCTTAAGAAAAGAAGTTTTTATTCCTTTGGCCTTCTTCGTGACTTGATGTTCGTTCCTCTCATTTATGTACAGTTGAAACGAATACAGTTTGGACACTAATGCTACAATTTCCATCATTGGCACACCATTTGTTTCATCTTTAAATTTTCCCAATACTTTCTTGTTTCTGTCATAGTCGTAATTTGGACGATCCTTAGGATAATCGGAAAAGTCGAAATCATCTTTATATATAAAGGTGCGTAGATCTTCATACATGTCATTTGTTTTAATCCAGTAAATTAGTGCATCCGTATCCATATATGCAATACCAATGTTCTCTCTTCCATAATAGTTAACCATCTTCTTATAATGAAACTCGTACATATGTGTTTTTGAAATATCCAAGATTGACATTCCAAGATACAAAGGACGATCCATTTCAACTGACTTCTTGTTCATGGAAATAACAACTAGATTTTCATTAATAATTACAGATGAACCAAAGTTTGGTTGTTGCACCAATTTCTGTAATTTTACTGGATCAGTTACCAATTTGATATCCTTATGTTTTCTTTTGTTTTCCAAAGTCTTGCCAAATATTGCGTTGTTCATTAGTTTAAAAAAATCTTTTTGAAAACTTGATGTAGCGGCAGCTCTTCTTCTTGTGTTGTTGTCGATGTACGATTTTAACCAGCAAGATTGAGAAAATTGTAGTACTCGATTAATTTTTGTAATTCTCAATCCTAAGTCTAAAGCCTGTTGTATCATCCAGTAGTGTCCGACATACCGAGACTTGTTGGTTAAAGTCATCAATAATTTTGGCCATCTTCCAGTAGGGGAAATTTCAGTCTTTGGAAGAAGTGGTAAATCATAATGATGATCGTGAAGATGTTCAGAATATTCAAAATCGACGTCAAAAATGTAACCAGTTTCACCATGCTTCGGTATATCCATTATGTTTCCAATTGATTCTGGGTCTATCCATTTGAAATTATCATATGGAAGGGGATTCGACATTGCCCATCCATATAAGTTATTTGCATCGAAATAACCCAGGAATGTTGTTGGTTTTGATGCATCATAATCGGGCAGATACTTGTTATTCGCCTTAACATGTCTGGTTACACTTTGCATCAATCCCCCTCGAACTCCTGATTCTAACATTAAAACCATATCTATATCAGTAAGAAGTTGTAATTTACAATTTGTTTCTTTCAACATGGCTTGCCATGCTAGTCCAGGTGAAGTGTATGAATGAAGAGGGTCCAATCCATATGCTGCAAAACATGTATTTCTAAATTCTTCCATTATATCACATAGTAAAGTTACATCTAATTTAACATAAAAATCTGAATATTCTCCCAATGTTCTAAATCCTAATTCGTTCCATACTTTACATGCATGATTATAGTCCTCTTGAGATATATCCATGTCGTAAAGTTTACTTTTGAATTCTTCTTTTGCTGGAAGTGATGTTTCATTAAATCTTTCTAAACTGTCTATGTAGTCATATGGGAAAACACCTTTGCGAAGTACCAGATCCAGTTTGTCGTTATTTACAATCTTCTTTGTTTCGATGAAATCTTGTTTCCTTAAATTTTCTGAAAGTTTGGATAAACTCGACGGCATAAATCTGTAGGAGTCCAAGAATCTTAGTTTCATGTTTCCAACTTCTTTGGAAAAACTGATGAACTTCTCTGAAGTTTCAGCTAATACATCAATTTTACCATCGTCTCTTCCTAATTCGGGTATTATAAAATGAGCATCGTACCCACTGAGGTTATGCAGAACCACAGGAATAAATAGTGGTAAACGATAGCTCAAGTTGCATTTATTACAATATTAATACGGTTACAATATTACGGGTATTAATACGGGGAACTGGCTTCTGCGGTGGTGGCATCATAGTTGATGGTGGTGCGGAGTCCTTTGAAGGCGAAGGTGAAGGTGGTGAAAAAATACTGCGAAGTCTAGAAGTGTTGGTTGGCGGAAGAATAGCTCCAGAAGTTGAAGGTAGAGATGCAAGTTGATTCTTTTAGCAATCAGGAAGGTTTTTAAGGCGAAGAGTTTTCTTAGGTGCAGTCGTAGTAGAAATTAAAGTTGAAGTAGAAGTAGCAGAAGTAGTAGTTGGCAGAGACGACATGGTTAGAACTCCAAGTACACAGCGTGATGTCTGGAATCAGAATGAAACACTAGCCACAGTCACCGCGTCTTTTATAACAATATGCAAATGAGAGGGGTAGCAGCTGGCCGAGACTGATTATTGACCTGGGAGGTGGGGGAAAAGGGGAAAGAGAATGTATTTATTTCAAATAATTCGCATAACTTTTGACTAAAATAAGATAACCAAATTCTTCTTTTACCAAAATGTTTGTCTTACATAGACCTTTTCAATGATGTATCGCTTGTCCAAATCCGTCAATCCGTTATCAAGTTATAGCCATTTTAATTTTTCAGGTCATGACCGGTCATTCACCCAGAGTAGTGGGGGAAGGAGTAGGGGTAGGATCGGGGAAGGGGGGGGAATCGACTCCATTTTTTCGGGGGGGGAGGGGGGAAGGGGGGGAGGGGGGAGGGGGGAATCGACTCCATTTTTTCGGGGGGGGAGGGGGGAGGGGGGGAGGGGGGGGGATCGACTCCATTTTTTCGGGGGGGGAAGGGGGAGGGGGGGGTCATTGACCCTTCCGAAAGTGGGTCAAGGTCATTCAAGATTTATAATGATCCAAGGTGATGGGAACAGTAATACTGTTCCCACCACCCTGTTTGCCTAGCGGTTCCCACTCCCAACCCACTAGTTACGTTCTGCAAGGGAGGTCCCTGGGCCGTCCGCATCAAAGCGTAACTTCCCGTCCGCATCAAAGCGTAACCATTAATTTCAGGGAAACTGGAACAGTTAATGCAGAAACGCAACTCTAACCCCACCCAAACTAATCCCACCCATCATATTCCTAAACAAAATGCAAAAACCTAGTCCGCATTTTGCGGATGTCCCACCCCTTCTAAGTGAAGTTCAACCAAACTTCTGAATTTACATTTAATCTACCCCCTAACATCTAGCTGTAAGGCAAAACAACATTAATTAGTATTACCAACACTTAAAACTAACAACACATCATTATTAAAAAACCAAATAATTCAACACAACCAAATACCATCATTATTCTTAAAATTAATACACCTTAATGCTAAATACCTCTTAAAATTAATACACCTTAATGCTAAACCCAACTTATAACTAACATCGCAATGCGCAAATTATTTCTTAAATTAGATACAACTTAAAACTAAACACACACACACACATACCACATTGCATTAAAAAACGCAACATAGTAGAAGAAGTTCAAATATATATAGGCCTACTATATATTTGAAACCTCTTGCTGAGTCGCCAACAACCTTTCGCTATGAAAGCTTGTTGACGACTGATGCTAAGATCAGGCTCGTATTGCTCCTCGGATTCTCGAGTAGTGGGGGAAGTTGTTTCACTCCAGTACAGTGTTCAATCCAGTCCAGTTCGCAGCAGTATAAAAGGAAGGCGAAGGAGTGGGGAGCGGCGCATGGGCAGCGATGCAAAACCAAGGTTTGAGGTTAGAATTATCCATGCGAAGTAGCGCTAAAGTGAGTAATACAGGACTAGGCGCATGCGCAATAGCATAGTCACTCTTCCGATCCAAAGTACTTGTTGCATGCACATAGGTTTGAGGTTAGAATTATCATCGGCGACCAACGATGACCAGGTGACCGGTCATTGGCCTCAAGGAGTGGGGGAAGGAGTGGGGGAAGGGGTGGTAGGGGAAGGGGGGGGTGCTCCATTTTTTCGGGGGGGAGGGGGGAGGGGGGGGAGGGGGGAGGGGGAGGGGGGAGGGGAGGGGGGAGGGGGAGGGGGGAGGGGGAGGGGGGGAGGGGGGAGGGGGGAGGGGGAGGGGGGGAGGGGGGAGGGGGGAGGGGGGGTCATTGCCCCAAAGCCCCCTACTTCTCTTGCCATCTGTCCGCCAGCTGCCCGGAGTAATTGGCGCTATAAAACCAGGTAGTTGGTCGGCATCTGCCGGCATTTGGCTAGGGTTATTACTGCCTCTATAAAAGCGGATAGTTTATCGCGTCACAAACATTCATTACCTTGCATCCTCGCAGTGATCACCTCTCATTAGTTTTTATTTTATAACTACTTCATTACTTCTAACATGCAATTTAGCATTCATCAGCATGTGGCTTCCTAGCCACTTCATTAAATGAGTCTAGTTAATTCTAACCTCAAATATTACTACTATAGTGTTCTGTTTCAATATCCTTTACACTTCATTTTATACCTCAGTCTTCTTTTAACTTCTAAATGTAACACATTAGCTATAATGGTTGCACAATCTTTAAGGTTAAAACTTTTGCGAACACAACATATATTACGAAGTACTTCTAAATCTTCAATTTCAAAGTGTAGAACTAATTTAAATAGAGTTAGGAAGAAATACAGTTTTAACCCATTATATTCGTCTACAACTTCGCAGGTTAGCGTTGATGATAGTGTTATTCACGACATTTTACGTTCTATGTTATGCTTCCACAACTTTGAACTTATTACTCCTATCGACTGTGTTCAACAGGTTTTCCTATTTTACTCCCACCATTCCTTATATAAATGCGCTCACCGCAATTCCTACTTCATTATCCTCTATTCTCTTCAGCTAAGCTAAGGTTTGAGGTTAGAATTATCCATGGCGGCCGCCATGTCTGCTTCAGTTTCAACACATAGTGTCGGCGACCGGTTATTGGTCTAAAGGAGTGGGAGAAGGGGTGGTGGGGGAGGTTGCCGTTTTATAAGCCCTCTCCCTAGGCGGCGTTTCTCATTCGATCGCCAACTTTCATACGATAAACACCTCTCCCATGGCACGAATCAATTATCCCCCTATCACCAACTACTTCAACTTAAAACTATTTCTGGTGATAGTTGGATGGAATTTTTAAAAACTTACTGTGGATGACCTTGACGTATTTTCCACATCCCAGGTATAAGTTTGAATTTCAATTTTGAACTAACTCTTAATTTTTCTTCAACTGTTAGAGTTTCGTTAACACCAACGAATTTCAATTTTGAACTGACTTTTAATTTATGCACATTTTTAGTTCAACCCCACTTTATGCGCAAATTCACTTCACCCTAACGCCAACACTATCGCCAGCTCCACCCCAACCTATATGGCATAACATATAACTACAGCATCTCATATATACCCTCTAACCCCCACCGGAAGCTATATGGCATAGCAGCTGGCCCCAGCTGCCCGAGTCAACTGCAGCAGCTGCTCGGGCAGCTGCCCCACTTCCGGTCTAGGTGTAACCAAAACACACTACTGTGGGAAGTTTAAATTTCATCATGTGAGCTTTTTTTTAGTTTTATAATTCTCCACTAGATTGAAGCTCTAAGCCGCTATGGCGGGAAATTTGTTGTGTTTTTGGTCATGGAACCTTACTATATGATGTAGTTCAATGATTCTCCACCAGAGCGTGGCACTGCCATCGTGGGAAGATTGAATTTCATCATGTGAGCTTTTGTTAGTTTTATAATTCTCCACTAGATTGAAGCACTAACCCGCTATGGCGGGAAATTTGTTGTGTTTTTGGTTATGGAACCTTACTATATGATGTAGTTCAATGATTCTCCACCAGAGCGTGGCACTGCCATCGTGGGAAGATTGAATTTCATCATGTGAGCTTTTGTTAGTTTTATAATTCTCCACTAGATTGAAGCACTAACCCGCTATGGCTGGAAATTTGTTGTGTTTTTGGTCATGGAACATTACCATATGATGTGGTTTGATAAATTATAGCTGATATGTTTAGCTGTCTGCAGAGCGTACAGTATGTTGGTTGATGATTTTCCACTACAGTGTATTGTTTTCGCTATGGCAGAAAATTTTAATTTGACCATTTAAGTTTTGAAGTCACTGAAGCTTGATATACTGTAGCTGTTTGCAGAGGTCGTTAGTTCGGCGACTCTCCACCAGAGTGTAGCACTATCATCGCTGGAAATTAGAATTTTATAATGTGATTTTTGTTAACTTTTTGGTCATGGACTCTTACTGTTCTACATAGTTTTAGAAAGTAGCTCTGCAAAACGTATGGTCTGTAACTTCACGAACTTCCACGAGAGTGTATTATCATCGCTATGGCGGAAAATTTGAATATTTCCGTGGGAACATTTGTTTGGAGTAGCGGTAGTTTTAGGATTTTACATAATAACTGTCTGCAGAGAGTATGGTCTGCAGTTCGACGATTTTCCACCAGACTGTAGCACTTTCATTGTGGGAAGTTTGAATTTCATCAAATGAGCATTTGCTAGTTTTTTTAACTTTCCACCAGATTGGAGCACACACTTCTTATGGCGGGAAATCTATTGCGTTTTTGGTCGTGGAGCCTTACCGTACGACGTAGTTTGGTAATTTTTTCAGAGTGTAGCTGTCTGCATAATGTACAGTCTGTTGTATGACGATACAGAGTGTACAGCCATCACCATGGTGGGAAATTTGAATTTGATCTTGGGAACTTTTGATTGTAGTCGATGTAGTTTGACCATTCTACACCAGAGTGTAGCACTATCATAAAGGGAAGTTTGAATTTCATCGTGTGAGCTTTTGTTAGTTTTATATTTCTCCACCAGATTGAAGCACTAACCCTGCTACTGTGAGAAATTTGTTGTGTGTTTCGTCATGGAACCTTACCATATGATGTAGTCTGGTAATTCTTCAGAGTGTAGCTGTCTGCTGAGCGTACGGTCTGTTGTATGACGATTCTTCAACGGAGAGTACTGTCATCACCATGACAGGAAATTTGACTGTGGGAAGTTTTGATCGGAGTCACTGTAGTTTGACCATTCTACAACAGATAGCAGCACTATCATCCCGGGAAGTTTGAATTTTATCAAGTGAGTATTAGTTAGTTTTTTATTCTCCACCAGATTGGAGCACAAACCCTCTATGGTGGGAAATCTGTTGTGTTCTTCATAGAATCTTACCGTACGATGTAGTTTAGCAATTTTTCTGAGTATCGCTGTCTGCAAAGCATATGGTCTGTTGATTGATGATTCTTCAACAGAGTGTACTGTCATCGCTCGTTGGCTTTCTCGTTATTTCCATCACATTAGATGGGCTAACCCTGGTGTCCTGTATTACACTATGCCAGGAAATTTTAATTTTACCTGGGAACTTTGGTTTGGATTTGCTGTATTTTAAATATTCTACACCATAGTTATTGTACGGTTTGTAGTTCGATGATTATCCACCAGAGTGCACTATCATCGCTATGGCGGTAACTTTGAATTTGAGCTTGTTAACTTTTGCTCAAATAAAGTAGCTCTATTACTGTTAGAAAATTGAATTTGATCATGAGAGCTCTTGTTGTAGTCTTATAATTCTCCACCAGAGTGCACCACTATCACCATTATGGTGGGAAATCCGTTGAGATTTGGACCAAGTATCGATAACGCAGTTGTATTATCAGTGATATATTTGCATATAAGATTAGAATTGATGTACTTCTTTTCCACCATGACACTTGTGTAGCTTGGCTTTTTCCACAGGCGTGCAGCATTAGTAGTTCAGACTTTCTCCTCTAGAGTGCAGACTTTATATTTTAAAATTTTAATGTTACACTTGTATTACCAATGTAATACAACTACACGGTCTAATACAACTATGTTTGGTTAACTAGCTCCATGATGAATTGCATAAAATGGATGGTTTGTCTTTCGTCCACCAGAGCGTTATATTAGTTCGACTTTGCTTTACTACATTGATGCAATGTTTTAATATTTGTTACGTACTGTTAACATGTTACTATCCTTTTCTACTAAAGCCCAGCCAATTTGTGTGTAGCATGTTTAGTTTAAAATTTCTGAGATGGAGTTCAGCATAATGGTTTATAACTATTAATTGTAATGTTACATATTGGTAACGTATTTTTAACTTGCTCTATGTCATATTATGCATATGGGTGGTTCGTTCTTCCATTGCCAGATCTAATCACACGGGTAGCTCAACTCTTTCCGCTAGAGTGCAGCTCATGTGTGGTTTTTTTTTTTACTGGAGGGTAGCACTGTGTGTTTATTTGAGTGTGAAGCTTATTTGAATTCCACTAGCGTGGCAGTACATGTGAAACCTATTCTTTGATTATGGTGCAGCACTGTGTTGTATATATTTTAAATATGCAACCTATTTGACTAAAGTGTAACGAATGCGTAGTCTTTTTAGACACATGTGCAGTAATATGATTTAAATTAAGGTTTAATGTTTCAACCGTATGGTTAAATGTTTGTATAAGACTGCTGTATGTGACAAATATGGCAGAAACCATTCCAAGGAAACATAGTAATTTGTATACAATAGAGTGAAGCATATGTGTAGTTTGATTTTTTATTAGAGTAAAACAGTAAGTTTTTTATCATACGCAAACTTATAATATTGCCAGAGTGAAACGTATGGCTAATTGTGAGGGCTAACTTAGAGAGAGTTATTTTTCATCCATTCTAGCTAATATGTGTAATTTGATTTTTCTATGAGTATCCACAACATGTGTGCTTGGAACTATTTTATTATGTTACAAAACCATGTTGTTTATTGCACACGTTTATATTTTACTAACGTGCAACTTTCTTCATACCTGATGGTAGCATGAGTGTGCAGACCATTTTTGTATAGGGTTGCAGCACTCGTAAATTTGTATCCTGCAGCGTGTTATTGGTAGTGTCCATGAGAGAGTAATTAATATTTACTCAAGAATTTCAAGTGTAGCAAATGTGTAGTTTTTTACTCCCCTCTAGTAGTGTGGGGTACAATTATGTAAGATAGTAACCAGTGCCAGAGTGAAGCATACTGTTTGGCACAGATAATGGAAGTTTTGTTACTTTCATTCATTAGAGTACATCACTTTATAGTTAGAATTTTCTTTACTAGAATGCAGCAAACATGTAAGGGTCTCCCGTTAGTGTGCAACACAATGATTTTTATACAAAATATGGTAAATATAACTTTCGTAAAGATGTTTTAGAATAGACTGTAGTACATGTGTAGTTTGACTTAACTCTACCACAGTGAGCACAATTTTTACCAAACATGATTGAAATGTGAACAAATATGATCTAAACAAAAGAAGCTGTGTTATTATTTTATTTGCCAGAGAGCTGAATATGTGTACATTTGTGTGCAGCTCTATGTTTTCTATTATGTACGTGGATGTATATTACCAAATGTGATGACTCTTTCCACACCGTAATACAACTCTTAAAGTGGAGCACCTTGTTTTTTATCTTATATGATGCTACGCTGGAAAAAATTTAGTTTATGACTATATTGAAGGTTGGGTCCAAGCACAAGAGGTTTTGTTATTTTTTATCTGCCAACCCAAGCACAATACACGTGTGATTCGGCTTTTATCCGCTAGTGTGTAAAACATGTGTGGTTTTAATGTTATAACGCATCACTGTTACTTGATATTCGCTGTGTTACATATTTACAAAATATCTTTAACATATGTCAATATCCTTAACCTTCTACATTAGACCGCTACATATTGATGTTTTACTCATATTGGTTCGCTTGTTAACAAAAAGTTAGATTTCTTACAGAAATTGAGTATAAGTTGTATATTATTAACAATGTATGTTTACTTTGGCGCAGTACGTTTATCACTAGGAGGTAGTGCATGTAAATTTTTATGTTTCTACACTACAGCACTCATGTAGTCTGACTTTGTCACGGTTTGCAGCACAAAGATCGATTCACTAGGGCTACAGCACAAATGTGGTTTTGGTTTTATCTGCTGGAGTGCAGCACTGTTTATAATATCCATTATGTTATATATTATCAAAGTACTACTAACAGTTTTCTATTAAACTGTAGCTCAAGTATAGTTTATCTTTATACAACCAGTGTGCAACACAATTGAAAACTGATTTGTATCATAGTGTACACAGTGTTATTTACATGTTTATGTGTATATGTTGTACATGGAACATATTCCAAAAGAGTGTAGGACATTTGTAGAGAGTATTTTCTCCTCTCTTATGCTATACTATGATTTTAATGTACATATTGGTACATATTGCGTATTTTTCAGATTTTTGTATTAGACCTCTGGATGTGATCGACACGGTGGCACCCGTGCCGAGGTAACTTATATTTTATTTGCTAGATCACGACACATTTTAATTTCTTCCCAACTGGAGTAAAGCACATGTGTAGTTTGTTTATTTAAAGTGCATAATTTTTATTACATACTAGTTAGAACAAATTTAGCTAGATTTTATATGAGACTAATTGCTGGGGCTTAGTCAATGAAAGGCTTTATCTTTTATCCACCACATGTGTGATTTAAATTATGCCACTTAAGTGGAGCACCATGCTGTTTATTAGACATGTTGGTATATTTTTAACGTGTAGCTTTTTGCCTGCTTGCAGCATAATTGTAACTTGCCATATTTTGTATACAGTTTATGTACACTTAACTTTATATAGTGAAACCTCAGCACATGACCAGTTTGGCAGTTCCCGCGAGGGAGTAATTCTATTATTTCTTTTCTATTACAGTCCAGCATATGTGGAGTTAACCAGAGTGCCCTCCACCAGAGTGGAGTAATGTGTTTCTATTATACATGATAGGTCAAAGTGCCACGGTTTAAGATATGACCAACTACTGGGGCACTGATAGTGGAAGTTAAATAATTTTTATCTACCAGAGCACAGTGCTTCATGGTTAGAATATTCCCTAATAGAGCGTAACAAATGTTTTGTTAGGTGTTTACCACTAGTCTTCTTCACTGCAATTTTAATACATCATATGGTATATTTAACTTACGAAACAATCATGTTTTCCATTGGACTGTAGCACATGTGTAGTTAGACTTTTACCCATCATAGTATATGTAACCAATGTGGTCTAAGCACAGTTTGGTTATCATTTATTCATCAGAGTGTTGAACGTGTATATTTTTAATTTTACTACAGCAGAGTGCAGTTCTGTGTTTTTAATATACATTTTGATGTATATGTGACTTTCTTCATGCCATATGACAGCAAATGTAATTTAACTTTTCTCCACCAGAGTAGAGCACCATGTTTCATTCACGTTCATGTACCTGGAAAAAGTTTTACACTAGAACACGATATACTTGTAGTTTGCTTTGTTCTAATATAGTGTTGCCCTATACGCTTGATTATACAAAATTTTACATATAGTGCCAGTGTATTGTTATTCTTCAGAGTGTAGCTTATTACTGATATGGTGACAACATTGCAAATTAAGAATAGTTATCATTTTCAGCTGTCAGAGCACAGTTTACTTTTCCACCAGTGTGCAACTCGATAATATGGTCGACTGATATGGTCGTATACATCATAAAATTGATTAAGTTCAGGCCAGGTTACCTATCACGTCTCATAGGACAGATCACGGTAAATTATGGTAGTTCACGATTGGACTAGTTAAGTCTAGACCAGATTAGGTCTAGTTAGATCTAGCCTGATCAGAACTAGTAAATTTGAGTTGGTCAACGAAAACCTAGTAGGTTTATAACAAGTGTAGCCATTATGTGTCTTACTGGATTGATTATCATAGGTTTGATCGGATAGCTCTTGTTAACTTATGTTGTTCTTGTTAGTCTGGTCAGACAAGATTACATTAAGTCTGGCCATATCTAGTATGTCAAAGTAAGTTACAATAGATCAGATTTTATTTGTCAGTTATCTAATGGTTCACATTGCCAAAAAACTTATTAGACTATAGTGAACACCCAATATGGTAGTGACCTATTAGTATAATTTAACTAGTTTCTCACCACAATGAATCACACTTCTGGTTTACATTTTTTCATCTGTGACCAGCATATAGACTGTAAGGTTTTTTTTTAACAAGAAGAAGGTAAAATGAGACAAATGAGGAAGCAATTTTATTAGCTTTCCTCTCTAACACACCGCAGAACATTTGTAGGTTGACTTCTCTCCACCAGACTGGAGCACCATGTATGATACAGATATTTCCAGCTTATATGGTATGACCAATTGGTGGGGAATGGATAAAGTTTAGTTATTTTTATCCAACATAGTGCAGCACTAAAATATTTATACACATAATGATACCTATATATGGAGCAAGTAGCTTTACAATTAGAGTTTAGCACATGCCTAATATGGTAACTTCTATGTGAATGAAATCTTTCTAGCTTTTTTCCATGGCGCAGCACTTGCACGGTTGGCATTTCAAAGTTATCATATTACATAAAATGCCAGTCTTCATCTAAATATTCCTGTATTTTGAGGGTTGTTATAACCCAAAACATATCTTATATAGGTACCTTTAAAAATTAAGTGTTGATGTTCAAAACATCTAACTAGTGGGTTGTATTTAAAAAATAAAGGCGCAAAAGTTTCAAAATTTACATGTTGGAACCGGCTGGGTTGATTGACTTTGGACTTGCTTTATGTTTTTAAGACATGTTGTTAAAATGTTTAGTAAAGTATAAGTTTGGCAAATGGTGTATTGTTGAACGTACTTATGGTACATGTAACATATAACTAACACTTTTCTCATGCAAGCCAGAACATGTCAGAAAGCCTCATTTAACTTAGTCTTGCATAACTGTACCCAATACAGTACAACCCAAAAAAACAATTACAATCTAACTTGTTTCAATGGCTCTAACCTAAGACATCATAGATTGTAACACATAAATGATATAACAGCTTTGCAAAGTAGGATTAAGTTTTTACCTGTTTTCAAAAATTCAGAAATGTGGGTGATGAAGGCTAGTCGTTCTACCATTCTTCTTTCTTTACCAACTAGGAAAGTTCACACCACACCCATCCAGACCAGTATTTACCAAATTAAAACAGTATAGTCCATACCAGACTTTATATGGTCCCACACTTTATTAGACGAGAACAAATAGGTCTAGAGCAAACCTAACTAGATCCAATAAAGTCTGATCATAAGAGTTCGCTGGCTTCACCAAACTAGAACCACAACAAATTAAATCGAACCAGATTCTATTGAAACTAACCATACTATTAAAAGCACTAGTGCAACATGCACACTCATTGCTGGTTACTTAACAATACACATTTAACCTCAATTAGTACAGTTGCAAGTACAAGGTGTTGTAAAAATACCTTATGTGCTGCACCCTAGAAGAAGAAAAGTTAGTAAAATTGCTTCCACATCAAACCTTATTGTGCTCTGCAGGTTTAATAGGTCAGATTATACCACAGTATTGATATGACCGAACCTGACCAGAATAAAATTAACATGGCAAGACTCAACAAATTTTCTAGTATTATCTGATCAGACAAAAGTACACTAGAATAGAGCAGTTGAAACTAGACTACACATATTTAGATCCAACCAAACGTGATCAGAATAATTGATCTAACTAGACTATAGAAATTGTCGCCTGAGCTGACCAAAAATACTAGACCACACTTAGTGAGACTTAATTAGATTTTCGATTTAATTAGATTTTTCGATACACACCAGATCAAATATAACCAAACCATGCCTCCTCTAGAACGTCTCGCTTGACCATATTAGGCCTGGCCTCACCACAACAAGAACAGTATTGGTCAAATATAATAATGCTTACCTAAAAAGACACCATTGATAATATATTGCTTTTCTATAATAAACCAGGTTTATAGAACCTTACTAGACTAGTTTATAGTGAATCAGGTAGCTACATCAGAAATACACTTATCACCTACAAACACACTTGGTATGGTTAAACTTGACCTTTTGACCCGACTAGGGTGGCCTGCCTAATATGATCTAGCCTTGCTTATGTTGTATGGTAACAGATTTAATCCGATCAGGCCAGGACTATACCTCTTCAGAACCAAAGCAGATTTAAAGTATCTTGACTTCACCTTACCTAATTAAAATTTACATTACTAAATCAAACATTATCTGACCAAACTTGACCTGGCTATACCATACCGGAATAGACCTCATTAGACCTATGTTAATTGTATCTATCCAAATTTCTTTAACTAAACTTGGTGAGCTGGCATGCTTAAACTGAATGGATCGGACTTTACCTAATAAGATCACCTACCAAAATAACACATAGCAAAAACTGACATAAAATGCTGTGAGCTGACCAAGTCAAATCTGACATGACCTAATCATATCTCACCTGACCAAACCAAAACTCTATTGGATCAGAGCTATCCTGGATCTAGACTGAGGCTAACTACATAAGAGCTGACTAGATATGATGTGACTTAGAAAATTGACCTTACATGTTAATAGATGAAAACAGATGTTACCTTATGTTATTTGACCAGACCCGGTCGGATCTAGGCCAATGACAAGTGACCCTGGCCTAACGAATAATTATGTCAACATAATGTATGAAATTAGTCCAATCACACTAGCTATCTGTTTTAATCTAATGAAGCTTACAAATATAAGGTGAGATAAGGATAAATAATGGTCGATGTATAATTAGATTGTAACACTCTGGAAGAGAATAAATAAACAGCACATGTACTAAGTATTATTGAATCTACCTTCCATACGTTACTGATGACATTTTGGCTTCACCATAAATTAAGTGTGGTTCATTCTGGTAGTGGACTTTAGTACATCCCACGTTAAATTAGCATGGACATTATAATATCTAAAATAGCTCTCGTAATTCAATTTACCTTGACCTCTCTACTGATATCATCAGAGTGCAGCAAATGGCGAAAATTGCTGTTCCTATAAGTAGCTTATTTTACTAATTTTTCTCCCACCACAGTTCAGCTCATGATGTTTATCCACTAGATTGCAGACATATATTGTGTAATATACATATTGGTACATATTTCCAACATATTGATAACAACAAAAGAGTGCATTACATGACCATTAAGGTAGCGCTCACGTGGAAGCCCTTTTGCATTCTCGTCCAGGGTGCTGCATGTAAGGTATATTTACACCACTATGTTTTTATTATACATAATGGTAAATATTGAAAATTTTACACCCTCCAGAGTGCTACATAAGGCAAGTGGAACACTCCCCTGCGCCCATAACTATTTTTATTAAATGACAACATTTGTTTTATCATTAATTCTTAATTTTATCACCAATTTGATGGTGCCCAGTAACTTATTTTTATTTAATTTAAGAGCACAATATTGTTGTTCATATTAGGCAGGCCACCCTAGTCGGGTCAAAAGGTCAAGTTTAACCATACCAAGTGTGTTTGTAGGTGATAAGTGTATTTCTGATGTAGCTACCTGATTCACTATAAACTAGTCTAGTAAGGTTCTATAAACCTGGTTTATTATAGAAAAGCAATATATTATCAATGGTGTCTTTTTAGGTAAGCATTATTATATTTGACCAATACTGTTCTTGTTGTGGTGAGGCCAGGCCTAATATGGTCAAGCGAGACGTTCTAGAGGAGGCATGGTTTGGTTATATTTGATCTGGTGTGTATCGAAAAATCTAATTAAATCGAAAATCTAATTAAGTCTCACTAAGTGTGGTCTAGTATTTTTGGTCAGCTCAGGCGACAATTTCTATAGTCTAGTTAGATCAATTATTCTGATCACGTTTGGTTGGATCTAAATATGTGTAGTCTAGTTTCAACTGCTCTATTCTAGTGTACTTTTGTCTGATCAGATAATACTAGAAAATTTGTTGAGTCTTGCCATGTTAATTTTATTCTGGTCAGGTTCGGTCATATCAATACTGTGGTATAATCTGACCTATTAAACCTGCAGAGCACAATAAGGTTTGATGTGGAAGCAATTTTACTAACTTTTCTTCTTCTAGGGTGCAGCACATAAGGTATTTTTACAACACCTTGTACTTGCAACTGTACTAATTGAGGTTAAATGTGTATTGTTAAGTAACCAGCAATGAGTGTGCATGTTGCACTAGTGCTTTTAATAGTATGGTTAGTTTCAATAGAATCTGGTTCGATTTAATTTGTTGTGGTTCTAGTTTGGTGAAGCCAGCGAACTCTTATGATCAGACTTTATTGGATCTAGTTAGGTTTGCTCTAGACCTATTTGTTCTCGTCTAATAAAGTGTGGGACCATATAAAGTCTGGTATGGACTATACTGTTTTAATTTGGTAAATACTGGTCTGGATGGGTGTGGTGTGAACTTTCCTAGTTGGTAAAGAAAGAAGAATGGTAGAACGACTAGCCTTCATCACCCACATTTCTGAATTTTTGAAAACAGGTAAAAACTTAATCCTACTTTGCAAAGCTGTTATATCATTTATGTGTTACAATCTATGATGTCTTAGGTTAGAGCCATTGAAACAAGTTAGATTGTAATTGTTTTTTTGGGTTGTACTGTATTGGGTACAGTTATGCAAGACTAAGTTAAATGAGGCTTTCTGACATGTTCTGGCTTGCATGAGAAAAGTGTTAGTTATATGTTACATGTACCATAAGTACGTTCAACAATACACCATTTGCCAAACTTATACTTTACTAAACATTTTAACAACATGTCTTAAAAACATAAAGCAAGTCCAAAGTCAATCAACCCAGCCGGTTCCAACATGTAAATTTTGAAACTTTTGCGCCTTTATTTTTTAAATACAACCCACTAGTTAGATGTTTTGAACATCAACACTTAATTTTTAAAGGTACCTATATAAGATATGTTTTGGGTTATAACAACCCTCAAAATACAGGAATATTTAGATGAAGACTGGCATTTTATGTAATATGATAACTTTGAAATGCCAACCGTGCAAGTGCTGCGCCATGGAAAAAAGCTAGAAAGATTTCATTCACATAGAAGTTACCATATTAGGCATGTGCTAAACTCTAATTGTAAAGCTACTTGCTCCATATATAGGTATCATTATGTGTATAAATATTTTAGTGCTGCACTATGTTGGATAAAAATAACTAAACTTTATCCATTCCCCACCAATTGGTCATACCATATAAGCTGGAAATATCTGTATCATACATGGTGCTCCAGTCTGGTGGAGAGAAGTCAACCTACAAATGTTCTGCGGTGTGTTAGAGAGGAAAGCTCATAAAATTGCTTCCTCATTTGTCTCATTTTACCTTCTTCTTGTTAAAAAAAACCTTACAGTCTATATGCTGGTCACAGATGAAAAAATGTAAACCAGAAGTGTGATTCATTGTGGTGAGAAACTAGTTAAATTATACTAATAGGTCACTACCATATTGGGTGTTCACTATAGTCTAATAAGTTTTTTGGCAATGTGAACCATTAGATAACTGACAAATAAAATCTGATCTATTGTAACTTACTTTGACATACTAGATATGGCCAGACTTAATGTAATCTTGTCTGACCAGACTAACAAGAACAACATAAGTTAACAAGAGCTATCCGATCAAACCTATGATAATCAATCCAGTAAGACACATAATGGCTACACTTGTTATAAACCTACTAGGTTTTCGTTGACCAACTCAAATTTACTAGTTCTGATCAGGCTAGATCTAACTAGACCTAATCTGGTCTAGACTTAACTAGTCCAATCGTGAACTACCATAATTTACCGTGATCTGTCCTATGAGACGTGATAGGTAACCTGGCCTGAACTTAATCAATTTTATGATGTATACGACCATATCAGTCGACCATATTATCGAGTTGCACACTGGTGGAAAAGTAAACTGTGCTCTGACAGCTGAAAATGATAACTATTCTTAATTTGCAATGTTGTCACCATATCAGTAATAAGCTACACTCTGAAGAATAACAATACACTGGCACTATGTAAAATTTTGTATAATCAAGCGTATAGGGCAACACTATATTAGAACAAAGCAAACTACAAGTATATCGTGTTCTAGTGTAAAACTTTTTCCAGGTACATGAACGAGAATGAAACATGGTGCTCTACTCTGGTGGAGAAAAGTTAAATTACATTGGCTGTCATATGGCATGAAGAAAGTCACATATACATCAAAATGTATATTAAAAACACAGAACTGCACTCTGCTGTAGTAAAATTAAAAATATACACGTTCAACACTCTGATGAATAAATGATAACCAAACTGTGCTTAGACCACATTGGTTACATATACTATGATGGGTAAAAGTCTAACTACACATGTGCTACAGTCCAATGGAAAACATGATTGTTTCGTAAGTTAAATATACCATATGATGTATTAAAATTGCAGTGAAGAAGACTAGTGGTAAACACCTAACAAAACATTTGTTACGCTCTATTAGGGAATATTCTAACCATGAAGCACTGTGCTCTGGTAGATAAAAATTATTTAACTTCCACTATCAGTGCCCCAGTAGTTGGTCATATCTTAAACCGTGGCACTTTGACCTATCATGTATAATAGAAACACATTACTCCACTCTGGTGGAGGGCACTCTGGTTAACTCCACATATGCTGGACTGTAATAGAAAAGAAATAATAGAATTACTCCCTCGTGGGAACTGCCAAACTGGTCATGTGCTGAGGTTTCACTATATAAAGTTAAGTGTACATAAACTGTATACAAAATATGGCAAGTTACAATTATGCTGCAAGCAGGCAAAAAGCTACACGTTAAAAATATACCAACATGTCTAATAAACAGCATGGTGCTCCACTTAAGTGGCATAATTTAAATCACACATGTGGTGGATAAAAGATAAAGCCTTTCATTGACTAAGCCCCAGCAATTAGTCTCATATAAAATCTAGCTAAATTTGTTCTAACTAGTATGTAATAAAAATTATGCACTTTAAATAAACAAACTACACATGTGCTTTACTCCAGTTGGGAAGAAATTAAAATGTGTCGTGATCTAGCAAATAAAATATAAGTTACCTCGGCACGGGTGCCACCGTGTCGATCACATCCAGAGGTCTAATACAAAAATCTGAAAAATACGCAATATGTACCAATATGTACATTAAAATCATAGTATAGCATAAGAGAGGAGAAAATACTCTCTACAAATGTCCTACACTCTTTTGGAATATGTTCCATGTACAACATATACACATAAACATGTAAATAACACTGTGTACACTATGATACAAATCAGTTTTCAATTGTGTTGCACACTGGTTGTATGAAGATAAACTATACTTGAGCTACAGTTTAATAGAAAACTGTTAGTAATACTTTGATAATATATAACATAATGGATATTATAAACAGTGCTGCACTCCAGCAGATAAAACCAAAACCACATATGTGCTGTATTCCAGTGGGAAGAGAGAAATAGTATGTTGACAGCACGTAACATATGATAAAAACAGTGCACCACTCTAGTGGAGAAAACCAAAACCACATTCTAGTGGAAATGTTAAACTACTTGAGTATCACGCTCTGGTAGAGAAAAGATGACTCTCACATGTGATGCAAGACAGTATTGAAAACTATAATAATATATAGGTAGTACTCATGATTATTAAATTAATAATTCAAGCCCTAGTGAATCGATCTTTGTGCTGCAAACCGTGACAAAGTCAGACTACATGAGTGCTGTAGTGTAGAAACATAAACATTTACATGCACTACCTCCTAGTGATAAACGTACTGCGCCAAAGTAAACATACATTGTTAATAATATACAACTTATACTCAATTTCTGTAAGAAATCTAACTTTTTGTTAACAAGCGAACCAATATGAGTAAAACATCAATATGTAGCGGTCTAATGTAGAAGGTTAAGGATATTGACATATGTTAAAGATATTTTGTAAATATGTAACACAGCGAATATCAAGTAACAGTGATGCGTTATAACATTAAAACCACACATGTTTTACACACTAGCGGATAAAAGCCGAATCACACGTGTATTGTGCTTGGGTTGGCAGATAAAAAATAACAAAACCTCTTGTGCTTGGACCCAACCTTCAATATAGTCATAAACTAAATTTTTTCCAGCGTAGCATCATATAAGATAAAAAACAAGGTGCTCCACTTTAAGAGTTGTATTACGGTGTGGAAAGAGTCATCACATTTGGTAATATACATCCACGTACATAATAGAAAACATAGAGCTGCACACAAATGTACACATATTCAGCTCTCTGGCAAATAAAATAATAACACAGCTTCTTTTGTTTAGATCATATTTGTTCACATTTCAATCATGTTTGGTAAAAATTGTGCTCACTGTGGTAGAGTTAAGTCAAACTACACATGTACTACAGTCTATTCTAAAACATCTTTACGAAAGTTATATTTACCATATTTTGTATAAAAATCATTGTGTTGCACACTAACGGGAGACCCTTACATGTTTGCTGCATTCTAGTAAAGAAAATTCTAACTATAAAGTGATGTACTCTAATGAATGAAAGTAACAAAACTTCCATTATCTGTGCCAAACAGTATGCTTCACTCTGGCACTGGTTACTATCTTACATAATTGTACCCCACACTACTAGAGGGGAGTAAAAAACTACACATTTGCTACACTTGAAATTCTTGAGTAAATATTAATTACTCTCTCATGGACACTACCAATAACACGCTGCAGGATACAAATTTACGAGTGCTGCAACCCTATACAAAAATGGTCTGCACACTCATGCTACCATCAGGTATGAAGAAAGTTGCACGTTAGTAAAATATAAACGTGTGCAATAAACAACATGGTTTTGTAACATAATAAAATAGTTCCAAGCACACATGTTGTGGATACTCATAGAAAAATCAAATTACACATATTAGCTAGAATGGATGAAAAATAACTCTCTCTAAGTTAGCCCCAGCGAGCACAGGTTAGCCCTCACAATTAGCCATACGTTTCACTCTGGCAATATTATAAGTTTGCGTATGATAAAAAACTTACTGTTTTACTCTAATAAAAAATCAAACTACACATATGCTTCACTCTATTGTATACAAATTACTATGTTTCCTTGGAATGGTTTCTGCCATATTTGTCACATACAGCAGTCTTATACAAACATTTAACCATACGGTTGAAACATTAAACCTTAATTTAAATCATATTACTGCACATGTGTCTAAAAAGACTACGCATTCGTTACACTTTAGTCAAATAGGTTGCATATTTAAAATATATACAACACAGTGCTGCACCATAATCAAAGAATAGGTTTCACATGTACTGCCACGCTAGTGGAATTCAAATAAGCTTCACACTCAAATAAACACACAGTGCTACCCTCCAGTAAAAAAAAAAAACCACACATGAGCTGCACTCTAGCGGAAAGAGTTGAGCTACCCGTGTGATTAGATCTGGCAATGGAAGAACGAACCACCCATATGCATAATATGACATAGAGCAAGTTAAAAATACGTTACCAATATGTAACATTACAATTAATAGTTATAAACCATTATGCTGAACTCCATCTCAGAAATTTTAAACTAAACATGCTACACACAAATTGGCTGGGCTTTAGTAGAAAAGGATAGTAACATGTTAACAGTACGTAACAAATATTAAAACATTGCATCAATGTAGTAAAGCAAAGTCGAACTAATATAACGCTCTGGTGGACGAAAGACAAACCATCCATTTTATGCAATTCATCATGGAGCTAGTTAACCAAACATAGTTGTATTAGACCGTGTAGTTGTATTACATTGGTAATACAAGTGTAACATTAAAATTTTAAAATATAAAGTCTGCACTCTAGAGGAGAAAGTCTGAACTACTAATGCTGCACGCCTGTGGAAAAAGCCAAGCTACACAAGTGTCATGGTGGAAAAGAAGTACATCAATTCTAATCTTATATGCAAATATATCACTGATAATACAACTGCGTTATCGATACTTGGTCCAAATCTCAACGGATTTCCCACCATAATGGTGATAGTGGTGCACTCTGGTGGAGAATTATAAGACTACAACAAGAGCTCTCATGATCAAATTCAATTTTCTAACAGTAATAGAGCTACTTTATTTGAGCAAAAGTTAACAAGCTCAAATTCAAAGTTACCGCCATAGCGATGATAGTGCACTCTGGTGGATAATCATCGAACTACAAACCGTACAATAACTATGGTGTAGAATATTTAAAATACAGCAAATCCAAACCAAAGTTCCCAGGTAAAATTAAAATTTCCTGGCATAGTGTAATACAGGACACCAGGGTTAGCCCATCTAATGTGATGGAAATAACGAGAAAGCCAACGAGCGATGACAGTACACTCTGTTGAAGAATCATCAATCAACAGACCATATGCTTTGCAGACAGCGATACTCAGAAAAATTGCTAAACTACATCGTACGGTAAGATTCTATGAAGAACACAACAGATTTCCCACCATAGAGGGTTTGTGCTCCAATCTGGTGGAGAATAAAAAACTAACTAATACTCACTTGATAAAATTCAAACTTCCCGGGATGATAGTGCTGCTATCTGTTGTAGAATGGTCAAACTACAGTGACTCCGATCAAAACTTCCCACAGTCAAATTTCCTGTCATGGTGATGACAGTACTCTCCGTTGAAGAATCGTCATACAACAGACCGTACGCTCAGCAGACAGCTACACTCTGAAGAATTACCAGACTACATCATATGGTAAGGTTCCATGACGAAACACACAACAAATTTCTCACAGTAGCAGGGTTAGTGCTTCAATCTGGTGGAGAAATATAAAACTAACAAAAGCTCACACGATGAAATTCAAACTTCCCTTTATGATAGTGCTACACTCTGGTGTAGAATGGTCAAACTACATCGACTACAATCAAAAGTTCCCAAGATCAAATTCAAATTTCCCACCATGGTGATGGCTGTACACTCTGTATCGTCATACAACAGACTGTACATTATGCAGACAGCTACACTCTGAAAAAATTACCAAACTACGTCGTACGGTAAGGCTCCACGACCAAAAACGCAATAGATTTCCCGCCATAAGAAGTGTGTGCTCCAATCTGGTGGAAAGTTAAAAAAACTAGCAAATGCTCATTTGATGAAATTCAAACTTCCCACAATGAAAGTGCTACAGTCTGGTGGAAAATCGTCGAACTGCAGACCATACTCTCTGCAGACAGTTATTATGTAAAATCCTAAAACTACCGCTACTCCAAACAAATGTTCCCACGGAAATATTCAAATTTTCCGCCATAGCGATGATAATACACTCTCGTGGAAGTTCGTGAAGTTACAGACCATACGTTTTGCAGAGCTACTTTCTAAAACTATGTAGAACAGTAAGAGTCCATGACCAAAAAGTTAACAAAAATCACATTATAAAATTCTAATTTCCAGCGATGATAGTGCTACACTCTGGTGGAGAGTCGCCGAACTAACGACCTCTGCAAACAGCTACAGTATATCAAGCTTCAGTGACTTCAAAACTTAAATGGTCAAATTAAAATTTTCTGCCATAGCGAAAACAATACACTGTAGTGGAAAATCATCAACCAACATACTGTACGCTCTGTAGACAGCTAAACATATCAGCTATAATTTATCAAACCACATCATATGGTAATGTTCCATGACCAAAAACACAACAAATTTCCCGCCATAGCGGGTTAGTGCTTCAATCTAGTGGAGAATTATAAAACTAACAAAAGCTCACATGATGAAATTCAATCTTCCCACGATGGCAGTGCCACGCTCTGGTGGAGAATCATTGAACTACATCATATAGTAAGGTTCCATGACCAAAAACACAACAAATTTCCCGCCATAGCGGGTTAGTGCTTCAATCTAGTGGAGAATTATAAAACTAACAAAAGCTCACATGATGAAATTCAATCTTCCCACGATGGCAGTGCCACGCTCTGGTGGAGAATCATTGAACTACATCATATAGTAAGGTTCCATGACCAAAAACACAACAAATTTCCCGCCATAGCGGCTTAGAGCTTCAATCTAGTGGAGAATTATAAAACTAAAAAAAAGCTCACATGATGAAATTTAAACTTCCCACGATGGCAGTGCAACGCTCTGGTGGAGAATCATTGGACTACTGTACGCTCTGCAGCTACAGAATCACCAAACTACAGCGTCACTAGACTCATTACAACGCTCTCAACTCAACAGTGTGATGGCCTAGTGGTCAGCGTTGCGGCGCACCAACTTGGCGGCCCGGGTTCAAACCCCGGCAGTACACAGTGAAAATTTTATTCGTCAAAAATAACACGATCTTGACTCACGTAGTAAGTTTACAGACGCCACGTGGTCAAACACGTGGTAAAAGTGAAGTTAGGAAATTTCCCGCCACCAGGAGGCCGCCATCTTGGAGAAGGGGCGTGGCCTAGGAGGCCGCCATCTTGGAGAAGGGGCGTGGTCACGTGACCTGCTCTCGACCAATCAGAGGCCAGCAAGGGGGCGGGGCGTGATGACGTCATCGGTCACGTGACCTGCTCTCGACCAATCAGAGGCCGTGTGCTATACTCTCGGCAGGCCTACTTACCTTAATGGTCTATCACAAGAGTAACCTGGAATGAATGTAACCATTGACTAAGGATCAATAGTCAATGATGTAACTCTGCCTCCTTGGATGTGAAGCATGGGATCCCTCAAGGCTCCATACTCGGCCCTTTCTTGTTCATTGTTTCAATTAATGATTTGTACAACAAAGTTCCAGGTAATGTGATTATGTATGCGGATGACACCACCCTGTTTTCGTGTCACTCTTACTTTTTTGTTGCTAAGGCAGCAGTGCAGTAGTTATTGGATACTGCTGCTACATGGTTTCGCTTAAACAAACTCTCACTCAATGAAGCCAAAACCTCAGTCAATCACTTTTGGTCTGTGCAAAGATATTGTGATTGACCCACAAGTTAGGCTGCTGGGCTTTGCACTGGATCCACAGCTCAACTGGTCTGTGCACATCGAATATCTGTGCTGTAAACTCAGTAGTAACTTATTTGATTAGACGCCTTAAGTTTGACATGCCTCAGGAATTTGTTCGTCTCGCTTACTTTGATTTTTTTTATTCTCACCTTCAGTATGGCATAAGGCTATGGGGGCATACACCAGCCACTCAAAAAGTTTTGCTCCTGCAAAAAAAGCTGTAGGGATCCTTTGCAGAGCTCCACATCTTGAGCATTGTAAACCTCTGTTTATCCAATGTGGCATAATGTCCGTGTACCACGTATACATTTATCAGTGCCTAGTTGAAGTGAAGAAACGGAAGTCTGATCTCATTTTAAACAGTAATGTGCATGATCATGAAACAAGAACAAGTCACAATGTATATAGATGTAGATATAGATTAAGCAAATCTCTAAACTGTTTTCCTGTTTCAGGCATAAGGTTTTTTAATGCCATACCTCTGCAAGTTAGGCAACAATCACCCAAGAGATTTGAGAAAACTCTGAAAAAGTGGATGCTGGCCAATCCCTTTTATAGCCTACAAGGATTCTGGGAAGCAGATTTTTCTAATATTGCCTAACAGAACAGTAACTGGCCCAGAGGTATGCGTGTGGCTTTTAAATTTTCTTTTTGTTTTTCCTTTTTTTTACCTGTGCATGGTGTGGTGTGCTGCATGGTGTGCATAGACAATGGACTTGATTTGCCTTGATGGACTGCTTTTTGTTAATCAAGAGTATTTGTATATGATTGTAATTTTTTTCTCCTTAGTTTTAGTTAGTTTTAATCAAGGTGACTGTAGGCCAGGGCGAGGTGAGCCGCATCCCATAAGAGCAATGGTGCCACTTTCTGCGACATCCATGGATGTCGCCTACCGGCAAGTGTTGCCAACAAAACAGCAAACAACAATCGTTCTCGTTTGTGTTGGGATTTTTTTGTCTCAACAATTACTAAAATAAGGAATTTAAAAGCAAAATAGGGTAGAATTTATGGTTTTAGATTTACCTTGATTGATAATTTGTAATTTGGTCATTACCTAATGGTTTTGTTATCAACTAATAATCCAAATTTAAAATAGAGTAATATGGTGTCGTTTAGATAAATATCGTACCCATGTCAAGACTGCTTCATTCTATTTTTCAATCAGCTGTGTAACGGTAAATATTATAACTTAACTTGACTTCCGTTTTAGTTTAGACACTTCATATCCGGAACACAAAAAAAGCTATTCGGCTGACCTGGGAAGAAGTTATGCTTCTTCCTTTACAGACCTTGAGTTTTAATGACGTGGCCTATTGTCAACTGATTGAATAGCTGAATAAAGAATTTGAATTTGAAGTTTAATTCAATTCAGTGACTACTCTGCTTCAAGCTCACGGTCAGCTGACCGAGTTGTTCTGGGTGGCGACGAACACTTTAAAATTCTGAAGTTCAGAAAAGTAGGCATCGCAACCTGAGACCTTCCAGTCCGGATGAGCTCAAAACTATAGGCTAAGGCTTGAGACCTGGGCTGATGCTTATAGATCTCCTGGCCCAAACAAAAGATTTCGAAATTTCACGAATCAATTAGGCTATATCTTTTTGAAATTTCCTGTCCCATAAATGGTATCTTCAAGTAAAAAACTAAGCCGTAAGGCAATAAAATGTCCTCGGATAAATTATAGTTTGTCTCCAACAAGATATGCTCTCAATTGAGCATAAAATAAATAAGATCAGTTGAGAAACTCAATTGAGTTTCTCCTTTTGCATGGTTTGCAGTGTGCTTGTAATAAAATTATCTTCCTTCTCATTCTATATCAAACATATTATTCATATCAGCTGACATAAATCAAATTAATTCTCAATTGTTCTTTAGATTGTTTACTTTTATAATTCTGTTTTGTAATGTAACTTTATTTGAATTCTTTTGTATATTAAAGCCTATAATCTTTCAGGTAATTCATTCAGTGTTTTTATTCAGTCTTATTTCAATTTAATATACAAAATGAATTAAAATGCATCGCTTACTCAAACCAGAGAGATTCAGTCTTAGTCCTAATGACACAAATGCATGCCAAGAGTGGAACCATTGGTACAAAACCTTTGAAAACTGTATCGCATCTTCTGATGTAAGTGAAGAAAACAAACTTAAAGTTTTAGCCAATTTTATTTCACCCTCTGTTTACGAATATATTTCTGATTGTGACACCTATGAAGACGCAATTGGTGTCTTAAAGAAACTCTATGTTAAACCAGTCAATGAAATCTTTGCACGATTCAAATTCAAAACAAGAAGACAAGAATCTGGAGAGAATATAGATTCTTATTTAGAGTCGCTGAAACGTTTAGCAAAGGATTGTAATTTTAAAGCTGTAAGTGCAGATGTAAACAGAAATGAATATATAAGAGATGAGTTTATAGATGGCTTGTTATCTCCACATATTCGACAAAGGTTATTAGAAAACCTTACTTTAACGTTAGATCAAGCTGTCTCTCAAGCAAGGGCTCTTGAACTCGCGCAAAACCAATCTCAACAGTATGCATTGGGGTTTTCTAATCCAGTAGTAAATTCTACGAGTAATGTTAAGGACTGTGTAACTCATCCATACAATGACATCGTTCTGGAAACGCAACAGACTGCTTCTCAGGATGCTGTAGTTTCTTCAGTCAGTCAAACATGTTATTTCTGTGGATTCCGAAAACACAACAGAGCTGTGTGTCCTGCGAGGGAGGCTACATGTAGAGGTTGTGGCACTAAAGGCCATTACCAGAAGGTATGTATAAAAAAGAAAAAACAATCTTTTAAGACAGATACTCCAAATATTCAATCAAACTGTATTGCTTCAGTACCTTCCAGTCTAAGTAAAGCTGTAGTTCCGTTAACCATAAATGGCTTACATGCATTTGCCTTGATAGATACGGGAAGTTCAGGAAGTTTTATAAATGAAAGTTCAGCTTATGAGCTTAAGCTCCCTGTGATTCCATGTAAAGAGGAAGAGGTGTCTATGGCCTCTACTACTTTGCGCTCATCCATAAAAGGGTAGGCTATTGTGAAGTTGATTTGAAACTCCAAAAGCATACTTATAAGCGGGTAAAACTAAGTGTTCTTACAAATTTATGTTCTGATGTCATTCTCGGTCACGATATTATGAAGCGTCATTCAAGTGTACAAGTTCAGTTTGGAGGAAACGAAGTTCCCTTAACATTTGTAGCGTTGCTGTAGCTAAAGTAGAGCCGGTAGAATTATTCACTAATCTCTCGCCTGATTGCAAACCTATCTCGACTAAATCTCGTAGACATTCAGTTTCTGATACAAAATTCATTGATGGGGAAATTCAAACTTTACTAAAAGAGGGAATTATCGAAGAAAGTAAATCTCCCTGGAGAGCGCAAGTCCTAGTAGTTTCATCTGATAACCATAAAAGACGCATGGTTGTGGATTATTCGCAAACCATAAATCGTTTTACAGAACTTGATGCATTTCCCCTTCCAAGAATTGAAGATATTGTAAATAAGGTAGCCACTTATCGGGTGTACAGTTCAATTGATCTAAAAAGTGCGTACCATCAAATCCCAATAAAAGAAAAGGATAAACCTTATACCGCATTTGAGGCATGCGGAAAGCTGTATCAATTCACTCGTGTTCCTTTCGGAGTAAGAAATGGCGTTCCCGTATTCCAACGTACTCTGACCAACATCATCACTTCTGAAAATCTTGAAGGTGTCCAAGTTTATTTGGATGATATTACAGTTTGTGGTCGTGATCAGTCGGAACATGATAAGAACTTGGAAACTTTTATGAAAGCTGTTGCCAAATACAACCTTACATTGAACGAAAAGAAATGTAATTTTTCAACAACAACTATTCATCTTTTAGGGTTTGTAATCAGCCACAAATCTATTAGGCCAGATCCCGAACGTTTACAGCCTCTGCGTGATCTGCCAGTTCCTTGCAATACAAATTCTCTTCGCAGAGCTCTTGGAATGTTTTCGCATTACTCTCAATTCATTCCGAAATTCTCTGAAAAAGTACGTTGTCTAAACAAGAGCTCATTTCCTTTATCTGAAGAGGCAAGAAATGTTTTCAGTCAGTTAAAGCTCGATATCTTCAATGCTGTAGTTTCTACAATTGATGATGAAGGAACTTTAACAGTAGAAACTGATGCGTCGGATCAGGCGATAGGAACAGCTTTGACAGTGGGCGGTCGTCCAGTGGCGTTTTCTCGAGAACCTTAACCGATTCAGAACAAAAACATTCATCGGTCGAAAAAGAAGCTTATGCAATTTTGGAGGCGCTAAGAAAATGGAAACATTATCTTATTGGCAGACACTTTCGCCTGATAACCGACCAACGCTCAGTTGCCTTCATGTTTAGCGACCGTCACTCTAGTAAAATCAAGAACGATAAAATTATGAGATGGAGAATCGAGTTGTCTTGTTACAAATATGAGATCATTTACAGAGCTGGAAAAGAAAATAGAGCTGCAGATGCGTTGTCAAGAATCTGTTCATCTTTAGAAGGAAACTTGACAGAACTTAGAACATTGCATGAAAATCTATGTCATCCAGGAGAATCAAAAATGTATCACTGGACTCGAAGTAAAAATCTCGCTTATTCACTTGAAGAGATTAGAAAAGTTACCTCTTCTTGTAGGGTTATTTGCTCGGAAGTTAAGCCACGGTTTCATAGGCATACTGGTCAGCTTATCAAAGCTACACAACCGTTTGAGAGGCTTAACATGGATTTCAAAGGACCACTACCATCCTCCTCTAAAAATCGTTATCTTTTGATTGTAGTCGACGAATATTCGCGATTCCCATTTGCCTTTCCTACCCCAGACATGACTGCTAGCACTGTGATTCTGAAACTCAAAGAACTTTTCTCGATGTTTGGCTTACCTGCATACTTACATTCTGACCGAGGAACAAGCTTTATGTCTCAGGAACTGAAGTCATTTTTATTTAGTTTAGGAGTCGCTACTAGTCGCACTACAGCATATAACCCGCAAGGGAACGGCCAAGCTGAGAGATATGTTGGTGTCGTTTGGAAAACAATTGAGTTAGCCCTGAGAAGCAAAAACCTTCCCCTTTCCGACTGGGAAAAAGTTTACCAAGAAGCTCTACACTCAGTTCGTTCACTTCTATGCACATCCACAAATGCTACACCTCATGAGAGACTGTTTCTCTTTTCTCGAAGATCTAGTAATGGGAAAACCACTCCTTCGTGGCTTATGAATCCCGGTCCTGTTCTTAAGAAGCGACCAGTAAGGTACTCAAAGTACGAACCTATTGTTGAAGAAGTAACACTTCTTGAAGGAAATCCTGAATATTCCCACATACGATTTGCAGATGGGAGAGAAACAACAGTGAGTTCCAGACACCTAGCACCAGCAGGTGAAATTATACAATCAAATGAAACATTTTTGCATTCACCGGAGAACGATCAAAATAAGAAACAGGATAGTGAACCAAACTCTCAAGAAAATTACTCAAGAAAAGACTGTCATGAAATTGATGATTCTGAAGAACGCCCCAGTAAAAATACCGATTACGTAAGAAGAAGTACACGAGAAAAACGCGCTCCATCTTTTTTGAAAGATTATGTTTGCTAGGAGGGGAAGAATGTAATAAAATTATCTTCCTTCTCATTCTATATCAAACATATTATTCATATCAGCTGACATCAATCAAATTAATTCTCAATTGTTCTTTAGATTTTTTTTTAACAACATTTATTTCTGGTTCAACATACAGAGTGTTATACACAGAACATCTAAAAACATAATTTTAACAGTAAATTAACATTGTGGGTTCGCTCTGAATTAGAGACACCCTGTAACTAAAATAAGTCCATAGAGGGGGGAAACACTTCTTTCAAAGTTATAAAATTGATAATAGAAAATTAGTAATAGATTATTAAAATATGAATAATATGGAAGGTAAGAAAACTATAACAAATCTTGAAAAAGTCTTGGGCGTAGCCTTCTATTTGGGAGGGGTAATCCAATTTCAAAATGTTGTGCACCTGGGACGTCATTTAGGCGATGCGAGAATTTTAATGTAGACTTACTGATGAAATTAGCTATTGGTTCTATTCCAAGTTCTCGATGAATTTGTGAATTTCGAACAAACCATGGTGAATTAACTGCAATTCGCAGAACTTTGTTTTGAAACATTTGTATTTTAGAAAGTTTTGTGGATGAAATTGAAAGGCCCCATACTTGACAGGCATACAAAACTAGTGGCCGGAGAATAGTTTTATAAATTAATATTGCATATTGTGTCTGAAGTGTAGATCTTCTGTTGATGAGTGGAAAAAGGATAGAGAGCCGAGAATACGCTTGATTAAGTTTAGAATTTACATGAAGGTTGAAGTTTAATTTTTTGTCCAATAACACTCCTAAATATTTTACTGCTTGGTCAGGTGGATTCCAGTTTATGGGAGAATTATTTATGATGATTTCAGGTGGCAGCAATGGTCGTCTTAGGGTGTAGATCTTCGCTTCTGACTTTGTAGGGTTCAAACAAAAGTTCCATTTATTGAACCATTGTGTCACGTCATCGACGGAATGTTGAAGCTGCTGGTATGCTTGGAGAATGTCACTGTTCTGAGTGATGATGGTTGTATCATCAGCGTAAAGGGCCAAGGTCGCATTCTGTGGAATTGGGATGTCATTCATAAATATGTTGAATAATAAAGGCCCCAATATTGAGCCTTGGGGCACTCCTGCTGAAATTGGGCGATATGAAGATGACGATGAATTAATTTTGACACAGAACTGACGGTTAAGTAAAAATGATTTAATTATTCGTTTTAAATAAAGTGGAAATCCCAGACAATCAATTTTATAAAGAAGGCCTTCATGCCATACCTTGTCGAATGCCTGGGAAGCGTCAAGAAATATAGCAGTTGAGTGTTCCTTTCTTTCAAAACCTTTTACAATTGTTTCGACAATGCGTTGAATTTGATGAGTAGTTGAATGTTTAGGCCGAAATCCAAACTGATGGGGAGGAATTGAGTTTGCGTCTTCTAGAAATGCATTTAGTCTTCTCTGGATAACTTTTTCTAATAATTTTGATAGGCAGGACAACAGGCTTATTGGTCGATAGCTGGAGACGGAAAATTTTGGTTTCTTGGGTTTGTGAAATACTATAATTTCTGCCTTTTTCCAAGAATCAGGAAAATAGCCTTGATGAATGCAGGAATTAAAAATATAAGTTAAAACTGATATTGCTTTCTTGGTTAGATTTTTTAGAACAACATTTGGGATTAGGTCAGGTCCAGGGGATTTTTGCAAAGGAAGCCTCTTGATTATGTCCTTGACTTCAGCTGGAGAAACATAATGTATCGGAAGTTCAGCAGTCAATGTTGTGGTTTTCATAGCTTCACTTACAAGAGCAGTGGTGTCGTCATCGGTAACATTGTTTGGAGAGAATGCTTCTTGGAAGAAGTCAGCAAGAGCGTTACACTTCTCGAGGTCACTTTCGTAGGTAATGTTGTTGTGTCTCAGGGGAGGAATTACCGTAGGGGTGCGCAAAATTCGTTTAGTTGCTTGCCATAGACTCGAGTCATTCGGGCTTAGGTCACTCACATAAGTTTTGTAAGAAGTTATTTTGAATTTGTCGATTTCGAACTTTACTTGACGTATTAGCTGGTTAAGTCTCCTACGCATTTGTGGTTCCCTATATCTGATCCACTGACGTCGAGCTTGATGTTTAGCTTTGATTAGGTTTACAATCCGAACAGGTGGAGTGAGGAAATTGTTTGTTTTTGGAGTGAATTGTTTAAATGTTGCAAGTTTAGTAGCTCTGTGAATACTGGTAGTTAAATTTTGAATAGCAGTATCAATGCCAATAACTGAATCCAAGTTTTTGGGCGGCTGAATTAATTCGTCCAGTTTGATGCCAAAAGTTTCCCAGTCAACCTTTCCCGTTATCAATCTTGGGGGTGGTGGGTTGAAGTCAGGTTGCAACATGAAACTGATTATAACAGGCAGATGGTCAGAGTCCAGTTCAGGTACAATGTTGTGTTGGATTGGAGCTGCAAAGTTTTGATAGAGGATAATATCTAGGATGTCTTGTTCACAGTTGAATTGGAACGGGTAAAATGTGGGTTCCTCCGGAGCCGACACATTTACACCAACGTCTGTAATAAAGTTTAGTAGGCGCGTACCATTAGGATTATTAACTCTACAACCCCAGTTTTGGTGTTTGCAGTTGATATCGCCGATGATCAATGTGGGAGTCTGAGCTGTAAGTAGGTTCGTTAAGTCATGCAAGTGAAGTCTCCGGTTAGGTGACTTATAAGCAGAAACAATACTTACAAAACTCCCGTCATTCAGGGATACTTTAACAGCAGTAGCTTCAATTGACACTAATCGAGGTAAGTATAGACTATTATGTTTTATTGATCGTTTAATAAAAATAGCAACGCCTCCAGATGCAAAAGGAGCGGCCCGGTCCTCTCTATAAATATCATATCCACTTACTTTAAATGGTTGATTATTTACAAAGTGGGTTTCCGTTACACAAGCAATGTCAATATTATGACGAACTAAAAATGCAGAAAATATAGATTTTTGTTTGTATAACCCATTTGCATTCCAATTCAGGATTTTTAAACTTTGAAATTCAACCACATTAGGCAGTGTCATTTTTTAAGAAGGAACGGGTCATTCCATTGTAACGGGTGTTACACTTCGGACACTTTTATTGTAAATTGCTTGAAAAAAGAAAAACTGACCTTTAAACATTGATGTTATTTCAAAAGTATTCTTTATTCTTCATCAGTTTATATGGTCAAAAATGTTTTTTCCTTTCCAGTTTTGAAATTCTAAAGGAAATAGGGGTGTAACGGGTGTTACTGAAAATGAACCTGTCATTGAACCCTTTTGTAAATTATCTTAAAACTCTGTGAATTTAAAAAGAATAAAATTATGAAAAAAATAGGAGTTACTCCCAAATAAATGCATATAATGGAACTGTTATTTATACAGTTATTGGCATTAAATGTTCTTATATATAAAATAAAATCATGCGTAACGGGTGTTACATGGAAATGTAACGGGTGTTACGTAGTTGCTAAAAGTAAGACTTTTTACTTAAATTAATCAGTAATAAGGTATAAAAAATTACAATAATTAAAAATTATTATTTTTTAACCACACTAAAACCAAAGACTTATATTTATTGATAAAAAATGTTACTAAAATACAATAAGTTGAGGCATATTCGCTCACAATAAGAAGGAGGATGTAAAAATTCAAAGTTAAGTTAAATACATTTAAAAATGTATTTAAATACAGTATATTAATTCTATACACAATACTTAATTAGTTATAATAAATAATTTTAATAATAATAATAAATACCCGTATGGTAAAAAATTGAATAATATTAATATAATTCCTTAATAATAATAATATACTATAATGATGAGTATAATAATTAATTGGACACAGTAGGCTATAATAATAAATCATAATTTCTATCAGTTTTTATATTTGAAGATGAACTTTTTGTAGATGGGCTCAAATTTGACTGGATCATTTTAGTTTCTTCCGGGGATTTCTTCAATCTTTCTTTAGCGGAGCCACAACACTGAAAAAAATTTATTTCAAATTAGTTACCTAGTTCAAGATTTGTAACATTTAATCAGGTATAAAGTTAAATAAAGAACAAAGCCTCTAAATACAGAAATATATACCTACTCAACATACCGTAGTCACATCCTGATACCTAGAGAAGAAAAAAGTTATTTCATAAAATAATTTTGCTAAAATACAAATTTTGTATTTAACATTTATATAGTAAAACCAAGTTTTTTAAAGATATATTAAAGTCATCATAATTAGGCAGAGCATATGCAAAATATATATAGGCCTATATGCCAAAAAAACATTACCTCAACACTGAAAAAGTTACAATATTGCGTAATACGAACTTCACTTGAATATTTACTTAGGCCCATTCATACTGGCTAATAGCCTATAGGTTAGTGTAAAGATATTTCATATTAAAAAAGTGTTTAACTTAGCAGAATGTCAAAAAAATAACACAGTATGAATATGTAACACCCGTTACATGCAATACTGTAACACCCGTTACACACAAAATCAGTTTAAATATTCATCACACCCAAAAATCCTTTGGTAATGTTGTAGTAGATGGATAATCCCTTACTTTCCCAAAATGGTTTAAAATAATAAAATTTATTCTTAACAAAATCAAAACTTTTAGATGTTTTCTGTAACGGGTGTTACGCCTTGCAGTGCACTTAAAGAATAACAATTACTAATAAAGAACTTCATCTTACCTCAAAAGTATATATATCAACCTGTTGTAAAACAGCTGTAGTTTCTTCTCTCCAAAAGTGGAGAATAACAGTGGCTGCTAAATAAAGGTTTAAAGAATGCAAACTTGAGCTTCCAAACTCAACTTTAACAGCTGTAAGATTCTTGTTTCTTAACATTGAAAAACTCCTTGAAAAAGTAGTATTTAAAAAAAAATTTAAACTCCCACAGTAAAATTTGACATTTTTACTTATTATTCACAACTTAAAAAATTGTAAACAAATATTTTTTTAAATACCTCAGAGGCTCATTTGGCATGGAATGCCCCGAACTTAAAACATTAGTAAAAAATGTTTTAATCATTGGAATTATTGATTTAACTAAGTCCATTATTAGAGTTTCAAAAGAGGATGAGCTGGGCTGTTCAACAGCGACGGGTTGGTCTGATCCGTTTTCTCGTGCTACATGTGTTGAGGAAACAATTCGGGTTCTTGGGGGAAGTTTGTGAGGTGAATGTTTCCCGTTGACAACAGCAGCGTAGGAAACCTCGGATGATTGGGGTTGGGTAGCTTCAGGCAGTCTTGTTTGTGCATCAGTTGGAGAGATACCTCCTGTTGGGGGGTAAAAACGGCTCAGAATCGACCTGCCTAGACTTAGATTGTTTTAGGTTTTTAGTTTTAGACAAAAGTCCCTGGTAATGTGAACACCCCCTGAAATTGGCAGTGTGGTTTTCTCCACAGTTAACACAAGTAGGTGTAACATCTTTAGGCAAAGGACACGCAGAAAAATGGTGGTTACCTGTGCAGCGAACACATCTGGGGTCTAGACGACAAAAGTTTTTGGTGTGGCCATACCGTTGGCAACGTGTGCATTGAGGAATGTCCTTGTTTTTCCGTTTAGGTTCAACAGATACAATGGAGTGACATAATTATTTAGTGATTTTGAAAATTTCATGACCAGCATCATTGTTCTCGAGCTCAACAACACACAAAGGAATGACAAGTTTTTGTTTGTTAAGTAACCTGGTTACTCTGCAAACTGGTAGGTCGAAGCTTAAAAGTTCACTTTTGATTTCATCTTCAGTCAAAGAACACGGTACATTTCTAATAACAACTTCCAGTTTCTTGTCCAAAGTGGTTTGAAAAGTGTGAAATTTAACACCGGATTGTTCATAAAAGGATGTTAGCTTTCTAAAATCGGATATGTCTGTAAGGTTGATTTTAAGAGATTTGCCTTTAACTGATGTAGTAAATTCATTGATCACATTAATCTTTATATCTTTAATAATTTCTTGGTGATTATTTACTTCGTGAAGGAAAATGGGTGGGATTTTATTTTGTTTTTGTTTAGGTTGAGCAGGGGATTCTGGGGAAGATTCGGTATTACTCGTAGATGCATAGTTGTGATCAGAAAGTGCATTAAATGGGTTTTGTTTACAAAGTTGAGACGGATCTAATATATACCTTTGATGAGTTTCGGACATGAAATTAGCTTTCGCTATTTTCCGAGGAGAGACGAGGTTTTCCTCTTCTTGTTCTTGTTCCATTTCGTCATGGGATTCATTGAAGAAATCAGTATTTGTCTTATTCATATTTGTCGAGTCAGACCGTTGAATGGGAAAAACATTGGTGGAACACGTGTTGTTTGGTTTAATTGAAGGTTTGAGGTTAAGTTTATGTTTGAACACAGATTTTTTAATTTTGTGATTAATTGCTTCTAAGAAACGTGTAGATATATAAATAGAACGCTCTAAAAAATATAGAAAAGCAACGAAACTATAGATAACTCACTTTTAAACAAACAAAACGTAATAAAAACGCGCACACAGAAAAACTTAACTGCAAAGAACAGTTACGATCAGCTGTATGTTCTTTAGATTGTTTACTTTTATAATTCTGTTTTGTAATGTAACTTTATTTGAATTCTTTTGTATATTAAAGCCTATAATCTTTCAGGTAATTCATTCAGTGTTTTTATTCAGTCTTATTTCAGTGCTTGATTTTTTTTTCCTGTAGTAGCTAGAGTTATTTATTTTAAGGCATGGTTTGCAGTGTAAATTTTAATTTGACTTGCAGTGAATTCTATTTATGTATTTATTCTCTTTGATTGTGCACGGTTTGCTGTGATGTTTATTTTTTATTTTTGTTTTGTATGACTCTTGATAAATTATTTTAGATTAATTTAGATTAAGACATAGCCTATTGTTGTACAAACTTAATGGCCAAATAAAATCTTTGAATCTCAATAAGTAGTATTGCCGGTATTGGCATCGGCATTGACTTTACGTACTTTAGTATGTAAAGTCAATGGCATCGGCTACGGCTGATAAAGATATTTTTCCGTTTTTGCCCTGCCGTTTACTGAGAATGGGAATACGAATGGAAAAAAAAACAAGTGGTAAAAGAAATAAAGAAAAGAAAAGAAGGCGAAGCAGTGTTGCCAGCCCGTACGATAATTATCGTTTTGTACGATAATTTGACCTTTTGTACGATGTACGATTTGGATATGTACGATAGGGCCAATTGTACGATAATTTCAGGAAAAAGTTGACATTTTATAGTTTTGGAGTTTTTATTTTACAAAATCTGAAATTATCCATATTGAAATAAATTATGAACATTATAAATAAAAACGCATACCGTATGATTAATTTGAAAATGTATAGGGGCCTTATTATAGCTTTTTCCAAACTTCCTAAACCTTTATAATGTGCCTCATAAACTAAAAGGTCACTAAAAATAAAGTAACCGTTGTAGATTGTAAATTATAAATTTTATTTATTGATTTTAGGCGCACATTTTAGTTAAAATACTATTTTAACGTATTAGTTATTGCTGTTTAATAGTGACTTGATATACTAGCAAAATATAGCAAAATAGTAAAATACATCACGTATCACAAACTTAAAGTAGTATTAGTTTGATTTAAATTGAGAAATGTTTGTGATCTTTGTGTAGTTTCATTATGAATCAGTCCGATTTAGAAATACCCCCGTCGCAGCAGACCTGCGTGCTCAGCGAATTTCCAATGGAATTTTGGTACCGTATATTTTCTATTTCCCCATAAAATCCATGTGGATGAGAGTATGTAGGTTTGCCGCCATATGGGTTTTGTTGGTAAATATGTTAAACCAAACCTAGTGATTGTACATACCAAATTTTATAAGGCTATAGTGGAGAGTATGTAGGTTTGCCGCCATATGGGTTTTGTTGGTAAATATGTTAAACCATACCTAGTGATTGTACATACCAAATTTTATAAGGCTATAGTGTTCTTTTTTCCCATAAACCATATAGGGGTGAGTAATTGTAATAATTTATAATTAGAGAGATTTACTATGTCTGGAAGACAGAACGTAACCGTACGATACTGTCGGCCAAAATACTATAATTTTGGATAGCCCGTACGATAGTTTTCTCCTGGTGACCTGGCAACACTGAGGCGAAGGATTATTGGAATTGGAATTGGAAGAATCTGATCTGAATCTGAAGGAACCTTGTTTGGTAAATTCTTATTTGTTAGGGTTAAATTCTTCTGAAAGTTTGAAAATCAATCCTTATCAAAGTTAAAGTTTGATAAATAAGTTCACTTGTTTTTTTGTGGTGCTGGATCTTTGGTTACAGTTTAGGCTAAATGTAAAAACTGATAACTTTATTTTTTCGTCATTTCAGTCTAGGCTTTTAGTTCAGCGGTAAGTTGATTTTTCATACAATTGTAAGTTTGGCATTTAAGTGAACATTTACGCAAGATTTTATTCTTTATAGTGTAAGCCTAAGCCTGTCATGAACATAGTTCTATAGCATTAAGTTTGGATAACAGGCAATGCCAAAACCTATTAAGACAAAACTGGATAGGCCTTTGGGCTAGCCTAAGTCTCCCTGCCTAAGTCCAGGCTTCCAAGTCTCCAGGTTTCGCCTCACGTCAACATCAATCTCGAAACTAAATTGGCAACTCCATGTCGATGAATTATGCAAAAAGCTGTCCAGAGTAATTTTTCTGCTCCGCAGGTTGAAATCAAGTCTCAATATAGCATATTTAATTACAGTTTATCACAGTTTGTTCCATAGTGACTTGAACTACTGAATTCTGCTCTGGGGGCATGTCCCCGCGTGTGATGCGGTCCTGAAGCTCCAGAAAGCTGCCCTCCGGGTAATAACATCTAGTGCTCACCTGGAGCATTGCAAACCAATCTTTAGAAACCTAGGAATTTTCACAATTTATAGCCAATACATCTTTTCATCGGTCATCTATGTCAAAAAGACTTATCAGGATCTTAGAACAAGAGGGGATGTTCACACCTACAATACCCGCACCAGGACAAACATTGACATTCCTCGTTTCCGTCTTCGGAGTACTCAGTGCCGTTTTCCAGCTTTGGCCTGGAAGTTGTACAACAAATTGCCACTCAACATCAGAGACATGGAGAATAAAACCTTCATCAGGGTCACACGGGAGAGGATCACTCATGGGGCTTACTACTCCATTAAGGAATATTTAGAATCAGACTTAGAATAACCAGCTCCACTTCACCACGTTCTTACCACCGCCATCTTTTCGTAAGTTATTAAAATTATGTTTATTTTACTTGACCAGTTTTTCTTTATTAATATTAAGACGCAGTCTATCCACCAAAAGTGGTCAAAGACGAAGTGATGGTATTTCAAGGTATTTCAAGGTAAGTAACCTAGGCCCAATCGGCGAAACTTCGTTATCCGTCTCCACCGTTATTATCGATGTGGAAATTTCGATATTTGATTGAAATTGCTATCATATCGATGATACAATTACATGATACTATTACAATTTTATCACGTGATTTAGTTTCGTTCTAATATAATTAAACAAACCTTTTGACAATAAAACAAATATATTCAAACAAGTAACTGAAAATAACAACAACAACAAAGTGAAAATTGTAGCTAATGAAACCTGTAACAATGAACAACACAAAATAAACTAACCAAGTTTATTGTGTAGCTGCATCTAAATTGTGAGAAGAAGCAGACTTCGTTATAGATCTAAAATGGCGTCACACCACACAAATGCTGTCAAATACAAATCAGAAAGGTATTTTTTTGCTATTGAATTGTGGGAATATGTGTTGTAAATGTTTCCAAACACCATTGATTTTGTTGTTATAAACATCGCTGTTAATAAAAGTGACGGAGGTCTATGGTTACACTGTTAGGTTAGATTATTATTATGACACATTTCTTATCTTAGTATCGTTGTTGATTCGATTGTTTTCATAGCACAATTTCAATCGCAATATCGAAATTTCCACATCGATAATAACGGTGGAGACGGATAACGAAGTTTCGCCGCCCAATCAGTTAACTGCAGCAGGCCAAGGCCGTTATACACCTAAGTTTTCATAGGTTAATTAGAGGTTTTTTTTTTACACTTTAGGCTGTAAGTTACTCCTTTCCATTTAATAAACCTGGATTTAGCTCAACTGTTTTTCTACAGCCCGCAATCTAAAATTCTAATGTAGCCTAGGCCCAGGATACTTTATCAAATTGTGTCATTCACGTCACAAACGCCCTAACTGTGGTAGGCCTAGAATGTTTCATTAACCCTCCGAGCATTCACTGTTGCACCCCTGGAACATTACACATTTTTTAAAGGTTTTCCCACTTAAGTAAAAAATCGATTTTATGACCTACTACCCTAGCACTATAAATGTCTATGCAGAGATGCCTCCCCCTTGGACTAGGACTCACTCCTCTCCAAACTGGACTGGGACCCCCACCCCACAGCTAAAAGTTTGTAACCCTCCCCCCCCCCTCCAAAAAAAAGTCCTGTTCTAAATATAAATTATTCTTTTGTAAACTTTCTTAAATTCATCTATCAAGGAATTTATTTAAATATAGGCTTGTATGTTTAATGTTATTAGTTCGACAATCTGTAATAAAAAAATAAAAAAATCTGCGAAAGTGGTAAGGATGTAGGCCTTGGAGTACATTTTAAAACATTTATTAGCCTATACCTTAATAAGTTATACAATTGAAACGCTATATGTTCTTAGTAAGCCTAACTAATAAACCACTTCATGATTTAACTTATGTATCAATTATTAAGGAGCATGATGACTATATTTGCAGTGTTTCCTTTAAATACATGATAAACTTTAGGGTTAGCCTACATGCTATATCTTTTAAGTCTGGGGCCAATGCAATTATTGCAGAAGATTAGATTGAAACTAAAATAATTAACATTACATTTTAAACTAACTTTTTAGTGTTTTGGTGTAATAGAGGTAAATTCTTATGTTTTAAAAGTGAAATGTGCGGGGGTCACCATTTGTCTTTGACAACATGAATAGGAAGGCACGGCGTTAAGACTAAACTTGGTATTTGATTGTTTCGGTGTTTCATCAATCATCAGGACACATTTGTGAATGGTTTGAATAATTTTTTTTAATGGTTTTTTATACGATCAGATTTAATAGCCTACGTTGTCAGCCTTTCGAACACTTTTTAATAATTGTCTGGTTTTGAATCACAGAAACCTTCAAATTCAAATTCAAATTCATTTATTGAGCCGTTAAGTTTGGTAACAATTGGCTAAGTCACTTGAAGCTAACTAATACTAACAAATCAAATCATTAATTGGTCCTCTTGACTTACAAATAAATAAATAGTCCAAGCAGTCCATGCACAAATCACTACAACAAACCATGCAGCACACAAAAATAAAAAAAATAAAATAAAATAAATGCAAGGAGTTACTTCAAGCAATGAATAATAAAAGATAAAAAAAGTAAAATAAAATCTATAAGACAGCATACCTCTTAGAGTTACAACAAGAGTCCATTGAAGTCCACAATATAGTTTCTCATTTGTGATCGGTCGGCTTCATAAAATTCAGAGAGGCTATAAAAAGGGTTGTCGAGAAGCCAGGCTTTCAGTACATTGGCCAGTTTCCGCTGTGGCAGCCGTCTTACCTCAATAGGTATACTGTTATAGAACTTTATACCTGCAACAGGAAAGCATTTCACAACTTTGTCCAATCTACATCTAAAAAATGCAAATTCCCACTGGCTCTGGTGGCATGCTCATGTAATCCACAGTTTGGAACATAATCATTTTCGTTTGCCTTTATGGCCATTATACATTGATATATGTACACATTGTACACAGTCAGGACCTGACACTCTTTGAACAGTGGTTTGCAGTGTTCAAGCTGATGTGCTCCACACACAACACTCAGAGCTCTCTTCTGTAACAGCAAGATTTTAAAAACCCTGGATGAGTGATTCCACAATCTGGTGCCATAAAGTACGTGGGATTGAAAAAAAGCAAAAAAAAGCTACTCTAACAAATTCCTTTGGAGTGTCAACTTTCAAACGTCTTAGCAAATAAATAACTCTACTAAGCTTAACACAGATATTATCTACATGGTTGTTCCAAGAGAGCCGAGGGTCGAGCGTGAAACCCAACAGCTTGACAGGTTCATTTCCGTCCAGGTCCCTACACAGACTGAACACTATTTCCTGTGTTTTGGACTCATTCAGGCACAATCTGTTGGTACGAAACCATTGTGATGCTACCACAAGCAGGTCCTGAACTGAGGATCTGGCGATATCCAAATCAGAAAGGCTCGAAAACAGCATTATGTCGTCTGCATAAAATAAAACATTCCCCGAGACCTTAAAAAAGAGGTCATTAATGGCAACGACAAAGAGGAACGGGCCAAGAATGGAGCCCTGTGGGACTCCATGCTTGACGTCCAGGGGGAGAGAAAGAACACCATCCCAGTCCACGACCTGCTTTCTCGTGCAAAGGTAGGACCTAACGAGTTCCAGGGCCGAGTCTCTAACCCCATATCTCTCGAGCTTCAATAGTAAAAGGTCATGAGACAAGCAATCAAAGGCGCGTGATAAATCACATAGGAGCACAGCTGTGGAGAACTTCCGCTCAAAAGAGCCCAGCACGACCTGCAGCAGGGAATCCACGGCAGCCGTCGTGGATCTACCCCTCCTGAAGCCGTACTGTGCCGGAACTAGGAGACGGCAAGTCTCAAAGTACTCGCACAGCTGATCCTGCATTACAGACTCTAAAATCTTAGCAAAAACTGGGATGAGAGATATTGGCCTATAGCTCGCAACATCATCTTTCGGGCCCTTTTTGAACACAGGAACAGTTCTCGTTACCTTCAGAATATCTGAAAAAACTCCCTGATTTAGACATTTGTTTACAAGGCAGGTTATAAGTGGAACCACAGCAAGTCCCTACTTTTGGAGGACTTAAATCGATGGACACAATTTATGATATCCTGTCCACTTGTCACAATAAAAAACTTATTGAAATCGTCAGCTGTAGCAAAGTCATTCTTAGACGATGAGTCTTGAGTCCTGCAGGAATTTATGTGGCTCCATGCCATCCTACATGGGTTTGATGACTCAGCGATGGCTGCAGCTACAGCAGCCTGCTTAGCCTCCTTCACCGCCAAGCGATATTCTCTCCTCAGCCGGCGCAATTCAGGCAAAAGATCAGGCCTAGACTTTGAAAGGTCACATACAGTTAAGATTAAGGATCTCATTTTAGCCAATTCTGGTGTGTACCAGTCACATCTCTTATCGGACTTTTTTCCATAGCAAGGCCTACTAGATTTACATAGATTTACTTTTTTAGTCATTTTAGGGAAACAAAAATCAAAATTATGCTTAAAATTCATAAAGAAAACCTCAAATTCATGGTTGACATCCTCAAGTGGGGAAACACAAAAATTTTTATTGAGTGAAATCAGTAATTCTACAAAGAGTTGTTGATTAGCATAACTAAAGCTTCTGAAAGAAATTAGCCTACTGCTAGCATTTCTGGGATCCACATTCCAGTGTTTCACTGAAAGTAAGACATGCTTATGATCTGATATTGCATGTGAACTGATACTTGCTTCATAATGCCAAACATCCAAATTTGTTAAGACTGTATCAAGGGGAGAATCCCCCCTCGTAGGTTCAGTTATACTAGGATAAATATTAAAACTACGTAGAATATTAAAGAAGTCCTGAGACTCATTCGGATGGGTCAAAGGGCAACATTATGGTCAGTGCCAATGAGTATTGGCAATCCTAAAGATACAACAAAACTTAAACATAGTTCCAATAGATAAAAAAATCGCTCAAAAGTCCCTTGAATTTTAGGCCTAACTTACAAACTAAACTTTTTGAGGTTGTCAGATTCAGATTAAGATTCAGATAATTTATTCCAATATCAAATACATTCCAGTACAACAAAAAATAAATTATTATAATGTGGAATTTCCCCACAAAGACTACTCGTCTGCGTGTGGGGAGAGTCTTCTCAGTCACTCATACTGGTATTGCACTTTACATTATTATCCTTACAAAATTAAATTATCACTAATAAAATAATAAAACAATAAAATAATCAACTAATACAATAAACAATAACTGTACTTCGGTTAGAAAAAAAAATTGTTAAATGAAAAAAGAAAAAGAAAAACACACACAAATAATAATCCTTGAGCTCGGGACTGTAACACATCTACTGTAGTTTTGTATACTTAGGGCTACTTAGCTTATACAGAAAGAGAAAAAAGACAGAAAAAAGAGAAAAACAGAAAAACAGAATGCTCGTTGTCACGCTATGTCCGATACCGGGATTGTAACAGGGCTTCAGCAGCATCGTCACTGAGGCCCAGCAGCCACCGCCCCACCCCCCTCCTGAAGACGTCGACGCTGCCAACCTCCAAATCTTTTACATCAGAAGGAAGATTGTTGTAGACTATATGGGCAATATAAAAAGTATTCCACTGTTGGATTTTACAATTTACTTTGGGTACGTTGATGCCTAAATTTATCTTATTTCTTGTTGAATACGAATGTTGTACTGAGGTAAATATTTTATCTTTGTTTAATTTAATATAAATTATTAAAATTTTCAAATAAAGTTTTCTAATATTCATTACGGGGAAATCAATAAAAAGTTGTGACGTGGGATATCTAGAATCATTTCTAAGTATTTGTTTGATTATCGTTCTTTGTGTGACAGCGAGAGGTTCAAGAACAGAGGCAGACACCACCCCCCACGCCAAGATTCCGTACTGCATCAACGATTGCACATACGCATAGTATACACACCTACAGTGGTCCACGGACAGCACCCGGCCGAGCTGTGAAAAAGCAAAAGCAAGTGATCTTAACTTGCCCTTAATATATTGAATGTGGGGAACCCAGTTCAGTTTACAATCAATTACCACCCCTAGATACTTGTATTGTGCCACGCGTTCAATAATTTCACAACCGCAGGCGCCGCCCCCGGACCACTGCAGGAGTGCAACCTTAGTATCCTCTGACCTGGGTCGCTATCCTGTCTAAGATAGATCGGTAAACATTTTGTTTTAGTAACATTTAATGATAGAAAATTGTGGTCAAACCAGTTCTTTAGTTTAATTAGATCAGAGGACGCCTGGCAGTACACCTCGTCCTAAGAAGAGCCATATGACACAAGGGCAGTATCATCAGCGAACAAAAATAACTTACCTTGAATGTTCAGTTTTGCAATATTATTTATATAGATAAGAAACAATGTAGGGCCTAATGTACTACCTTGTACCACTCCATAGTTAATTAATAATTTTTCACTACTAAATCCATTTATTGATACAAACTGTTTTCGGTTTTCAAAATAACTTACAAACCAATTTAAAGACGTATTTTTAATACTCAAAAATTGTAACTTGTTTATTAAGATGTTCCTATCAATCGAGTCAAAGGCTTTAGCGAGGTCCAAAAATGTTACCATGACTTTATTTCTTTCTCCAATTTCGTTTGAAATTAATTTTGTTATGTCAAACAGAGCGTCTGATGTTTTTTTCCCCTTACGAAATCCGTATTGATTCGTTGCTATTATATTTTCACGTTCAATATAATTTGTGAGCTGTATCTTTATACACTTCTCGAGGATTTTATCAATTGTGCTTAACAAAGATATGGGCCTAAAGTTATTGATTAATGATTTCTTTCCAGACTTATATATTGGAATTATTTTAGCGATTTTAAAAATGTTTGGAAATTTTCCTGTTGTTATACTAAGGTTGATTAAATGTCGAATTGGACTATGTAAAGAAATATTCTCTTTGAAGATTTTAGCTGGAATATTGTCCCAGCCTGGTGCCGAACCCCCTTTAATACTTTTAATTACCTTATCAAGTTGTTGTTCACTGACAGGCTCCATCACAAATACGGAGTCAACGGCGTGGGCAGCATCGTCAACCTCTGGCTGACCTCTCGGTTGTATTTTACTTGCTAGTTTTTCTCCTACTGATGAGAAATACGTATTAAATTGTTCGCTTATGTTTTTGATTGAGTCTGGATTGACAGCGTCGGAGCCACTGGAGAATTCCCCGACCGGGAAAGGCTCCTTGCCACACGACCGCCCGGCTACCCCATTTACCACAGTCCAAAATTTCCGCGGGTCACCTGCTGCTTCGCTAATTTTATTTTTGTAATAATTAAACTTTGTTTGCTTACAGTATTATTTTTCACTAGGAACAGTGAAACAGTGAGATCTGAGTTAGGGAGTAAGAATTTGAATTATTATGTACTTAAATTAACTTATTTATTAAGTTTTAGCCTAATTGGAAACTAGATAAATAAGGTTGCTAAATGATAAAAACTCATTCGAACAGCTATCTTGTTTTCTTGTAATTTAATTGTTGCTGTCGGAATTTGGAACTAAATTCCGTTATTTTGCCAAATATTGACATGGTGTTGTTGGTATTATTTTTCATCGATTAGGCTATTTGGGATAAAATACCAACACTTGACATAAGTCAAGATAAATTAATAAATTTGATTTAATTAAATCTCTATTATACGAGGCGTGTTTTTTTTAAAATGTAAGAACCGTTTTAAAATAAAAAATAACCTAGCCTAGGAGAGATTTTTATAGTTTTATTTTTACATGAAAGCCTGTACTTTAATCTACTTTTCCATTTAATTTCTGCAATTATTAAGGCGCTTGTCATATCATACAATTAGTTTTCAATTTTGACGTCATAGAATTCTGCCGCCTGCCATGAGAAACAAATATTTTTACATACCGTACGCACAACAACCTACAACACAGTAAGGTTCATGAGGTCAATAAACCCCGACACTGAGCACTCGCGAGCTAGGGCGCAATCGGAGAAAAACTCCGCAAACTGACACCGCATCACTAAATTGCAAATAATAAGGAACTAACGGGCTGGTGGGGGGTATAAATAGTTTCAATAGGGATTCCCAGAATGAGGCAGATGAAGTACTAGGCCAGACACAACTGCCAAAACCCTTTATGAGAGTTTTTTGAACAAAAACTACGTGAGTGGAGGAAAACTCCGCATGCCCTGCTCGAGGGTTAAACTTATATGTGTAGAGCCTACAATACGTTTTCAATAATTTTTTAAATTCTATTTATTTTTCAGAATTGGTAAATGTGATTGCCTATACATTTAAATGGAAAATTGACTGTTTAATTTTTACTGTTGACAATAAAAATGGCTGGCCGAAAATTAAAACCAAAACTGAAGATTTCCGTCCCAGATGAAGCTCCAGCTGTCATGTAAGTAAAGTTTTTTATATTGAATTTTCCAACTTAATTTATGCTAAGTATATTTGCAAATAAGCCATAGAAGTCATGGTTTTGTAAACAACTACAGTAACTTAGATTATATTCCCACTTAATTGGTCAACTTTCAACTGGAGTGAAATATCAGAAAACCACCGTCTCAGCAGACCCCCTATACTCAGCAAATTTCTTTTTCCTCCACCTACTATGTAAAGCCGTATTTTACTAGATAGATAGATAGATAGATATTTTATTGATCATTATACACAATGTGCAATAGATCACGTCAAAAATTACAGATTGTTACATTAATAAATAATATAACTAGATCCTTACATACTATAGCATAACACATGTAATATCACAGTAAACAAATGCAAAATAAATAATACAATACAAGCAACATATACCATAAATAAGACATGACCAATAAATAGTTACAAGACCAAACAATAAATACAAGATCCATTAAATCATATCACATGCACAAGTTAAGCAATTTTGGCAGATCCTTAAAACACTAACATGCTCATATCACATGCAAGAAATTCATCAATATTATAAAAGGGTCTATCAACAAGCCATTCATGCATTACTTTTTTAAAGCAGTCATAAGTTACATGCTGTGCTTCAACAGGAATCTTATTGAAAAATTTAATTCCCAAAGCTTCAAAAGAATTTAACACCTTGCTTAGTCTAGTATAGGGCCTAGCAATTGCTCTACAGTTCCTGGTATTATGGCTGTGAACATGCATATTTAATGTAAAACTATCAAAATTCTTTTTTACATGCAACAGGCAGTGAAATATGTACAAGTTAACAACTGTTAAGACCTTTTCTTGTATAAATAGAGGTTTACAGTGTTCTCTAAACCCAGAGTCAGTCATAATTCTGATCGCCTTTTTTTGGGCAATGAGGACATTATTTACATCGGAGCTATTCCCCCAGAGTAACAGGCCATAGGACAGTGTACTCTGAAATAGACCAAAGTAAACTACTTTTAAAATCTCTTTTGATAAATATTTCTTTAAATGCTTCAGTAAATAAATTATTCTATTTAACTTTCTACAAACAAAATCAACATGCACATGCCATGATAGTTTAGGATCAATGTAAATTCCAAGAAGTTTGACATTATCACTAGGATCAACTAGTCTATTGCTTAAAGAGAAAATCATGTGCTGAGTCTTTTCTACATTCATGTATAGGAAGTTTGCCTTGTACCAGTCATTTGCCTGCTCAATTATACTAGTCAAGTCAGAATTGATTATGTTCACTGACTGACCTGTGGCTAAGAAAGTTACATCATCTGCAAAGAGGATGGAATTTGATTTTACATTTAAATGCAAGTCATTCATTTACTCCTTGGAATAGAGTAGTGAAGTAATAATTTCTATCCCATGTGACTTGAATACTTAATCTTTCTACCTAGGGAAAACTCAAGTTTTTTCGTACCTCGGGCCAAAGTTAGTTACATAAGAATAACATTAAAAGAGAGATTAAAAAGAACGTGAGCCACAGTCAGCTGTTACTTGTATTTGTTTCGTTACTCATTGTTGACTAATATCAGCTGTAGCTGCTGCTCACCCACTGCTGACCATTCAGTCAGCAGTGGGTGAGCAGCATCTCTAGTATTAGAGATGGCCGTCGCAGTGTAGGTGTTTGTTTACATTTTTCTTGGGTAGGCTATTAACCTAAGAAGTCCAAAACATAAGTGTAAAACTTTTGACTAGGCTTAAATTATATTTTGTTTTTTTCGTGTTCTTCAAAATTGATATGGCCTACTTTGTGTGTTTTTTATGTTGATGTGACAGATCCAGCTTGACAGAGCAAGGGATCATATGAAGGTAAAGTTAAATTATCTACGGTAGGCCTATTAGGCCTAAATTTTATTCGTGTAGGTGGAGGAAAAATGTGTGCATCAAGGGACTAAAGTACTTTTCTCCCTCAGGGAAATTGTCGCCCTCGGCTTCGCCTTTGGGCGACAACACTTTCCCTTCAGGGAGAAAACATTGTACTTTAGTCCCTAGAAGCACAAATAACTATTATCAGCGGAATTTTCCTAATTTACTATTTCTCTATTAACACCATGGGTGTGAAAACGTAGGTTTGACCTCATATGGTTTTAGTAAGCAATAGTTCAACCCTACCTTTATGTGTCCCCAACCTAGGGAATGTGTCACACCTCTTTAATTGATGTTTACTTCTTACTTCCAATTATATATCACATCCATATGTTGCAATGTATTTGTTTATCTTTATTCCAGCATATCATGTTGCTAGTTTCTTCTATGCCTAGTTTATTTTTTTATTTAATCTTTTTTTGTGTCTATTAATGCCAGTGTTATTTAAAGTTTTGATAGGGAACGGTCCAAACCCCAGTTCTTTTTTTTAGTTATTATTTATTATTGTTGTTTTCATTCTTGTCCACCCTGTTTTCTTAAATAGGTAGGTACGGTATATTTAGTATTATACTTATTTTTTCATTAAAGGCCAAGAAAATCTATAATTTAGTAGGCCTATATTAAAACTTAAACCGGCAAATTCGCTGTTTGGCCTTGACTTAATGAACTGATTATCAATATTTCCTAATTTTTCAACCTTAATATTAAAACAACAACCATGAAAAATTTTGTGGATTATTTTTTATTATAAAAGACATAATATAATTGGATATAATCGCAACTTAAAAAAATTATTTTAACCACACACGACCACTATATTGTCGCTTAAGAAACAATACCGCCTAAGTGACATTTTTGGCAAAATTAAGATTTTTGTATCTATGCATTTCATCCTTTAGATGTAGCTTAGTGATAATCCAACAGAATTCGCTGCTATCATATTTTTTCAACATTGCCTATCTTATTGACTAAAAATAACACCGCTTATGTCCACCAGTTTTAGTTCTAGGTATCGTGGTGGTCAACAAAAGACGGATGTCATTCTGCATAAGGTAAAACTTATTTTCCGTTTTGATTGATTTAAATTGATTTTTAAAAGATCATGATAGCGTGTTAGTTCTTGACTTTGGTTATAAAACAAACATTTGAAGAGTAAAATTATTAGCGTAAAGTGTTAAATGGAGAAAGGTGGTGTTATATCCTCCCTTCATGTAATACAACACCATATAGGCCTATATCCCTTGCAAGGTTTTTGGCTCTACTGAATAGTTTGCATCTTGTCACTTAGGCGGTGTTATTTCTTAAGCGACTATATATCAAATAGCCTGTGCGCATGTATTATGTGTCATCCGCTTTAAGCTAGTTATACTTTACTCTGAGCATTATAAAATAATTAGACGTTCTAGTTGTTTATACTGTGCCTTATAAAATCTCATAATTTTAGAACACCTCCAAGAAATCTTGACAAAAGGACTACTATTACAATCGATGATCAGACTTTTGATGTTGAAGCCGACAATTTGGAAAAGATATGTGACTTAGGACGAGGAGCTTATGGCATTGTGGAGAAAATGAGACATAAACCATCCGGAACCATCATGGCTGTTAAGGTACGTCTGTCAGTTTGTAACCAAAAATTTCAAAGTTGCTTTCAAAAATACAAAATGGGGGCTGCGTGGTTAACTATGGAGTTTTGTAAATTTTAAATATAATATTTTGGCTTGTCTTTTGGTCAGGAATAATGCGTGAAAAGGTCATTAGTGAGTTCAGGGTCATTCTGTATAATCTTCTTCAGCATTTTATCGTTAAAGCTCTCTTAATATTTGAGAGCCTAAGAAATTTAGAGCTAAAAACAACATGATATTATGCTATCTATATTTTTTAGTGGTGGATTTAGTTGTTTTCAAAATGAAACCGTTTGAACTTGATAACAGTTTAATTAAACTGTTGCAGACAGTAGCTTTAGTTTACAGATTGTCCTCTATAAGCTAGCTGTTTTGTGAATACACGATTTTAACCTGTTTCAAAGATTTGCAAACAAAGATTTAGCTGCGCTAGTGCTTCATGGTGTAGTTTCAGACAGCATGTGATCGTTGTATGAGAGCCTGTTTCGCGCACAGTCCTCTCCAGAACTGTTTAATTTCATTGCAGTTCTCTGTTGCCAGTTGTAAACAACGAAATTGTTTTGGTACTACCTACAATGTGCACCAGCGATGGAGCACCGAACCGACGCCAATTTAAGACAAGGGTTTTCCCGAAACAGTTTCATTTCAAAACAGTTACGTTTATTTTGTTCCACACTTATAGGCACTATTTTGTCTTACGTTGCAGAGGATAGCGGCAACGGTGAACACTCAAGAACAAAAACGTCTGCTGATGGACCTAGATATCTCGATGAGGTCGTCGGATTGTCCGCACACGGTGCAGTTCTACGGGGCGCTGTTCCGTGAAGGCGACGTCTGGATATGCATGGAGGTCATGGACACCAGTCTTGACAAGTTCTATCCCAAGGTGTACAAACACGGCAGAGTCATACCGGAGAACATATTAGCCAATATCACACTCGCGGTGAGTGGTAGGCCTATCACATGGTCATGCTTTTGCATTTGTTAGATTTTATGGATTTGTGTTTAAATAGCAAAGTAGAATCAGTATTTTGGACAGTCATTAATTTTGTCTATTTTTGAAAAAAAAAATTAAAAACTACTTTAAGCTTAGCCTAGACAGGGAGGAGCCTGGTTGGAAACCAATTTGATTGTGTAGTACGGTACATAACTGATTACTAAGGGAATGTTAAGGATTGTTAGATTGGAGGGGTAGGGGCGAGGAAAATATTAAAAATTCAGTCCAAAATCAAATAAAACATTTTATTTGATTTTGGACTATTACTTGTTTGGAAAACTACTACTTTGGAAGACTGCTAGTTTGGAAATAGCTATTTGTGTAATAAGAGCGTAAAGTAGGCCTACGTCATTGCCACTCGAGAATTGTAGATGCGTCAGCTGAGTGCGGCCAAACAATTTGAGAGCGGCAATGACTATTTACGCTCTTAATACACACAAGATTTTTCCTACCAACATAATTGCTACAGATTACATGTTTCATTTTATACAAAATGTCATTTAGATAACTTTTGATTGGTTTCTGTCGGAACACACTGTTAACTATCAAACATAACCTCAAACTAAAAAAGAAGCAATTACTAAATGACAACAATGAATAACAGCTGTAACATGGCTTGTAATAACAGCTGACTTAAAATTGCTGTTTGACCTAGCGTGCGGTAATTGCCGCTCTAGAATGGAAAAGAAACGGAAACCAGATATGAACTGTTTTCCATAGGAGTTTCAGGTGTGGCAATGCGATTATTTCCATGCAGTGGTAGGAAAACTAACATTTGTTAGTTTTGTTGTCAGTGCCACGGTTTCGTTAATGTTAAGAAAACATTAACGAAGGCCATATACATAGGTTATAAAGTTGGCAACAACTATTGTTGTTATTACTGGTGTACAAAGGGAATCTGACCGATCCGCTAAGCACGTCTGCCCCTGACAGTTTGCGCAAGCCCCTAGAAGGATGGGATATTGAAGGAATAAAAAGGGGTAGAAATAGGACAGCAGATGGCCGATTAACCACTCAGAGAGCCAACTTAAAGTCAATTTATGTTTCTCAGCTTGGGGTTTCCATGCCCTCCAGACATCGACCCCCCGGTGTCGAGAACATTATGGGGATCATGAGGGAAGGGAAAATGCCATGTTATGACAACTTACCACATAATGTTATGAAAGACTAACCACATGTTATGACAACTTTGTTTGCTGTACCAAATGCCAACTTTCCTACTAATATAATCCATTTGAAAATTGTCCTGGAATGGCAACAACTGTTTTAATTTATTCATTAAATTCCCTAAGCCTTCAATCTCCTAAAGAATATTTAGGTACGGTACAGTAGACTCCCTCTTAACCGGCCCCCTCGGGACCAGGCCTCTGCTGGATAACAATTTGCACGGTTAAACCGATGTACCTTTAAAAACGCCAACCTCAAATTTATATTGCCTAAATGCAATTATGACTTGAAAAAACATCTATAATTTATTACTAACATCCGACACCCATGAAATCCCTGACTAAACTAAACTAATAATGATTTGTTTCCTTATTTTGTCTACTGGATAACAAGTCTAAACGCTTTCACTTCCGGTGGCATACACTTTCGTCCAGGACAGTTCATTTCAATTGGTTTGAGAAGGTCAATACAGTATTATATAGGCTAATGTTGAATGGAATGAATCAGTAGATAAGAAAACAACGTTTTTGGTAGGCCTAAAACACAGCTGGTTAAAACGATGTTGACATAAAATATGACCAGTTAATAAGATGTTGTCTTTGTGTCCGGGTAGGCCGGTTAAAGTGGAAACCAGTTAAGAGGGAGTCTACTGTAATTAAAGACAAGTTAACCTTAATTTTTTTGCCATTGGGCATCTTATATCTAATATTGTATCTATAAATTAAATTTGAAATTTAGGTCAAAAATTTGAATTGGGATTCTTTTTCAATCTCTTGCGGTTAAACTTGTATATTTTTTTAATACTATTACAGCTATGTATCTTTTATTTTTATTAACACCTACGTTTACCAATAGATCTAACCATCCTTCTAAGTTCTAATTGGTGTCTAGTTGTTGTTTTGTCTGTAAATTTCACAGTATCTTTGTTCCAGGTCGTGAGTGCTCTCCACTATTTGTACAGTAAGCTAAGGGTCATTCACAGAGATGTTAAGCCATCCAATATCCTGATGAACAGAAGAGGGGAGGTCAAAATGTGCGACTTTGGCATCTCTGGGTATCTCGTTGACTCTGTGGCCAAGACAATAGACGCCGGCTGCAAACCTTACATGGCGGTGAGTTTTAATAGTTATTTGTGCTTCTAGGGACTAAAGTACAATTTTTTCTCCCCGAAGGGAAAGTGTTGTCGCCCAAAGGCAAAGCCAAGGGCGACAATTTCCCTGAGGGAGAAAAGTACTTAGTCCCTTGATGCACACAACATTTTCCTCCACATACATGAATAACATTTAGGCCTAATAGGCCTACCGTGTAGAATTTAACTTTGCCTTCATACGATCCCTTGCTCCGTCAAGCTGGATCAGTCACATCAACATAAATAAAAAAACACACAAGGTAGGCTATATCATTTTTAAAGAACACGAAAAAAACAAAACATAATTTAAGCCTAGTCAAAAGTTTTACACTTATGTTTTGGACTTCTTAGGTTAATAGCCTACCCAAGTGAAATGTAAACAAACACGTACACTGCCACGGCCATCTCTAGTACTAGAGATGCTGCTCACTGCTTACAGAATGGTCAGCAGGTGAGCAGCAGCAGTACAGCTGCTATTGGTCAACAATGAGTAACGAAACAAATACAAGCAACAGCTGACTGTGGCTCATGTTCTTTTTAATCTCTCTTTTAATGTTATTCTTTTGTAACTAACTTTAGCCCCGTGGTACGAAAAAACTTGAGTTTTCCCTAGGTAGAAAAATTAACTATTCAAGTCACATGGGATAGAAATTAGTACTTTATTACTCTATTTTAAGGAGTAAAATATGGCTTTAGATAGTAGGTGGAGGAAAAATAATTTTTTCATCCTCCACTGCCCGTTACCATTGGTCGGTAAGCTGGTGTGATGATCTAAAGACAGCAAGGCGCCATTGCTGCATAAAGTCACATAGGTTAGCCAGAGGTTAATGCTCAAGTTTGTGCCTGAAATGTTGTCGCCCGTGATCGAACTGGGGCTGATCACGGCGTTTTGATTTGTGAGGCCAGAGTTCTGCCACTGAGCTGCCGCTCTTATTTAAAATCTAGTGTAACATTTCTTTATTGCTAAGTTTTCCTGGGAAGTTGGAATACCAGGGATGTTTTAGTCTAGTTTTTAAATCTATATGGCATTGGCTAGGTAGCTGAGAGGTTAAAGAACTTGTCTTACAATCTGAAGATTCCCGGTTCAATCCTGCTAAGTAGCTTTTAAAGGTTTAAAACTGGACTCAGCTGGTCTTTTTTCAGAAATAACGTTTTTAAGAGGTTGGCAGACCTTTTTTGCCTTACTTTAACCCATCCACATAGACTATTGATCTGTGCGAGAATTGTATTAGACAAAGTAAAGGGTGAGTCGTGTATGGTGCAGGTGAATGGTACTTAAAAAATATTCATGGCAGAACACAGATTCAAACCTACAACATAGCTGCCATAGTCCCGAAGCTGAAGTCTAACCATTCCACCACCGACTCACCCTTCAGTATTTTTCACCAAAAATACACACCAGATTGTGTTGTTGTCTGACAGCCGGAGAGGATAGACCCGCAAGGCAACCCATCGCAGTACGACATCCGCAGCGACGTGTGGTCACTGGGCATCTCACTGGTGGAACTGGCGACGGGAACGTTCCCCTACTCCAGCTGGCTGACGCCGTTCGAACAACTCAAACAAGTGGTCAAGGACGACCCACCCCGGCTGCCCGAAGGCCGGTTCTCTCCCGACTTTCACAACTTTATCGAGCAATGGTGAGCACCGAGTTTTTGCTCCATCTTGAGACAGAATCTTGTTAGCTGTAGGTAGGCCTATTGTCAATTTTATATGTGAATTGGTCTTTAAGTTTAATCAGGAGAGAGAATTTTAAAAATTGTTAGCTGGATGTAAAAATAAATTATAAAGTATGCTAGCTAAGACTTTACAATCAACATTTTCTATAAAGCCATGTTTATGGGTTGTTAAAAGAGCTTTAACTACTAAATAGAATTAATTATTGGAACTAATCTGGCAGGTAAGGTGTACAAGCATTTATGTTTCGAGTCAAGTATACTGTTTTTTCATTTTACTTATTTTAGGAGTTAAGAATTTGAAATTACTTTGTTCCAAATTTGTTTGTATAAAAATTTATTCCTCAATTTGGCAGAAAAATGGTGTAAAAAAAGTTAATTTTATTTGTGTGGCTTAATTAATATATGATGAAATGTTGTTTCTGGCCTTTTTTTAAACCATATTAAGTCAACTTTACAACCACTTCTGCAATGAAATTTAGGTTCCATGACTGATGCTAGTATTGCTCCTTCTCTGATCTTTACCTGTAGCGCAAACTACGTGGTTCTACAGGTATTTAAGATCACTTCTATTTTTTTTTAATGTATGGGTTGTCATGTCTGCTGTCTCCTCAACTTCGGAGCAGAAACTGTACTGAGAAAAACGGACAGGTTATCACAAATATAGGACTCAAATTTTTAGAGTTTTTTTTTAAAGATCGAGTCAACGACCAGTAGCAAATATAATTCAGTAGAAAGTCCCCAGTTTGACTCTCCACACCTTTAGTAATCAACTAAAATGTTTAAAATATGTTATAACTTCCATACAATGTATAAACTCGTGTTGATGTGTCGCAGCCTCCAGAAGAACTACACGCTGAGGCCGAACTACACGCAGCTGCTGGCGCACCCGTTCTGCGGCCAGGAGCGCCAGTGCACGACCGACATCACCGCCTTCGTGAGTGAGATACTCGACCTGCCCGACACCCCGTGACCCACGACCGACTGGTACCAGGTCAGTCGTCATCAGCTGTGAAACATATCCATGTACAATTGTTCCGTATATTCTTTTCTACATCATTTTTGCATATTTCCAAAAATTAATACAGTAGAACTAACCAATCCAAATTAATTGGTGAGCTAGCAATCAGAATGATAAAAAATGGTGTCGTTGGATAGGCTTGCTTAAAGATTGAGAAAGAAGTTTTCAAACATGGGACCAAGACGAAGTCAGATTGCTAAAATGTCTGGTAACTGAATACTAATTTTATTTTACTGAACTGTTTACTTCTGTACTTCCGGTGCTCAGCTTTCTGACATTGGTCTACTAGAATGAAGGCAAAAAAACAAGTTCACTTACTAAATCGTTCACTTCCATCCAGAAAAGTCACTTAATTGTTCTCTGAAACTGACTGCAATATGAAGTGTAATTGATTTGAAAGATAGATATATAAGCAACATTTAAGGCAAAACAAGACCGGTTAAAGCGATGTTATGTAAAAAAATGGTTGGTTAGTATCAAGTTGGTTTTGTGACTAGGTAGACCGGTTAAAAGTTGGCCGGTTAAGAGGGAGTCTACTGTAAGCAAAACATGAGGTTATTTCCAAGAACAGAAAATCTATTGTTTGACAGTAGAGGGTTGTGGCAATTTACTCCGCAAATAAAACCCCACAGTATAGTCAGAAAAAGCCCCTTATATTTCAGAAAAGGAACCTCCTTGCGGCCCTATGTTATTTCTCCATAACAAATTGCGAAACTGCCGAAAGCGACCTCTTGGTGGCATTTTCTGGTTTTTGGTTATTAAAAGACGTTCTACACCAACAATAAACTTGTAGTAGTTTACCTCGTTACCGATAGAATTCGTCACGAGTTCAGTTTTCAAAGTGTAGCATAGCTTTTTGATTGGTTTTGAAAAGGGACCTGTTTGCGACAATGTTATTTCTCCATAAGCTCGAAGAGGTACCTTTTCTCAAGCTAAACCTCGACTACTTTAATCATTATTTTGAATGTCTTATTCCATTACAAGTGTTTTGTAATCTATTTCAACCAGTAAAGGACGAAATGAAGCATATTAAAATGCAATTAACCAAAAATCAATATTTTTGACCCCAATCGATAAAATTGCCTGTACCGAAATTTTTACTTTGCCCCAAAGAGATCCTTTTTTCTTTTCTTTCTCCCTCACAACGTTCCATGAAAACTACTCCAATAGAGTGACATTTTTATAATTCCCATTGTAACAAATAATAAAGTTCCGCTACAACCAAACTAGTGTATTTATTTCCAGTCCGAACAATATGTAAAACGTTGCAGAATTACTTATACCACAAATCATCCTTGTTGTGTAAAAACTTTAAAAGGTAAATTTTCTAAGAAATTAAAATGTTAAAATAAATAGTGAAGTAAATCGATTAACCTAATAATTGGTTAATAGGCTGCAGCTTGGTAATAGTGTTATTTATCCTATTACATTAGTAACGCACACCACTACAGGACAGTTATTTTGTAGCTTAACTGCTATGGTGTCCACTTTGCATATACAGGGTGATTCACAACGAAGTTCAGAAATTTCGGGAGCTGATTCTACACATGAAAATAAACAAAAGAGGCCATATAAACATATGTCCAAAAATCATTCGTTAGGCCGCTAGCCACCAATTTGTTTTTTACATGTACTAATTTTTATTTCTGTAACGGATTGATGAATTTGCTTCATATTTGGCATGGACCTTTATCGCAACAATGTTAATTCTCATATTAAAAATTATTATTTTCCGATGTGTATTTTCAAAATGGCGGCCATTTAAAAATTTTTTCAGGACAAAAAGTTGACAAATTAAATTGAATGGCCCCGCCGAAAAACGTTCTATGCGACAAGAACCTACTTTTGAGAAAAAGCGGAAAGAAGATTGATTTCTAAAATTTTACGTAATTTTTAGGTTAGAATTATTTTTTGCCAATAATCTTTTAAAATTACATATGTAACCTCGTATAGTAGTATTATACATCACTTTTACTCACTAGAATCAGATTTTTAACTATTTTTATGTATTTTTAGGGGGTAAAACATTCCAATCGCCTGTCATTAGAAACGTTTTTTCCCGGACTTAGCCTCTGCCGCTAAAAATCATCATGGAATGTAGGAGTAGGCCTACAAACATGAATTCAATAATGAATTAAATTATAAAACACTTTTATTATAATAATATTATAAAAAGATATAACATTAAAGTATTAAACAAAACGTTAATACTTCTTATAACGTTTTCTTAACGTACTATATTATTGTTCAACATGTAATATAATAATAAAAATAGTTAAGCCCTAAAAATATTTTTGTTAGAAAAAAATTAATTTTCAAAATTATTAGAAAACAATATTATAAAAAGATGACAATTTTAAACTTAAAGGGTAGGAATCAACAGGCATCAGACCTTAGCACTTAGAACGTTATTCCACTTACCACTCCTGGTGGCAGTTATCCTGGTACTGGCTTCTTGGTTTTAGATATATATGGCAATTTGGCGTTTCGCCTTTCCTTTCTATTCTTATCTTTCGTTTCCCGACATTTAACTTCATTTTTTTCCCAAAATTAAGACGATATAGGTCGCCGGGTGACAGCGGCAAAGCCGGCGGAGGATCCGTATCGCGGCTGTTAGAACCTTATTCGCCAACAACCTCGCGAACTCCCGAAATTGGTGCCGGAATGGACAGCTAAAATCAGGGGTGCCAATGTAAATATTTCCAAAGCAAAATATCCCACGATGTTGGGGAGGTCTGTTAGAACCTTTTTCACTAAAAATCACGAAATTTCTATTTTTGTCGCATAGAACGTTTTTCGGCGGAGCCATTCAATTATCTAAACAATGATACCAAGTTTGTAAAGATCTGACAACAAATAACGGAGTTATTGAGATTTTTCTGCAAATCTCAAAAAAAGATAGATTTTGAATTATAATTAATGCAAATTTAGGTAATTTTAATAAAAAAATCTCAATAACTCCGTTATTTGTTGTCATATCTTTACAATCTCGGTATCATTGTTTAGATAATTTAATTTATCAAAATTTTTGTCCTGAAAAATTTTAAAATGGCTGCCACTTTGAAAATACACATCGGAAAATATTAATTTTTAATATTAGAATTAACATTGTTGCGATAAAGGTCCATGCCAAATATGAAGCAAATCCATCAACCCGTTACGGAAATAGAAATTATTATATGTTAAAAACAAATTGGTGGCTAGCGGCCTAACGAATGATTTTTGGACATATGTTTATATGGCCTTTTTTGTTAATTTTCATGTGTAGAATCAGCTCCTGAAATTTCTGCACTTTGTCGTGAATCGCCCTGTATTACTCTTGATGCTCGATGTATCTCAGCCTTACCTTGGATGTCGTCATGTTGTAGGTGTTGATAGACTCATTTCGCAGTCTGCAGTGGAGATCGTACACTGCGCGCCGAACAGACTGAGTCTTGCGAATCAAACGGAGCTTTATCTACATCTCCTGCCACAGTTATTACTGGAGATAAGCTTGTTTGTAATATTTGCTGTAAAAGGATAAAAATGTCTGTAGCATCTACAGCTGCATTTTTATCGTTTGTTCTTATTTTGTATACGTAGTACATAAACTGTTGTGACATGTTAATATTACTAAAGTAGTTTTTAGTGCAATAAAAACACCATTTTCTATAGTCGACGTAGAAAAAAAACTAATTAATGTAAGTAAACAGTTGTTGGTGAACTAATTCATGTAAAACCTAACATTTTGCTAGTCAATTTTCTTTAGTTAGTAATACACGTAGGCCTATTTTGTTTTATTAACACTTTGTTCAGAGTTTAAATTTTTATTATTTCCAAAGAGAAGAAATAATCGGAGGTAGCCAAAGGGGTTCATTCTGGTGTTTCAAGGTATGAAACAAGTATTGGCCCAAAAGGTTGTCCATGTCGTTATTTGTTTGTAACATTTTCATAAAATGTATTGATTGGCTTGAAAAAATGCATTTTTTATTTTGCAAAATTGGTACAAGCAAATTACAGATTTATATTATTCTTTTTTTCTGATTATTTCCTCTTTTTGGTACATCTCATTGTGTTTCTTTTAATATTTGTGGAATTTTGCACTATATTTGAGTTATAGTAAATCGATTCCCGACTTTATGTACAAATCAGTTTACCGAGTACAAGTTGAACAAACAATGTTAGAGTAACATTATTCTGCCTAAAGCGTTTATTTTCTTTGTAACATGATATTTATAGTTTTAGATTTACATGTCTATTTGTTGAGTATTATAAAAAAATTAACTTTATAATGTGCGCTGTAATTTTTTATTGACAATGTTTATTAGATTTCACTTAGTACAAATCAACAAACTCATCATCACAATAAGCTGTAGGGAATGTTGTATTTATATGTATTTAACAGAATCTATACACCATCCAATTTGCCTCAAGAGTACTTTGATAGAAATGCCTATTGTACAGTATATTTTTGATGGTGTTGTTAGTCGAGTATTTAGGTAGCATGTATAAATACAGTACCTTAATTTCTGACAATTTTTAAATATATAATTTTATCATGTAAAATCAAAGCCGTATGTAATCTGTTTTAAGGTTATTTAATTTTTACCGACAGGGTTTATATGTAGAACAACTATTAAAGCGTTGAGAGCAAAATAACATTTTGAGTGTTTTCTCTTTCCAGTTCTGCTTAAACTGTGTGGTGTTTTTTATATATAATTTCTTTTTCTTTTTGGGTTTATTTTTATTTTTAAGGTACCCTAATGGGTTAACTGAGCCTTGCTTGGTGGTTTTAATTCACTTTTATTTTAGTATCATGGTAATCAGGTTTTGACGTTTACACCAACTACACCCAGGGCTTGTAACAGGTATTTTTATTTTATTTTATTTTTTTGTTATTTTTTGCTCTTGGTTATTTTTTGTTACTTTTTTTAGAATTTGGTTATTTTTGTAATTTTTTTGGGATTTTCATTTTTTTTTTTTTTTTTTAGGGCATTTAGGTTTTTATTGATTGATTTGGACAAAGCTCGTAAAAACTAAATAAATGCTTAAAAAAGGAAAAAAAGAAAAAAGTAAAAGGTGGATCGGGGAGGATTTTTTTCTATTTTAAAAATTATTTCATTATTATTCTTGCCTTAGTAGATGATCACTTACCTAGTTAAAAATTATCCTACGTCATTTTTATTGCCTACATATTTTTTTTTGTATTACATTGTATTTGAGAACAAGATTTTGAGGAAAGTGTACGGACCAATTTTTGAGGATGGACAATGGAGATCGAGGCATAATTGGGAACTTAGAGATTTATTTAAGGATCCTGATATTGTCGCTGAGATAAGGAGCAGAAGGCTGAGATGGGCAGGGCACATTCTAAGGAAAGACGACAACTCCCTATCAAAGAACATCTTGAGGAATAACCCAGAAGGTAGAAGACCCCTTGGAAGACCAAAACTTAGTTGGTTCGACCAAGTGGAGAAAGACCTGAGGAAGCTAGGAAGAAGGAAGGAAGATGTAAGAAGCAGAGACCTATGGAGGCAGTGTGTTGGGGAGGCCAAGTACCATCTAGTGTACCAGTGGCCACAGCAGTAAGTAAGTAAGTAAGTACATATTTTTAATATCCCAATAAAACATCGGAATTTTTAGCGTAAATTTGGGTCTATTCAAGGTTATTTTTTGGTTATTTTTTTTCTATCATTTTGGTTATTTTTTTAATTTTATTAACCTCAAGAACTATTATAAGCCCTGACGTAGGTACTCACCCCTATAGGGTTTATGGGGAAAATCAAAAGAACACCATAGCCTTATAAAATTTGGTATGTACAATCACTAGGTAGGGTTTAACTTATATTTACCAGCAAAACCCATATGGCAGCAAAACCTACATACTCTCATCCCCATGAATTTTATGGGGAAATAGAAAATATACCACAATTCTATTGGAAATTCGCCGAGTACGCAGGTCTGCTGCGACGGGGGTATATAGAGTTTTAAACTGATTGAAAATTAATATGAAGTGAAATAGCTAACTGTTCTATTATAAAGGACTTGATTTTATTTCTAATAGTTGTATAGATATCCATAGCAACAGTCATTTAAAGATTGTGATAAAATTGAGCAAAATGGAACGCAACTCAGATGAAGTAATAATACAAATTGAGCCCAATGATGATGTAAGAATACAAATTGACCATGATATCCCACAAGTAATACCAAATGAAAACTCTGCTCATCCTAAGAAGCCCAAATCAGGTATGAAATTGATTGGAAAAATAATACTGATCATTTTATCACTAGTTTTCAGTGAAATTTTCCCTAAACTTGAAGTGTCTTCTTTCATAAGGGAAACTATCAAAACAGAACTCATTGATTTTTTCGAAAATGAATTTCTTCAATATCCTTTCAAATTATTCAGATATTTCTTCAAAAATTTTTTCAAAAGCCATGCAAAAGACCAATAATTTTGCTCGAAGGCGTCAAGTCATATTAACAACAAATTTGACTAAAGAAGTGAAATAACATAATCTAGCAACAATAAAACAACCAACATGAATAATGAAGTGACAGTACCTAGTAAAATAAACAAGAAAACAACCAACTAGTAAAGCAAGCGCTCTTATCGGAGCGAATATCATGGTCTTTGTGAATGAAGTGACTCTACCTAGTCCAATAAACAAGAAAACAACCAACTAGTAAAGCAAGCGCTCTTATCGGAGCGAATATCATGGTCTTTGTGAATGAAGTGACTCTACCTAGTCCAATAAACAAGAAAACAACCAACTAGTAAAGCAAGCGCTCTTATCGGAGCGAATATCATGGTCTTTGTGAATGAAGTGACTCTACCTAGTACAATAAACAAGAAAACAACCAACTAGTAAAGTAAGCGCTCTTATCGGAGCGAATATCATGGTCTTTGTGAATGAAGTGACTCTACCTAGTCCAATAAACAAGAAAACAACCAACTAGTAAAGCAAGCGCTCTTATCGGAGCGAATATCATGGTCTTTGTGAATGAAGTGACTCTACCTAGTCCAATAAACAAGAAAACAACCAACTAGTAAAGCAAGCGCTCTTATCGGAGCGAATATCATGGTCTTTGTGAATGAAGTGATTGTACCTAGTACAATAAACAAGAAAACAACCAACTAGTAAAGCAAGCGCTCTTATCGGAGCGAATATCATGGTCTTTGTGAATGAAGTGATTGTACCTAGTACAATAAACAAGAAAACAACCAACTAGTAAAGCAAGCGCTCTTATCGGAGCGAATATCATGGTCTTTGTGAATGAAGTGACTCTACCTAGTCCAATAAACAAGAAAACAACCAACTAGTAAAGCAAGCGCTCTTATCGGAGCGAATATCATGGTCTTTGTGAATGAAGTGATTGTACCTAGTACAATAAACAAGAAAACAACCAACTAGTAAAGCAAGCGCTCTTATCGGAGCGAATATCATGGTCTTTGTGAATGAAGTGATTGTACCTAGTACAATAAACAAGAAAACAACCAACTAGTAAAGCAAGCGCTCTTATCGGAGCGAATATTATGGTCTGCCGAAATGAAATGATATTCGTGTTGAAAGGGACAAGAAAACCAACTAGATAAAGAAGAGCCCTCCAATTAAAACAACAGAAGTCAACTTAGTTTAATGTGACTACGCCTTTCTTGGACATACAAGACTATATAGATATTTTAAAAATAAAATTTATGACCTAAAATGTTCCCAATTTTTTTTTAATATATATGGTTATATTCCCATGGGAAACTTGATAAACTTTGTTCACGATACTCTGATATTTTTTAATATTATGGTTTTGTAGTGTAATGCACCATCACATATAAAACTTTTTGAGTGCGAAAACTAAATGTTATTTTTCCATACTGGAATTGAAGCTGGAACAGTAAATTATCGGTCTATTTTCAGAGAATTATGAAAAGACTGTGGACCAGTTTTTTCCGGTTCTTTTCAGGAATAATTCTGATCCCCGGGCCTCAGGCCAAAATCAGCAGGATTGTTTTGAAATGCATCAACGACTTAAAAAAGATAAGATAAGCTTAGTGACATCCTCAGATCACATCAGTTGTGGAATTCTATCTTACCAGTAAAGTAAAACACTATCCTTTTTCCACTAGTATCCTTTCTCTCTTTGTTAATTTAAATGTTCGCTTGTTTGCTTTTTAACCATTTGCTGCTTTTATGCTGTTTTACTATTAATTTTATTTCAGAGTCTAATATTTGTTTCCAACTATCCTAATGTTTATGTCCTATTTTCCAGTCATATGGGGACAGTTTTGTTAAGTTTTTTTAAGTTTACTATGGACAAGATTGGATTTTTAGTTCGAGACGAGACAGGATTTTTTTGACTCTCATAAAATTTTGAGACGAGATCGAGACGGGATTTCTCTTCTCATACAGAACGGGAAATGTGCTTTCAAAATTGTAATTGATTTTATAACATTGTTAAATCATGATTCATGTCAGATAATTGATAAAAAATGTAAATTTTAACAGGCAAGACTGATTTCCAACTTTTATTTAGAAACATCTTTAAAATGCATCAGTAAAAAAAAAATAAATTAAGTACTGTACCCTATAACAAATAACTCTTAAACATAGGCTAAGATATGGTGATGAGTTAGGATAGGTACATTGAAATTGCGGAATTTACCTGACTGGAATACCAGTCTTATTTAGTTAAGTATTAATTTAAAATTTCAGTCTTGTCTTTTTTTGCTAAATTCAGTTGAATATATTTCACATTAGTCACGCTTAACAATACTTTTCAAAAATACAATGTCAAAATAAAAATTATATGGTAAATGATGGTCATAATCATCTATATATTAATACGCAAGCATGTTTCGTTTCCTCCTTTTTTCTCAGCTTGTGTGCAACTTAGGAGAAATCCGCGCATACCGTTAGAAAGGTATAGTCCTGTAGATGAGCAGAATCACATTCTAATTCACACTGGACTCCAGGGCTACGCCCAGGGCCGGATTTACCGCACGGGCAACATGGGCACATGCCCAGGGCGGCAAATTTCAAGGGCGGCAAAATTTTGGAGAAATTAAAATTTGTCATCGTCATGGTCGCAGGCCACATAGCCGTATCGTGGTGAGGCGGCAAAGGGCAGACTGCAGTCTGCGCGGATGCGTGGACGAGCGTCTATTTATTTGCGCGCGGCAGACGATGTGGTAGTGGTTGGGCGCCGTGAGGGAGGGGGGAGCCGAATTCGTATTCCTCGCCGTCATTAGCCCATAGAGATGTGCCGTACTAGCCTATTTAGTGGAACAGTTCCGCATGGAACTGTTCCGGGCAGACACTAGTCTCATATACCTGTTCCGGCGGAACAGTTTGGAACAACCTGACCCGCAACATCCCATGATACTGTTCTGCGAGTCTGGCGACTACCATATGATCTGTTGCGTATCTATCCTGTTACGGAATAGTTTACAACAGCAATTGCAATACCCTACTAGTACCAAACAACTTCGCTGTTCCTGCTGAAATGTTCTCTCATGCACCTAATAATTTTTTCTATTAATTTCTCACACGCCGCGTCGATGAACGTGTAACATTTTCTAAAATAACATATTAACTCATTTAATTAATGAGACGTTAAAGTTCATTTGGATAGTAGCCTAATGACAACCGCGAAATACATTTTATGTTTGATTCAGTTTCAGTTATAATAAAATATCAACCTTTAAAAATAACTAAAATCGGGTTTGATCACAGTTACTACAGCCCTCAGCATTGCACATTCAGACACTTGGCAAACTTTGAAACTAGCTTGGGATGTCCTATGTCACTTCACACTCGTATCTGTTCCAAACGAACGTGAGTGTGAGGGAATAGTGTAGTGCTTATGCTTCGACGCGTGTTATGGGCCGCGAACTCCGAGTTGATTGGAACAGTTGGAACATGCTATTTCACCATACTGTTCCAGTACGAAACTGTTTTAAACGGGTAACTGTTCCAATAAAACAGTTCTGTTTTTTTTCGGCACATCTCTATCGGCCCAGCCCGCCAAGTCGCCATTTCGCTACCGCTTGGGCGTGGGCGGTCAGTGTACGTACAAACGTCATTCGTCATTGTTGTGTGGTGTTGTTAATGTCGCATTAGAACTGACAGCCTGTACGAGTACGCTTGCGGCTTGCTTGTTATGCAGTAGTGCGTGTGCGACTGTGTGTTGTTGATAACTAACATAACTCTTTAATGCTGTGTTTCGTGTGAGATTTAATTTTAATTTGCTATAAGCAATAATTTTCGTTATATTTTAAAACATAGGCCTAATGGATGGGCGAAAAAGACTTAGTGGCGCGGAATACCAGAAATTAGCTGAATTGAAGAAGAAGAAGGAAAATGAAGTGCTTGCCAAAACTTTAAAGTTGGATTCCTTCTTTAAAAAAAGCAATGTTGCCGCAATGTGGCTCCTTGGTGGGTACAAAGGGAGCCGGTTGGGGGGGGGGGGCTGAAGGGGCGGCAGATTATTATATGCCCATGGGCGAAGAAAACGTAAATCCGGCCCTGGCTACGCCCCACAGGTTTTAAAAGTTCCAATGTTAATCTTATGGAGAAAGGAGAATTGAATGAATCATTAGACATGTTTTAAATGTTAAAATGTTTTAGGCTTCTTGGGTCCAGATCAACTGAAATTTTGATCGAATTTCGATCAGGAGGCGATCTCTAGTAACTATAAACATAGACAAAAATTATTAATAAAAAATAAAAATAAGACTTTTAACTATATAAAAATTTAGGATGTAAATGTACGAATAAAAAAAATAATACAGTTCACTTTGCTTCAAAATCATAGATATTAGAATTAATTTGCTAATAAAATAGGCCTAGCGAATCGTAGATTATTTATAGACCTACCGTTTTTTAACGTTATTCACACAATATTTCTCGTCTTAAAAATCTCAAGAAAAAATCTCGTCTCGTTTAATGTGATTTAAAATTTCTTTAAAAATTCAAGAAATTTCGAGATTTGTCTATCCTTAGTTTATTCACTTGTTAATGGGTTAAAACATAATTTACTTAATATAATATAACTTTATATTTAACTGTAACAGTTATTGATGTAGCTTTAAAGATGTATTTATTTTTCTCTTGCTTACCAGTAATTGTTTTTGCAATAGGCCTCGGTACAACTTTAAATTTTAAATGAACTGTGATTTAACATACAGTTGATTATTTTTCAGTAACCTCAATAGCTTTGATGAATGGAGCTCTTATCTAAATGACAATTTTCCAAATAATATTAAGTTGCTTCTCCTAAATGTAGGGTAAATTCACAAACATTGGCATGAGTATATTTGTATAATAGAGATTCCCAAATTTTAGTATTACTTTTTTTCCTCTTTTTACAAAATGTAAAATTCTTTCAATCTATATATTAATACGCAAGCATGTTTCGTTTCCTCCTTTTTTCTCAGCTCGTGTGCATCATAGAAGAAATCTGTGCATACCATTAGAAAGGTATAATCCTGTAGATGAGCAGAATATAATTCTAATTCACATCGGACTCCAGGGCTACTCCCCACAGGCTTTCAAAGTTCCAATGTTAATCTTATGGGGGAAGGAGAATTGAATGAATCGTTAGACAGCTGTTGTAAAAACAACTGCTAGAAAAACAGGAAAAACTGATGTTTTAATTCTAAAATACTTTTAAGCTTCTTGGGACCACATAAAATGAAATTTTGATCGAATTTCGATCAGGAGGCGATCTCTAGTTATCTTTAATTCCTCATAATCCACCATGAATGTATAATTTACACCAGTTCATTGATAAAAATAGGCTATTTGTTTCGAAAGCAGAAAACAATTGGAATTAACATAAGATACGGTGGATATATAGAACAAGATCTACATTCAAGATCTGGCGACAAAATCCCAGAGCGATGGTGAATTGCTGGGGGTTCCCATTAAATAGTGCATTGCACAAAAGCAAATAAATAAATGAAAAAAAAAACACAGTTATCTAAATAGGTGAGCCACATTGAGAATCATGATGGCGATTTTCACTGACTCCGTGTGATCAAACAAATATAGTTGATCTTGACTTCTCCAAAAGAAACTGTAACATTCAGACTGGTGAAGAGAAACAGAATGTCAGGCAACATTTATCTGTTCCTGAATTTCATCCGTTTACAAAAATCAATCAGCTCCCACACAAAGCTTATTGCATTGTAAAAAAACAATTGTTGACCATAAGAATTTCATCAATAGCTGCCGTGGAAAACCTTAGACAAAATATTTTCACGCAGCAGCATACGCACAATCAGCAACGCATTAAGTGTTACTACTATAAGAAGATAATATGTTGGCTTGGCTAGTGGAGCCTCAAACTTCACACGTGAAAGCCATCTAGCTGGTTTTACTGAAAACAAAAGCTACACACTCATTACAGACTTGAGTGCCAGGGTTGAGCGTTTGTCTAAGTAAGGTACTGTAACAATACTTGTATGCGAAAACCTAAGTTTTAAGTTGTAACAACTTAGTTCCTTGTCGTTGTAACTTATGTAAAATGATGATAAATCATTTATAAATTTTTTTAAATAGAAGATTTACAATAAATAATTTTGGCTAAAACCATCTATTAGCTATGTATTCCCTTGAAGAGTTATAATTTTTAAATAGTTTGTTAAATTCTTAGTTTTAGGCTAAGGTAATTTTTTATAATTATTTAATACCTACACTGATAATAATTTGTGTATGCATATCACTACAAATAAAGATATTTTGAATTGAATTGAAATCAGTAAGGTAAAACACACCTTTGGAAAGTTCGTCTGAGACTTCTACCGGATTGATGGATGGATAGGAGTTGTACCAAAACAGACGTTTTTGGTGATGTATTGGCAGGTTTTATTTGCATTTAGATAATATTTACGTTAAATTGGTTAAAAATGAAAAATACAACTTTTATTTAACACGGGGACTTTTTTAATGGACAGTTCATTAAGGCTTTCACTGGACCAATTTTCATGCAGTTTGTATCAAATAAAAGGTATACTTTTCATATCTGTAGGTTTTATTTCCTTAAGTGTTATCTTATTTCTGTACATTACCAAAATCTAAATTTTAAAACCCTTGCATTTAATTTATTTTACAACCTTTCAATCAGCTGATGTAAACACAAGAGTTATTTGTCTAAATATGGGTATTGGTTTATTATGGCCTGTACCTAGAAACGTATTTATATATATAATACGTGAAGTCGTTTTTTGTTAACACTACTCCTTCTTTATTTCTAGGTGAAATTCAATGTTTGAGATGTCATAAGAATCGTCTCAATTTGTAGTTTTGCAATAAGGTTTTAGTTTCTCTATGTGTGTACTTTGAAGGGCATGGGAAGTCCTTAAGAGGATGTTAAACCCCCGCGAAAACGGACGCAAAAACACTCCTGCGCGGTAGCACATCCTGGCGTTATAACTCAACGTACAATAATAAACTATACACCAAATTAAAGATAAAGATATTTCCAACTAACTTCGCTTTTCCATTTTCCGCTATTGTTAAAAATACAGCTTATACGAACATTTGAATTTAACCAAATTTAACCATTTTGGAAGAAATGTAACTAAGTAACCACGTAAGTAATCGAAAAGTTAAAAAGCGAAGTTAGTGTTGAATTTTATTATCTTTAATATGGTACCTAATATACGGTTTTAAATCCAATAGCGTAGTCGTAATATGCTACCGCGCGAAAGCATGCATAAGCTGATAGTGGCGATCCTAGCGACACTTGCCGAAAACATCTCGCGGCGGATGAATACATACTTCATTCATCTGGGTCAGACGTGTTCCCCACCTCGTCCACCTGTTACCACTATCACTGTTATCGTTCCTTCGTGTTGTGTTGATAAATTTAATTATTATAAATAATATCCCTGTTTGAGTTTACCGAGCAAATGCTCGGCCCCCAGGTACTACACTCTACCTCATCCAATGATGCTCTTAGTGCTTGAACATATTTAATGTTACTGCAAACAGAACAGCCGTTTTATAGTCTGTAATTCCGCAAAGCTTTCTGCACCGAAAAAACATCTGTTAATTATTCCTTGCGCTAACCTCAAATGGTTTTTTTATGAAGCAAACATCGTAGGCCTAAATCCAAAACCAACAGGGCAATTGTTAACAAAAAACGACTTGCAGACTAAATTTTTAATGCAAGATTGTTGATTTAATTCACTTACATATCAGCTGTTTTTAAGGGATATTTAAATTGATATGGAACTCAACTACTAAACGTGAACAGATACAGGCCCGTGCTGGGCTGGCCGAAAGGGCTGGGAACAGCAGCTACGACAAGGGCGCTAACTACAGGCTATTAGCGTAAAATAAGTTATTGGTTTAATGAATTAGGAATATGATAGGCCTACTGTAACAAAGGGGCAGTGAGTGACCTTTTATTTCATGCATTTCTATCGTAAAAAATTTAATTTTTAAACCATAAAACTATAAAACTATAAGATACTCGTTTAAGAAGCCTAAATATAAACTGTCAAAGTTGAATTAATATATTAAAACAAAGATAAAGGCGTATTCGACATTTAAACTTCTAAGTAACTTCAGTATGCACAAAAAAAGTATCAAAATGGGCTAGTATATAAAAAATTAAATCCTTAAAACGAATTAAAATAACGAGGTGACCCGTGCGCAAATTGCGCATTTTATGATTCTGTATGAGTGAAACTCACCTACAGTACGTGAATGTTGATTATGAAGTGACAGAGATCTATTTTTGTTTACTATCTGGCTTTTAAAATTCATCTGAAGGTAATCAGCTGTTAAATTACAATTCACATTAAAAAACTTGCAATAAAAGTTGGTCAACCCATTAAGGCCCATGGTCCCCATCTGGGACACTTAGAATTAAGACTGGAGTAAAATGTTATATGGCATTATTAGAATGAATTTAATTGACATTTTGAATTGAAAATATGATTATATTTCGTATTTCAAAGCTGTAATGGCACACACACAGTTAACAGTAGTAAAAAGTAGCAAAATCAGTGTTGACCAAGGTGCAACTCTCAAAGAATCAACCGATCCCGTCAACTTCCACGCAAGCCTGCCACCGTTTATTTAACGTGGGCCCTCCCACCAACGTTACCACAGATCGGCTAACCCTTTAAGAGTTGCACCACCAGGTCATAGTTTGGTCGTGAGCGGATTCGAACCCGCGCCGACGCAGACATCCTGGCCAAGGATGTCTACGCCTTATCTGAGCTATCACGACCGGATTTAATTCACTTACATATCAGCTGTTTTTAAGATATATTTAAATTGATATGGAACTTAAATTTTCATGTATGTGTATATTTTTTTATAAACAACTTTAATTTAAAACAAAAAATATTTGGAGTCGTGTTCACCTATATAACAGTGCGCATGTATTTTTTTTATTTATTATTCAAGTTAATTGCTAAGTGTAAAATACGATGAGGTGATTAAATCCTACTATAAATGCGAATGTCCTGTTGTTTGTCAGGCTTTCACGCGAAAACTACCCAATCGATCATCATGAAACTTTGTACACCATATTCTTGGAGGTAGCAGAAGTAACATAATATTATGATACTTTTCACATTAAAAAAATTATTTTGTATTAAAAATTGAAATTATATTTTTTAATCTGGAAATCGATTATATATTTTTTAATGGTTGCTAAGAAACAAATTCAATACAAATTTCCAATTTTAGCGAATTTTTAAGAGAGCGAAGCCGCGGGTAAAAGCTAGTAAAGTTATAAAAAGAGAGAAGGATTTCTGTAAATAAATACAGTACTGCAAACATTTTATATCTGAACAATGTAATGTCATTTTTTATGTATTGGTAATAAGATTTCTTATTTTTCGTAGTACCGTACACAAATTTATTGAATGAGAATATGTATTAAGTTAAAACTATAATTCATTGTGATTATTTATTATATCATGTTAAATAATCTTTGAACTTGAAGACGAATTTTCAATTTTTTTCATATGTTATGGGCCTATGGTTTAGTTATCGCTAAAATGGTTCATTTCCCCCCTTTCTATTCGTCTAGGAATTAAGAGGGTAGTGAACATCTGTGTCGATATAATGATGTATGTTGGTGCTGTGACGGTATACACAGCGGTAGCTCCGGATTGCAGCCGTGGGGCGGACGGACGTGACGCGACGACGAGCAAGATGTCCTGGCGCCGCGCCGGGCGAGATAAGGACAACGTAGTACTACAGCGCACTATTTTCGTGGTGCTGCGCCCGCCGCGGATTAGTCCACGTAGTTCTGCACACTGCCGCTAGTCTCGCAGACATGCGAGAAAATTTTTGCTTTAACATCCTCTTAAAGAGTTGGTTTTTTTTGTCCATAAGATTAACATGGGGAATAATTTGTATTGAATTGCATTGCAAAATAAAACAGCTGTTGATAGGAAAGCATACAAACACATGTTAAAAGCTAAATAGAATTTTGTATGCAAAGGGGCAAGGTTTAATTATCACCAGGTAATCGGATAAATGCATTGCGCTGCACAGGTACCCCTAGTACCGTAGTAGTAGTAGTAGCATTATACAGATGGTACCTAAAATGGCCTTGACTGAATATGGAGCGAGATATAATTGTCTAAATTGTGTATTCTTGTTGCATTTAAAATTGAATGATAACCCCTTAAATTTTTTGACACTGACTACCAAACACCCTGTATATACTCACTGTAAAATGTCGACAAATGTGTTTTTATGTTCAATTGGAACAGTGCGATGACAAAAAAATTGTCCTTATTTTCATAATGTCATTTTAGCTACTGTTAAGTTGAGATTAAACAATAATACCCCCCTCGCAGCAGACCTGCGTACTCAGCGAATTTCCAATTGAATTTTGGTATATTTTCTATTTCCCCATAAAATCCATGGGGATGAGACTATGTAGGTTTGCCGCCATATGGGTTTTGTTGGTAAATATAAGTTAAACCCTACCTAGTGAATGTACATACCAAATTTTATCAGGTTATGGTGTTCTCTTTATTTTCCCCATAAACCCCATAGGAGTGAGTTAGTAGGTTTGCTGCCATATGGGTTTTCTAAGCGAATATAAGTTAAACGCTTCCGAATGAATGTACTTACCAAATTTTATCAAGATATGTCAATAAATAAGCAAGATAGAAGGTTTTCTTGATTTCCCATAAGAATAACATGGAAAACATAGTTTTTGGATTTTCTCCATAACCATTTAAGCTAGGTAAAAAATTCAAAATACTAGATTGTTTGTTTTTTTAACCTCTTTTAAATGGTTTAAGTTAAAATTGTTGAATTTTATAAAAAAAGTAATATAAGCCAAATACCCCCGTCGCAGCAGACCTGCGTACTCAGCGAATTTCCAAACGATCTTGAGATATTGTATTTTCCCCATTAACACCATAGGAATGGGTATGTAGGTTGGCTGCCTTGGGATGTTGTTAGAAAATGTTAGTTTTGTTAGGAAATGTAATAGTTAACGAGGTAAATGTCAAACTGTAGGTATCAATTTTCGGCACTTTTTAATTTTCCCCATAAACCCCATGGGGGTGAGTAAGTAGGTTTGCCGCCATATGGGTGTTGTAAGCAAATATCAGTTAAATCCTACCTAGTGAATGAACATACCAAATATTATCAAGTTATGGTGTTCTTTTCATTTTCCCCATAGACCCCATAGGGGTGAGTACGTAGGTTTGTCACAATGTGGGTGTTGTAAGCAAATATCAGTTGAACCTTACCAAGTGAATGTACATACCAAATTTTATCAATTTATTCCAATAAATAAGCGAGATACAGGGTTTTGTTGATTTCCCATAAGATTAACATGGAAAACCTATTTTTGGCTTTTCTCTGTAACCTGTTAAGCCAAGTTAAAAATTCAAAATATTTAATTGTTTGTTTTTTAAGCTCTTTAAATGGTTTTAGTTAAAATTGTTGAATTTTGAAAATTATGCTCCAAAAAAGCAAAAACCCCATTTTTGACCCCTTTGAAACTCCATAAAACCCCGTTCCCATAACCCGATCATGCTGGTTTGCGAACTCATGAAAATAGACCTAGCCTTACACCTTCATACCACATTTCATCAAAATCGGAGGTCCCTGTCAAAAGTTATCAGTACCACGGACACATAGTTATATATATATATATATATATACATACATATATATATATATATATACATACATATATATATATATATATATATATATATATATATATATATATATATATATATATATGAAAATGAACGAATGGTGTTTTTGGCTTCTGGGGACCTCAAAATGAAAAAGTAACATGGTTCCGGGCTTAGGTGTTACCATGGCTACTACCATAATAGCGTATTCCTTATAGGGAAATTCGCTAAAACCCATTTTTTACCATTTTGAAACCCCATAAAACCCCGTTCCCATAGTCCGATCATTCTGGTTCGCGAACTCAATCTAGTAGATGCTGGCTTACACCCCTGTACCAAATTTCATCAAAATCGGAGGTTCTGTTCAAAAGTTATCGTGTTCACGGACACATACATACATATATATATATATATATATATATATATATATATATGTATATGTATGTCAATTTGAACGAACGGTGTTTTTGGCTTCTAGGGACCTCAAAACGAAAAAGTATCATGGTCTTCGGCTTAGGTCTTACCGTGACTAAAGCGTATTCCCTATAGGGATATTCGCTAAAAACAAATAATTTTCCACAAATGTACAAAAAATAAATATTTATTTACAGTACATACAAAATATATACAAAATTCACTTCGTTAAATCTTTTTTCCAAGCAAACAAAATATCAGGGGTCTCTCATACACAAGCACTCAAGTATGTCCTCACTGTTGTACACAAGTGTAGAGTTACTGTGGTTTTTCAAAAATCTGAACTTAATATGTCAACTTCTGTACCCTGAAACAATAAACAGGATGAAATTATATAATATGGTAACAATAAAAATTTTTAAATCTCTTTTGTGAAAAAATTTTAATGTATTTCTTAGACATGGTACTGAATGAGAAATTGTTTTTTAATCCACATTAAATCCAATAAATTGCTTTCTAGTCATAGTCAAATATCTTTGTCTTTCTGTACATGTGGTACACATAACACAACTTCTACAAAACAATTCATGTAAAAGTACTAAAATTTTAAATATTGAAATCAGTCATTGTTAAATTATTAAAATTCCTCAACTAATTAGGTTACCACAATAGAACGACATGAAAAGCACTTAAAGTCACAAAAGTTTTAAGTTGTTCAAGAGGATGCATTGAGTTAGGTCCAGGCGCCAGCGTCCAAGGGTACTCCAGCCCCTTAGGCCTGATGGACGTTCGTGCTGTTCACTGATTACATATAGCAATGGACTGATAGTCTTTTTATTTTGTGTCTATCTACGCCATTGGCATTTTTAACGTTTTGATGGGCAACGGTCCAAACCCCAGTCTTGTTACTATCTAACATCGACCAGTTGTTAGAAAGCATCATTAATTAATATCCCAATGACTAATGGCATCTGTGTCCAGTATCGAACCTTTAAAAAGCTACTAACTTTTCTCAGGATCGAACCAGCAATCTTTGGATTCAAAGGCGAGCACTGTAACCACTCAGCTACAAGTAACAAGTCGAGTACAAGTAACAAAACTTGATAGTGTCCTTGGCTTGGTGAGGATTAAAATTAACATTTTCACGCTCAGCTCTTGGTATATATAGGAAAAATGAAAAATCACAAAACTGTAGGCCTATTATAAATTTTCCGAGTTTGCTGTGACAGTGGAATACTACGTTAAGTGTGCTTGTTTCTGCTCTATTAGATATAAATTAAACAGATTGCCGCTAACCGATTGTCTAATACTGGGACACCTTGGCGGCTTGGAACTTAATTTAGGAAGGTCGCAATTCCAAACGAACAAAAACATTACTCTAGTATATCAAATTATGAAGTGGAATTAAAAAAAAAAAAATCAATTCCATTTCGTGATTTTAGCCACAGTAGAACTTCGATAGCTCGACACTTTGTGTATTTAGAGTGTTAGACTATAAAAATGTCAAACTATAGAGGGTATAAAAAAAATGGTAAATTTTAACATCGTGAGTATAAAAATCATGAGTTGAATCCAGAAACCATTAAATGTCAATGAATGCATAAACTTGATTGAACTTTAATATAACCAAAATTCATATCATTAGCCGCTTTGTTTACATTTTCACCTTTGTCAGTCTTCAACATGGACACTATTGATCTTTACTGACATGTTAAGTTTTGACAAGTGACTGACCATGTTGAACTATAGGGAAAGTTGGAACTATTGAGAGTGGAACTATTGAAGTTCTACTGTACCAACAAGATAAGATAAAACAGCAAAAATAAATAATCACAAATATACAAAAAGTATAGTTTTACTTACAGTTCATATTAAAAACCAAACATTCACTTATTAAATTAAAGTAGATATCATTTCCTATACTTTATAGGGGATTGGGGGTGGAGCCATGAACATGCACCCGGTAAACACAAGTGTAGTTGGGGTGGCCGTGGTTTTCCAAAAATCGGAACTCTACTACATCAACTTCAGATTTCTGAAACAAAAATATCAGTTAAATTTATTATTTTATTGTGATTGATAAGATAATTATTTTTGTAAAATTATAATCTACAGTAGAAGCTCTCTAGTCCGGCCTCGGATGGTTCGGCCGCCGGATAATCCCACAGCAGTATTCCGGAAATAAATGTTCAGCCCCGGGTGTTTCCCATGGAAAAAATAGGCAAATTCAACTTGTCCCATGATATATCACTAAAATATATCAGTTCAATTGACAATTTCCGGACTATTCAGTTTCGGATGTCTTCTAAAACTTTGTGTTAGTATTCTATATTTGATCATTCTCTTTTTGTAGGGTTTTTCGCATTGTGATCATTGGCCTGTTTCACATATACCCGGCTGTCGTGTGCCGGCAGTCGTTTAACCGGCTGTTGGGTGAAGCAGCATATGGGGTCGTTCATATTTGCACGACACTTGCCCGACTAGTGTCGTGGTCGGTTAATCACTACCCGGCTGCCGTGGTCTAGTCGAGGGATGCCGGGCGCCCCCTCAGCAAAGGCCGGCTGCCGGTGTCGGGTAAACGGCGCCGGCTTCAGTAGTGGGGATAGCGGTCAATGTGACTGTTCACATACAACCGGCACCTGTCGTCTGTCGTCCGCCTACGATTTGTGTACTTTTGGTTTGGAAGTGCGCAAAGTTGTAATTATGACAGAAGTAGACCTTGAAATAATAATTAGTTTAGTACAACAGCATCCAGTTTTATGGGACAAGACATTATTATAAAGTAATTAAAGAATTTTTCACAATAATTTCTTAGATCGTCAAAAAGAATATAAAAAGCCCCAACTTTGTTTCTTCTCGCGTTTAAAGGGCGTACCCAGTAGACTCGATTCTTCCTTCTTCTTCGTTTCAACCGTCTATTCAAAAGTAACATTGCAATTAATTGCTTGTTCACGATCCATTGCTACTTCCTGCTGGAGTGCCAGTGTCGGCGCAATGTGAACAGTGCACCCGTGCAGGTGCCGGCCAGAAATCGGGTTAACGGCATGTCGGGTAGATGTCGGGTATATGTGAAACGAGCCATTGATGTAACTCAGAAGCTAAGTCACTATAGACAGAGTCTGTCGCTTTTATGGTTCATTTATATGTTAAAGCCTTCATTGAAGGAAGACCAGTATTATTGTCTGAACGCAGGTTCATCGCTAGTGACCGCTTGTCCGTTTCTGATCGTCTTTTTGCCACTACTACATCTAAGAGGGAGCAAATCATGATGGTTAACCAGTTGATACATAGCATTGATTGGGCAAGTATGATAGCCTTCATTGTTAAATACATCCTAATAGTTCACTGTTGGAACACACATATAATACAGGCTTCTGTTTAATCCGTTTTATAAACTGCCGGTTAATCCGGCCATTTTGAAATCCGGCTGGTGTTCCTGTCCCTAGGTGGCTGGATTTGAGGGCTTCTACTTTAAAATGATTGTCAAGTGATTTTAATTCTTTAATACAATCTGTTAAAAACAATCCAAGTGTTTTTTCCAAGACATTTTTCAACCCTTCATATTAATGTTTACAGAAAATTCAACATGATAAAAAGCAAATGTAATTTATTGACTAGCATCGTACATTGATCATTGACTGACATTCATCCACATATATTCAGAATTTATAGGATTTTATAAACGGTTGTCGAAATTTGATCAATATCTTACCAATGGCTGGAGAGGAAAAGTCTGCCTCCAGGCGCCAGTTATTTTGTACTCGAATTGGCCCAAAACTCGTCCGTCATTCAGATCATCTTCCGTTTGATGTACCTAAACAAGTATTGTACTCTAGTATTGTTACTAAGTATTGTTACTAAGTATTGTTACTAAGTATTGTTACTATTTATCTAATGAAAACACTATTTGTATTAATATTTGACGACTAAGTTTAATAATATACAACTTCAATAATATAGTCACTTTTACTCTTTCTCATGTTAAAATCTGAGGTATTAAGATACACATCTTCGGGTACATGAGGTGGGGTTCATAGGTTAGTTTCACAAGTCCCAGTTTGTTTGAAAATCACTAAATATAAAAAATTTCATGGGTCTCAGGTGTGTTTGACCCAGATTTATAAATTAAATAAATTCAGTTAGTTCACTAGCCCCAGTTTCATATGTCCCAGATTTTGTAAAAATAATATTAATTACTAGTTCAAATTCATTGGTCCCAGGTTCAAATGTCCCAGTTGCATTATTTTAAAGGAAAAATAACACACGTTTCATGGGTACCAATTCCACAAGTCCCAGGTATCAACAGTCAGAGCAACAAGTTCTCTTGATAAATGCATTTTACAATATACTAACTGATTTTCCTGAGAAAATGTAGTAATCTACAAAAAAGTGATAAGAACTGTCTCTCTTAAAATGCTGTTTTTGGGACTGTTGGCTGAACAAAACTAAGTTTATGATAAAATGTTTTCTTGTTATGTGATTAAGTGCAGACAAACCTTGAAAGGTTTTTGCACATTGTTAAAATATGAATATGTCATTACAATTTTGGATAATAAAGAATTTTGACTGATTGATTTGGTTGATTGGAAGATGAAATTTTGAATCCGCTTAGAACTTTGTAACTTATATATAGCCTTGTAAAGAATCCACCTGTACAAAATACTCTACAAAGGTGAAAACTTTGAAATGATGAATTAACACGTTCACTGTGGCATATAAAATGATAGACCTTTCCCATATACTGAAAAATTTTACATTTTGAAAATAGCACTAACTGGTGAGTGCTCAGCACCTGGCGCTCTACAGCACTTTCCAGCCATATCAAAGATACACGTAATCAAATGTCATAAAATGATTGAAATCATTGATGAATCGTCATAAAAGTGATTCAAATGTCATAAAATGTTTTACTAATCGGAAAAAGCGTTAAACGTTTTCAAAATATATATTAGCTTCTTGATAATCATTTTTCACGTGTTGTTGAATTTACAATGATAAATATATATACAATTATTTTAAAAGAGCTCTGTCATGGCACTCTCTGGTGAGCACTCAGCACCTGGCATTGTCATAATGTTCGTCGACTCCAAGTTAGAAACAACTGATCACTGATGTCTGAGTTACATCTGAACCCATTTTTTGTTCCTTACATGTCCAAGCCTTCGTTTTACTAAAGATAAAACCCTCTATCATTATAATGTAGCACTAAACATACATAAAATGGACGCAAAATATAACAGCAACAAGTATGGGGAGGTTCTGGAACGGATTGCACTATTAGACAGCTTGAGTCGTTATAAAACGTGGGCAAAAGCTCACCGTGTGCAGCCGCACAGCAACCGAATGAAGATGATATACTAAACACTCACCGGTAAGTGCGCAGCGTTGCAGAAAGGAACTAGACCACTTACCGGTGAGTGCCCTGCAGCGAACATGTTAACATTCAAAATTGGTACATTTGATGTAGGCAGCAATTATATCCAGAAATGAAAAGAATCTTTGCAAAGCAAGTTCTGTTTGGTAACGTATCTATGAACAGCATTTGGTAGAGTTGATATGAACATGGATTTAGTGTTTTCACCAGAAACAGAGGAAAACAATCAACCTTTCAAAATTATTAAAATCAAAGAGAGGATTAAGTTGTAATGTGACTCTTTGAGGGTACGATACGTACCAAAACTTGGAAGAGCCGTGGAGCTGAGCTGATGTCCCCGGAGGCACTGAGGGAGGGCGGGATGTGACTGATGGAGACAGCCGACACCAGACTGCGCCGGTGCAGCCTGACCACCAGGCGGCCCAACGACCCCTCGAACGGCCAACAGTCGCCCACCTCTTGGATTAGGCCCTGCAACCATGCTGACAATAAGTTTATTGGAATCACCCTATTTGAAAATCCGGTGAACCTTAATGCAATACACTATGTATGAAAATATGCAAAATAGACTTGTCTTTGGACTTGAAGATCAACTGTCTGGGATAGAGATGGTAAGGCATAATACACTTTACTTAATCTAGGAAGTACGTTGTTGATTTGTTACTGCCAAGAAAGAGTTGAGTCAATGTCTAAGCCCAAAAATTTGGTGGATTTTACTGAACTGAAGTGGGAAGGTAAATATTAAGAGTCAGATTGAGAAGTCTTGCTGTAGTTGATATGAAAATTTACTATTTCTACAGAACAACTCTTCAAACAAGTAAGAATCATACTCCATATTATAACTTAATTTGAAATATATGGGGTTTCAATTTATCCCAAGTAATTTTCAGAACGAATTACTTTTTTGTGTTTTAAACAAAAAAGTAAAGACTGCATTAGAATAAACGAAACATTCAACAATTATTCTAAAAACTAATACCTTACTAACTGATACTGCATAGCAATGCATGGTGTGTCACCTCTAACGTCGTCTGTGGAGGCTTGTGGTTCACTCGCACACTGAAGGAGAGCAGCCGCAGCAGCGTGACCGTGGCGGGGACGGTGACAGTCGTGGTGTCGGGGGTGGCGACCACACGGCCCAGGTTGCTGGAACTAATACCTTACTAACTGATACTGCATAGCAATGCATGGTGTGTCACCTCTAACGTCGTCTGTGGAGGCTTGTGGTTCACTCGCACACTGAAGGAGAGCAGCCGCAGCAGCGTGACCGTGGCGGGGACGGTGACTGTCGTGGTGTCGGGGGTAGCGACCACACGGCCCAGGTTGCTGGCACTAATACCTTACTAACTGATACTGCATAGCAATGCATGGTGTGTCACCTCTAACGTCGTCTGTGGAGGCTTGTGGTTCACTCGCACACTGAAGGAGAGCAGCCGCAGCAGCGTGACCGTGGCGGGGACGGTGACAGTCGTGGTGTCGGGGGTAGCGACCACACGGCCCAGGTTGCTGGAACTAATACCTTACTAACTGATACTGCATAGCAATGCATGGTGTGTCACCTCTAACGTCGTCTGTGGAGGCTTGTGGTTCACTCGCACACTGAAGGAGAGCAGCCGCAGCAGCGTGACCGTGGCGGGGACGGTGACAGTCGTGGTGTCGGGGGTAGCGACCACGCGGCCCAGGTTGCTGGAACTAATACCTTACTAACTGATACTGCATAGCAATGCATGGTGTGTCACCTCTAACGTCGTCTGTGGAGGCTTGTGGTTCACTCGCACACTGAAGGAGAGCAGCCCCAGCAGCGTGACCGTGGCGGGGACGGTGACAGTCGTGGTGTCGGGGGTAGCGACCACACGGCCCAGGTTGCTGGAACTAATACCTTACTAACTGATACTGCATAGCAATGCATGGTGTGTCACCTCTAACGTCGTCTGTGGAGGCTTGTGGTTCACTCGCACACTGAAGGAGAGCAGCCGCAGCAGCGTGACCGTGGCGGGGACGGTGACAGTCGTGGTGTCGGGGGTAGCGACCACGCGGCCCAGGTTGCTGGCACTAATATCTTACTAACTGATACTGCATAGCAATGCATGGTGTGTCACCTCTAACGTCGTCTGTGGAGGCTTGTGGTTCACTCGCACACTGAAGGAGAGCAGCCCCAGCAGCGTGACCGTGGCGGGGACGGTGACTGTCGTGGTGTCGGGGGTGGCGACCACGCGGCCCAGGTTGCTGGAACTAATACCTTACTAACTGATACTGCATAGCAATGCATGGTGTGTCACCTCTAACGTCGTCTGTGGAGGCTTGTGGTTCACTCGCACACTGAAGGAGAGCAGCCGCAGCAGCGTGACCGTGGCGGGGACGGTGACAGTCGTGGTGTCGGGGGTAGCGACCACGCGGCCCAGGTTGCTGGAACTAATACCTTACTAACTGATACTGCATAGCAATGCATGGTGTGTCACCTCTAACGTCGTCTGTGGAGGCTTGTGGTTCACTCGCACACTGAAGGAGAGCAGCCGCAGCAGCGTGACCGTGGCGGGGACGGTGACAGTCGTGGTGTCGGGGGTGGCGACCACGCGGCCCAGGTTGCTGGCACTAATATCTTACTAACTGATACTGCATAGCAATGCATGGTGTGTCACCTCTAACGTCGTCTGTGGAGGCTTGTGGTTCACTCGCACACTGAAGGAGAGCAGCCGCAGCAGCGTGACCGTGGCGGGGACGGTGACAGTCGTGGTGTCGGGGGTAGCGACCACACGGCCCAGGTTGCTGGCACTAATATCTTACTAACTGATACTGCATAGCAATGCATGGTGTGTCACCTCTAACGTCGTCTGTGGAGGCTTGTGGTTCACTCGCACACTGAAGGAGAGCAGCCCCAGCAGCGTGACCGTGGCGGGGACGGTGACTGTCGTGGTGTCGGGGGTGGCGACCACGCGGCCCAGGTTGCTGGAACTAATACCTTACTAACTGATACTGCATAGCAATGCATGGTGTGTCACCTCTAACGTCGTCTGTGGAGGCTTGTGGTTCACTCGCACACTGAAGGAGAGCAGCCCCAGCAGCGTGACCGTGGCGGGGACGGTGACTGTCGTGGTGTCGGGGGTGGCGACCACACGGCCCAGGTTGCTGGCACTAATACCTTACTAACTGATACTGCATAGCAATGCATGGTGTGTCACCTCTAACGTCGTCTGTGGAGGCTTGTGGTTCACTCGCACACTGAAGGAGAGCAGCCGCAGCAGCGTGACCGTGGCGGGGACGGTGACAGTCGTGGTGTCGGGGGTGGCGACCACGCGGCCCAGGTTGCTGGCACTAATATCTTACTAACTGATACTGCATAGCAATGCATGGTGTGTCACCTCTAACGTCGTCTGTGGAGGCTTGTGGTTCACTCGCACACTGAAGGAGAGCAGCCGCAGCAGCGTGACCGTGGCGGGGACGGTGACAGTCGTGGTGTCGGGGGTGGCGACCACGCGGCCCAGGTTGCTGGCACTAATATCTTACTAACTGATACTGCATAGCAATGCATGGTGTGTCACCTCTAACGTCGTCTGTGGAGGCTTGTGGTTCACTCGCACACTGAAGGAGAGCAGCCGCAGCAGCGTGACCGTGGCGGGGACGGTGACAGTCGTGGTGTCGGGGGTAGCGACCACACGGCCCAGGTTGCTGGAACTAATACCTTACTAACTGATACTGCATAGCAATGCATGGTGTGTCACCTCTAACGTCGTCTGTGGAGGCTTGTGGTTCACTCGCACACTGAAGGAGAGCAGCCGCAGCAGCGTGACCGTGGCGGGGACGGTGACAGTCGTGGTGTCGGGGGTGGCGACCACGCGGCCCAGGTTGCTGGCACTAATATCTTACTAACTGATACTGCATAGCAATGCATGGTGTGTCACCTCTAACGTCGTCTGTGGAGGCTTGTGGTTCACTCGCACACTGAAGGAGAGCAGCCGCAGCAGCGTGACCGTGGCGGGGACGGTGACAGTCGTGGTGTCGGGGGTAGCGACCACACGGCCCAGGTTGCTGGCACTAATATCTTACTAACTGATACTGCATAGCAATGCATGGTGTGTCACCTCTAACGTCGTCTGTGGAGGCTTGTGGTTCACTCGCACACTGAAGGAGAGCAGCCCCAGCAGCGTGACCGTGGCGGGGACGGTGACTGTCGTGGTGTCGGGGGTGGCGACCACGCGGCCCAGGTTGCTGGAACTAATACCTTACTAACTGATACTGCATAGCAATGCATGGTGTGTCACCTCTAACGTCGTCTGTGGAGGCTTGTGGTTCACTCGCACACTGAAGGAGAGCAGCCCCAGCAGCGTGACCGTGGCGGGGACGGTGACTGTCGTGGTGTCGGGGGTGGCGACCACACGGCCCAGGTTGCTGGCACTAATACCTTACTAACTGATACTGCATAGCAATGCATGGTGTGTCACCTCTAACGTCGTCTGTGGAGGCTTGTGGTTCACTCGCACACTGAAGGAGAGCAGCCGCAGCAGCGTGACCGTGGCGGGGACGGTGACAGTCGTGGTGTCGGGGGTGGCGACCACGCGGCCCAGGTTGCTGGCACTAATATCTTACTAACTGATACTGCATAGCAATGCATGGTGTGTCACCTCTAACGTCGTCTGTGGAGGCTTGTGGTTCACTCGCACACTGAAGGAGAGCAGCCGCAGCAGCGTGACCGTGGCGGGGACGGTGACAGTCGTGGTGTCGGGGGTGGCGACCACGCGGCCCAGGTTGCTGGCACTAATATCTTACTAACTGATACTGCATAGCAATGCATGGTGTGTCACCTCTAACGTCGTCTGTGGAGGCTTGTGGTTCACTCGCACACTGAAGGAGAGCAGCCGCAGCAGCGTGACCGTGGCGGGGACGGTGACAGTCGTGGTGTCGGGGGTAGCGACCACACGGCCCAGGTTGCTGGAACTAATACCTTACTAACTGATACTGCATAGCAATGCATGGTGTGTCACCTCTAACGTCGTCTGTGGAGGCTTGTGGTTCACTCGCACACTGAAGGAGAGCAGCCCCAGCAGCGTGACCGTGGCGGGGACGGTGACTGTCGTGGTGTCGGGGGTGGCGACCACGCGGCCCAGGTTGCTGGCACTAATATCTTACTAACTGATACTGCATAGCAATGCATGGTGTGTCACCTCTAACGTCGTCTGTGGAGGCTTGTGGTTCACTCGCACACTGAAGGAGAGCAGCCCCAGCAGCGTGACCGTGGCGGGGACGGTGACAGTCGTGGTGTCGGGGGTGGCGACCACACGGCCCAGGTTGCTGGCACTAATATCTTACTAACTGATACTGCATAGCAATGCATGGTGTGTCACCTCTAACGTCGTCTGTGGAGGCTTGTGGTTCACTCGCACACTGAAGGAGAGCAGCCGCAGCAGCGTGACCGTGGCGGGGACGGTGACAGTCGTGGTGTCGGGGGTAGCGACCACACGGCCCAGGTTGCTGGCACTAATATCTTACTAACTGATACTGCATAGCAATGCATGGTGTGTCACCTCTAACGTCGTCTGTGGAGGCTTGTGGTTCACTCGCACACTGAAGGAGAGCAGCCGCAGCAGCGTGACCGTGGCGGGGACGGTGACAGTCGTGGTGTCGGGGGTAGCGACCACACGGCCCAGGTTGCTGGCACTAATATCTTACTAACTGATACTGCATAGCAATGCATGGTGTGTCACCTCTAACGTCGTCTGTGGAGGCTTGTGGTTCACTCGCACACTGAAGGAGAGCAGCCCCAGCAGCGTGACCGTGGCGGGGACGGTGACAGTCGTGGTGTCGGGGGTAGCGACCACACGGCCCAGGTTGCTGGCACTAATATCTTACTAACTGATACTGCATAGCAATGCATGGTGTGTCACCTCTAACGTCGTCTGTGGAGGCTTGTGGTTCACTCGCACACTGAAGGAGAGCAGCCGCAGCAGCGTGACCGTGGCGGGGACGGTGACAGTCGTGGTGTCGGGGGTAGCGACCACACGGCCCAGGTTGCTGGAACTAATATCTTACTAACTGATACTGCATAGCAATGCATGGTGTGTCACCTCTAACGTCGTCTGTGGAGGCTTGTGGTTCACTCGCACACTGAAGGAGAGCAGCCGCAGCAGCGTGACCGTGGCGGGGACGGTGACAGTCGTGGTGTCGGGGGTAGCGACCACACGGCCCAGGTTGCTGGAACTAATACCTTACTAACTGATACTGCATAGCAATGCATGGTGTGTCACCTCTAACGTCGTCTGTGGAGGCTTGTGGTTCACTCGCACACTGAAGGAGAGCAGCCCCAGCAGCGTGACCGTGGCGGGGACGGTGACTGTCGTGGTGTCGGGGGTGGCGACCACACGGCCCAGGTTGCTGGCACTAATACCTTACTAACTGATACTGCATAGCAATGCATGGTGTGTCACCTCTAACGTCGTCTGTGGAGGCTTGTGGTTCACTCGCACACTGAAGGAGAGCAGCCCCAGCAGCGTGACCGTGGCGGGGACGGTGACAGTCGTGGTGTCGGGGGTAGCGACCACACGGCCCAGGTTGCTGGCACTAATATCTTACTAACTGATACTGCATAGCAATGCATGGTGTGTCACCTCTAACGTCGTCTGTGGAGGCTTGTGGTTCACTCGCACACTGAAGGAGAGCAGCCGCAGCAGCGTGACCGTGGCGGGGACGGTGACAGTCGTGGTGTCGGGGGTAGCGACCACACGGCCCAGGTTGCTGGAACTAATACCTTACTAACTGATACTGCATAGCAATGCATGGTGTGTCACCTCTAACGTCGTCTGTGGAGGCTTGTGGTTCACTCGCACACTGAAGGAGAGCAGCCGCAGCAGCGTGACCGTGGCGGGTACGGTGACAGTCGTGGTGTCGGGGGTGGCGACCACGCGGCCCAGGTTGCTGGCACTAATACCTTACTAACTGATACTGCATAGCAATGCATGGTGTGTCACCTCTAACGTCGTCTGTGGAGGCTTGTGGTTCACTCGCACACTGAAGGAGAGCAGCCCCAGCAGCGTGACCGTGGCGGGGACGGTGACAGTCGTGGTGTCGGGGGTAGCGACCACACGGCCCAGGTTGCTGGAACTAATATCTTACTAACTGATACTGCATAGCAATGCATGGTGTGTCACCTCTAACGTCGTCTGTGGAGGCTTGTGGTTCACTCGCACACTGAAGGAGAGCAGCCGCAGCAGCGTGACCGTGGCGGGGACGGTGACAGTCGTGGTGTCGGGGGTGGCGACCACGCGGCCCAGGTTGCTGGCACTAATATCTTACTAACTGATACTGCATAGCAATGCATGGTGTGTCACCTCTAACGTCGTCTGTGGAGGCTTGTGGTTCACTCGCACACTGAAGGAGAGCAGCCGCAGCAGCGTGACCGTGGCGGGTACGGTGACAGTCGTGGTGTCGGGGGTGGCGACCACGCGGCCCAGGTTGCTGGCACTAATACCTTACTAACTGATACTGCATAGCAATGCATGGTGTGTCACCTCTAACGTCGTCTGTGGAGGCTTGTGGTTCACTCGCACACTGAAGGAGAGCAGCCCCAGCAGCATGACCGTGGCGGGGACGGTGACAGTCGTGGTGTCGGGGGTAGCGACCACACGGCCCAGGTTGCTGGCACTAATATCTTACTAACTGATACTGCATAGCAATGCATGGTGTGTCACCTCTAACGTCGTCTGTGGAGGCTTGTGGTTCACTCGCACACTGAAGGAGAGCAGCCGCAGCAGCGTGACCGTGGCGGGGACGGTGACAGTCGTGGTGTCGGGGGTAGCGACCACACGGCCCAGGTTGCTGGCACTAATATCTTACTAACTGATACTGCATAGCAATGCATGGTGTGTCACCTCTAACGTCGTCTGTGGAGGCTTGTGGTTCACTCGCACACTGAAGGAGAGCAGCCGCAGCAGCGTGACCGTGGCGGGGACGGTGACAGTCGTGGTGTCGGGGGTAGCGACCACACGGCCCAGGTTGCTGGAACTAATACCTTACTAACTGATACTGCATAGCAATGCATGGTGTGTCACCTCTAACGTCGTCTGTGGAGGCTTGTGGTTCACTCGCACACTGAAGGAGAGCAGCCGCAGCAGCGTGACCGTGGCGGGTACGGTGACAGTCGTGGTGTCGGGGGTGGCGACCACGCGGCCCAGGTTGCTGGCACTAATACCTTACTAACTGATACTGCATAGCAATGCATGGTGTGTCACCTCTAACGTCGTCTGTGGAGGCTTGTGGTTCACTCGCACACTGAAGGAGAGCAGCCCCAGCAGCGTGACCGTGGCGGGGACGGTGACAGTCGTGGTGTCGGGGGTGGCAACGACGCGTCCCAGGTTGCTGGCACTAATACCTTACTAACTGATACTGCATAGCAATGCATGGTGTGTCACCTCTAACGTCGTCTGTGGAGGCTTGTGGTTCACTCGCACACTGAAGGAGAGCAGCCCCAGCAGCGTGACCGTGGCGGGGACGGTGACAGTCGTGGTGTCGGGGGTAGCGACCACACGGCCCAGGTTGCTGGCACTAATATCTTACTAACTGATACTGCATAGCAATGCATGGTGTGTCACCTCTAACGTCGTCTGTGGAGGCTTGTGGTTCACTCGCACACTGAAGGAGAGCAGCCGCAGCAGCGTGACCGTGGCGGGGACGGTGACAGTCGTGGTGTCGGGGGTGGCGACCACACGGCCCAGGTTGCTGGCACTAATATCTTACTAACTGATACTGCATAGCAATGCATGGTGTGTCACCTCTAACGTCGTCTGTGGAGGCTTGTGGTTCACTCGCACACTGAAGGAGAGCAGCCCCAGCAGCGTGACCGTGGCGGGGACGGTGACTGTCGTGGTGTCGGGGGTGGCAACCACACGGCCCAGGTTGCTGGCACTAATATCTTACTAACTGATACTGCATAGCAATGCATGGTGTGTCACCTCTAACGTCGTCTGTGGAGGCTTGTGGTTCACTCGCACACTGAAGGAGAGCAGCCGCAGCAGCGTGACCGTGGCGGGGACGGTGACAGTCGTGGTGTCGGGGGTGGCGACCACGCGGCCCAGGTTGCTGGCACTAATATCTTACTAACTGATACTGCATAGCAATGCATGGTGTGTCACCTCTAACGCTGTCTGTGGAGGCTTGTGGTTCACTCGCACACTGAAGGAGAGCAGCCGCAGCAGCGTGACCGTGGCGGGGACGGTGACAGTCGTGGTGTCGGGGGTGGCGACCACGCGGCCCAGGTTGCTGGCACTAATATCTTACTAACTGATACTGCATAGCAATGCATGGTGTGTCACCTCTAACGCCGTCTGTGGAGGCTTGTGGTTCACTCGCACACTGAAGGAGAGCAGCCGCAGCAGCGTGACCGTGGCGGGGACGGTGACAGTCGTGGTGTCGGGGGTGGCGACCACGCGGCCCAGGTTGCTGGCACTAATACCTTACTAACTGATACTGCTTAGCAATGCATGGTGTGTCACCTCTAACGTCGTCTGTGGAGGCTTGTGGTTCACTCGCACACTGAAGGAGAGCAGCCGCAGCAGCGTGAACGTGGCGGGGACGGTGACAGTCGTGGTGTCGGGGGTGGCGACCACGCGGCCCAGGTTGCTGGCACTAATATCTTACTAACTGATACTGCATAGCAATGCATGGTGTGTCACCTCTAACGTCGTCTGTGGAGGCTTGTGGTTCACTCGCACACTGAAGGAGAGCAGCCGCAGCAGCGTGACCGTGGCGGGGACGGTGACAGTCGTGGTGTCGGGGGTGGCGACCACGCGGCCCAGGTTGCTGGCACTAATATCTTACTAACTGATACTGCATAGCAATGCATGGTGTGTCACCTCTAACGTCGTCTGTGGAGGCTTGTGGTTCACTCGCACACTGAAGGAGAGCAGCCGCAGCAGCGTGACCGTGGCGGGGACGGTGACAGTCGTGGTGTCGGGGGTGGCGACCACGCGGCCCAGGTTGCTGGCACTAATACCTTACTAACTGATACTGCATAGCAATGCATGGTGTGTCACCTCTAACGTCGTCTGTGGAGGCTTGTGGTTCACTCGCACACTGAAGGAGAGCAGCCGCAGCAGCGTGACCGTGGCGGGGACGGTGACAGTCGTGGTGTCGGGGGTGGCGACCACGCGGCCCAGGTTGCTGGCACTAATATCTTACTAACTGATACTGCATAGCAATGCATGGTGTGTCACCTCTAACGTCGTCTGTGGAGGCTTGTGGTTCACTCGCACACTGAAGGAGAGCAGCCGCAGCAGCGTGACCGTGGCGGGGACGGTGACAGTCGTGGTGTCGGGGGTAGCGACCACACGGCCCAGGTTGCTGGAACTAATACCTTACTAACTGATACTGCATAGCAATGCATGGTGTGTCACCTCTAACGTCGTCTGTGGAGGCTTGTGGTTCACTCGCACACTGAAGGAGAGCAGCCGCAGCAGCGTGACCGTGGCGGGGACGGTGACAGTCGTGGTGTCGGGGGTGGCGACCACGCGGCCCAGGTTGCTGGCACTAATATCTTACTAACTGATACTGCATAGCAATGCATGGTGTGTCACCTCTAACGTCGTCTGTGGAGGCTTGTGGTTCACTCGCACACTGAAGGAGAGCAGCCCCAGCAGCGTGACCGTGGCGGGGACGGTGACAGTCGTGGTGTCGGGGGTAGCGACCACACGGCCCAGGTTGCTGGCACTAATATCTTACTAACTGATACTGCATAGCAATGCATGGTGTGTCACCTCTAACGTCGTCTGTGGAGGCTTGTGGTTCACTCGCACACTGAAGGAGAGCAGCCCCAGCAGCGTGACCGTGGCGGGGACGGTGACTGTCGTGGTGTCGGGGGTGGCAACGACGCGTCCCAGGTTGCCGGCGCACGCCAAGTCCGCCGTCAGCAGCTCTGCCAACCCGAAAACACTCACATCATAATGAGGTTCATCACTGACCCAAATATAAACCAGTAGCATAATGACTTCATTATGATTAGAAGTCACTTTTTGTAAAAGGTAGGTGGACCTCTTTTTGCCTTACTTTGCCCCGTCCACATAGACTATTGATCTGTGCGTGAATCGTATTAGACAAGGTAAGAGGGTGAGCCGCTATAGTACAAAGGAAAGTGGGGTAATGGTGCGCACCTAAGGAAAAAAAATTCCCAGAAATTCCTTGGACAAAAATTACCAATCTACATATCAAAATGTTTGGTTATTAATGGAGTTGATTATTAAAAATTATCATTATCGTGTATATTAACATTAAAAGAGTATGAAACATTATATAACTATATGCATTTGAGTAGGAAAAAAATCCTACAAACACCCAAGGTGAAAGGCACACATTTTCATTGGAAGGGATATATCCATTTACTGGTTTTTAAGCTGATGTTTAATGCATTTAATGGTGAGGCAGTTACTGTAATAGGTAAGACTGGGAGGCGCAGATTTTTTACCAAGGTTATAATTTTGTCAAAACTTAGTTGAAAAATTACCCCTGAAGTAGTTGAAAAAAAATTCAATTAGCCTAATATATAATTTTATAATACAGAAAATTTGAAAGGGGTAAGCTTTTGAGTGAAGAGCTTTTATTGCGTATAGCCTGCATTTTCTAACAAAGATTTAGAGGGGGGATTATCCCACTGCAGAAAATCTTTTCTACCCCTCCCCAAAACAAGACTCTAAAATTTCTTATACATATTTGCTTTAGTCTTTATTTTTCATTTTCATTTTTATTTTTATTATTTTTTTTTTTATTTTAAGAGACAATAATGACTTATCCATTACCAGATTTGTATAAGTTTTGACTAAGTCATGGAGTTTGAATATAATATGAATTTAATTACAGCGTTTACCTTCCAGAATTCCTTTTTGAGAGTCCGCCATTATCTCCTTGCTACCCCTTTCCTATAAAATAATTACAATTAGTTATAAACTTGTAAGAACTCAACTAAGTAGTAGAAGTTATATCACAAATTCCTACAAAACTCTTTTATTAATAATTAATTAATTTTACTGAAAATAGTTGGTCAAGGTCATCGTTTTTTAAGATTAGGAGAATGAACGGCAGAGGTAGTGGTGGAAATTATTTTACACTTAATATTTTATATATCGTTTCATCTCACTGTTGTTTTATACATGTTACTCTAAAAATATTACCTTTTAAACAAGTAAGATGTTTGGCTCCAGAACAAAAACCCAATAGTATGATAACTTTTAATAAAGAGATCAAAAAGGGATTTAACATAACCTTCTCAGTGAAATTTGTCACGAGTTGAAATGTTTACCATTTTATTTTAATGTGAAACTTTGATTACCTCTCACAACAACTTCTCCCGGAAAGTCAATTTTCAAAAACTAGTCTGTATATTTGTTTGAGATCAACTGGGTTTCTGTACTTAACATGAAGTTGAGACACATCCTAATAAGTAACTAATGTACAACAGATTGAAAAAAACGAACTTCAAAATAAAAATTTTTGATTAACCACATCCTACCAACTAATTTATTTTCTTTAACAACTTGCAGAATTGCCCCTTTGCATTCTGCTAGCTTTTGAAGCCCCAGCATAAATGGGAGCGTAGTAAAATTGTTGAGCAAAACTGTTGAATTATACTGCATTTAAATGGTGCACCTGCCGTTTTACCATATTCTTCATTTAGAAAAAAAATCATAGATTTTCTAAAAACATTACTCATTACCTGAAGCATGCTTAGGTGGTCTCTCAAGTCTTTGATTTCTTCAGAAAGTTGAAGAACTAATTTTTCTGAAGGATTTGGTTGTACTGGTTGGTTGGTTGGTCTGAAGAAAATCAAAACCCATTTATTTTATCGATAAACATTTCAAAAATCAAACACAGTACCACTGAAAAGTCAGATAAAATTACACTTACAGGGTATTTCTAAATAGAATTTCAGTAAACACTATTTAATTTGGTGGGACAGATTTGAATTTTAAGGGGATTTGGACTTTACAAAAAGAGTTTATTGTAAACACAAAATTTCTGTCATTCAATTAACCACCATAATTCCTTTTAATTTTTTGTACTACAGGTGTTCTAAGAAAAAATCAATTGATTTTAACTACTTGGCGATGCAAACCATTATATTGACATAATACGGATAAACCAGTTAAAATTATAAAGTTATTTCATTTTCATTTGTAATAAAATTCATGCCCTCTATTCTATTCAGTATCCCAATTTAGCCAGTCTAGATAAGGAAGAGGCTTACCTACAAACCATAAACTCTTAAACACACATTCAGAAAGTAGACCTACATATATTTCAAAATTGTGTTCCTCAATTTTACTTAAAAGTACCAGGTTAACCAAGTCTTGCTCGTTGGTTTTAAATCACTTTTGTTACAGTGTCATGGTAAAAAAGCATTTCAATTTCCACCAACAACCAACTATACCTCTTCACAGTTAACAGCTGTTTCAAAAAGTCTGCTTAACGTTAATGTTTCTTTCTTTGCTTACATTTCGTTACCAAAATAGCAACCCATAAGACTAATGTTACAAATTACGATTTTAAAACTAAATTTTAGACCAAATTCGGTTTTTTCTGGGGTTGAGGATGATTCCAAACTTATTTTTGGGCCAAAACACTCTTAAATGTAAACTTTAAGAAAAATCTAACTGCTAGATTTCGAGATCGTGGAACACACATCCCTTCAGACATTGCTCGTATTATAGTATAGGATTATTGTATATGTGAAAAAAAATCACACCCAAATTTAATACAATTAGGCATAAACTTTTATTTTACAGTAGTTATTTAATGCTTAATTTCTGTATTCAGGGATCCAGGAATATTTCAGCGGATATATATATATATATATATATATCCATTTTCCAAGAAAAAGTTAGTGAAATTGATGATAGTGGTAGTTTGGGCCTCAATCCAAAAGTTGGATAGGGATACACTTTTGTCCGAAATTAGTTTGTCATCTTCACTAACCTGTCTAATTGCAAATCTTGAGCTATTTGTAGAGGTTGAAAACAGGTGGGAGGGTTGAAAAAGTACTGTTGAACATGGGCATAGCACATGGCCCCTGAAACATGTAGCTCAGTCAGTTATCAACTATTAACTTGTTGTTGTGATTATGTGTGTTGACATTTTCAATTCTGGCAGGTAGAAGAGTAAAAATCTATGAAAACTCAAGCCATAAATGGGTTGGGAGATATCAAAGAGTTCAATGAAATTGGGTATGTTAGGTAACAAACCCAAAACCTAGATAAAATTTACTCAGGGCCGGCCCTAGGTTTTCTGGCGTCCTAGGCAAAAGTGATGGTAGGCGCCCTCCCCCCCCCCCTAAACTAATCGAGCCGTTTCTTTTATATCCGTTATTACATACTACAAAAATCAACAATTAAAAAAAAATTTATTATTAACAGTTTATTATCAAGTAAAGGACTTAAATGTAAAAAACGAATTATAATTTACTGTAAACCAAATTTGCACAATAATTATCCATTGTGAAAATGCAAAGATCCAAAATGGATCTAAATGCATTTATATGCAATGATGCAAATTATTATTATTATTATCCATTTACATCAAGAAAAAAATCATTTTCAAGGGGGGCGCTCTATGAATCTCTTTGCTGCCGATCACAGGTGATATTTATTTCATATTGGGAGCGCCCTTTTTACTCCCAAAAGGGGCTCTCTTTACTGTGGCTGATCAAGGGTTCTCTGATCAGTGCCGCTCTTTACCGTCAATTTTGGGGGGGGGGGGTTTACCGCCGGTCGGGGGCGTTTTACTGCCGATCGGGGGCGCTCTTTATCGCTGATTAGAGATACTTTACTGCAGATCGTCTCCGACGCGATGGCGCCCCTTGGGCCTTGGCGGTCGCCTAGTTCACCTGTATGGTGGTGCCGGCCCTGAATTTACTGATCTCTTCAAATAGTTAAGTTAGAGAGATGAAATACTTACCTAGAAATGCACTGAGGACCATGAGGCAAGTTAGATGAAGGTTGATAGAGTATTTTGGTTTATTGTTCTGTCTCGTAACTTCTAAAGTACCTGTTAAACAATGAGAGAAACATTTGAAAGATAATACGATATGACCTCCCTAATTTGGACCTACATAATTCTAAAACAGCTACAATAAATGTTACTTTGCCTTTTCCCTTCAAAAATCTCTAAGTTTGACAAAAGTACCGATAAAGTTTTTATAACGTACAGTGGTACCGTAAAATGTAAGTCTATAAAATTTTAAAAAAACTATACACGCATATTCATGGTTTTTAAATTCTAATCTTGTTACTAAATGTACTTTAATTTCAAATGCTACCTTTTAACATTCTAATATTTTTAATTATTTATTTCTTTTACCTTTTCCATGCTCTATAAAAACTGGCATGCCATTAACGGTAAAGCATTTTTTTGCAGCAAACTCTTTAACAGAGTAACTGAAATCAATAAGGTTATTCAGGCACAAAACTTGGCTTGGAGCAAATTTTGCATACTTTTGCAAAGTTCAAGCTTTAAATAAAAATATAGTTACCTGGATTATTTTGAGGATGAGCCAGCAAATCTGTAATAGGAAAAACTTGAGTTTTAAGATGACACTTGGAATAAAAAATAAAATAAGTCCAAAAAGATAATAATTAATTTTTAATAGAAGGATTGGTTGTAAGGAATATTTACTGAAAGGTATATTCATTACAGTGCATAATATATTACAGAGACTTTTTATTGAATACAAGAAACAATTCCCTTATATAATTAAATGTCTATACATAAGTATCTAACTATTTACAGAATAACGAACATAAAGAACATTAAGAAAACATCAAAATAAGGACTCACTAATAATATACACTTTTAATATGAAATAAATAATTTATTCCACTACGTTGGGCAAAAGCGATAAATACATAATTAAATGCATTTATATTCAGGATTGACTCATTATAGGCAAATAAAGAAAGAAAAAATGGATTTTAATCCATTTACTGTGTAGCTGTCGTTTTATCTCCGATTTTTTCAGTGGTTGGGAATTCATGCTGTTATAAACAACTCAGTCGGAAGTCAATAGATTTAAACCTGAACTAAATCCATTGTGTGACAAAAATGTCATATTATAAAATAATAAAAATAATAATTAATAATAATAATAGTTATTATTATTATATTATAAAATAAGAGTTTTTATATGGTTAAAAAGAACCTAAAAAACTAGCCATTTCCCTCTGTTGTAGTAACTAGGTACAGTAATTAAAATTTCATTTGTCACTAGTCACTTTTCATGAGAGACTGACAATTGTTAAAATATAATTTCACCTTAGGCTTACCGTCAATATCGTTTGATAACGGAACTTGTCGCGTCCTCAGGTCGTAAAACTCTTTGTGGAGGACAGGTTGCGTCTTTGTGGAACAAGGAACTGATTTGCTGTTGGACTCTGGGATGAGAGGTAGGAAAAGGACATAATTAAAAAAGAACAAAAGAAAATTTGAAACGAGGTATCTCAATAATTAAGTAAACTAAGTTTTAACTCTCAATATTATACTCAAAAAACACTGCCACTTTTTTAAAATCTCAATTACAGTTATTTTTTGTTGAATGTAATTTTGTACCGTACCTATTAAAACTTATTGAATGCACTATTTTCTGAACTAACGTGGTAAAATATTTGCTGAATAAAAATCCATTGTCATAAAAAGTTAGGTGGATTCTAAAATGTTAATTGTAATGTTAGGACACGCTTTTTCGCGCCATCGATTAATCTTATAATAAAATTTTTTTCGTGAGTGATCCATTCTGCTGCATATTTTACTAGTGATTTTCTGCCTGTAAATTTAAAATTCAATTGCATGTATGGAGGAAGCTTAAAAAAAAGTATTATTTAGTTTAAAAGTCATTCCACCAATAATTTTAAAAACTCAAAAGAAGAGATATGGGTATTTCTAAATTCAAAGTAAATATTAAATAAGGATGCGATGAGTTACTCTATTACACAAGCCATGTTCTTTTTCTTAATGAGGGATGTAATTTTGATGCAAAATCTTATTCACTGAGATACCTCTTGAACAAATAAAATAACAGAAAAAACAACAAAAGAGTGAAAATAAAAAAAATTGCATGAAATAATAAAATATGAATTTAATTCAAGGATTTCACAATGTAAAACAAATTGGGCACAATTAATATATTTCTCGTGTACGACGTGTTTTGGTAACGGCGTGAAAAAAGATTAGACCTGTATGAGCAAATGAAGAGATTTTGTCACCCGAAACTTCAACACAAGCTATAGAAAAATATTGTAAAAATCTTTTTCTAATAGTTCTGCAAAAATGAAGAAATCCTTAAATTATAGTTTATATTTTAACTTTGAGTTCATCTTGCTGGATAATATATATATATATATATATATATATAAATTCTCAACCTTTTTTAATACAAGGAAAAATCGTCAGAAGAATCGCCTAAAATTTCAACTTCTACTCAGTTTGACCTAAAGTGCTGTTTGGTAAGCAATTAATTTTATGATATATATAAATATATATATATATATATATATATATATATATATATATATATGCCCATGACCTTGTTCCTTTGTCCTGGATTTAAATTTTATTTTTGTATAACAATTATGAAGGGAAAACAAAAGATGTCAACTCACCATGCTTATATGGTGTGCCAAAATGACGATCACTGACGACACCTAAATGATTTGACCTATCATATATATAACGGTATATATAGGTATATATATATATATATATATCTATATATACCGTTATATATATCATATATATATATATATATATATATATATATATATATATATGATAGGTCAAATCATTTAGGTCAAACTGAGTAGAAGTTGAAATTTTAGGTGATTCTTCTGACGATTTTTCCTTGTATTAAAAAAGGTTGAGAATTTATAAAAACATTTCAATAGGATTATCAAAACGTGTATGTGGTTTAAGACCCTACACAGATTTTTTTCTGAACCAACAAATTTTCAATTAAAATAAAACATGTTCCTGAACCAACGGATTAAAAAGAAATAAGATTGTAAATCAAATAGACCGTGACTAGACTTACCTCTATCATCAAAAATAGGCATATTGCTTTGTCGTTTTGCAAAGGAAGATCTTCTTTGCACAGATCTCGTTGGTGTCATAGAAGGAGTGCCCGGACGCTGCCTAGCTTGCGGCTGAAATGCCAGACGAGTGTTTGTTTAAATCTATGTATAATTATAACTTAGTGTCCAGGCCCGGATTAACACTTTTTGACGCTCTAGGCCAAAGGTCACAATTACGCCCCACCCCCCCCCAAAAAAACCAAGCCGATTTATGGGTTTATTTTAATTCTAATTACTTTGGCTGTCTATGAAACCACAGAACTATTTAAAGAATGTGATTATCAGCATTTTCATCACTTTAATCCGTGGTAGTAATCCTTTTGCATCATTTAATGTGCAATTTTACCACCATAATAATTTTGGATCTGAAATCAAATATGTCATTTTGGCACACCATATAAGCATGGTGAGTTGACATCTTTTGTTTTCCCTTCATAATTGTTATACAAAAATAAAATTTAAATCCAGGACAAAGGAACAAGGTCATGGGCATACCTTACAAGGCAAAGGTCAAAATAAAGGCGCGCTGTTTACAGTCAATCAGGGGCGATCTTTACCATTGGTTCGAGGCTATGTTTACCACCATTCGGGGGCGTGATTTAACTCTGATCATGGGTGCTATTTACTGTCGATTAAAGGGCGATGTTTAACGCCAGTCGGGGGTGATGCTCTTCACCGCTAATGAGGGACAATCGTTGCGGCATAGGGACTTTAGTCCCCGCCGCGAAGGCCTCCCTCGGGTCCTGGCTTAGAGGGTCACCTACATCGCATAAATAGATCTTCCTTCTTTCTCTTTTGCCAAATATTCTATTTATTCTTTTTATTGAAAAATTAAATAGAAAAATGTGAAAAAATCTATATTAGAAAATTATATTTGCGGTTAAATATTTTTGACTGAAACGTCGTTTAAAAAAAGGTCTGTTTGACACCCCCCCCCCCCCCCCCCCCCCGGCTGACGTCTAAGGCCATGGCCTAGGTTGGCCTAGTGTTTAATCCGGGTCTGTTAGTGTCAGAACAAATAAGATTTCAAAGGATTCAGTATTATAACGAAAAACCGCCTTTTCAGGTTTTCTGTTTAGAAACTCAAATTACCGTGATTAGAGATCCACGAAATCGGGGATATCAGTATAAAACCCTACACGACGACATATTGTGGACCAATACAATCAGTAGTGGTAAAAATCTAGTTTCCCAGAGCCAAATTGATTCCTGCCATTTACTCGTTCAGACTGTGTAATAGGCTACTGTCTCTCAATTATGGTTGGACTGTGGAAAAACTGTTGTTAGCGATAAAAAAACCAATCAAAGTCAAAGTAAGCATATGCTACAGGTTGGAAATTGTTCAGTAAGTGTTCACGGACTTTCACAACCCAAAAAAGAGGCTGCAACCATGACTGAAATTTTTTTTTTATGATTGTGATACTATAATGGGCGATTGCTGAAAAAGAGAGTTAATAATTTCTTTTTTTTAAGTCGGACGTATTTAAAATTTGTGTTACATTCACACTAAAATTTTCAAGATATTCTAAAGAAATTCATAGGTTGGTTATTTAGATAGGCCCTACTTACAATCAATGCTGCCATATTGCAAACACAATGGGCTGACATGAAATGAAATTAAATTGACTTTATTCCCAAGACAATTGCATTTGCATGATTCACAAAGTGCAAAATACAACAAAAAATGCTGATTCTATTTATTTTTAAATGTATAACTATAAAAAAAGTTTCACCACACTGGTCATTATAAGAGCATATTACTACTATATGAAAATAAGTAAGCATTTAAAAGAGAATCTCTTTTGCCACCAAACTAATATTATTGAAATTTCTAAATTGAAAAATGAAAATGATTAAATTTTTAAACCACAAGATGTCTTGGAAGACTGGACATTTGGATAACCCCAACGCTACAGAGCCACTTATAGACTACACACACTATAGGTACAAGGAAAACGACATAGCCAAAGTTTCACACTATAAGCTTGCCTGTCTCTTACACTATGACCTAGTTTGCACTTGCCTGCGGTGTTTCCATAAAAATATCCCTCGAAGCCATTTTACTGATGTTTGTTTTAATAAAGCTTCTATATCACAATCAGTAAGTTTCCACAGGCCTCTAGCACATTACACAGTACCAGTACCATACAGTGTGCTGAAGTATTATTAACACACCTGAAAATTTAAATGTCATCAAATTACAAAACTACAATAAATTATTAACCTAGAATAACTGGATTGAAACGCCACTGCCGGCATATTGTATAGGGCCTATTGTTTTGTTTCATTTCTGGTAAACTATTTTCACGCAAATTACACAATGTATAATAAGCAAGAAATCCATTCCCAATATCCCCACAACAACCTGACTTTTGCAACAAACTTCAATGTTATGAAATTACTAATTAAAATACCTATAAAATTCATTTAGACAAAGAAATAATATTATTAAAAAATTGCTCTCGAGTTAATCCTAAGTGCACCAAACTCCTAGATTTTTTGGATGATAACTTATAACTAGGCGCATTGCAATGAGTTGTAATAATAAACTAAGGAAATTATGATTGTTGGATAAAATAATCTAGCTTTTAAACCTTAAAATGGAACATTTATACATTTAAATTAGGATTTAATGATGAGTAGTTTTTCCATGCAAATATTTTGGCGACCTCGCACCTCCAGATACTACTAACTTCGTCCATGTAAACTCGTGTAAGTTTGAAGAATTTGAAAGAAATTGTACGGTATCAAAGTAAACAATCTTAGAAATATGGTTTAAAATCATAATTCAAAGATATAATGAAATGCCAGGTATAAAATATCACATTATTAAATCTGTGGTTCATGATAGAATGGCATGTCTATAGCAACTCTGCTGATTAGTTCCATTTTTTCTCACTATTATCGCTAGGGCGGACAGAGAAAAATTGCTTGAAGAGAAAAATTCTCATATTGTGTAGACAGGTCATTAAAAATTACTTTAACTTAATTTAAATTTTAAATTAGCCTAAATAGTTTTTTTTTTTTTAATTAGTGTATTGCTGAAGAACAATTTAGACTAAGTAATTTAGGACAGCATATACACAAGTATTGGATTATTTAATATTATTGTGTTAAACTTCCTATACCCTAATTTTTTTTAAATTAGATCAAATGCGCATTATTGTGTGCTGGTCACTGTAATTATTATTGAAACAGAAATTTCTACAAGAGCAATAATTTGACAGGGAAAATACCGGTAACATTTATCTAAGGGAAAACTCTATAACGCATGCTTATTAATTCGGCGAACTTAGCCAGTACAGTAACTGCAAACAATTTCAAGACTTAATATAGGCACATACCTTCGTCCAAACAGTTCAAAAGTGAAATTCTCCACTACTAGTTTCGCTGCAACGGCAGCATCATCAGGTGGTTAAAATACTTCATCCATGACGGATTCGTCACAGAATATAAAATCAACAGTTACAAAACACAACACAGTGACACACGTAAAACATTTAATTGAAACAAAAACTTCGGGTAGGCCTACCGCACACGACATAACCTCTAAAGGCACGCACGACCGGAACGAGACGGAGAGCAGACTTAGTCCATCTACAGATGCAATAAGCTACTACAGTAAACTTAATAAAATATGTCTCTAAAAGATTCTAGCAAAACAAAATTTTTCTCTTGATAGCCTAAATTCAGGTCTATCAATGAGTCTTCAATGTTGTAAAGAAATAAAACCCCCGTCGCAGCAGACCTGCGTACTCAGCGAATTTCCTAATTAGTAATATTAATTTTGACCAGCTAAACTTGTAAACACAATTTCATCACGTGTTCATATAGGGTCTATTTGTCTATATTCTCCTTGATAAATATAGGGAAAGAGTATGCAGGTATGCTGCCATGGGGGACACGAAAAGTAGGTTTTTAGCATAGAAAAAATTTATTTCGACCATATAAAGCCGTATAGTAAGTTTCATCAATATCTGTCCATAAATAAAAGAGTTTGCCTATTTTCCATATGATTAACATAGGAAAAGAGTATGCAGATTTGCTGCCATGATAAGTACAAAAACCAAGATTTTTTACCTTAAATGAATGAATCTCAACCAAATGAAGCTAAATACCAAGTTTCATCCGAAAATATTGGTTAATAAGTGAAATATTAACACATCCTTATTCTCCATAAGATTAACATTGGAGCCCCAAAAGACAATGTACTGTCTTTAGACTTTGTAATATCTCGGTAACCAATGGAGATAGAGCAAAGCTTCAAAATACTAAATTGTGTGTTTTTTTGAGCTAAATCCAATGGTCAAAATAAAAATTAAAAATTTTTAAAATTTAAATATGAAAAATGCGAAAAACCCATTTTTGGGGTACAAAACCCCCCAAAACTACCCCTTCCGGTAGGTCGATATGTCTGGTTTTCGAACTCATCCGAATAAACGTAGGATTACACATCTCTACCAAATTTGGTGTCGATCTTACCATTTTTACGAGAGTTATCGTGTCTAGGGACACACATATATATATATATACATAATAATAATAATAATAATAATACTTTGTTGCATAACAATAAATTGCATTGCAAATATACATAATTTATAATTATATTAACTTATAATAAATAATCTATTGTATTTAATCTTCATCATAATATTTGCTTTTTCTATCTTTATCCATAGTCAATTTGTTTTTTCTTCATAAAGTCTTCAATTCTATAAAGTGCTTCTTCCAACAAAATCAATTTAATTTGTTTCTTAAAAATCCTTATATCTTTTTGATTTTTCAAGGTTTCTGGCAATTTATTATAAAATTTAATTCCTTGGTATTGTAAATGACTTTGGAATAATTTTGTATTGTGTTGAGGAATTTCAAGATGAGTTTTATTGCGTAATTTTGTATTTTTATTTACTTCAAAATATTTCAAATTATTTTTTACAAACAGTAATGATTCATATATGTATAATGAGGGAAAAGTCATAATTTTATTTATCTTGAATAGATCTTTGCATGGATAGTATTTTGATTTTTTAAAGATGGTCCTAATTGCTAATTTTTGTAATATAAATACTTGGTTACTTCTTGATGTTGCATAACCCCATATATTTATTCCATATTTCATTTGTGAGTAAAATAGTCCGTAATATGCAGACAACATTAGTTGGGTATCACAAAATTTTGATAATCGTCTTAGAAGAAAAATTGAGGTGCTTAGCTTTTTGCAGAGGTTGTTAATATGTGTATTAAAATTAAGATTTGCATCAATTGTTAAACCTAAAAATTTGACGTGTTTTTCACCTTCAATTATGTTTCCGTCAATTTCCAATGTAATACTGTGATCTTTTCGATTTCTTATATGTTTAAAATCTATAAATTGTGTTTTTTTCGAATTTATCTTCAACCCATTCATACTGCACCATTGTATAAGAGAGTTAGCTCCAATGAATGTATCAACTTCTAAATTTTCTTTTTTTAAATTTGACATAAATAAAGTAGTGTCGTCAGCGAAGAGAATAATATCTGAATTTCTTACACATTCATTAATGTTATTTATATACAGTAAAAAAAGAATTGGGCCTAAAACCGATCCTTGTGGCACTCCTGTCATACATTCTAACTCCTTTGAACTTTCGTACCGCAAACATTTGTTGACATCAATATATGGAATCTGTATAGCTTGAGTTCGTTTTTCCAAATAAGATTTAAACCATTTATGACTAATACCGCGTATCCCAATAGCTTGTAATTTATCTAATAGTAATTTATGTGATACCATATCAAATGCTTTTTGTAAATCTATAAATATGGCTAAAGCATTTTCATTTTTATCAATGGCTTTTATTGCAGACGATACTAATTTATAGATTGCATTAATTGTATTTATGTTTTTTCGGAATCCAAATTGATTATCAGATAGTAAATTGTATTTTTCCAAAAAAGAATATAAACGATCTAAAATGATTTTTTCAAAGATTTTGCTGAAGGTGGAAAGGATAGATATTGGTCGGTAATTACTACATTCAAGTGGACTTTCTTTTTTATATATAGGTTTTACAAGAGATTTTTTCAGGTTAGAAGGGAATTCACCAGTTTGCATAGATTCATTTATAATATAAGTAAGTGGTGTGCATATCTCCTCAAAGCATTCCTTAACAATGATTGAAGAAACTCCATCTATTCCAGCAGAATTAGATGATTTTAATGATCTTATTATTTCTTTAATTTCTTCCCTTGAAGATGGGTATAAGTACATTGAATTATTACAACTTTGTTTACAATTATTATTAAATTTGTTACACGTATAAGTTTGATCCCTATCTGTATTTCCCACATTTATGAAATAATCATTAAATAAATTTGCTATTTCGGTTTTGTTACTAATAATATTTCCAAGATTATCTTTCAGAGAGAATTCAGGTATGGGTTTATTATTTTTTGTCAATTTATTTTCATTGATAATTTGCCAGCAAGCTTTTGATTTATTATTTGAATTTTCTATTCTTTTTCTAATATTTAAAGCCTTTTCACGTTTGATTTGATTCCTGAATTGTAGTTTCATTCTTTGATAGTTAATTTTTTGGGGATCAGAAGAAGCCATGTCTTTGGTTAAAATATATTGTTCTTTTACTTGTCTTCGTAATGCATTTGTTTCTTCTGTAAGTTTGATTTTGTAAGAGGTTTCCCGGTGTAATTTAACTTTTTTCATTGGTAGACATTCCTCAAAATATTTTGTGAAAATTGATATAAATATATCATATTTTTCACTCACAGACAGAGAGGTGTTATACATTGACGTCCATGATTCATTTTTTAGCAAATATCTTAATTTAGAAATTTGGCTTGTAGATAGCTTTCTGACAAACTTGAATTTTGGTATATTAAAATCTGTATCCATTGATTTTAATTCTGCTACTTGAGCGTGGTGATCGGATAGAGAAGTTATTAAAACATATGCAGTCATGTCTTCAGGTCGTAAATTTGAAAATATATTGTCTACTCTTGTTTTTGAATTTTTAAATTCTCTAGTAAAAGTAAATATAGATTGATTAAGATTGAAACTTTTCATCATATAGATCAATTTTCTTGTAATAGTTTTATCTTTTGCGCAGTCAATATTAAAGTCTCCTGTCACTATAGTATCATACTTATGTTTGCTAAATTGTTCTAAACAAGTTGACAGTCTATCAAGAAAGATATCATAATTTCCAGAAGGTGGTCTGTATATACCTAATATTAATAATTCACCTTTAAATTGTTTTATTTTAACTCCTGCAATTTCAGAATGTCCTTCTATACAAAATTTAGTAACGTCAATTACTTCAAAGTTTATATTTTTGTTAATAAATATTCCAACGCCACCTTTTCTCATATTTTTCCGACAGTAGTAAGAACCAATAATTAAATTATTCATTTGAATGGTATTCAACTGATTTTCTTTTAAATGGTGCTCTGATAAACATAAAACCATTGGTGCCTCGTTTTGAATTAAGTCTTCAAGTATTTCAAATTTATTAGATATCCCGTCAATATTTTGATGAATTATTTTAAATTTTGATTCAATATCATTTTTTGAATTTGCTGTCGCCTCTTTAGTTAGGCCTACATTTTTAGATGTCAAAATTGTTTGTATTTTTTGTATCCCATGCCTAAAAAATGTTGATCTGATAGATAAGTACTATTCCTCTTATTGTTAATTTTATGATATATTTTTTCGCTTCGTTCAGTTACTATCACAGGAATATAATTTTTCATGCCATTCAATCGCGTACTTATAACGTTCATTATTACTTTAGATAGTTTTCGTTTTCCTAGAAAGTTAAGATGGAGCCCATGAATTGTATAATCATTTCTTTTAAGAAAGTTAAGAGGCAAAAAAGTCATATGCATGTATTTGTTAGTCATATTTTTCAATTGTTGGTTTACTTTTCTTATTATAATATTCATATAGGGTTGGTCATGTCGAAATGGAATAGATAGAATGATTATGTTAGTATGTGACAAGCTTTTTAATTTGGTTTCTATTTTGGCTACAATTTTATCAATCTCAACTGTAGACTGATTATAAATATCATTTGTACCACCGATTATTATAGTGTAGTCATTTTTATCTAAATTTTTCATCTCAGATTCTACAGTTGCCAAGATATTATCAATTTTACCATTAGGGTAAATAGTACCAGAAACATTTAAATTATTTCTAAGAGAGTTATTGAGTAACGTAACAAGATTTCGTCCGTGACTATCACTAAAAATTTTAATTTTAGATTTATTATTTAGCATTTTCTCATTTCTCTCTTTAGGGCTGTCATGAGTATGGTTTTTGCTAAAACTATTTTTTATTTTAGACATTCCTCTGCCTTGACCTTGACTATCATTATAAAGGGAAATAAAAGGTGCCACTGTCTTATTTGATTTACCTTCATTATTATTTATTTTATTCCCAAGCCTTTCTCGTCTAGTTTTTTTACTTTCTAAGTCTTTCATTATTATTGGAGTTTGGTTTTGCTGAGAGCTTTGTTTAGATCCATTGTGACTTTCCACTTGATAGTCGACATTTAACGTTTCAAATATATTTAATGAAGAGAATGAAATATTCTGATGCAATGGTGTTTTTGCCTTATTATGTCTAATTGTTTTGCTTTTTACAGTCACCCAGGGAACTTCATCTGTTCTTCTTACTTTATCATTTTCGTTTCGTCCAATGTCATCTATTCTTTTCTTTATGGCATCAAATCTTTCTGATAATTCATCAAAAAAATTTTCATTTCTCATGATAGATACAATGTCTGAATGATCTGTTGATACATATTTTGGAATGTCCCCTACTTCAAAAGTATTAAGTTCATTGCTGTTATTTACAATAGACTATGTCATTTGAAAATAAGAAACAAAACAAGAACAAACATGTAAATTTTTGTGCAGATCAGTCCAATTCAAGCAAAGCAAACGAAAAAAAGAAACTTGCAGAATAAGTGTTGCATTGTATCCTGGTCCTATGTTGTAGGTAGACACTTTAACTAGGCTATTGTACTAGGCTACATTGCTTTTCAAGAGTACGGTCTGACATTAAAGGTTGATACCAAAAGGATTGTCTATTAGGTTACAAGGAAATTATTACTACGAATTATATATTTCCTGGATGAATTCATTTCTTACAAGCCATTATGAAAGAGTTTTAGAATTAACCTGAAGTTTTACTTGAGCATGGGATGTAGCCTATAGAGCCTTCGCCTAGATAACTTAACTTAGGCTATTCACAACATTGCAAATAACTAAAACACTAGGCTATTTCTTGGAGGATTACTATTCTGGTGACTATTCTGGAAATGAAACCTGTGCAAAGATAGGACGAAAGTGAGAAATAGGCCTTGGCTAAGTTTCATTACCTAATTCTCTTTCCCCATATCCATATGTAAGTAATGTGAAAAATTAAGATTTATCACATAAAAAATAAAAATGTGTACTTACTGAAAGAATCATTATGTAAGAAAAGTAGGATAACTTGAAAGAAAATATTATTAAAAGTTCGTAAACTAATCACAAATCAAACTAGACTAGACAAGATTACATTTTGATTTGCCGGTGCGGACATACTCCATTGTTGCCACAACTCTCTGTCGATAAAGTAAAAATATCAATATTAAAATGATCGATTATAAAATGTGTTATACTTTTTTTTATTCTTCACTGAATTTATGTCTTTACACGTGATGCAGAATAATGTACTTAATATTTAAATTTACCCGTCTCTGCACACACACATACTCATCAACTTATTTAATATTACTGTAGCGCTGATAATGCAAGGTCTGTAAAGGAAGAAGCATAACTTCTTCCCAGGTCAGCCGAATAGCTTTTTTTGTGTTCCGGATATGAAGCGTCTAAACTAAAACGGAAGTCAAGTTACGTTATAATATTTACCATTACACACAGCTGATTAAATAAGAGAATGTAGCAGTCTTGCCATGGGTAGGATATTTATCTAAACGACACCATATTACTCTATTTTAAATTTGGATTATTAGTTGATAACAAACCATTAGGTAATGACCAAATTACAAATTATCAATCAAGGTAAATCTAAAACCATAAATTCTACCCTATTTTGCTTTGAAATTCCTTATTTTAGTATTTGTTGAGACAAAAAAAATACCCAACGCAAACGAGAACGATTGTTGTTTGCTGTTTTGTTGGCAACACTTGCCGGTAGGTGACATCCATGGATGTCGCAGAAAGTGACACCATTGCTCTTATGGGATGCGGCTCTCCTGGCCCTGGCCTACAGTCTCCTTGCTGATAATGAAGGTTTAGGGGATTGATTTGTTGGGGTATTCCTTAGAGGTTCCTTTCTATTCCTTGAAAGTTTTTAATAACTAAAGTAGTATAATTTATTCATATTCTGTAAAATTAAAACTTTTATCTATATGGCAAAATGTAAATTGATTCATGGAAATATTACTTATTTGGTTGACTGTGCACATTGACTATAATACCATAAAATACGGTACTAAAGCCAATGTGTATTTATCGTCAAATAATACTGGTCAATAATTTAAAATTTGTAGTTATTGGGCTCGTTCACAAGCATCCACCGCAAAGAGATTTGTTTACGTTTTTGCCTATTACGTGACAAATCCCACAAATAAAATGTCAGGAATTTGTCATGAGATAGGCAAAAACGTAAACAAAACTCTCTGCGTTGGATGCTCGTGAACGTTTTCATTGTTTCTCCAAGGGGAGAGGGTTAATGGTGAGCAAAGCGAATGAGCTCATCTGAGGATAAATGAACGTAGCAAATGAGCTTGGTCTGGAAAGGACAGTGATGCTTAACTATTTTACCGAGCATAAGCTCAGTCCCCCTGGTAATATACTATAATTTTAACTAAATTCATTAGTCTAAGTCGTGAGGCTTATAATATCCAAATGAGCAATGTTAGCTGGGTACTGTTATGAACTATTAAAAAGCTATTATACTATCTTTTCTCAGGATCAAACCGGCAACCTTCAGGTTGAAGGGTGAGCACTATAACCACTCAGCTAACCAGCCTTTAATGAACAAATTTTAGATTTCAAAGCGGCATTCTGCATAATTTGAAGCCACAAACCTTTTTTCAGTTTTCTTTACCTCTAATGCCGGCAGAGTACACCAATCAAGGCAAGCACAATATTGTACATGGTGGTGGTGGGCTGGACTCAGATCGCCTTGGTTCGCATCGCCCGTGATCCATCTGGAGTCTGTTTTTCGAATGAATCAAAAGATGCGAGCACAGAATATAGATAAAGAGGCCAGCCGAGCGCTGTAGTGAAGTCATGCGCAACAGCTGGCACCATACCAAATACCAAGCTTTATTTTGCTTTGATAAATTCCCACATGTCTTATGGAATAGCAATATATGGGGGAACCACTAAAAAAAACTTAGATAAGATTCTGCGTCAACAAAAAAAAGCACTCCGAGTAATTTTCAAAATAAAAAATCAGGAATCAGTGAAGCCATATTTTTATAAATTAGGTATAATGACTGTCTATGACTTGTATATCTTCGAAACAATATTATATGTCAAAAAAATAAACCCTCTAACCAATGATACAATCCCTCACAAATATAACTTAAGAAATAACAGGCAAGTTGAACAACATAAATTAAAGTTTTTTGAGATGAAAACTAGTTTCATTGGTACAAAGTTTTTATTTAGTTTGCCCAAGAATATATTTATTGAAAAGAACTTTTATGTATTTAAGAAAAAGCTTAAGGAGTATCTACTCACATTATCTCTTTATTCCCTTGAGGAATTCTGGAATTTAAAAAATGTAACGTGATAATGTATTTGATAAAAGTTATATAAAACTAACTGCAACATTATTGTGAAAGTAAATTTATTTAGTGATAAGGCTCTTCCTATGTATAATATAAGAAATTTTGACACTATTCAATGTATTGTAAATGCTGGCTTATGAATAAAGATAATTTGATTTGATGCGGACAGCAGCTAGGCCCACAAAAGGAGTGGGAGGAACGGTGGTTCACTATAGTCCTGAGCGCCACAATCATCTTGAGGTTCAGTTGTTTGAAGCATTGTTGTTTACTAAAGCCAACTCAAAAAGTAAAAAAAAATCAAATGTTTGTCTCATTTAGCACACAAAAGGAGTAGGGGAACATAGCTTCACCCCCTGTAATGTTAGTTGATGGATACGAGTGGGAGTGGCCCCTCTATTTCGGTTCTGTGCTCGTTGGATACGACCAGACCCAAGCACGAATCCTACCAGTACACACTAGCTTGAGTTCGCTTCTGTTCATTCGCGATGCAGGTATACATTCCAGTTGTCCATAATTTTATGTGACAAATTTATGCAATTAATTTTTCACATTCAAATTAATTGAAAAATATATTCACTAGATCCGGTTTACACTGGACAGTGCTGCTTCTAACATAGAGATGGCCATTTATTTATAGTTATTTTTTATTGTTCTACGAAGAGAGAGAATTTTTTCCCCACTTTTATAGAAAATATTTGTTTAAATTGTTTTGCTTGACTATTACAAATCTGGATTTTCATTGTGAAAATAATCTCAAGTGAAATATTACCCACAAAAATTATTATTTTTCAGTTCAAATACTTAAGTATTAGGGTGTTCAAGTAAGAATCGAAAAAGCCATATGTATTATATAAAATGCATTTATTATTCAGCCTACCTTGAGTGGGGTCTAAATGCCAGGAGATAATGGGTACGCTGTTCTGTTCCAGTGTAAGATCCACCATCTTTTCTTAGGGCGGGTGTCCACGGACGACTATCGCATGTGATGTGGGTACTATCGACCGGGAATTCGAAAAAGGCGTACCACAAATCGCGCTCACTGGTGTCCACTGTGTGGTATGTGGCAACTGCTGCTCTGCTGCTACTGCCGCCGCCGCCGCCACGCCCACTCCTCAATCTTTCGTAGACCGACAACGTAACTAGTCGCCTTTCTGTACTGTGTGCCTTCTGTAGTTACAATGGACGAGCAAGAGGCATTAGCTGTAAACGGTTACATAATAACACGTCGGATTATCCGTAGACGGAAAAATGTTCACAGGCGGTTTTGGGTACATCCCATCGTAAGTAATAGAGTATTGAGTGGCCAGTTTTACCGGTTACACAGTGAGCTGCAAGAAGACCCGGACAAGTTTTTTTCATACTGTCGTATGTCGGAGCGTTCATTTTAAGTAACAATTTAAGTACAGTAACAAAAATAATATGTATGCGCAAACACTGGGACACAACGCAGAAAAGCCACCCAGATGCCGAGGGAAACAGGCTGCGACTACCACAAGAGCTAGGGGACGGTGGTATGCACGGCGAGTCGGAACCACTAGCGCGCCTCACAAAAAACCGAAGACAAACCGCGTGGTCCATGGACACCGATAGACGCGACTGCCATTGTTTCAAATGGACCGGACTGGAGCTGCGTTTCCGGACCGACAATTCCAAGAATTGTGGTAATTATGCCCTGCTGCGATTGTCGTCCGTGGACACCCGCCCTTAGCCCATGGCTATAGACATTTAAAAACACCATAAAATGTAGGATGTTCCATAAGAAATTTTTAAGTTGGCCTTCTTAGAAAATGGCAGGAAATTTTGGAAAGTGAAATACATACCTGAAAGCAACATAAAATACCCCCCATCGCAGCAGACCTGCGTACTCAGCGAATTTCCAAAGGATCGTGAGATTTTGTATTTTCCCCATCAACACCATAGGAATGAGTATGTAGGTTTACTGCCATTGGATGTTGTTAGAAAATGTTAGTTTGGTTAAAAAATGTAATAGGTAAAGTAAATATCAAATTGTGTCAATATTCAAAACTTTTAAATTTTCCCCATAAACCCCATGGGGGTGAGTATGAAGGTTTGCCGCCATATGGGTGTTAAAAGCAAATATTAGTTAAACCCTACCTAGTGAATGTACATACCAAATTTTATCAAGTTATTCCAATAAATAGGCAAGATACAGGGTTTTGTTGATTTCCCATAAAATTAATATTGGAAACCTATTTTTCGCTTTTCTCCGTAACATGTTAAACCAAGTTAAAAATACTAAATTGTTTGTTTTTTAAGCTCTTTTAAATGGTTTTAGTTAAAATTGTTGAATTTAAAAAATTAAGGTCCAAAAATTCCAAAAACCCATTTTTGACCTCTTTAAACCCCATTTCCATTACCCGATCATGCTGGTTCGCAAACTCATGAAAATAAATCTGGTCTTACACCTTCATACCAAATTTCATCAAAATCAGAGGTCCCCTTCAAAAGTTATCAGTACCACGGACACATAGATATACTTAAAAAGGGTACTTAGTTTATTTACAATGAGAATATATACAATTTAATATATATAACAAAATTAACAAATGGTGTTTTTGGCTCCTGGGGACCTCAAAACAAAAAAGTAACATGGTCCCATGAGTAGGTCTTACCGTGACTACTACCATAGTAGAGTATTCCCTACAGGGAAATCCACTGAAAATGAACCAACACTGAAAACTTTCTGTGACTCACGTTTGTTTCAAGAATACTGGCAGAGCGAGGTATATCAGAAGCAGAAGTCGTTCCAACAAACACACAGGATGCCATCACTACGTTTAGCACTGTACTTTAATGCCCCAGTTTAAGAGTCATCTTCACCTTTGGGCCGGGAGCACATTGTTGCACAGGCAGCAATGTTACCATACGGCTTTTATGCTAAAACATGGTATTTAATTCCCCTGTTTCAGACGCCGTTTTTCAACCAATTTTCTTTAAACTTGGTAAGTGTTTAGTTGAATAGTTGTATTAGGCCCCTCATACCTAAATATTTTGAAAATTTGACAAATATTACTCCCTATGAAGTCGGCTAAAATCAATAAAACGCCAAGCATCAGCAGATCACATAGCAAATGCTGAAAATAAATCCAAGGCCTTATGGCAAGTCATAAACAATGAGAGGAAAAATAATCAACAAAAAACAACACAACCGCAAATTGCCATAGGACGTGAGATCGTCACCAACCCCCACACAATTGCTAATCACTTCAACCAGTTTTTTACCAGTATTGCAGAAATTACCCTCAAAAACCAGCCAAAAGTCACAAAACAACCTGTACCTCAACAAACCTCAGATAACGATTTAACACAGCTACCTTTCACTAATGAACGAGAAATTGAAGAGATCATCGACAATCTCAAACCCAAAACCTCGTCAGGATTAGATGAAATTTCAGCAAAGATACTGAAACACTGCAAAAAAGCTTTGATCCCATCTCTAGTCAAAATAACAAACTTATCCCTTACTCAAGGCCACTTTCCAGCCGCACTTAAACAAAGTAAAGTATACCCCAAGCTAAAAAGTGGAAATCAGACTGAAGTAAAAAACTACAGACCAATATCATTAATCTCAACCTTTTCCAAAGTAATCGAGAAAGTAGTTTTAAAAAGATTAATGGACCACTGCGAATATAACAACCTGTTGACAGAAAGCCAACACGGCTTCATCAAGGGAAGATCCACAACATCTGCCATAATCAAACTTGCGGAATTCATCATCGATAGCTTGGAAGAAAAACATCTGGTTACTGGTATTATGCTGGACTTCAGCAAAGCTTTTGATTGTTTGGGACACGAACTGATCCTCAACAACCTTGAACAACTTGGTGTGAAAGGACAAGCCCACGCGTGGTTCAGGAGTTATTTAGAAGGAAGAAGCCAGGTTGTTGAGATTCAAGACACACAAAAAAACATACGCCAAGAAGTAAGATCCAACCCTTTACTCATAAATAGGGGTGTGCCTCAGGGATCGGTATTGGGACCAGTCCTATTCATTCTCCTGACAAATGACATGCCACAATATCTAGGAATGCACTGTACTCCCCTAATGTATGCTGATGATACGACACTTTTAGTCGCCGAGTCATCACCAAACAACTTGGCCATCAACTCTTACATTGCACTAAATAAGGCGTATCAATACTGTCATGAAAATGACTTAGTTGTAAACGCTGAAAAAACCAAACAACTAGCTTTTGGGAGAAGACAGGAAGAAGTCCCAGAGCTGCCAGACGTGTCAATGGAAAGCCAGACAAAATTTCTAGGAATGACTATCAACAATGCCCTATCCTGGAACAATCACATTGATACACTCTCCAAAAAACTGAACTCCTGCTTATATGTTTTGAAAAGAGTAAACTTTGTGAGTGACGAAGCTACAACAAAAACTGCCTACCATGCATTGTTCGAGTCCCACCTGCGATACGGCCTTGCAGTTTGGGGAGGCACAACAGCAGGGAACCTTAATAAAAATCTGCTTCTTCAGAAAAGAGCAATCAGAATTATGGTCGGCCTTGGCCCAAGGGAGAGCTGCAGAAATGCCTTCAGAACTGCAAATGTGTTAACAGTCATTGGCCTATACATAAAAGAAGTCATACTATATGCCACAATCGAACAGCTGCAACGAGGCCATGATATACACACATACAACACCCGTCATGCATCAAACTTTCACCTCCCTCTACATCACACTGCATTATACGAGAGGAAACCATCATACATGGGGAGAAAACTCTTCAACCTCCTACCAGAAGATCTAAAGATGCTGAACATGAAGAAATTGAAGACAGCCCTGACCAACTGGCTCATCGACCGACCATTTTACTCCATCGATGAATTCCTGGACTGGAGGAAGAATGAAGAACCTGGACTGGCCTAATGAAGAAAAAAAAACTATGTAAAATTGACGCCATTGCATTTCTCTATGTTATGTTAATAAAGAATTTGTCTATTGTCTATTGTCAAAGTAAATCGATTTTTCTTAGTAATATTTGTTCATTTTCAAAATTTTGAGGTATGGGGGCGTAATATAACTATTCAACTAAACACTAACTAAGTTTAAGAAAATAGGTTGAAAAACGGTGTCCGAAACAGGGGAATAAAACACCATGTTTTGCATTAAAAGCCGTATGGATAACATTGCCGACTGCGCAACAATGGGCTACTGGCCCTAAGGTGAAGATGACTCTCAAATGTCATTTTTGTCAGTTTCATATCTTTGTACCCAAATCATTAAAATAATTGTTTGGTTCAAAAAAATTTTAATTTTGAACAGACCCACAACCCATTCCTTTCAGATTATAATGAAATGTGGGTGTAATAAGAGTTTTGCCTAAACGAACCAGTTATGACTCTAACTTACACTCCACAATAGTTTTCCTAGTTTTTAAAAACTGAGATCTTAACCTTTTTGGAATCGGAATCAGGGTGTGAACAATTAGTACTGCTCACATTAGAGCAAGATTGTGACACCAGGTAATAAGGGAATCAAGATCTTGCTTTCATTCAGTAACCGCAGATTATGATCCCTTCTTTTGGTTGCATTTTTTGAGATCTTTATAGTCGGGGGCAATAGAACAGGCGGGTGAAGGTCAAGTTAATTAACATGTAGTTAAATGAGCAAAAATCAGCTGCCTTATTAAAAGACTTGACCTTGACACGCCTGTTCTATTGCTCCCGACTATAGTCTAGAAGATTACTGTATGATGAGATCAATTGCGTATAAAAAATGTCCCAAGATCAAAACACATCTGTTCTTCATTACAGAAAATCACTTGTTTTTCTGCTAGCCTTGGCAATGTATTGACTCATGGAGCTTGAGATGGTAATACAAAATGAATTACAAAAATTGTCTCCTTCAGATATAAACAATGGTACAGCAAAATTATTAGATTTTTATCAAACTCAAGACCAAAATTTAGCCACTGTACAAAGTAGATTAAGACTTTCATTATTTTTTCGTAAAAAAAAACAAGTATACTTATTTCTCAGAATTGGCAATTTAGTTTGCATACTTTAAACTGTTTGGACTCTCTCAATGCATGTCGTTTCGTTAACCAGTATATCCTCCATGGTTTAATATAACCTCTTTGATATGAATAATACTGGGTCTCGCTGGTGTGCTTTGTTTACTTTTTACAGCTGTTCAATTTTAAAATCAATTAATTTTCTTACAGATGTTAATCAAATAGGGAAATGAAAAATAAAATTTTAAGGCTTAGGACTTTTAGATGGATATTTGCCAGTTTTCTTTAGACAAATCTCCATGCCAAGCTCTATCCAATGACACAAAAATCATTAAAATTGGCTAGAAACTGTAGGAGTTCATTGTACAAATTTAACCTATTGAATATTACAATATGTATTCAGTAGATTATTAGCCAGGTATGTTACAAGTGAGGATATTAAAAACAACATGGAAATAGAAAGAATTTTATTTGGACACAGAATTAAGTTCTAATTGTAGTTTTAAAAGAAATGGTAAGGTAGAAATTCTGTGTAAATATAATTTGAACAGAAGTTATTTCATTTTACTTTGAAAATTAAATTCATGTGTATCCCTAAGACTATCTTCTAATGGAAACAGAAAATAGAATTAAAATTTAAAATAAACACTTATACACAGTAACACTGAAGATTACACAGACGACACTACGTTTGACATTGAGTTTTTGGACTTTAAAAAACGTTTCTGACTGAACCCCAGCCACCGAGAAATCTGTACTCTTACAACAAAACATCGTTTATTTGAATTGAACTGAACTCGTTAACCTTATGAGTACGATTGTTGATTTAGACCTCTACAAAGTTAAAACAATACAAAACTAACACTTAAATATTCAGTCACAATTAAATACTAAACAAAGATAGATAATTCAAGTATAAAAATTAGACATAGAATTTAAGAACGAAAACACCCGACCGCACTTTCCTTCTGGCAGTGAACACAAAATAATGTCTGCGTGAGAGGTGATGGGAGGAATGTGTTTAAGCTCGCTCTCCTCGGATACGGCGGGCCAGTTGGATGTCTTTGGGCATGATGGTTACGCGCTTGGCGTGAATAGCGCACAAGTTGGTGTCCTCAAACAGACCGACGAGGTACGCCTCACTGGCTTCCTGTCAACACACAGCAAAAAACGTTACATAGAAATCTATCTGAATTAAAATTGTGTCCAAAATAATAAAAAAATTATATTAGGATTACACTGAAAAATATTTATCCATTTCCATAATCCTTTTCTAAATATATTAATAGTATAAGGTCTTTCTTAGTTACTGTACTCAACATGGGTTGATATTATTCGTCTTGAATGAGGTTTGGATGGTTAAGATATTTCGATCACTTCTGGGATTAATATGTTCCGAGTCAAGAAATGTTGCTCATGACGAGTTGCTCATGGTGTGATACTGAAAATACGGTAGGCTATACTCCATAAGCAATCAAAATATCTGGTGACAACAATTGAGGTAGTAAGGATTTTGAATAACATCATGTAAGTTTTCAAATACCTAACAACCACGACAACCAGCATTCCAGTTTAAGTCCATGGTATTGATACGGCGAAACAATATTATATCGTTCCAAACAACTTTTCCGATGAAAGACTCACAACAATTTATTGTTGCAGTTCACTCAAAGGGTCAACTTCAGTAATCATTGTAAGTAGCCTAGACAACAAATTATGTTAAATTATCTAAATGGTTTAACTTGTTCGCGGCTTGGCATTTTTTAAAGGCCTGTCCTGCCATCCTGAAATTGAAAAAAATTGTAAAATCTACTAAATATTAGGTGATGCTACTGATACACTTTTGCATAGCCTACTTGTATTCGGTTTCCGGTAGTAAAAAATAACATCAGCTCCTGTGGATGCACTTGTAGCCATTGTACTGTGGTAATGACTTTAAATTTGAGAGCTCTAAATATGAAAGCTCTTAAATATTATTTCTGCCAGCTCTTGATATGTGAACTTAAATTGTTCAACCTCAACCCGTAAAAAAATTATGCATGCGTAAGTCCTGCTCCGGATCATCAAGATCCCACATTTTATGCACCTGCTACCAGTAGAACAAACTCCTAACGCAAAATATCGGCTAAAACCATGAAAACAATACTAAAAACACTGATAAAATATAAGGAAATTAATTCCGCAAACATATCCGCGACTAAGAGTCATGGTTTCATAACGGTCACAACGTTCAGTTTGCAACACTATCCAGCGAGGCCCATGACAGTAAATAGCATTTATCAGTCTAGTATCTGTCTAGAGCATTGCCTAGTTTCAAAGCCTTGGCTTTAATCCTTACCTTGAAACTATGCAATTTTTAAAGCAAAAGGTTATGGCTACAAGAGTAGCCACCAGGATTAGGATTGAAACCCGAATGGCTGCAAGTGTACTTGTGTAGATGCGAACGTGGTAATAGTATTAAAGGTTAAAAAATTTACTTAGTAGGCTTCATAAAATATTTAAGTTTATGGTATATTTATCTATATTTTGAGACAGGGACCTCACACAGTGGGTATTATAACCTGAACTCGCCTACGGCTCGATGGGGGCTCCGCCCCCATGCCCCCTTAGGGGTTGCCCTAAATTTGTAGAATAATTTAAAGTCAAGTATTGAACAGGCTAGTTCCACCAACTAACTGGACAGCGTAGACAGTAACAAAACGGGCTAATACGCACTACTCACAATCAATAATAATAATAATAACAACAATAATATCCTTTGAAAATATTTCACGGGGCTCAGCCCCCATGCCCCCTAGTTGATTTTACTAATTTCGTTAATCATTCACAAAGTCTCAAGTTATGAACTTTCTAGTTCCACCAAAGTACTGAACAGGCTAGTTCCATCGAAGTTTTGAAAAGCTAAGTTTTAAATTACGTGTAACTCTACTACAAAAATGTACGATACTATTTCCTCCACGTTACCAACCACTTGGTCTGGAACGTCAACAATTTTAGATGCGGCACAGAAAAATTGCAATGTGGCAAAATTAATCCAAATTAAGTATCTTTAAATTAAATTGTCATAGATAAAAAAAAATGCAATGTGCCCAATATAGCAAAACAATAATGCTAAAAAATAGAAAATAATTGATTGTGTGAAAATAATTATTAAAATAATAAAATAGTCAAGCTATAATAATGCATAAACAAAAGAAATTGAAAGTAACACTTAAACCAAATCTAGCATCGCCAACCACGATATTAAATGAATCGGAAAATAAAAACTATTAAAAAGCGAAGTTTTGAAAAGCTAAGTTATTAATTTACTTGTAACTCTACTAAAATGTGTGATGCTAACTATTCCACGTTACCAACTACTTAGTCTGAAACGTCAACGAGTTAAAATGCGTCACATTAAAATTGCAATGGGTCAAAATTATTCCAAATTAAGTATTTTTAAATGAGATTTGCGTACATTTTAAAAATAATGTAATATTCCCATTAGAGTAAACCAATAATGCTAAAAAATAGAAAATAACCAATAATAAGTGTGAAAATTACTATTAAAATAATAAAAAAATCAAGCTATGCTAGTTAATAAACTTAGATTAAAAATACAATTTGAACTAAATATAGTAAAAGATAATAATTAACTGTCTATTAAGTATCGTACTAAGTAATAGAAGTATATAGCGTTGAAATCACGGCACGAGTTACACAGAAAAGTCATTGAATGCGAAATTCGGCTGAAATTTTCACATGGGGTGAATTTGAATAAGTAATCTAAAATAAATTGAAATGAAACGAGAACTTAACATTTAAATCTGTTCTTTTTCTTCAACACTTATTTAAACATATCAAAAACAAATTTTAAGTGTGAAAAAATGTAAGACACTGAATATAAATCAAACAGGAAGATAATAATTAACTATCTATGAAGTATTCTACAAAGTAATCGAAGTATGTTACGTTAAGATCACGGCTCAAGTTTCACAGAAAATCCATTCCATGCGAAATTCGGCCGGAAGAATAATCCCGTGTGAGTTTGAAAAAGTAATCTAAAATAAATTGAAACAAAACTAAATCTTTTAGTTCTGCTCAACAGTTATTTAAAAATTCCCTAAGACATATTTATGATGTGTGTGAAAATATAAAAGAAACGAGCTTTCCATGCAGCACAATCTCATTGCTATTTTGAAGTCAGGTGGATAACAACAAGTTATATAAAATTTCAGTAATAATAAAAGTTGCATATCGTTCTTAAAATAACGATTTGAGATACGACAAAAAGTGAAAGGTCTAAAAGTTTGATTTATGCCATTTATTCACAAACAATCTATACTTTAAAGTATACGTAACAGAGAAATAAGTTCATAATCAACAGATAAATCACATAATATAAGCTGGCATTAATTACAATAAAGACACACAATATTTACCGGCATTGATTATGAATTATTTTTAAGTTCAATTTTTTAAGACTGTTATACTTCTAAATACAGTGAATTTGCTTTAAATATTGCTGTCAAGCTAAGGTAATACAATCTTTAAGCTTATGGGGAAGCAAAATTCAAAATTCAGCAACATAGAGCTAAATTAAATAAAATGTTTTGCAGTATATGAAAGAGCAACAAAAAACTTGAATTAGGAATACAACTCCCTTCTTCAATCTCTGTGTATCGACTTAGATAGTAAAATGAAATATATTCGCTAAAATCGTCTCAAATAATTTAGAAGCCAACCGTTTTTGCCGCTAGAGCATGAAAACTGAAATAACTTCACATGTGGAATTTGTGGTCGTTACATCTAAAAAATGAGCTAAAACAACTGTAAATATCTAACACATAACATAACAATACTATGACCTGAAAATTGACGGAAGGAAATACACCAATTTGTCGAAATATTGGCTTTCAAATATCCATATTAGGATTAACATTATATTCCTACGAGAAAATTGCCTTGGAAAAGCTACGCAAGAATCGTTACGAAACAAAATATTTTATAAAACATCTTATTTCATAAATGCGATAGTAACCCAAACTTACTGGAGTGTAGTTAAATTTGTTCAATAATATAAGTACGAGAACTAAACCTGTTAACTGAACATCACTAAAACAGTAAATGAAAATGTCTGTGTAAACTGTCACCCGAAATGGGAATTCATCCATTGTAGAAAAAATTCTCCATTAATCTTTCAAGCTAGCGCACATGCTGCATTAGTTACAAATTGGGCTTTATAGCTGTATGAATCAAAGCATATATTCCCATGGTAAAATAGCCGCTCTCAAGACAGCAACATACCGTCGTTCAAGGTAAATTAATGAATATCTTTCAAGGAATACGTTGTTGGTATCAAGCACGGGTGTAGTTGAAAACTATCAAATTTCTTTCTAAAATTTCTGTTGATTTTATGTCTAACATTAGTGTTTCTATATTTAGTATTAAAATACTGATTATGATTAACATTAATTTAATATTTGTTGAGAATTTCTCATTTGAGGCAATTCTTCTTATGTATATAAATAAAATTAGTATTCCTACAGCTATATTACAATATACTGTAAACTGAAATTTGCACTAACGTAGTTTATACAACGTTTAAGATCACTGCTCTGCAAAACTGTCACGAAAACTTCATCAGGAACAGGTGTGGTTAAAATACATAATTTAAATACAACCGAGAATTAAGCGACCTTAATTTAATGTTACTATAGAAATCAAAGCGGACATCACCTAAATGTACATATACGCTTTCGATTCAGTAAACTTCATTTTCAATAATAACACAGCAATCAGAAGGAAACCCATAAGCAAACAACTACGCACCCAATTGAGAGTAATTATCAGGAAGAGGTGTAGTTAAAAGACATCTTTTAAATACAAGCGAGAACTAAGCGACTATAATAGCGCTCCAAGCGATATCTTTAAGAACCAACGTACTTCTTTACCGATACCTCGGTATTTTTATAATTTGAAAGTTGAAAATTTGTAGTTTTTGGGCATAATACTGTATATATCAAAGCGAGTATTACCCTGGTGAAATAACCCGCTCTCAATGCATCGAAACACCGTCGTCTACATAGAGATGTTCATGTTTACATAAATATAATATTTGTAACAAACACGGGTGTAGTTAAAAGAGATCAATTAAACACGAGCGAGAACTAAACCTTCTAAGTGATCTACGTTACCCAAACGGTGATATACGCTCACACGGCTTAACTACGTCACCGACAAATCTATATTTTTTTACATTTTTTATAGTTTAAAAGTAAAAAAGTTGTAGTTTTATGATTTTCCCTAAATTGAACCATCTCAAAGAATGTCCATGCCAAATTTCAAGTCTCTAGCTTAAACGGTGGCTTCAGGACTTTAATATCATAAGTGAGTGAGTGAGTGAGTCAGTTACACATGCGGCTGTATATATTATAGATATGTCTTTGATATGTATGGCTGATGATCTAAGCTTGTCACAAACATTACTGTTAGTACACACAAAATAACTGTTGTTAGTAATCTTTTATTCTTTGCAATAGGGGAGAGATATTTATGGCCTAAAACTTTTTATGACAATTAGGCTTTTATGCTCACCTTCCCCAAATAAGATTTGTTATTAAGTGGTATGACTACCAGAAAAAAATGTTTGATAATAAATTTAAGTAGCCTGTTAAATTTTATGGTTTACATGTTCTCGATGCAAATTTAAACGGATAAACTTTAATAGATAAGTCAAGATAGCCAGTACATAAGTTGAACATACAAAATTTCAGAAAAGGATAAAATAATGAGTTACTTTATGTATAAAAGATTATATTGCTAACCTGAAGGGCACCAATGGCCGCACTCTGGAATCGCAGGTCTGTTTTGAAGTCCTGTGCAATTTCTCTCACCAGTCGCTGGAACGGCAACTTACGGATCAGCAACTCAGTCGACTTCTGGTATCGCCTAATTTCTCGGAGGGCGACTGTACCAGGCCTGCATAACAAATTTTTAATGAAGACAACTAATAGCCTATACATATGCTAGAAATATTCATTCTATTTTGTAATATTTACAATTTTTATTAAATTCTAAATTCTTACCGCTATTAATTTATATATTATTGACATTTTAATTTACAACAAAGATAATTTACACGAGTTTCACACCAGGCAGGACACCCACTCACACAATACACCAAACAGGAAAACACTGGACATTCCACAACACAGGCTGGCAATCACAGGTAATTCTTTTTTACTCAATTGCATAAAATTTTATAACAAGTTGCCTGAACCTATGCAAAAAGAGAAAAACTGAATAGCTTTAAAACTAAATGTCAACCTGGCTTGTTGATAATCCTTTTTGTCCTTTAAAAGAATTTATGGACCTTAAAAATGTCATATGTTTGGTAACGATAGACTTAACTTAGTCTGATTTTTAGATTAAGTATTTTTGACTTTTGACTACGCCTATTTCATATCACTGTAGTGATCACTGGCAACAAAGAATCTTGAATGCTTAGGTCAAAATTGAAGACACAAAAACAATCTAAACACAATGGATAGTTTCTAATAAAAAAATTAATAACAAATTGGCATAGGCTACTACTTGATGTGTACAGCAGTAAAGGATCAACTTTAAAAAAATAAAATATAAGGTGAATTGAACATTAACTTGGAATTGCATCATTTTGTATTGGATAGAGCCTAAATAGGGAGCAATAAATAACAATTCATAAACGGCTGCAGTAAAAAGCTATGGTATTTTTAATCTGGTAGGTACAAAAGGTAAAACTGGCGCATAAAAAAAAAAAAAAATATATATATATATATATAAAAAAAGCTTGATTTTGGGCATAAAAAAACATAAGTAAATTACAGTAAATTAATTAAATTAATTTAAGTAAAGATTTTATATAAATTTGGCTTCAAAATATGACCCAATTAAAAACTTATGATGATGCACAACTTATGCCAACATAGGCTTACCTAACCCTCATGATAACAGTCTTATTATGCTGGCCCAGGCATTCGCAACCTTTGGGACTAGAAATACAAGAAAACTAACCTGTAACGATGGGGTTTCTTGACACCACCAGTGGAGGGCGCACTCTTACGTGCGGCTTTTGTTGCCAGCTGCTTACGAGGGGCTTTTCCTCCCGTGGACTTACGAGCTGTTTGCTTTGTACGAGCCATTTTCAACTAAAGGTACCTGATAACAAAATATTATATTATTACCATTGATGCAGATTACAAAAACACGAAGCATGCAAAAATGCTAGCCAGCTACTGATTATAATTTAGAGAGCAGGTGTAGTTTAACAAAACCAAGCCTTTGTAGGCTTTACGGCATAAAATGAATTGGCTTGTAATCACGTTCAATCGGTTAGTTGTTGCGATCAACACTAGGCCTATACCTAGCCTAAAACGGAGCGGTCGCCGCTGCATATACCTAAAGCATTTTGGAGTAATTATCAAAAAAGCTACTGGTACAGTCAGAAAAAGTTTTTTTTCAAAAAGTATCCAAAATTTCACACTCAATTCCAAAAGTGAGTTTTCCCCTGGAAAAGCTTGAAAAAAAATCAGAAAAAAACAGTTGGAACATATTTGATTCTGATATAGATGAAGTGAGTAAGTTAAAGTTAAAAATAACTTCTATGTCGTGCTGATCACAAAAATAGGCCTAGGCCTATGTAAAAAGTTTTCTAATCCAATTTGAAAAAAGTCAGAATATGCCAGCTAGGTCATAAAGTAAACCATTTCAAAGCATATCATTAGAAATGTCAAGTTGTCATGGTTATCGATCTTCCAATCATGCTTACTAAAAGTCATGCCAAATAAGTTGACGAATGGCCAAAAACAGCAGGGTAGGGCGAGGGGAGGAGAGGGGTACTTTTCCAAAAACATTGAGCTTACGTTACATGCAATTTTTATAGAACAGCTGATTCTCCAATCATTTTAACTGAATAGTAGTGAAAATTCATTCGTCAAGTTACGTGGCGAGGGTAATAGCATTGACTATGTACACTAACGTGAATAGACCTCTCATCCAATGCATTTAGTTTGAGGCAAAAATTTGGAAGTTCGGTGGACGCCGCACCAGAGTCGCTGCCATCAATGTTGTTATTATTCAGCTGAATTTACAGTGCTGCCAAAACATTTTACCAAAACATAAACATAACTTTCAGTTATAAAATGTTTCATCCTTGGTTTAAAAGAGTGGTAATACTGATTTATCTATCATATGTTACGTGTACTTCGATGGACGCCGCACGAGATCGCACCACCGTCAATATGCTTCACACACGCCTATGCTATGAGAAGTCTACTCACGTAGTGTACAAAGTCAATGGTAATAGTCACAATGTGTCAACGAGATTACAGTGAAAGTGGAACTTCTAGTTCCAAGAACCGATTATGTTGGTTGAAATTTCTTATAATCGCAACAACGACGGATAAAGCATTTCTAATAAAACGTATAAAACCCCGTTTTATAAATAAATGCTTTAGGGACACTGAGTTCCGAGCTTACTAAGTCTCAGATCAGTTCCTTTGCAATGTTGACGTGCTCCAATTCAATGGTTCCGGCCGTAACGCTCCACTTTTAACGCGGACCCAATACTGCGCGGCGGATTCATATAAAGACAGTTTAGGACTATCTACCTCAAACAAAAGAAAATTTTTTTATATTTTGTGATTAAATTCACGGCTTACTCCTCCACGGGCCTGTTTCACAAAACTACTAGTTTACAAGTTACTAGTCTATTATTTACTAGTGCTTATTTCACCAGTACTAATAATTTCTCTTTCATAAACATTTTCTCAACACTTGTAAATAACTTACTAGTGGTTTTTACACGTCACGTTATCAAATTTACGAGTAGGCTGACGCAGTTGATAGCCCGCTCTGACATTGTTGACATAACCTCAATTACGTTTATTTTACCATTTAAGTTTAACATAGGACAAAAAAAAATTTTTTTATAACCAAAGTATTACTAGTTCCTACACTAGTAACTATTATTTGAATAATAGTGAATAATAATGTGAATAAATGTAGAGATGAAGAAAGAAGAAAGAAGAAAAAAGAAGAAGAAAGAAAGAAGAAAAAAGCAATTAAAATTAATTGAAAGACTTGAAAAAGTTTAAAGTATTAAATGAATTAACAATGAATTATCTTGTTGAAAAATCCGGAATTGTGAGTTTTAAATTGTGAATCAGATAGAAAGACTTTTTGTAAATTCCCATAGGGCCTACAATGTAAATTTGTCAGCGGAATAAAATTTATAATTATTATTAGCCTATTATTATTATTATTATTTTACTCTTAAGTTTATGATACACAGACTTGTAAAATTCACTAGTAATACCAGTCCAGGGACTAGTAATACTGGTCTAGTAGTTTTATGGATCAGGCCCCAGGTTTTTTCAAGATAGACTAAATTCAGGGAAAGGTTTCTACGGTTGAGGGGGACCCTGTAAACTAACCTCCATTAACATGAGGACCACCCTATACCCAGGAGAGAAGTTAAAATGCGAAAGTAGTTCACATTAAAGTTAGATAGGCCTACATAGGTAATTGTTCTTGTATTCTAGGCTATGTATCTGATTTTGGAATTCCAGTATATTTCCAGTTAATTTTTTCAAAAATTTCCAGTATCACTCGCGAACTATTAATCTGAATATAGAGCACAACAATAACAAAATTTTATACATATAAAGAAATCTAACAGGGATCTTTGTATTAAGATATTGCCACTGGTCTAAATTCTACCAAAAAATCACCTGATTTTCACTCTAATGTATTCAATAAATTACCCTTCTTCCATAAGATTAGCATTGAAACTTTGAAAGCCTGAAGGGCGAACCCCTGGAGGCTGATGTGAATTACAACAATGGCATTCTGTTCACCTACAGGAACCTTTCTAACAGTATGCACAGATTTCTCTTACGATACACAAGCTGAGAAAAAAGGAGGAAAATAAACATGCTAGCCTATTAATATATAGATACTTATGATTGTGATTAATAAAAACTTTTCAATGATAACAATTTTTAGTATTAATTTTTTTAACTAGGCCATTTAAACTCCCCTTAATAGCCATCCTTAACTTACAGCTTACTTTATTTTGTATTTTTTGATACCGTACAAAAAATAATAAAAATGTTAACTGCAAAAAATTAATGGAATAGAATAAGACTAAAAGTAAAATACTCATATGAATGAAATTGAAGAAAAAAACTCAATTTGTAGTACGAAATCCAATTTTTTCCAAGCCTAATCTTTACACAAATGTTTAGATTTCTTAATTGCTTAGTTAATCATTTGAACATAACTGCAAGTTTTCTGAACATACTTGAAAACAATAATAACATGTGACACATTTTGACATCGGAATGTACGGATCAAATGACAAAATGTATATATTTTATGCATTTTAAAAACAACAATTACCGGATTTTGATCAAATTCAATTATTCCAGTATCTATTTTGAAATTCCAGTATAATTCCAGTATTTCCAGTATGGAAATAAAATTCCAGTATCAGTAGACACCCTTTATAAATTATGTCAGGTTATACTTGTTTTTGATTATAGCCTAAATGTAGGAATAAAATGCTAAACAAAAAAAGGGGGTAATTAGTTTTTGATTGTCTAAAATTGTTATTTAGGTAAAGATTGAATCGGTACCGTAGTTGATATGATAGATATTTAGATTGGATCTATAGATATTTTCATTTGATAAGAAGTGTAGGTGCTATATGAAACTGTATATTTTGAGAAATTTTTTGCTACTTTGGGTTTTTTATCACTCAATAAAAAATTAAAGATTTTTCCCTGTTTTCCACCCCTTTATCACCCCCCTCCCCTCTCACCATAAGCATGGAAGGGGTCGATAAGGGTTGAATACATAAGGAATAAAATTATATACATAAGTTACTTTCCACTCTTCGCCACCCCAATTTTAGGCTCAGGAGTAAAAATAAGGGATGAAAATGAGGTTCTTTATTGGTAAAGTTTTTAAAAAATCACATTTATCTTAATCCTAAAAATGTCAGAAATGAATATTTAATATTAATCCTCATGTGTTTAACCCTTAAAGACCCCTCTCTTACTGGGGTAGGGGGAAAATTGGGTAAAACTCTAAAAATACCATTATCCTTAAAAATGATCAATAATTTATAAAAAGAGCAATACCCCCTGGAAATACCCCAACCCACTAACCACTAATTTTAAACAGGTTTACATTTTTGGTGTCTGTTAAACCCCTTTTGGCCTCCACCCTCATATGGCTTCAAGGATGGGTAGGTGTTGAATATGTAGTAATTGGATGAAATAGCCTCCAACTTCATGTTTTTTAAGGATGATGGTATTTTTAGGGGTTTACCCCATTTTTGCCCCTACCCCCATAAGAGAGGGATCGAAAAGGGTTGAAAATATAGGAAATGTTAATGCTTTATGTTATACAATCTAGGCTATGGCTATATTTTTATAAGTTTTTTTACTACCTTAGATTAGGATATTTTTATCACTAACTTAAAAATAAAAATTTGAGATTTTTACCCCTTCCCACCCCCAGAGAAATACCCGATGCTGGGAAAAAAATCCTCAAAAGAATCCCCTGAAATATGCCCCACCCCACTAGTCAAGGGCCTACCTTCAGGGTAATTGCGATTTTTCCCTCTTACATTATGCAGTTATTTGCAAATTTAGTATTCTACCCCAACTTTGGCCCCTCCCACCCCTGGGGGGGGGGGGTGCGTGGTTGAGTAGGGGTTGACTGCTTTATGTTAACCCTCCAAGCGTTCAAAAGAGCACCCCTGGAGCGTTACACATTTTTTTTTTAAGGTTTTGCATAGGCCTACTTTAAAAAAAAGTAAAAATATTTTATGACCTAGGCCTAGCACTATAAATGTATATATTGTATGAAAGTAGATCAAATGGACTAGCCTACGTCTAAAAATACAAAAATGGGTGCAGTTTCATATAGCGCCTACATTTCAACAGAATGAAAATATCGATTGATACATCGCATCGGATCGATCAATGTGATTGATATATCGCATCGGATCGATCGATAAGATTTAAGTTATATATCGCATCGGGTCAAAATTTCTATGTATGTATAAATCTAATCATAGAGGTACCTATGTTTACACATCAAAATTCACAATTTGTTGTATTGTTGCTCAAAAGTATAATAGTTAAAATGTTGATCAAAATCTAAACCTAAATCCTTAAAAAAATGTATTAATCTTAGTCAATGTAAGTTATATAATGGTTGATTTTTCTTTTTTAACATCAAAACTGAACACTATTATTCACTACTATATCTAAAACTTATTTTCATTTTCATTACCTCACCACACATAATTTTCTTTGGTACACATCAGTTCATTAACTTATCTTGTAAAAATCTATCACAAATTCAACATTTTTATCGAATTGAATCAAATTCGAAACTTCGTTATCCGTCTCCACCGTTATTATCGATGTGGAAATTTCGATAAATTGCAATAATATTGCTATTATATCGATGATACAATTACGATTTTATCACCTGATTTAGTTTCTCACTCTAATATAATAATGAAATAAACCTTTTGACAATAAAACTAATACCGTATATATTAAAAAAGTAACTGAAAATAACAACAACAGAAAAAGTAAAAATTGTAGCTAATGTAACCTGTAACAAAGAACAACACAAAATAAACTAGGCCTAACCAAGTTTGTTGTGTAGCTGTATCTAAATTAAAATTGTGAGAAGAAACAGACTTCGTTAGATCTAAAATGGCGTCACACAAATGCTACAAATTACAAAATAAATCAGATTGGTTTTTTTTTGTTTTTTGCTATTGTATTGAGGGAATATGCATTTTAAATGTTTCCAAACACCATTGATTTTGTTTTTATAAACATCGCTGTCAATTAAAGTGACGGAGGTTTACGGTTACACTGTTAGGTTACATTATTATTATGATAGGCCTACATATCTTTTCTCAGTATCGTTGTTGATTCGATTGTTTTCATCGCTCAATTTCAATCGCAATATTGAAATTTCCACATCGATAATAACGGTGGAGACGGATAACGAAGTTTCGCCCTTTGCTCATATCTATGACCCACTATAATAAACTTTCTATTATAAAAGTTCTCTGAAACTCATTAGGCTAATCAAAATAACTAAACTAGGCTATCAATAGGCTACTGCATTTGAAATCACCTGGTAAAATTTTGGTTTAAATGTTAAATAAACAAACAATAATATTTAGTAAAATATAAACAATTCTAAAAAAAAACATATGTTCAAAATATTTCATTCGATGCGATATAAGTTTTTTATCGATATTTCATCCGATGTGGCGTAAGTTATCGATATTTCATCCGATGTGATATATCGATCGTATCGATCGATATTTTCATTCGGTAGAAATGTAGGCGCTATATGAAACTGTACCCAATTAAGTAAATTTGTTCTCAACTAAAATAGTTTTAAAAACACACAATCAAAATTCCAAGATACAGTACACTCTCGTTCATCGGAACTAATGCGGCGGACGGCCAGTTCGGATGTCAAAAAATTCCGATGAAGCGGAGTCCGTCGTAAGTCTTCATTTCCGCCCGTACGGTGACCTATCGTGATTGTATTCACTCTTGTTTTTAAGATAACACAAGAGATTTTATGAAAATAAGGCACTCAAACTTTGAACATGGTAACAATGAACCTATAGGAATAAAAACAACACAGGAAATAAAGATCCAAAATCGTTATTCTCATATTCCATATTCATATTCCACTCATATTCCAGCAGTCAACTGACTTCCACGTAACACAGGTGCAGTCGCGACGCGAGACAGACTGAATGACAGTTTGGGAAGCGGTCGAAACGGATGTTCACTTCCTGCCCCCTTCCTCTTTCTATTTTTGTGCGAATACTCCACGGCCCTGTAAATCACATCGATGTGTACAGATTATGGAAAACGCCTGATGACGTTTGATGCAAAATTTGATACTTCACTGTTGTGCGGATAGAACGAATGGAAATTGAAGGCGCTAAAACGGAAAAATTATTTATTTCGTAAGAAAAATAAATAATGATATCCAGATTTTCAGTTCCGATGAAGCGGAGTTCCGATGTCGCCGAGTCCGATGAACGAGAGTGTACTGTACACTTGAGTCCGGCTAATCCGAACTAATTGGGACCGAACGTTGTTCGGATTAGCTATTTGTTCGGATTATCCGAAATAATATAATAAGGGAGTATGAAGCAATTTAAAAGGGTTTAAGTGTTGTAATATTAACGAATAATACACAAAAACGAATTTAAACAGTGCTTTCACTCTTATAAGCAAAACAAACAATTGAACAGAGCATTGCAGACAGCACAATGGCCCACTGCACGTAATTTTGGGATGTGAGCAGAGAGCGGGCAAACAGCGTATGCTGCCTGTACGCATGACGTGAAGATACTGTTCGCTCGCGCCTCGCCCGCGCCGGGTACGTCGCGGTCCGCGGACTGTACCCCCTACCAGCAGAGACTGTACGTCTGCATCCCCACCACTTTATGCGCCAAAATTAATCATAGCACGACCTTGGCCTAGTTGGCTTTTAACCCGTTCGGAGGTCAGTCACCTGTGCGGTTACGCGTGTTTTTATTTAATTTACTGTAACTACAGCTGTGTAGTTTTTATACGATAGTGATTGTCAAGTGTGAAAGTGTAAAGTGCAATGGCTACAAAACGTAAACACAACACGTTGACTATTAAAGACAAGCTAGATGCTTTAAATCGTTTGGACAGCGGTGAAAGTGTGACTAAACTCGCAAAAGAGTTGAACGTTGGTAAAGCCACGATTTGTGATTGGAAAAAAAACCGCGCGAAGCTTCAACAGTATTCTACCACAGCATCTGAAGAGACTCTTCAACATCGCCAAACAGCGCGGCGGTCGATTTTTGAAAAAGTTGATGAAGCACTTTTTCTGTGGTTCTGCCAAGAAAGGGAAAGGGGAACACCTTTAAGTGGGCCTATTGTCCAAGAAAAGGCGATACATTTAAACACTCTGTTAAATGGTGACAGCTCATTTACGGCCAGTACTGGTTGGTTCGACCGATGGAAAAAGCGCCATGGCATCCATCAATTAACGATCACGGGAGAACAACTCTCTTCAGATCACGTAGCAGCGCAGGAGTACCTGTCTACATTTGAAGAGTTAATCCTTGAAGGAAATTATTCCCCCCAGCAAATTAATAACGCCGACGAAACGGGCCTCAATTTTAGGGCCCTTCCAACAAAAAGCTTGGCCTCCAAGGAAGAATCTCGAGCTCCAGGATTCAAAATGAGTAAGGACCGCGTAACAATAATGGCTTGTTCCAATGCTGCCGGTAACCATAAACTGCCTCTCTTGATGATAGGCAAAGCTGCTAAACCTCGTGCTTTCAAACACATAAACATGAAGACACTTCCTGTTCATTATAGAAATCAGAAAAGAGGCTGGATGGAAGGAAAATTATTCAAGGAATGGTTCGATGAGCAATTCGTGCCTTCCGTCAAGAAGTTTAGCAGGGAAAATGATTTGCCTCCACGAGCTCTGCTTTTGATTGACAACGCGCCGTCCCACCCAGACATCGAAGAACTTTCTTTGGCGATATAAAGGCAGTTTTCTTACCACCAAATGTGACACCGTTACTACAGCCAATGGACCAGGGAGTTTTGCAGGCACTTAAGTTGAAGTACCGAAAAAAGTTTTTAAAATCATTAATCGAAGACGATACTATTCCTTTGGTACAGAAAATCAAACAAACAAACGTGAAGGATGTTGTCTATTGGGTTGCTGAGGCGTGGGAAAATGTGACAGAAGGAGCAATTAGAAAATCCTGGAAAAAATTATGGACATCATTGGAATTTGAAGACTACGAACCCGAAAATGACACGGCTAACCTCGTACCACTGATCCAGAACATCCCCGGTTGTGAGAACGCAGATGAAGCAGACGTGAGCGAATGGTTGGCGGCGGACGCTGATAGCAATGAGATTTTGAGCGACGACGAAATCATTGCGGCAGTGACGCAAGAACCGGTTCAGTGCGATGAGGGGGAGGGGAGTGATGATGAACTTTCGTGCGGGGGGGGAGAGGAGAAGGTGTCGCACAATGAAGCGACAGCTGCGTTTGACCTTACTCTTCGTTACTTGGAACAACAGTCAACTGCCACGCCCGCGGATGTGATGTTTATCAGAAAATGGCGGAACTACGCGGCGAAAAACAGACTGACTAAACTCCAACAAAAGACAATGATGGACTTTATGGTCAGTAACAAATAAATTAATGTTACTTTTGTTGTTATAGTACCTATTAATCTACAACATGTGCAATAATTTTTACAGGGTATTCTGTAATTTCTTTTTCTTTTGTTTACGTTGTGTAAATTTAGCCCATACACAAACAATAAACTAAATACAGTATTTGTATATTCCTCAATTAATACTTTGTTTTAATTTCCTTACCACAAGTCTTATCTTTCCCATTGTAAATTCTATCTTTATTACGTAAATTATATTTTTACATTAATGGAAATTTTTTGCAAAATGCTTCCGGAGCTTGTTCGGATTAGGCGGACGTTCGGATTACCCGTGTTCGGACTAGCGGGACTCAAGTGTATATACATTTTTTTTTATAATTTTATGCAGTTCAAGAAAATATAGGTACGGTAGGTAGGCCTATAATTAATATAGGCTAGGCCTAGGCTAGAAGTATTTGAAAAATGTAGGCCTATGCTGAATAAAACCAAATAGGCCTAGGCCTATGTCCACCATGGTAAGTTACTTACCCTATTTAATCCCATAAGAACACACATGTAAAATAAAGCTAGGAATATTACCTACTAGGTACCCTAATTCCTAATCATATTTAGGGTTATAAACTCGATAAAACATAGTAATTTATTCCAATAATGTAAAACAGTATTAGGCCTAGTAACACTTTTAATAATTAATAACCTTAAAACAATTGGTAAAATACGTATTATTGTTTACAATGTTAACAGATGGTAGGGCCTTCTAGTTTTTCCCAGCTATGTTTCATTGCATTACAAACAACCAAAAACTTTCCGCCATTTGAAATGGGTGTTTATGAATAGCTTAGAATCCCCCGGTAACAGTGGTAGCGTTCATGGGTCCATTTCTGTCATTCACTATAAAGTTAAGCCTGTACATCACGTTTTTGAACCGTAGAAAAATCGTCAAACGCTCGGAGGTCGAAAAGCTGGGCCAAAAAATCGACAAATAAAGCTCGGAAGGTTAATGCAATCTATATATTTTTTGTAAGTTTTTAGGCTAGCCTATCTTGGATTAAGCTATTTGATCACTAAAAATAAAAATTTGGAATTTTTACTCCTTTTCTACCCGCTCCCACCCCGAGGGAATTTTGAAGGGAAACTTTGGTTGGTAATTTTTGTTGATGAGGGATAGGCCTAATGTTTCCCTGATTCTTTGAAAAACTCCCCAGAAATAGGCTACCCCACCCCACTAAGTCAAGGGCCTATCGCATAAGTTATAAGTTAGGCTAGTAGCCTTAGAAATGTAGCCTAGGCTAACCTAAACATATGGGATCAGGGTCTTACTTAAAACTTAAAATAAAAACTTGTTGTAACCAGCACTAAAATTGGCACAGTTTGAATAACTTAGTTTTGTCATAAGTTATAACTTTGAGTAACTGAGGCCTAGATAAAACTTAAGTATATAATTTATTAAATAAACATTAGGCCTAGAAAGCCAAATAACTTATTAACAAAGAGCCTAATTATATAGTAGACCTAGAAAGCTTCAGTGACAATCTTTTCCTGCGAGATAGGATACTGGCCCAGATGGCATTGGTGAAGTGACGTTGCTGCATGAGTAATGCTATTGATTGTGCAACTTGATTGGATGGGAACAAATTTAGATAATGAGTTGTAAGGTGCGTGAAGTAATAATGTTATTAAGAAAAACGACATTAAAATCGATTTTCAAACCAAAAGAACAAAGGTAGTACTGCAGGAAACCTTAACTTGGAACATTAAGTTTGGGTTAATGTTATTGATCTATGTACGGGAGAGAAAGCAGAAAATGGCGTTTGTAGGATAACAACACACAAAGGATATCACTGATAGCGGCTGTTTTCCTTATTTAATCATATCAGAAATAATAAAATGTCAAATGTGAGCTAAAATTAAAACTCAACTTTACTAAAATATTGCAGAGCAAATTAATATAGTTAACTCACCTTATTGCGAAGAAATATAGATATGAATTTCACAGCAAGTTCAACGAACAATAAACTTACACACGAAAAACACTGGACAGAGCGAGAGCCTGAAATTCAACGGGCTCCCAGAAACCAACTGCACGCGATTGGTCAGAAGTTTTGAATTTGCGTCCTAAGATTGGTCGTAATAACAGGCTTTGCCATTGGTCAAGAAATTACGACTTATACATGGAATAATGAACTCAACTTCGATGGGGATATGTTATTACTGTATATAAAATACATGTGTTTGTTGCTCACCAAGATTAATGGTGTATCATCATTGACTATGGCAATGGTAAAACAGTATTGTGCGAATATACTAATGAGTGAATCCCACTTTCCCCAATGCTACTGAAATCACTGCTCATAATCTACGTTATGTTGTCTACTATTGTCGAAAAATCAATAAAGAACTCAAAATTAATTGTACTAGTTTCAACAATACAAGATCCTTTCCCGCAAGGGCTGATGGGCCTGCATTGTAAAAGTGTAGCGGGGATATATACATATATCGTTATATATGTATATACGATATATATATATGGTGATACAAGATCCAACTAATTGAATTCCTGACCCTAATGAAGCTGGTTCCCTTCTTCCATCGCTTATTATAGAAACTTTTGTCTTCCCTCTTGCTGGCCCGCGGCGGTTTGTTATATGATGCGCTGTGTACCCGAGAAATATTCCACGCACCCCCCCCCCTCACACATTTGATATGATCATATATCCTACACTAAATACGAGCACTGTCTGAAGGGATGTGTGTTCCACAATTTCGAAACCTAAGGGGGTAGATTTTGCTTAAAAACGTGATAGTTAAGAGTGTTTTGGCCCAAAAATAACTTTAGAAACCGCCTCCATCCCAGAAAAAAACGAATTTGATCTAAATTTAAGTTTAAAAATCACAATTTTTGATATATTGGTCTTATGGGTTGCTATTTTGGTAACGAAATAACAATGAAAGGTATAACTTACAAAAATAAAGGAACATTACTGTTAAGCAGTCTTTTTGAAACAGATGTTAACTATGAAGAGGTGGTAAATTATTAAAATTAACAGCTTTATTAGCAAGACACTATAAAAAAAGTTAATTAAAACCAACAAGCAAGGCTCGGTCAACCTGGTACTTCAGGTTAACATACCCACTATGTGAGGTCCCAAGGCCCGGATTATCCACTAGGCCATGGCCTAGGGCGTCAGCCGGGGGGGCGTCAAACGAGCCCTTTTTATACCGTACTATGTTTCGTAAAAAAAAAATAAAAATTAAACCGAAAATATAATTAAATTCTCATTTTGTTTGTATTTTTTTATTAAATTCTTTATTAACAAGAGTAAATAGAGTAGTCGGCAAAAGGGAAAGAAGAAAGATCTATTCAGGCGATGAACTAGGTGACCCCTTGGGTGACCCCCTAAGGTGCCGGGACCCAAGGGGCTCCTTTGTGGCGGGGACGAGCACCCGTGATATGCTGTAAAGAGTTTCCCAAGTTAGCGGTCATAAGAGCATAACCCCCGACTGGTGGTAAACATCGCCCTCTAGTATATGTTAAATAGCACCCTTGATCAGAGTTAATTCACGCACACCGACCGGTGGTAAAGAGCGCCCAAATACAGCGCCTGTTAACAGCGGTATAGGGCGCCCCGACCAGCGGTAAACATTCCCCTAAATTAACAGTAAACAGCGCCCCTTTGCCTTGACCTTGTAATTTTGCACTGGATTTAAATTTATTTCTTCATTACAATTATATAAGATTTGATTTCAGAAATAACATTAATATGGTGGTAAAATAGTACATTAAATGATGTAAAAGGATTTTTACGTCAACAGATTAAAAGTGACAAAAATTTGGATCCTCAGGTTCGTTAAATAATTCTGTGATCTTATACAACAGCCAAAGTAATTTTAACTAAAATAAATCCATAAATCAGCTTTTTTGTTCGAGAGGTGTAATTGCGATGATTGGCCTAGGGCGTCAAAAAGTGTTAATCCGGGCCTGGAGGTCCCTGTCTCAAAATAGTGATAATGATAATACAAATGTTCAACTAAAAAGGCGCGTTTACACCAGAGACTTTATTTGAAAAATTTTCATATTTTACGGTGAGTATGACTGAAGGGGTGAGTGTGATGATTGTGATGGATCAAATGAGGTGTAGCTTTGTTACTGACAAATATCAGCTGTTTCGTTTGTCAGGATCATTATAATAGCCCAATGACCAAAGGCAGCTGGGTCCAGTACCGAACCATCAAAAAGCACTAACTTTTCTCAGGATCGAACCGAAGGTTATACTCAGAGGTTGACAACCAAAAGTTGTCGACTTTTACAGGATTATTTATTTGTCTACATCATTGGCTATGGATCTTAATAGATCTATGGATATTCATGGTACCAAGTTTGAAAGGATTTGACTACAGATAACGGAGTTGTTGAGATTTTTTTCCATAAAAACATTGGTTTTGCATTATATAATAATCAAATTAATATAATTTTAACGGAAGAAGCACAATAACTCTGTTACTTGTTGTCAAATCCTTTCAAACTTGGTACCATTAATTAGATAATTTCATTTGGCAACTTTCTGTCTCGTGTAAAATTTTGATAAAATTTGCCGGTTTTGAGATATTTGAGTTTAAAATTTTTAAATGGCCACTATTTTGAAAATATGCATAAAAAATTAACGTTTTCATGAAAATGTGCATTGGTATACTAATGCTTCATAACAAACATGATCTGAATACAACCATCCGACGGTCACTGCAATGAGATAGTTTCTTTTGATCTAATTAAATTTGTTTTCCTAAAGTCCAAAATAAAATTTGGAACAGTTCAGTTCCTCTCGAGCCAACCAGGAATCCAAACACTTTAAACGTTCAATTTTATACTTTTTTGTAGAATTGCATTGTTTTACTGTAAATATTATCTTTCCCACACACACTTCTTCAGCCTGTTTTTCACTGCTCTCAAATTTGACTGTTGGATCTAAAATGTATACTTGATCATTAATTTTGTCCAACACAATAACATCGCTTCTACGAATTGAATTGTTTTTAGCCATTGATGTAACTTCCTCATACACTTCATTATGACTTGGATTTGAATTTGTCAGTAATGATAGATCTTATTCTACTTACAGTACAACTAATTACACTTACTGTATGCTTCTTAATTTACTGTATATATTAAAGTGCATTAGATTCATTCTAGTAATGTTCTACCATAACAACTCATCATTCTCAATCTTTAGTATCTGGTTCGTATAGGATTCTAGCCTGTACAATATGCAGGCAAAATTAAATGTTTACTAAACCTGACTGGATTTCATTATCAACTAGTTCACGCCAATTGTAGGTAGATTTATTTAATAAGCTTTTCCTAGTTCATTTATTTTTTATTTTTAAGTAAATAAAAAGATGGCCCTTTTGTTTCAAGTCAATATGTAGTTATTTAATCTATCATAATTTAATATACACATCTTCCTAATGATTTGCATTTATATGAGCATTCAACCTCTTAAACTCTTTAAGAAGATTAAAGAAGCATCTAGGACATTCCTTTATAGGAACTTTTTTCTTCGTTTTTAAGTAAGTAATCATATTCCAAAGTCCTGAAGGTTTTTTTCATCACCCTGTATGCTCATGACACTTAGAGGCCGGACTAATGTAGTAAATTGTACTAAACTGAATGAGGTGGAAAGTAAAAATACCCCCCGTACTCAGCTAATTTCCAATGGAATTTCAGATCATTTATTTTCCCCATTCAATTGTTATATTATTTTGAATTATAATTCTCATATTTTAATTAAATAACTCTTAAAGTGAAGAACATGTGACTATTTTCTTTCTTTGTTCCACGGATACAGCTGTTCAACTTTTTGTTTGAGGCGATTCTTCTTATATAATATACAGGGTGATTATAAATGAATCATCAGGTTTCAAAATGTTTTATTGACCTTAATGCTACTCAAATACGTTTATAAATTACACCAACACAAAGAAAAAATTTTAAATTTTTCGTAGATACCTCTATAAGTGCTCAATATGCCGTCCATTAGCCATGGAACACGTTTCCAATCGGTGCTGTAAATTGTCCCAAACACCGGCTAGCATTGGGAGGTTGATTGATTGTACGGCACTTCGAATTCGTTCACGGAGCTCTTGAAGTGTTTGAGGCATTGGTGGTATATAGGCCTTGTCCTTTACATAGCCCCAAAGAAAAAAATCGCACACCATAAGATCAGGAGAACGAGGGGGCCATTTGAGAAGGGCCAAGTCATTTTCATGGATGTTTTTTCTTGAATTGTAATCATTTTGAAAATGATGTACCCCCATTTAAAAAAAATGGAAAGAATGAGTTTTGAACAGCTGATTATAAAACTTAAAAACATTTTCTTTGAGCATATGTTAAAATTATTAGGATGGGACAAGAAATAAGCGAGATACGTGGCCTTAAAACCTGATGAATCATTTATAATCACCCTGTATAAACAAGATTAATATTCCCCTAATTTGTTACAACTAACCTGGTTGTTGCTCATGTTTTGGAGGGATCTATTCTTTTTGAGAACATTTTATACAAATGAAACACAACATACTAGTATAAACCTTTATATTGGAATCTTCAAAAACATTGCCCTTTGGGAAAAATACAGACTTTCGAATAGAGGTACAGTGCTGCTAATACTAATTCAAAAATATTATTAAAAATACAAGATTTAACGTGATTAACACTGGAAATATTATAAATAAAGTTTTTGATTTTACAAAATTTACTACATACAGTTCAGTACGCTTTATAAGGAACAATAAAAAATAACGTCAACTCGGGTGGGGTAAAACACACGTCATGCCATATCACCTAGAGTCTACATCTATAGTAAAATATCGTCTATGAATCAGTGGATTACTTGTAACATAATTAGTCTCTTGTACTCTACCTTCAAAGAAACAAAATTACTATAACTTTATTTGAGAACAATATTACTTTCACAGAAGGTTTATTATAACTGAGGGGGTTCCCCGCGGATTTACTAGCGAATGAAGAATTTTTCATGCCAAAATTGAAAGCCTAGAGTTAAAAATAAAAGAAAGCTCATCACAACACTGAAATGGGAAACAAGTCTTATCGATAATGTACCTTCGGTGGCTTACGCTCTACTTACAATTGCACGAATTATAAAATTCAACTTTCACAAAAATGGAACAAACACCACATTTACTTTTGCAAAAACACCTTGATAGAAAAGCAGAAACACCTATTTTATTAAAATATAAAAATTTTGTCACTTCTTTTGCAGTTAGGCCTATATATTTCACTATAGTCGATTTTCCATAAGGTTTTTCCCAAGGCTCATAAGTTTAAACTGAAATTAAGGTAGCCGATGAATAAGGTAGACAGAGAAAAACCTCTAGACAATCTACAGATGGGTAAATATTATCAGTATTGCGACTAATTTGTACTCCTTTCTAACAAGAAAGCAATGATCGTTAAAAGTATGAATTCATATTAAGGTTACACACACATAAATTTAATCATACAAACTTATGAAATAAAAATAATTTTGATATGTAGTATTTTAATAAAGTACATTTTAGTATTTTATGTTTTTTTTTATAGAAAATTGTTTCCAGTGTACACGGCTGCTGTGAAAAATCATTTAACAAAACACGTTGACATGGAATAGTGAAATTTATTATTAATTAGGTGAATTTTGCCAATTTAATAAAATCATAATAGAAACAACATACTAAAGTTTTAACAATGAAACAAATGTGTACATATTGAGTCTAACACAGTACAATGAGGGATTTTCATATGGGTGCCAGTTCAACAACTTTGGCTATGTTAAAGAAAATGTAAATTAATGAACGTAAGAAATTGTTTATCTTAAAACGTGCAAAACCAAAAAATGATTGAGAGAGGACATCAAACTGGTATTAATGTTTCGATGCCATTTTGTTCACAAGATTGGGTGGATTTGCTAGTTAAATTGGGGAATGATTTTGAATGAAAACTGATTACATTTGTTTCATATTAACAACTTTTGTTTAAATGAAATTTTTTGACAATGAAAAATTGAGAATGCGGTCAATAAATTTAGTTTTATTAAATAGGGAATAAAGAAGTTGAGAACTGGCATTACTTTGGGCTTGATTAAAATATTCGTCATCAAAATTAGAATCTTTGGTCTCACCTCCAACCCTGCACCCCAAAACCCCCGAGTTTAATAACATATTAACAATTTTGATAAAAACATACAACTATTTCCAAAATTCATTACATTTCATGTAAGATAATGTATCATTTTGAATATAGCTATCCATACATAAAAAAGTTAAAGGTTTTTATATTTAAAAATATTTTTCTTAGCGAATTGAAAACCGGGCCATGCTAGCAGACAACCCTGTTTTAACAGAATTGAGCCCTGTTTTAAATTTCATTGTATCCTCAATTTTGCATATCGGCCCAGTGAACATCCCAAGCATTAGTGACACTGACATTCTAGTGTGATTAAATATTATTTGTACTTGTTTAGTCCACTTTGATACTATTTCATACAGGATGGTAGCACTGAAAACCACTAAGATATCTAAAAAAAGAACTCAAATTGTTAAAACAGTGTGTAAAATATAAAAGGCTAATACAAAACAGAACAACAAAAAGGTTAACAAGGGAGACAAGTTTTACATATAATTATATATTAATATATTTTATATCATCCTAATAATTATTAATACAATAGAAATATTATTCTAATAATTACTATAATAACTATATTAATATGACAAAGCCTACAACTAGAACATTGCTTCAAAGGGGTTGTTTTGAACGCACTGGTTTTTTAGTTTTCTGTACTAAATTAGATGACATTTTCTTTCTATACATTACTTTGACTATTCACTCGAACTACAACAAAAATCTAACGATAAATATATAACACAGTGATGTTAATAACATTCAACCAAATATCTCAAAAAGGAGAAAAGGTTTTGTAAAATTATGTAATAAAATGACAGGCAACTTCTCATTGACAATCAACGTCGCTGGCCAGCCAACCATTACGATGTCAAGCTTGAGTAATTCAAATGGTTTAATAATTTGAAAAGTCAAAAATTATTTTAAAATATAAAACTAGGTTTTTGAAAAAATTAAATGCAGGAGTGGAATATATCTATGAGGAAAAAACTTTTTATACTTGACTTATACTTTATGTTTACAGTCACAGGCATAGACTTTGTGTACAACATGATGAAGAAAGTAGGGATGTGTCGGTACCTAAAGTCGGTTCTCGGTACCACCGGTTCTTGGCAAAAGAAGTGGTACCGAGAATCGATGCCTAAATCTCGGTACCGGTACTTCGGTACCACGGTCTGTTTACAACAAAATAAACAAAAACCCAACAGGTTTGTCCAAAATTGTAAAGGAAAATGTGAATGCGATTGTAATTTAAGACGACCAGGTAGACTGATAGTAGCAAGTTTTTGTTCAGCGCCCGTTCATCAGCGCGGGCTGAGGGTGGCCACAACAATTAACTAATAAGATAAGAGTACAGTTACCTTATCTCCTATATCCTGGCTTAATTGTCCAACGATAACAAACTATAACTCATTTTTTGTTTGATAGAAATTTAATCAAAGTTGAAATATTTTTTGCTGAAAAATTTAGTTCATTATTTTTTTTATATTAAAACTTTAAAATAAACCGTATTTTTTAATACATCTTTGACATACACTAAATATTTTACTTCTAAATACTATTATTTTATTGTTGTATGATTATTGTTTTTTGTTTATTATATTTGTAACTGGTATCAAAAATAAAAAAAAATTATTTTGTCTTTGTATTATTCATATTAAAATTCATTCTATTGAATTTGTTCTGTTAGTTTTTTCATCAGTTTAAAACTATGAGTAATGGTGGGGGAAAAGTACAGAAATATATATTTAGCACAAAAGAAAGTTGATATTAACTTACTTTCATAATAATATTACTTGAAATATTTATAAAGTTATTGTTTGATTTTAATTTGTGTAGTGAAAATCAAATAAGTTTATTAAAACAGAGTGGTTGAAGAATTAATAAATAAGTATAAAAATACTTTTCGACACAACTTGACCTATGGGTAGTGATTTTTTACCAGACCCGACCTGAACTGTGATAGCTTAACGCTGAGAGTTTTTATCTGTTGCTGTACATAAAAAAATATTCTAAAACAAACATTTTACATTTTTTATAATTTTTAGACAACTATCATCTTGATGAATGCTTTCCCATACACACCCCAACACTGCCCCTTCCTTAAATGTCACTCACACATTCTCATAGCTACACAATTACATAATAACTTTTTTACTTGCATGTGTTGTTTAATTTAATCCCTATATTCTGCCTACTTTTGAAATATCACTTCAATGTAAAAATATTTTTTCCTATTTCCTATTACATTAACTCCATTAAAAAATTAATACTTGGTATCGATACTGAGAACCGATCCTTTAAAAGAACCGGTACCGGATTTGATATTTTGGTACTGACACATCCCTAGAAGAAAGTAAAATATAATCAACCCTACAGAGGCATACCACTAAAATGTACTTCTCAATTCACTAGGAAATAAATCTTTTGTAATTTGTACATGGTTACATAAATAATATTTTTCAATCGCCATATTCAAAAGTTCCCCTTATTCTTTTTATTGCCTTTTTTATAAAACTTTTTTTTACCATATATGTTGTTTCAGTGGGAAAACAATTTTTTATGTCAGAATGTTATATAAGGCAATGATATATTTTGAGTAAAAGATTTTAAACACCTCAGAAATAACTTCTGCGTTTTAAGTTTTCAATTTCATGCACTCTCTGTAGGGTTAAGAAATATTTTGCGAGAAGTTAAAAAATACAACCAACTCAAAAGTTGACCGCCCTAAGTAATACATATCCCCATAAAATGCAAGTGAAATACCAACATGTCTTTGGTAAAACTAACAACAGGCAGTGCGAATTTCAAATGACAATAATTAACACTTACGTAAGGTAAAACAATTATTAATATAATGTAAATATATTCTAAAAATAACAGTGCAGTTCTTATATTCTCCATGTTTCATAAAATTAGAATAAAATGCAACTGATCAATGATCATGGAACATATTTTTGCATCTTCCTTTTAAAGATAAGCTCGTAAAACCACTTATTGTTCGACCAGATCAACTTTTACGGTTTATTACATATAGTAAAACTCAGTGCGTCCACAGGTGATTTAAAATATGTGCGATTTATCCTGGTAGTTATTTAAAAATTATTACTTAATAACAACTACATTTATAAGAGACAGAATGCAGAAAAATGATTCATAAAAAAGGGTGGGCAATTTCACACTTGGTAGATTCCCTTTTTTTCTAACATGTTCAAAAATGATTGGTTTCCATTAATTTCACAACTTTTATTTATTTTCGAGAGCAATTTTTAGCCTTTTCCCCAATTACCTCAACTGCCTGAGAATGAAATCACATTTACAATAGTTACTGATAATCTTGCTCCATTAAAGAGAGAAGTACTGCCTGTAAAAATCTAGCCTATTAGGTGCTACATAAGTATTATATGTGGGAAAAGAGGTTTAACTTTGTAACCAAGTAAAACTTGTTTTTTAATTTGAGACAAGATACGGTAATTAAGGTAATGTTGTTTATGTTACTGTTCATTTTTAAATAAGGATTAAAACTATAATGTCCATACTAAGAATAATATTTGATCAAAAGTGTTCATCACCCACCCTTGAGAGTTTATAATATGGCATCGGAAAAAATTACAAATAAATACAATAAACCGATAAAAGTAAAACAGGCACGGAGCAAGTAAAAGATAATTAAATCCAAAAGTCTTTGGCCTAATGAAACTCTACAGATCTCATTATAAAGGAAATGCATCAATAGATAATACTGTCTTCTTACACTATTACCCTTCCCTGGAGAAAAAAATAAACTAGAAATAAATAGTCAACAAAAATAAACCCTCCGGCAAGTCCAAGACCTAACCAGTAAAAACACTTTAGGAAATTCCTGTTAATGGGTTTGAAAGCCCACAGTGTGAATGGTGTGTTTGTAGTGTTTATTCATGACTTGGGAAGATTAAGCGAAAGCAGTTTCCCTATATTTGAATATTAGCGATCTCCGTATTAAGTTTGTTATGGATGTAACATGGAAATTTTGAATTCCTAAGTGCTATAAAATACCAGAATATCTATTATGCAAAGAAATAAAGTGGTTGAACCCTCGGGAGGTCGCACCTGATCATTTTGATACAAGCGCTTTTTCATTGCCCCTATTTTGTAGTGCACGGTCTGCCAAACCCCGTTTTTCTAGCCGGGACCTCAACCCTCCCCTATTACCGATTAATGAGTGACTGGTTTCGTCACATGAACACGTGAGTCTCCTAAGGCCATTTTATCACTTTGACACAGTGCGACTATTCTTGTTTTATGGCTGAGTTATCAACTTGTTACATTTTACACATAAGTTTTATCAATTTTATGTATAATTTGACAATATATTTAAAATATATTATTAATAACTAAATGTATTTCATGGAATTTTTACTTATTTTTAAAACTTTTTATCGTTTTGAGACAGTGCTATCTTTTCTGTTTTATATCTGAGTTATCTACTGTGTTACATTCTATAAATAATTTTCATGTTTTATGTTTTAATATGTGTCCAATATATTATTATTAACTGAGCCTGTTAATAAACTAAAAGGATCTAATTGCATTTTTACTAATTTTTAAAACTTTGTATAGTTTTGATACACTGCAAACTTTCCCGCTATTGATAATTACACAGAATTATGCAATAACTTTTAAATCAAATTAAAAAAAAAAAAAAAAAATTGTTGTTGGTAATCAAACCATTAAATGACTTTCAGCCATATCAAAATATTAAGTTAATAAGTAATTACTCAAAAACAATTGCTTAATAGCCTTATATATTAAGTTAAATGCATAAGAATCAATCTGATGAAGTGCGACCTTTAATGTAACTTTTTGCATGCGACCTACAGAGGGTTAAAAAGCAACACATTTGCAAAAATTACTCATTCGGAGCCAATTCTAGATTAGGTACTAATTTTATTATCAGATGACAATTTTGTTGAAAACTGCAGTTTAAACAAGCGTTGTCTACATAAACTCGGAGATAAATACAATTTTTTAAAGAAATGGGTTTGCATCTAGGTCAATCAATTTTTAAAGACCTTTCAAAAACACTATGGGCTTCCAAACTAAATTGGCACTCCAAAAACCTCACTTAAATACATACGAAAAGAAATAAAATAATCACAGAACCAAGTTCTAAAATCACCTTCGAAAAGTACCGACGTAAAGAGCAAACTTAAATATAACATTCGTTCCAGTCCACAAGTAACAGGGTCCACACTCACCAACAAAATCAATTGGAATAAGTCTATCATATCGAGTTCATATTTTATAAAAACACTAATTTTTTAATAGTCCATTCTTCTTTTTTCCACATATAAGAATACTCATAATCGTCTTCGTTTCATTATTTGGTAGAAACATCTTTTATAAGTTGTAAAATTTGTTCAACGCTTGCCTAAGAGACCAGACACAGGGGAGTACACCAGTTCAAAATGGTTTGATTACAAGTCATGTTGGCGCAGAAAAAACCAGCAGATCGGAAAATTAGTTCACAAAATGTTAGGAACAATTGATAAATGTAAAGATTAAACAATTACATAAAAAATGTGAGAAAAACGTTAAGAAAATCTTTGTGAACCGGAATCAAAAACATTATTGGACACACTATGGTCATTGATATTGATTTCATCATTTTGGTCGAAAATGGCTGTTCAGGCCAAGCCCAGCAATGATTTTTGATCCAGTTATGGAATAAAATTTCCTAAACAAGTTATGAACAGTAATTAATTAATACAGTAGACTCCCTCTTAACCGGCCACCTTTTAACCGGTCTCCGCTTTAACGGGCCTACCCTAACACAAAAAGAACATCATTTAACCGGCCATTTTTTATCTCAACATCGCTTTAACTGGCTGTGTTTCTCCGGAAACGTAGTTTTCTTATCTACCGTATCATTCAATTCAACGTTATTTCATACTGACGTTCTCAAACCAATTAAAATGTAACGTCCTTGACGGAAGTAAATGCCACCGGAAGTCAATGAGTTTGGACCTACTATTGAGTAGACCACAATAAAAAAACAAATTATTATTAGCCTAGGATTGTTGTAGATTTCATGGGTGTCTGATGTTAACTATAAATCATAAACGGGAATGTATTTAAAGTTGTTTTTCAAGTGATAATTATATCATCACCATATAAAATTGTAGGTTGGCGTTCTTAAATGAACATCGGTTTAACCGGCCAATTCATTATCCGGCCACATCCTGGTCCTGAGGTGGCCGGTTAAGAGGGAGTCTACTGTAATAACAAAATTTAATAGTTTTTCAAAATAATCTGTAGGGACTCAGTCGATTTCTGGATTACAAAGACACCAGTACCAATAAAATTTTGTCAGTTTGGTAAATAAATTGAAACAGCTGATTACTGTTAAGTAGACTTTTAACACTTCTACTTTCCGCACTCACAGCTAATGTTGAAAGCAACTCGTTTTCCATACAGTGTGATGGAATCAATATTTATCAGAACCTGTTCCCCTGTGTCTCGGTTCGGCAGGTGGTCTACGCGTGGCGCTGCGCGATTACGTCTGCGGGGCCTGCAGGCTGTTGTGATTTGAGTGGGCCACAATGGGCGTCTGACAGTACGGACAGTCCTTCTGTTGCGGTGCGCACTGGTTGCACAGCACAAAGTGGTTGCACGGCCCTAGCGTGACACTGCGATTCCGCTCCTCGCACACCATGCACTTGGTGGCCGTCTGTAGGTACAGCACCTGATGAACCATAGAACCAGATTAGAATTGACGTCAGAAACTTTCAAATCTTATCGAGTGATTTTATATCATCAAGCCTCTAATAGCTTCTGTCACTTTTTAAATATAGCTAATTGTTACAGCTTTCTTTTAAATACCAAGGCATATTAGTAGCAATTTATTTTTACCAGACAGTTTTGAAAAATTAAATAAAGGGAAAAGTTATTTAACCTGAAAAAACCAACCACCCAAACTTTTACAATACTCATATAGATTTTTTACTTTTCTAAAATTCTTAGTATTCACACTCGGTTTTACAGGGGCCAGAAAAAAACATTTGATGAATAAATGTAAGTTAATAATTGGTTATGAAATTTGCAAATAATTTCAGAAGTTTAAAATTCAACTCGAAATATTTTCCCACATATGAAAAAGCAATAAACTGAAGAAAATGTATTTCACACATCCAGTCACTTTCCGAGAGTGTTCAATGGCAAAATGAATGATTGTTTCTTTCATCGACTGAGAACATTTTCTAAGTTTAACTAGCTGAATCCTACACCTTTCTAATTGTAAAACTAGAAGGCACTAAGGTTTATCCAAACCAACTTTAGTTCGTCAAGTTCCCCAGGAGCTAACTTGCAGGCATTGAGGTTTTTCTCAAACAGATTTTACATCATCAAGTTCCCCAGGAGCTAACTTGCAGGCATTGAGGTTTTTCTCAAACAGATTTTACATCATCAAGCTCCCCAGGAGCTAACTTGCAGGCATTGAGGTTTTTCTCAAACAGATTTTACATCATCAAGTTCCCCAGGAGCTAACTTGCAGGCATTGAGATTTTTCTCAAGCCGATTTTACATGTCAAGTTCCCCAAAAGCTAATTTGCAGGCATTGAAGTTTTTCTCAAACCGATTTTACATCATCATGTTCCTCAGGAGCTAACTTGCAGGCATTTAGGTTTTCCTCAATCCGATTTTACATCGTCAAGTTTTCCAGGAGTTAAGTAGCAAGGGTTTTAGTTGGTCAAGTTGGGCAGGAGTTATTCACCTTGTCTATCTCCTCGAGGTCACTCCGGAGCTGCGACTGCAGGCTCTTGAGTGTCGCTAACGACAGATTCCTCAGCTCAGAAATGCGACGTAGGCCGTGAAGGTACGGAGAACCCTGGAGCAGGTCCACCTCTTGTTGTAATGCCTTGGCTTGTGAAATCGCCTGCAACACGCACACTGTTTTACTAGGCAATCTTATAAAGCTCTGTATATTTTAAAAACTTAAGAAAAAACAAAAATAATAATATTTTAACAACAGCAAGTACTTGGGACCATTAAAAAAATATTTATTTTGAGGCTGTTACAGTAAAACCTCGATAGTTCGACTCTCGGTAGTTCGACACTCCTTATACTTCGACACTGTCCTTGACTACTTAGCATGTCAGTAACGACTGATAATGTCCATGTTGGGAAGTGACAAAAGTGAAAATAAAAACAAATTGGTGAAAGGTTTTATTTTGCTACGTTATAGTTCAACCAAGATATGTTTTCATTAAAATTTAGTGTTTTCTAAATTCAACTCATGATTTTTATACTCCCTGTAATAAAACTTTCCATATACTCCCTATAGTTCGACTTTTCGATAGTTCGACACTCTCTTAGTCCACAAATAGTCGAACTATCGAGGTTCTGCTGTATTATCACAATGATATTGACAAATTATATGAACTAGAGATCGCCTCCTGGTTGAAATTCAACCAACATTATTTTAGTTCATCTAGATTGTCTTGACCAAATTAGTTAAAACAATATTTTATAACTAAAACATCTGTTCTTTCTGATTTGCTACCATTTGTTATTACAACAGCTGTCTAATGAAAAACACGGAAACACATATTTGCAAGAGTGGTTCCACATATTTCGTCTGTTCGTGATTAAATCCATAATCGTAAATTATAGTTCGTACCAGGGGGACCGAGCTTAAGCTTGGTAAAATTATTACTTTCATTCTCACACAAAGCTCTTTCGCTCCACTCACTCGGTCTCTTCCTTTTTAAAATAAGCTCGTTCCCAAAATTCCTAAACATCCTGCCATAAGAGTTGAAAAATGTCCACTGCAAAAAAAAAAGAAGTCAAGAAACATCATTGCATGGCTACATCAGCTTTTACACAATGAATAAGTTTGAGAAACTAGAAACATGATATTTAAAACTACCGATTTTAAAATCTTTACTATTAGTCTTAGTGACACATTTAATAATGTAAATAAAGAATTATTGTCAATTGTTTATGGAACTTGACTAGGACAAAAGAGTTTATTCCAAAACTTAACTGTATCGGCTGTATACACTCCACACTCACCTCGTCTCGTTGCTGTTCCGCAATGCTCGCCTTCCGCTGCGCCTCCTCGCATTCCCTCTGCCACACGATCCTCGCTTGGCTCACCCTCTCCTCCAACGATAACAGTTTATTCCTATTCGCCACCTGAACAAACAGTACATCTAGGAGTCAATCAGGGGAACAGCGACCGCAGTCTCCACTAAGTAAACAGAACCCACAATGCCTTTTTGGTTACTTTGCTAGCAGACGACAACTTCTGTTTTGTTAACTTACCAATGACTTGTTTTCTCACAAAGGTTATTTCCACTATCCTCTGATTGGTGGTTAAAAATGTGTACAATTATTTGTCAAAAGATGAAGCAAGTAAAAGTAACAATTAGTATTCCTAGACTACTGTCTTTTTATGAGGTTACTAAATAGTAGAATTTACCAAGAAACCGGTGGTTGTAACCACTGTTTCAAAATACAACCCCTATAAACAGATCTTTAGCAACAACCCTTTGTGAATTAGTTTCCCAAGTAATTAGTTACAATTATTGAAACAAATTTTAGCACAATAAACCAAACACTAGAGTTGTGTACCAATTAAATAAAATAATTTTCTTTAGAGAAATACATATGTATTAGTAAATATAATCTCTTATATTGATAAGTGAGGGCTGTTTTTTTTAACAAAACTCCTCCGTTATTTCGGGACCTATTTTAATGTTTGGGATGTCAAAATGTTTGTCCAGATTCGTAGTTTTGCATTAAGGTTTTAGATTTTTGATATTCGTACTCTGAAGGGCATGGGAATCCCTTAAAGGTTGTCTTTTGTCCATAAGATTAACATGGGGAACAATTTTTATTAAATATCAAATAAAACAGCTGTTTTCATCATAAAAAACTGAAATCACAAAAACACACGTTAAATGCTAATTAGAATTTTAAATATTTTATGCAAAGAGGCAAGGTTTTATTATAAGGAACAGCAGTGAATTGCGCTGCACAGGTACCCCTAGTTTGTTTAATAATTTGCAATAAAAAATAGTAGATTATTTTTTTTCTATCAAAATATATCATATATAATATTTATATACAGGGTTAGGCTAAAGTCTGGACACCCCCAGTTAACTTTTTAACACGTTGCAGTAGGAAAACCAAACTCGGCACATGCGTACAACATAAAAAACTGCACTTCTTCATCAAAGTCAAAACTTTGCCCCGGCCCCAAAAATGGGGTATTTTGGAGGCAGCCCAAATTTTCAAATGTAAACCCTTATCGAGTGACCCCTCATTTTAAATGGTTGATCAATAGAAATTAAATGGCCTAAACCGAAGGTTGATATCCCACCCCTGACCAAAATGGCAGCCATTTAAAAATTTGAGATGGGTTGATTGATGAATGTAAAATTCTATAATGGCTGCCATTTTGGTTAGGGGTGAGATATCGACCTTCGGTTTGGGCAATTTAATTTCTATTGATAAACCATTTAAAATGAGGGGTCACTCGATGGGGGTTTACATTTGAAAATTTGGGGTAGCCCCCAAAATGCCCCATTTTGGGGTCCCGGGCAAAGTTGTGACTTTGAGGGAAGAGTGATGTTTTTAATGTTGTAAACATGTATTGAGTTTGATTTCCCTACTTCAAAGTGTTAACTGGGGGTGTCCAGACTTTTGCCTAACCTGTATATTATACATATATATGCACAGTAGAACATTATGGATGCATTTGAAAGTGTTGAGTTGTTAAAGAAATGAGTTATCAAGAGTTGAACAGGAGTTTGTGTGGGGGTTTACTGTATCCCCCACGTGGTTGTCAAAAAGTTAAATCGAATAACCTCTTGGATTGAAACCTGACCAGTTTTCTGCTAGGACATTCCAAAGATGAGAGTTTCATAGCTATAGTACTGTTTACGTGACTCACGTCGTAGCTGCCGCTGCCTATCCGGGGGCTGACGGAGAAGTTGTTGATGAGGGGCGAGTGGGAGCCGGGGGACATGTTGAAGTGATCGTAGCCTCCGAGCTTGCCCACGCTGCCCATGAACACCCCACTCTGCGGACCATCATGGAGAATACAAACATTTTGTATAATTGTCTCTAGTAAAAAAATTGTCAGAAACTTTTTGATGAAAATTATGTAGTTTTTAAATACGTCAACAGTCTGTTCTTTATTTCAATTTACAAGCTTTGAATTATTTTTAGCTTACTAAGGAATCAATATAAAGTCATTGTAAGTAGCTGGTTAAAAAAGAAATCTTAAAACTTTCATAACTAGTGATTTCATTATTCTAGTGATGTGTAGCCAATAAAAACAAATTGAGATGTTTAATACCATCACGAATATAAGATCATACCGTAAGGAATTAAGAAATCTTTTTACACCATTGACCATTTTCTGACTTATGATATTAGTGATTTAGTATTTTAGATTGTTTTTCCTGTTATTGTTTGTTGTTGAAGTATTCTAGATTATATAAGGGCTATTCAGAAAGTAAGGAACGTTTTCGTCTTACGCCGCTGTACGCGCGCGTATCGAATATATTAGGGTATGAGAGTGCTCGGGGCCTCAGTGGCTATCCAGCCGTGACACTTGGAGCATCGTCGCGCCGCCCGTTTTCTTTATATTTAAATTCAAAATGACTGCTTCCGTAAAAAGTCCCGCCAGTTGCAAAGTGCGATCGGTAACACGGTTTTTGTTGACAAAAAACTAAAAACCGATAGAGATTTATCGATTTTTATTCTTTCAATTTCAACACAGGAAAGTCCGTGAAACTTGAGAGAAAGATAACGAAAGCTTTGTTATGGTGGAGCAGCGGTTTTCACGGATCTTATCGTCAACTTTAGTGACCGGTTCGTCAGTCACAACGCTCGGTCGTCCACTCCACTGCTCATCAAGAACATTGGTTCGGTCATTTGTAAACTGAATACACAACTTCTGCACAGAACTTTCATTCAAGACATTGTTCCCATACTTCCACACACTTTTCGATAAATTTTTATCGGTTTTAAGTTTTTTGTCAACAAAAACCGTGTTACTGATCGCATTTCGCAACTGGCGGGACTTTTTACGGAAGCGGCCATTTTGAATTTAAATAGAGAGAAAACGGGCGGCGCGACGATGCTCCAAGTGTCACGGTTGAATAGCCACTGAGGCCCCGAGCACTCTCATACCCTAATATATTCGATACACACTCGTACAACGGCGTAAGACGAAAACGTTCCTTGCTTTTTGAATAGCCCTCGTAATTTATTGTTATTTAAATATATATATATATATATATATATATATATATATATATATATATATATATATTACAAGTTATATTATTTATTTGCAAATGGTCATTGTTTTAACAGTTACATTAGGCTATGTTAAAATATTGTTACAGTAATAAGTTTTGACGATGTCGATTGCATATGTATGTTCAAAGACAAATAAAGATCTTGAATCTTGAACCTAAGGTTAAAATATTCTGAATAATCTATTAATTTTGAAGATGGAAAATAACTTTTAAATGGGTATAAAACTAATTTGTGCTAAATCCAATCAAGCTGGGATTTTCAACCTGTTGATTTTTTAATGATAGACAAGAATCGGCTGTTTAATTCATAGAAAATAGTACTGAACCCTTCCAAAATGTGCAGGCTTTTTTTATCACTTAAGTACAGAAGAGTGGGCTCCTTTGATTAGAAGTTAACCACTTGATTCTGATCTCCGCTGCTAAACGTCATGTGGGTAGGAAACCAAGCTTAAAATTTAGCCATATAAAGTGTAAAGTGTTTTTCGTCTCATATCAGAAGCATGTCATCATTCAAGAGTTTTGTTCACTCTTAGTGCGAAAATCATGTTCATTTCAAATTTGTTGCAATCACTTCTTCTTTACAAGTGATGAAAAAGCCTGGACATTGTGGAAGGGTTCAGTGATGGGGTTTGGTAGACTGGACACTGATCGAGTCAATTAAACAGCGCTAAGCAAGGTACAGTACCTAAGGTACAGTAAGGTACAGTTAGGTAAAGTTACTAATATTACTGGTACTAATATTATTATAAGGTACTAATATTAATGATAAAATGAAAATTGAGTTTTACTATATCCTAGTAATGAAATCAGTTACATCAGTAAGCATATTGAGTAATATCCTACAAAATTATTTCACTCTAACAAAAATTTTAACATGGTCCAACTAGATTTACTCACCGAATCCAGCGGGTCTTGATGTGAGAACCTGGAAGCGGAGAGAAACCCGGAGTGGAGGTGATGTAGGGGAGATGAAGCGGAGGGGGAGAAATTGCTTAAGCTATTGTGTCCGCTGCCGGGAATGTTGACTGGTGCGGAGCCACCCAGGATACCTGCGACATCAGCAACAATAGGGGTTCAAGCTTATAATTTGGGTACATGCATACAACAATGACTGAAGAGTCATCTTCACCCCAGGGCCAGTAGCCCATTGTTGCGCAGTCGGCAATGTTAACCATACGGCTTTTAATGCAAAACATGGTATTTGATTACCCTGTTTCGGACGCCGTTTTTCAACCGATTTTCTTTAAACTTGGTAAGTGATTAGTTGAATAGTTATATTATGTCCCTCATACCTCGAAATTTTGAAATTTTAACAAATATTACTCTTTGTGACGGTGCAAAGTAACTCGATTTTCCTTAGTAATATTTGTTAAAATTTCAAAATTTTGAGGTATGAGGGACATAGTATAACCATTCAACTAATCACTTACCAAGTTATTAGAAAATCGATTGAAAACGGCGTCCGAAACAGGGGAATCAATTACCATGTTTTGAATTAAAAGCCGTATTGTTAACATTGCCGACTGTGCAACAATGGGCTACTGGCACAGGGGTGAAGACTCACGTATATTAACCATAAGTTTATTTTTTAAGGCTTGTTCATAAGGATTCACTTTGTTCCCTCACTTACAATGACAACTATTTGTTTGTAGCCTATAGTGTAGGAGAAGACTAACCAGAGGTGAGCCCAGCAGATATTGAGTTGGATATCGTTGGAGAATCCGTTTCAAAGTCTCGGTGTATCGACTCGACCAGCCCTAGAGGTTCGTCTAGATGGAGGTCTTCTAATGCGTTGCCTTAAACAAGGAAAAAACATTAGAATATGAAATTTTAGGTACTAGGTAAAAAAACATTATTTTCAATTACCATCAGAATTGTAATGTTTCTTTAACCTTAAAGTCTTAATTTTTTACACATGAGTACTTTATACAAGACTAAATCGTATAATATCAAAGTTTTGATGAAATTGATTCCAGACTTTAAGGCAAAAAAATTTGTCTTTTTTATATCATGGTTGATGTCTTTCTTCCATAGATAGGCCTGAACATCAAATTTACTTGCATATTAATTTCTTTAAATGTCCTGAAATTTGTTTAGGTCTAACAAGTTTTTTACCAAGTTAATTGTATTTTCATGCAAAAAAATACTGTCATGCAAAAATGTTAGATCGAAATTACTCATTTACCTCATCCTACACTCATCTCTCATTCATATTCACCCATAAAATCCACGACTAAACTAAACTAATAATGATTTGTTTCCTTATTTTGCCTACTAGATGGCAGGTCCAAATGCTTTCACTTCCGGTGGCATACACTTTTGTCCAGGACCGTTCAGTTCAATTGGTTCGAGAAGGTCAATACAGTATGATGTAGGCTAACATTGAATTGAATGAAACAGTAGATAAGAAAACAAAGTTTCCGGCGAAACACAGCCGGTTAAAGCAATGTTGAGAAAAAAAATTGGCCAGTTGAAAAGACAGGGTTGCCACAGAATTTTTTAGGCCATTTTTCCTGACTTTTCCTGACTTTTACTGACCAATCTGAGAGATTTTTCCTGACTTTTTGGAACCGCAGTTTTACAAATAAAGACTCGATTTTTGTTTTTAGTGAATTTTCTTTGGAATATTTTTTTAATGTAATCACCTCCATTCCCTAAGTTGCCCATCGCTAAAATTCTTATCGAAAAACCCTTGTCACAGCGAAATACTCAGTGAATTTCCAATGGTTTAGTTAATTAACTAAAGAAAAAAAAAAATATTTACATATAGCATTAATTAAGCCTTTTGAGATATTTATTGGGAAATGTTAAAAAATAAGCAATATACCAGGTTTTATTGGTTTCCCATAAAAATAAAATGGAAAACTTGTTTTTTTTTAATTTTCTCTGTAACCAGTGAAGCTAAGTAAATGATTCAAAATACTAAATTATTTGTTTTTTTACGTTCTTTTGAATGGTCTCTTTGAAAATTGATGATTTAAAATTTGTAGGGTGAAAAATACCGAAAAACCTAATTTGACCTTTTTGAAACCCCATAAAACCCTGTTCCGACTGTCCGATCAACCTGGTTTTCGAACTTAACCTGAAGAACGCGGTCTTACACCTTACCAAATTTCATCGAAATAAAAGGTGTCTTTCAAAATTTGTTGAGTAAACGGACACATATATATAAATTTGTACAAACGGTGTTTTTGGTTAATATCGACCTCAAAACAAAAAAGTAATATTGTCCGCGCCTTAGGTCTTAGCATGAGTATTATCGTAATAGCGTATTCCCTAGAGGGAAATTCGCTAATATTCCCTGAAATTGGATAAAAATAAAACAAAGTGTTCCAATAATAAAGTAAAAACTAACATTATAACAATGAAAAACACAATAGAAATATACATTATTAATAGGTAATTCATGTATAAAATTAATACATTTTACCCACTACTTAGTAATTCTGATTTATGAGAGGGGTCGAAAATCGAGACGGTCGGATTGTGCCACTGAAAATTTTCCTGACTTTTGGCACTTTTCCCCTATTTTTTCCTGACTTTCGGCATTTTTTCAAACTTTTTCCTGACTTTTCCTGACCAAAACCCAAAAATCCTGACTATTCCTGACTTTTAATGTCTGTGGCAACCCTGAAAGATGCTGTTTTCGTGTCCGGGTAGGCCCGTTAAAGCGGAGAGCGGTTAAGAGGGAGTCTACTGTATATTATTTTTCCTAAAAAAAATAATAATACTGACTTCAATGCCTGCCTTGAAAGGGTTAATTCTGAAAAACTATGGGTGAATTTGTAAAACCATGAACAGAGAGACGCTCAGTGCGGCAACTGAGACGGTCGGCCACTCACCCATGACGGAGTCGCAGTTGAAGGGGCTGTGATAGTGGGGCGAGAGTGGCAGCAGACCCGCGTGGTTGGCGCCCATGTTCATGTTCAGTGCTACCAACATTGCCTGCTTCTTCTGCGACTTCTCTATGATGTCCAGCATCGGGTCACTGTCTATCGCCTTCAGCTGTTTGCGGATGATCTCCTGCGGGCGGAAAACATTGTTAGTCACTCGTAACATGGTAAGAAATGAAATGGGAAGGAAACCAAATTCGATTTTACAAAATGTCAAAAAGGTATCAATATTTTATTAATGCCAATTTAAAAAAATTCAATTTTGAAATAGTAGTTAGGCCTAAGTACCTTAACACATGTCATATTATTTCTTGTTAGAGTAACATTTCTTGTTAAAAAAATGACCCACTAGTCACCTGTTTAACACATTGAGTGCGGCGTGGACCACATGGTCACATAAGGCATATCACCCGGGGCCGGCATGGACCATATGGTCACAAACGCAGTGAAACATCTATGTAATAAAAATTTTCAGGCGCCGGGTGATTTCTATAAATTTTTTGCCGCGGAGCGAATGTGTTAAGGAGAAATTTCAATGTATCATCAAAGGTTTTGTCACATGGAAATAAGATAATAAATACCGTTAAAAGGGTAAACTACAAGTAGACTATGTGTGGCAACTATCTGTGGCATTATTTGTGTATCTCAGCTTAACATAATTTATTTCTTAGCTTAGCTAGATGATTTCTACTCCTTTCAAATAATTTTAAACCAAGGAAGCAAAACATTTTAGAGCACTAATCTTTGTAGACTTTAATTATAGAAATTTCCTCTTGACCGAGGAGGTACATGACCAGTGTCTACCGTGGGCCAGGTTACCTGGTGGATCGCCTCGTGCTGCGGCTGATGAGTGTAGGAGTGGCGGTTGGCCCCCGGCGCCTTGCTGGAACTGTTGGACCCGACGCTGCTCGTACTCGCACACTCTGACACTTCCCCGCTGCCATTCTGTTAACGACAGGAAACATTATACGATGGAATACGAAAACCTCTAATCCCGCTAAATCTGAACTTAGCTAATCCAAAAATCCACTTATTTTTTTCATGTCCTGTCAGAAAAATATGGTTTTTTTACTTATGAACAGCAAAAGTCAAGAGAAATATATTTTGTAGTAAAAAATAAACCAAAACTCATTATTATTTTAAGAATTTAATTGGATTATATTTTAATAATATAGTTAAATATATTGGTCAACTCTAAGTGGATAAAGAGAAAGCCTAAACAAATAATGACTGGGCAAGTATGATTCCCTTCATTATTAAATACATCCTAATAGTTCATTGTTGGAACGCACATATAATACCGGTCTCTGTTTAACCCGTTTAACAAACCGTCGGTTAATTTGGCCATTTTGAAATCCAGCCGGTGGTCCAGTCCCGAGGTGGCCAGATTTGAGGGCTTCTAGTGTAGCTCTAAAATCTCGCTAAACAAGACAGGGCCTTCTCTCTTATTTGTTTTCTACAGCCTAGAGTCAACTTAACTTTACATCTTATTGACACTCACGGATGATTCACTTGACTTCTGATCCCTCTTGGGCAGCACGTTGGAGAGGATGTCCGCCAAGTTGGTCCCAGCGTCGAGAGGGGCTGCCAGCTCCCGAGCTATGCTCATCTCTTCTGTTGACACATACGTTGTTCGGTAAGTCTGGTGTAGCATTGAGGTCAACGTGAGACAAAGAAAGGCAGGATGGGTTGGGATTTTGGGAGATAGCACACTTATGCTGGAAGAAATTCTTGAGATAGAAATGCGTATAGAGAAGTGGGTAGACTAACTTTTTTAGTGAAATACTTTACCACAAATCTCAAAATGCATAATCAAGGAAATATTCTTCCAATTATAGCCATCAATCAAAATGTTTTCATAAAAAATTAAGCATTAATTCAATCGGCCTTTGCAAAAGACGAACTATAAATTTACTAACGGTTTAGGAGAGGAAATGTTTTCACTTTATTTAAAAAGCTTCAAAGATTTTAATTTTTAATGGTTTAAATCAGCAAAATTTACACAATTAAAAAATTTTCATCATAATGCTTTAAAAAAGGATTTTTTTGATTCAACTGTTATGGGATTAAAGCATTTATTTTTCACTCAAGAGAGAAAAAGGACCAGATAGCATTGAGGTGTTTGTATGAACAATAAATTAAAATCACAGTAACAGACAATCAGTTGATTGTTTTTGGTAACAACAAATGGACTGCCAATTTGTAAGCAAGGTACAATGCTTGTTTTCTTTACGTAGGTAATTGAGCAATGCAAAGGAAAATGCCTCAAGTTTCTTAACGTGTAACATTTACAGATTTCAAAGCTGGTTGTCCACTTACGGTCGACGTGCGCAAACGCGCAGAAAACGCCACGTGGACAGTAGCCAGCCTGCTGCACATCGTTGCACCGCGTGCTCTTGTATATCTCCGGGTGGAACTGCTGCTCGGTGCGCGTGTGGCAGTAGCCACAGAGATCGCCGTTCTCGCAATTACCTGGCTCACCCCACTCGTCGCCATGCTTGACGTTGGGGCAGGGCGTTGATCTGTACACAACATTACATCAAACAATTGTATGCCTGAGCGGAACAAGTCAATTGGTTGAACTGAAGATCTAGTCTTCAATCTGTGGAGCGAGGAGTTCCCCAAGGATCTGTTATGGGTTCTGTACTTTTCATCATCTAAATTACCTACCAAGTCAAATAGGAGACGCTTTCATTACTTTGATGTATGCTGAAGACACCACTTTAGTACTAAAAGGACCAAAAACTGAAAAGTCCGGCGATAAATTCCTATTTAAGGCTCGGTATGGCCTACGTATTGTCACAACAACCTTGCAGTGAATGCGACAACACACAGGTCTCTTTTGGGAGGAACGCCAATGACGTTCTTCAACTACCAGAGGTGGAAAAGTGTGTCGGAGTTAAATTCTTCTAGGCATCAAACAAAGAACTTAACCTGGACTCCACACATAGATTCTCTGCAAAAAAACTCAGCAGTAAGCCTCTTTGCAATCAATGAATTAAGAAAGTAACAGATGAACAAACAACTTTGAAAGCCTACTTTGTAATATGTTCGGGTTTCACATCAAACATGGGTTTGGGGTGTAACCTAGAACTCTAACCTACAAAGAGTCCTCAGACAACAGAAGAGAGCAATAAAAACCCTAGAGGCCTGCAAAGACTCAATACATGTATAGAGAAACCTTCAAAACACTGAAAATCCTAATTGTTGTTTCTCTCTACATCATGGCATTGATGCATACAGCGTCGATCTGGTACAAACAAACATTAGTGTACTCAGCTTTCTTAAAGGAATTTACAATAGAGTGAATTTTGGGTGGCGGTTAAAAATCCATTAAGTTTATTTGAAGCAGTATAAAAGAATATGTTTTGGTTCTAACCAAATTCATTGACTTGACAAAAAGATATTCCAGGGATTTAGGATGAATATATGTTGATATATCTCCTACAATAGTACATCCGTAATAGTCAAGTGCCGACCACAATAATTGCAACTGTGGCTATGAATATACAGCATATTCAATAGATTCAATAGATCTTTATTGGTCTTTAAGCATCTTTACAGAGCAATAGACTTCGTCAATTTAATCTAAACTTAATATTGGGATCTAATAACTGTTGAAGATTCGTCAAAGCAACTCAATGAACAGTCGGGCAAATGACAGCAATGAATTTAGCTCTTGTTTAGAAATTTGGTCAAATGACAAACAATTCAATATAAAGGTAGAGATAACTCACCGTCTGATAGCAATCCGGATTATTTTTGGTCCTAATCCGGATTGCTATCAGACGGTGAGTTATCTCTACCTTTATAATTAAGCAATTCCCTGCCGCCAATAGTTACAATTCAATATAGTGTCTTTGAAGGTTTTATACTGCCTATCTGACAAATTACAAACTTTACAAGAGAGAAGAAAAACTGTTTTGGTTACATTAGTCATTGACTTTACATCTAGATTAAATGCTTTACTAAACAAATATTTATTCACAAATACAATTTTAATGTTTTATTGATAATTTCTTGACATATTAACACATGTATGTGTTCTTGTCATGAATTTATTTGGAGTATATAAGTTTACATACATATATATGCACTTTGGTGGTATTGATCCTTAGGTTTTGTAGTTTCAATCAGATAGGCCGTATTCACACTATCCAGGTAGGTGGTATTTTCATTAATATTCATGATTTTTTGCAAAGGGGCGATATTAGAACATCGCTATGCTAACGCTATCCTTGCCTATGCTAGAACCACGGCTGCCATTTCCTTCGTAATCACATGGTGGTTGCTGGGATACCAAAATATCAATTTAGGTAAAAATGGTAGATAGGTGGTATTGTTTCTTCAACGACAATAGGCTATCTATTGTTCACTATTGATACATCAAAAATCCAAACCAGCCCTGATCCCAACTATAGTAGGCTTCACAAAAATAGTCCGATGAGAGTTGATGTACTGTTGCCAAATCCTCCAAAAATGTATTCTATACTGTATTATATAAGGTGAACATAATAAATACAACGTTACGGGTGAGAGAGGGTAAGGGTGAACCAGCTGTTCCAATTTTCATTGGATTATTTACAAGCAAATTAATATAGTTCGGACTAGCCGAATTCTATCGTTAAAAGATAAGAGATAAAGTTAACGTTAATAAAAAATAAGACATTTAACCTGTAATGACCTGTAGTATGTAAACCTCATTAACACAAAATGATTATAGAATTAAAACCCAGTTTAATTTACAAAAAACGGAACACCAACTAAATAAAAATGTTCAAACAGAAAAATACTGAAAAACATTTTAAACTCTTGCAAGAGGAAGTTTCACCGACCTGTATTTGAACTTGCGCGGGCTTCTACGCTTATCCCTGCTGTTGTGATACTGTGGGCATGCGTAACCTTGTCTGCACAGCCTCGGAGGACGCTTGCATGCCTCCGTCTTGTAACTCGACAGAACGTAATTGGTGTCTGGAACAAACCACCGATGCACATCAGTACATTTATTATAACACTACTTCTCATTGACAATAATAGTTAGATAATGCAAACTGCATATTACACTATATTATCAATTTTTCTGCTTGGACCAAAAAGAATTACGATAAGATTTGGAAATTAGTTGGTTCTTTGCCAAGTTAGATAAATACAGTGGTTTACAAAGCCATGTCTTTTATGATCATATTAATATGTTGTGGGTTATATTTAAATTGCTACAGTTTCTAAGGTACTTCAAATTAAATTTTTCAGTTTTGGGTACATTAATAGAGTTACATTTCAGACTTAATTGACCGTACTAAGCGATTTGAAATGGCTATCCCATCTTTGTGTATTTTTACTTATACATCAAGTAATAAAACCTTCCAATCACAAATGTGGTTATTTCTGATTTATTATGTTATGGCTTGTCTACAGGGTGTCAACTGAAATCTGACTTCAAAAAATTCCAGTAACAATTTGTGTTTTATTTATCATCATTGTTTAGTTAACTTCAAGGCGTCTCAAACCAAACAAAATATGTTTTAAGATTCAACGTATAGTAACATCTTTCTTGTCAATATTCACAGCGGTTTCATTATAAAATACATACAAGATAAAAAGCCCCAAGCTTGAAATAAATTTAAAAATTAATTTTTATATAGTTTTGTTCATTTCGGTGAAAAATGTTTTTATCATTATAACTCCTCAAATGTCTTTGTTCTGTCAAAAAATCATTGAAACGTCTTAAGAGCATGTACGATGTTCTGGGAAACAAGTTATGTGATTGTCTCTAAAACTACTGTCAACATAGCCGTCTGGTTCTCTATGCTTAGGATACTTAAGCCACTAAGTTTTTCTGAACTACTTAGCAACTAAGTTAACCTGAGAATTAAACATAAGGCCTGCACATGCGGGCCCCTCTGTTATGTCACTGTGTCTAGATAATCAATCTTCTTCCTAGTCGTTACTAAGAGAAAGGTCAGTTATTCCATTATTACAGAACTGTCTAAATTATAATCGCTTCTGTTCCCTAAGTTGTCAGTAAATTGATAATAAATGTTATAACAGTTATTTTTTGTTAACTGTTACTAAGTACAGGGTTCTTACAACCATATCGTGACAAAATTCAAGGACTTTTTAAGGACCTCCCATGGTTTTTAAGGACCAAGAGAAGTAACTATTTTTACATCGATTGGTAGGATTGGTACAATTTTGTTGTTTAAAAAGGTTTATCCAGAATGGGCATTGGACGTTACACAAGTTTATTTGAATGCCCAGAAATTTAAATAATTAATTTGAGAGTAAATGAAAATGAATGAGCAATTATTTAATTATTATCATTAATTATTATAATAATTAATTATTATCATTATTTCATTATTTCATTTCATTTAATTATTTCAATTAACATAATTGTCAAAGTTATGGCTCACAGTTTATAACGAGGTGACAAATTAAGGATCGTCATTGCTCAGGCCTAAGTTTGAATCAGATTTTTTATCCACTAACTAATGAGTTATTTAACCACAAAACTTAGAAACGAGTAATATTTACACAATGTTCAGTAAAGTCTTCTTTTAAATGACATGTTTCTTTAAAACCCCAAAAAAATTGTGGCTTGTGTAATTAACACGTACTAAATACACACAATAACAACAGAAAGTAAGTTTCTAAATTGTTAATTTTGATTTCACGGTGTCCAGTATGCATTACCTAACTTAAGCAGTTACAGTACCTACATTTTTATATGCTTCAGTTAGCTTTAAAATATTTATACAAAAAACTTAAAACATTTTAAGCAATGTGAAAAATTTCATAGTACTCAAGGATACAATATCAAAATTTCAGTACTTTTCAAGGCCTTCAAGACCAGGGGTTAAATTTCAAGGACTTTCAAGGACCGTAAGGACCCTGTAAGTAACAGTGTTGGCGCTCACCTTGCCACTTAGGGTCCTCGTTCATGAGGTTCCGCTCCTTGTCCAACACGTTGGGTCCGTTACAAGACGCGTTGTCTCCATCCGAGCAGTCCAGGGCCTGGAACAGGTAGTTCTGAGTTCGTTAATCCACACTGAACACTCCCAGGCCCTACTGTGTTTGAAATATGCTACTGTAAGAAGTTTAAGGACAAATCTGTTACGTGCCGCAGCTATCATCTCAACCAAACATGTACTGCATGTATTTTTCAGAATGGGAATGTTCAAATTTGAGAAGGAATGAGAAAGCATACACTTACTTTAATCTATCAAAATTCTGTTGTTTTAATTTGTAAGACTATAAGAACACTATTTTTACTTGTTCTGGCTGTACCGCATCTTGTAAGTTCTGTTATACTCATTTAATATACAGTAGAAGCCCTCAAATCCGGCCACCTCGGGACCGGACCACCGGTCGGATTTCAAAATGACCGGATTAACCGGCGGTTTATTAAACGGATTAAACAGAGACCTTAATTATGTATGTGTTCCAACAATAAACTATTAGGGTGTATTTAACAATGAAGGGTCTCATACTTGTCCAATCAATAGTATATCAACTTTGTAACAATCATGATTTGCTCGCTCAGACGTTGTAGGCCTAATGGCGGCGAAATGACGATTGGACAACAGACAAGCGATGAAACTGCGTTTAATGGACACTGGTGTTCTGTCAACGAAGGCACTATGTACAAATGGGACCGTGATAGCAACTAAATCCGTCTAGTTAAATAACTTCCTTGTTACATCAGGCCGTATATAAATAGAACACGAACAAAATGTTTTAGAAGACATCACACCACAAAGAGTCCGAAAATAGGCAATTGAACTGATATGTTTTAGTGATATAACATGGAACAAGTTGACTCTTGTCTATTTTGGCCATGGGAAATGCCCGCGGCTGAACATTTTATTTCCGGAAGACTGCGGCCGGATAATCCGAGGCCGGACTAGAGAGCTTCTACTGTAGCATAATATCAATGTACAGTGTACAGAATAAAAAAAAGAACTTTTATGATATTTAACACAATTGCAAACCAACCAATGTAAATCAGCAGATATTAACATTATCCCTTTCAGACCCCGTGTCCGGTGTGTGTATAGGACATGTCATTTATTGATTTGATAAAATGAACATGATTGGAAATAGAAATTGTTGGATTGGCATCTTGGAGTAAAAATATGGCTATCTTTCATATTTCAAAGCCGTAGTAGCACACACATAGTAATCATAAGGAAAGAGTAGCAAAATCAGAGTTGACCAAGGTGCAACTCTCAAAAAATCAACCGATCCCGTCTACTTCCACGCAAGCCTGCCCCCGCTTATTTTATGTGGGCCCTCCCACCATCGTTGCCACAGATCGGCTGACCCTTTAAAGAGTTTCACCACCAGGTCAGGTTTGGTCGTGAGCGGGAATTGAACCTGCGGTGGCAAAGACATCCTGGCCAAGGGGCCTACGCCTTAGCCATCTCAGCTATAACGATTGGCAGCCTAGTCACGAGAATTAGGTTTTTGAATGGTGCGCGCTCCTGGCGGGGAAAACTGTAGGCCGTTGGTAAGTGAGTTTGCTATTAAAGTATATAATTCGGTAGTCAAAGGGTTAACTAGGCCTACCTGAGATGCACTGTAATGATATCTTCATATATTACGACCACTGAACCCTTACACAACTTTCCATTAGAAGATTTTCATTTGAGGTCGATGCTAACAAACCCTGATTCAAACAGATTACCGTATATTGAGGAAACCATTTAATATATTTTTGTATTGGAGTTTTTAAACGCTTAGTTTTATAAGTTATAAGTTTTAACTTTTATCTAAAAAACCATTGTAGATTTCCAATCTTCAATACACAAAGAACAAATCAAAATTTTGATAACTGACGGTTTGAAACAAATAATGGCATGGCCAAAAATTTAAAACTATGTTTTACACCACACCGCAAACCATTTCTGATAGTTCAAATATATCATTGAAGAGACATAATATAGTAGGTGTCAAGGGAACTTAGTCTTAAGATGTTTACGTATCCATGGTAAGCAAACAGTATTAGGATGTCACATTTAGAGCAAAATATACAAAATTTACTAGAAAGGGTAATCTCTGATTTACCGTAATCTCTGTGGCAGTCTCACCTGTATCTCCTTGATGTCGTACACTGGAGGCCGCAAGTCCTGGTTGCCATGCGCAAATGCACAGTGCGGACCATTCTTGACGCAAAACCCGCGTCCGTCCGTGTCATGGACGCACATGCAGGTCTTGTAGTAGCGCAGGTGGTAACGGCGCTCCGTGTCCCCAGCGGTGCGGTGGAGGTACGGGCACCTGCAACGAAAATGTTAGTTTTGATATTTGTTTTAGACCCTAACAGATTCAATAATATAAATCATGAAAATGAAAGAAACCTAGCATACATGTACACTAAGACTAGCACAACAAGTGGTGAACGATACGTTTCTCAGTAACAAACAGCTGTGAATTGATGAATGGGAAAATAATCTGATTCTATTGATATAAAGAAGTTCCCAACGTAATCTACCTGGCAAACTACAAACTTAAACCTACAATCAGTGTGCCAAAAAGATCAAGGAACTTGCTAAAGAACTTTTAAAATGTGTTTTGTTCTTGAAATAGCTGCCTTTGTTCATTGATATAATCATTAAAGAATGCTATCAATAAGTTATGTTATTTAACTAAGATATTGCTTATCCTGAAAAATTCATCAGTTGATCTTTGTTAACTTAGCCTTACTAGTACTAGTAATAAAAAAGACATGTCAGAGACATTCATCAAATACAAAAATTTCACAACTTTTCGTAAGAAATAAGCCTTTCAAGTGTCCAACACCTTTTAGAGCTGTTAACAAGTTTCGATAAGAAAATTTGTTATTGTTATCAATTCTAGTTCATCTTCGCACCTTTTTAAGTTTTTTGCAGTATGTATTTAATTGGCTTGCCATTGACATATTTTTATTTATTATATCCTTTTATATGCTCATTGGTAATTGCTATTTACTTTCATATTTTTTAATACTAGAGGTACGCTCGTCCCTCTCATACGCCTCCCATAAAGCGTCTATTCGAAGAAGAAATTTAAACTTTTGCATTAGGGACTGTCACATTAAAAAATTTGATCCTTGGGAAACAACTTTGTTTTTGTTTATGCGACTACTTCACTCCGCTCCCGTTCTCCGTTCTGTTTTGAATCCAATAATTTGAACTGGACTGGAATTGAGCCGGTCAGTAGACCAATCAGAACGTCTCAGTCTTGATTGTTAAGACTCGCAAAGACGTTGCCAAAATGTAAACAAAGAACCGAAGACTAAAAATGCCTCCAATGCATTTCTTATGGGGAAAATTAAAAAGTTGCATTTTAGTTAATTTGATTAATATCCAACAAATGTTTTCAACAACGAACTTAGCCTTAAAATTTGCATAAAGAATATTCGACTGAAATTTGAGAGACTGTTCTGTGACTTCTATCGAGAGTAATCATCGGACATTACATTTGCAATATGAGTCACTCTAGAGCCTATTCATCAAATAGACAATTATTCACCTCTTGCATATTTTTAATTATGTAGCCTATAATTATTTTGGCAGTTGCATTCATATTAATTATGCAGCTATTTAATCTATTATAACCCCCGCCACGTAACTTGACAAATGAATTATCACTACTATTCAGTTAAAATTATTGGATAATCAGCTGTTCTATAAAAAATTGCATGTAACGTAAGCTCGATGTTTTTGGAAAAGTACCCCCTCTCCTCCCCTCGCCCTACCCAGCTGTTTTTGGCCATTCATCAACTTATGTGGCGTGACTTATAAATGGTTTGTTGATGCCACATTATTGGTCTATAATTTATTGCTATTTATTTTGCTATAATTGGTTGCTATATTGTTCTTTACGGGCTTAGAAATCTCATTATGATTGTAAAATTTATAATTATAAACCGCTAAGTGAATACTGTTCAACTAGTCTAAGATTTTCACTTTCACTTTGTTTAATATTTTCTGATTTACATTGCATGTGAACATTGTTGAAGTGAATATTTCAACTCTTAGTATTGGCTTATTCGGTCATTGATAAATAAATCAATACTGTAAATGAAAAGTTATATGAAGTTTTTACAAAACATTGTTCACAGTCCGATCTTCCATAAACATAAAAAATGTTTATTTCACCTATTCTTATACGATATTGAAAAAAGAAATAAAATAAGGCCTAGACTATAGGCTATAATATATAAGGCCTAAACTGTAGGTTACTACAAAATAATTATTAAGTTAAGCTAAGTTATAGGATATAACTTAATACAAAATGGCACAATTAATTAATGATTTTCTAAAATATTATTAGATTTATAGCATAAGAAACCAAGGTGCTAAAACAAATTCATTTTCTTGTTCCACATTATTTTCTTCCTTTATTTTAATAAGTTAACATAGGCCTAACTTATTTTTTCATCAAAACAAAATATGTATAACACAGTAATTTTTACAGTAAAATAAAAATTAACGTGAAGCATTGATTCAATTTCAATGAGAAATTAATTTCTTTTGACACCAAAATGGCTGACCAAATAAAAATTAAATTGGAAATATGTATTGAGAATTTTTTTTTTTTTAAATTAGGCTAGGCCCCTAAAGGCCTATATTTAGTTAACTAATAGACAATATGTTTTGATCTACACATGCCAAAATACCTTAAATACAAACTCAACTAAGATTAACAGCTTAGGCTAGAAAATGAAAAGAAAATTTAGACAGCCAACTTTTGCTGAAATGTGTTCTGTGTCATCCCCTGACCTCTCTCAGAATAGTCCTCTGAAATCCCCAGTGGGCAACATGCCTAAAAATGATGGGATGGCCCACATGGAGTCAATAATAAATCTTTCGCCAACCAATAGGTTTATGTATATCAAATTAAAGCTCTTCCACAACGAATCCTACTCAAATAGAATCATGTTATGTCTCCCTGGGTACACAATTATCAGCCTGACTGCAGCTGGTTTAGAATTTAAGTAAGTTTCCTACATTTTGTGTCTTTCTACGCCAGTGGCATTTTTTAACGTTTTGATGGGGAACGGTCTAAACCCCAGTCTTGTTACTATCTAACATCGACCAGTTGTTAGAAAGCATCATTAATTAATAGCCCAATGACAAATGGCAACTGGGTCCGGAATCGATCCTTTAAAAAGCTACTAACTTTCCTTAGGATCGAACCGGCAACCTTTGGATTCAAAGGCGAGCACTATAACCACTCAGCTACCCAGCCAGTTTTCATTAATCTTGTATTTTTTTTATTTGACCTTGTTAATTTTATTGGTTTTTGTGATAGTTTCTGTAGGGCTTTTTACCTTACTTTGTTAACGTTAAGTAGTATATTTAAATGCCACAAACCCCATCTCAAAAGGTTGCCTGAGTCACAAATGGCAGCCTGTCAAACTTTGATTAAAAATAAAATTTTAGCCTAACCTATAAGCTTAAAAAAGTAATGAGCCCTAATAAATCTAAATACCTTTTGAGGTGTGGTTTGAGGTAAACGTTTGCTTTTACAATTACCTCTGAAAATGCAGATAGCTTGACATATGTCTTTCATATACCCTTCAACCACCCTCTACATGAATGTCCCAAAGAGGAAGTTCTGAAATTTTCTTCCAAGTCCATAGCCATACTATACAATTTTCAAGGTCTTAGTAAGGAGAGTACATAGCCGAAATCCAGACCTCAAAAGGTTATAGGCCTAGATGTTAGAAATTATTGTATTTCAAAGTTTTGGTACAATACATCAAGCATTGTATTCTAAATTTTAAGACACCTTTAATTTGATACGTATGAACCTTCTGGAATGTATTTAAATTTAGTAATACTTAATATCAAATTTTATTGTAACTCCTTACTAAGTTTATGTGTCAAACCCTCATTTTTGGGCGTGATCCCCATATGCAGGGTGTCTAGCCTATTGAAATCTGATTTTAGAATTCCAGTATATTTTCAGTACGTTATATATACAGTAGACTCCCTCTTAACCGGCCACCTTTTAACCGGTCTCCGCTTTAACCGGCCTACCTGACACAAAATAACATCTTTTTAACCGGCCATTTTTTTATCTCAACATCGCTTTAACTGGCCGCATTTCGCCGGAATCGTAGTTTTCTTATCTAATGTATCATTCAATTCAACTTTATTTCATATTGACATTCTCAAACCAATTAAAATGTAACGTCCTGGACAGAAGTGAATGCCACCGGAAGTCAATGCGTTTGGACCTACTATCCACTAGACCACAATAAAGAAACGGATTGTTATTAGTGTAGGTTTGTTGTGGATTTCATGGGCGGTGGATGTTGGCTATAAATCATATACAGTAATGTATTTGAGGTTGTTTTTCAAGTAATAATTATATTTAGGCCATATAAAATTGTGGGTTGGCGTTCTTAAATGAACATCGGTTTAACCGGCCAATTCATTATCCGGCCGCGGCCTGGTCCCGAGGTGGCCGGTTAAGAGGGAGTCTACTGTATTTTAAAAAAATTCCAGTATCACTCGCGAACTATTAATCATAACATGAAGTAACAATAATGACAATTTATCATATAAGGCCTAATAAATATTAAAAAAAGATTTCTGAATATAGATACCGGTAAAACACTTATGATTATGATTAAAAAGAACTTTAAAACAATAAATTTTAACATTTGCGTAAATATTTTTTACTATTTTGTGTGAAGGCTCCCAACTCACCCTATCATCTATAGCCACTGTTCCTCCCACTAACTTATATTATTCTGCGTTTATTTAATAATAAATAAAATAATAAAAGAACATTTTACCTTAGGTTAAAAAAATACTTACTAAAAAGTAAAAAAAATTATTACAATTTAAAAAGAAATTAAAATGTTTACATCTATACTTATTTAATACGCTAAGGGTTATTTTGTCCTGAGAACTCCTCCTACAATTTTGAACTGATTTTCAAGTTTTTGGTGTCGTTGGATAGGGCTTGGTCTGTAGTTGTTTCCGCCAAAAACTGATGAGAATCGGACTGAAAATAAAGGCACTATCCACCATTGAAATCTCAAAATTCCCCATTTAAATAACATTGGAATTGAATAAAGCATTTTAAACATGTGTTAATAATCAGCTGTAAATAAGTGTTATTTTGGTGATTACAGATACTCACAAAATTGGATTGGTCGCATGTCATTGATTTAGAGCTAAAAGTAACATTTGTATTGTATTAAAATAAATTGCTCGATTTCGAGCAACACGTATACTAGTAATACAAAATCAGCCATTTTCTAGAATCCATCTTAACATAAATGTTAACATTTCTTGATTAATTTCAAGATAACTAAGTTTTTTTACTTTGGTAAGCTCACATACCTAAACAGCAAAGAGAGCCTATTTACTTTAAAAAATTATTAAATTTTTTCCGACTAATTTTACTACACTAACAGTGTCAGGTTCTTATTCTCACCAAGAAAACAATACAGGTTGTCCTGAATAAACATAGGCCTAGCCTAAATTACCATAAACTAAATTCTGCAATCCCAGTGTTTAATTAGTATCTACATCTATAATTTTAATATTTCACAACAGATTACTACAAAAAAACACCAGCTATTGTTATATGAAGGCGAAATGTCAAACAGTATAGAATACTGTTTACCTCTGATTTAGCCTAAAATGGCAGTCAAAACAAATGTCTACTCACTCATCTCCTTCAGGGCACAATCCTGTTGTCTCGTCATACTTCGTGCAGTAATTGTCAGCACTGTAATTAAATGATCCATCTCGTTTTCTAACGGGTCTACGACGCCTCTGATTCATAAAATGCCAATGAAAACAAGTGAAAGGTCTGTGTTGGGTGCATTTGTGTTGCAAGAAGAGAGGACATTGTTCGACACGGAATTCCTTCAGGTATCTGTAAATTAAGATGGGTTACATAAAATCTGTTGTACACATTCATAAATATGAGTAAATTTATATCCGTTAGTAATATAAATGAAGACTATCACTTACGTATAATGGTTTGGCTTCTCTGTTTGAGCTGTCAACAAAGGTTTAGACTCTGACGGCATTTTGTGAAGTTGCATGATTACTGCGCACCTTCTTCGCGCAGGCGACGCTGCAGTAAACACTGACTGCGATTGGACAGATTGGGTCACGTGGGTTAGAAAATAAACAAAAATAGGAAATAATCTCAAGGTCAACTCTGTTTTGATCCAGAGGTAAACACATCAAGTGATTAACCATAATGTTTATTAAATTTATAAAATTAAATAAACAATTTTCAACGTTAACTCAGTAAAAACTTGTAATTTATAGATCTGTCCCAATTTATTCTGGACTTCTTTGTAGAGTACATAATCTACTTCAATACCATATTATGGACGCAAATACCCAGTTTGACTCCCGATGTAAAACTAATGACGTTTCAACAAATGAATGATTTTCTAATCAATTCCCATTCCTCTACCCCCTTCATTTTTTTTTTAATTCCAGAGAATTGTTTAAATATATACAGAGATCACCATATAATATTTTATTTTTTCAAAATTCCTCACTTTTTATCAGTTATTGATTGGTTTTGAAAATGAAAGTTACTTCATTATTTTTTCCTCTATCCATAAATTTGACAATCTTTTGTATATTATTGTGAATATCGTGCTAATAATTTAATTTTAAACTAAGCATATAGTAAGTATTAGGGAATTTCCCTGTAGTGAATACACTATTAAGGCAGTAGTTACGGTAAAACCTAAATCCAGGACCAAGTTACTTTTGCTAAAATCACAGTTCGTTCAAATATATATAAAGGGAAATTAAGTTCACTTAAGAGGGCTACTACAATTATGAAAAATAAAAATACGTGACCCTTTTTCATCTTTTTATTTAATGGCCTACATCTTTTTGCGATAATGCCATTCAAGGTCTCAGTACCTTGCATAACCTTTTACAGTAGTACAGAAAAAAGGATGGAAACAAAAGGGTACTCAATTATTTTTAATATTATATTAAGAATAAACTAGGGGGCCCGTGCAGCGCAATGCGCTGCATTTATTAGAGTACCGGGTGATCAAACCTTGATCCATGGTAATACTTTGAAAAAATGTCGCTATAGTGAAAATCAGATCGATCTTCATTACCAATTCTCCCACTTCCCAATGTGATAGTGCTGAGATGTGGTGCTCGTTCTTTTAGGTCTAAATTAGCTGAGATTACGTAGTTGTTCTTTTGCCGATATGTCTTAGGGCCTTTGTCTAAACCCTCCTATAAAATTTTAAATAAATTCACAGATGTTGGATCCACATATAGGTCATAAAAAATAAAACGTAAATGACATAAGAATAAAAATCAACATTTCATTACTCCCCGGTCCTGTATGAGTTATGCAGCACTCTCTGCGGTTGTTTTTGTAGTACTACTGTATGAGGTAGTCAATGACATAGTGTATGAGTCCACATTACTATTTATGCCTATATCCTCTTTAACTTAACTTTCCATGACATTACAAAATTTAAATAAAGAAATCAAATAAATTAAGAGAATCTACATCTTTGTTGGTGTGGTCCAATTTGTTTTTAGTGGCATTTTTATTTTGGTTAACATTTTTCTTTATAAAAACCATTTTTGTAATAAGCTTGTTTTCTATACTGGAGGTAAAAAACTTTTAAATGTTGTCTTTTACACAGGTTTTTTTTTAAATATGTGTAGCATTGTGCATAAAACATGTTTATACTATAATAGTAAATAAAAAGGTTATTACACTTACAACCAACTATCCCTTTTCCTTATAGTTTACAGCAGTTTGAAAACCCATGCACACAAATTTGGTGTTCTATTTTAGTATTTGCTACCTTTCATTATTGTTTCAATACCAGTCGGACAACCAATGGCGGTTCTTACACGGTCAATACGGATCACGATCTGGATCTTGATAAATATTGACAATATTATTTTTTGAGCTAAACCTTACACAGTCAATATGGACCACACATCAATACTTACGTCATCTGGATCGCAGCTCAATATCAGATGATTGTTGTCAGTTGCCGTTTGAGTTATGGACGAAAAAAACAGAAATGCTCTAGCAGCAATTTTGATTGCTTTATCACTGAAAAAGGAGGGTTAAACGCAAGCGGTGGGTGAAGGAATGGTTACAAAAACGGGAAAAGTATAGTCATTTGAACCTTTTAAATGAAATACTGCTTACAGACATAGAAGGATATGAAAACTACTTTCGTATGCCTAGAGCCTGTTTTGAGAAACTCCTTCAAATGGTTGGCCCATATTTAGAAAAAAAGGACACTATCATGAGGCAATCGATATCGGCTAGAGAAAAACTAGAAATAACATTGCAGTTTTAAGCTAACGGGAGAACTTTTAAAAATTTATACTTTTTCATGCACAACTATAAAACGATATAGTTGAATTAATATAGCATTGTATTATTATTGTTTGTTAATTTAAAAGATTATACATTATAATTGTATACGTTTTTATGTACTGGCCATAGTAAACCAAATCCTAATTATGAGGTTTTGCTCTCCTACTGTATTTAGACAAAACACCTCGTGTGTTAACAATCAGCTGATTCAATACAGGATCTCAAACTTACCTTAGACGCTCAATACGTATCGCTGTATTGACGTAAAATATTGATGAATTTCAAAATCGTGATCCATATCACGATCCATAAATTCCATCAATATTTGACTTTACACACTCAATCCATATCGTGATCCAGGATCACGGTCCTAATATCGCGATCCGTATTGACCGTGTAAGAACCGCCAATAAGACCCATGTCAAAAATTTCAATTTCCAAAATTTGTTTCGGAAAAAAATGAATTTTTCCAGGTTTAAGTTTGTAATGTTACATATGTTTATAAATCCAAATGTCAAATTACCACTCAGCTGAGCTAAATTGTTATTGTTTATATTTGTTTTTATGATGTAGTTTTCTAATCATGATGTGAGATAATTAGCTCTGTTTTAAGTTGATTAAAACCTTATATTTGGTTTCTTTTCATTAGTGTATTATTTCACAACAATTTAATCAACTTAATTTTTTCTTACTCCAATCAAATTAGAATATGGACAAATACTTTAAGCCTGAAAGACTTTCTCTAGATCCAAATGAATCACATGCAGACAAAAGATGGAAGCATTGGAAAACTACTTTTGAGAATTTCACCGATGAGATATGTGCTGCAGAGGAAGATAAATTAAAACTACTTTTTAATTTTGTAAATTATTCAATCCATGAGGTCATCTCAGAAGCTAATTCGTACGACGAAGCCATATCTCTCTTGGAAAAACTCTACGTCAAACCTACAAATGAAATATATTCTCGGCATCAACTAGCCACAAGAAGGCAAGAGGCAGGTGAGAGCATAGATCAGTATCTAAGAAAACTTAAAGAACTTAGTAAGTCATGTAATTTTAAATCTGTCTCAGCCTCTGAAAATCAAAACGAATATATTATAGATGCATTTATCCGAGGGTTGCAGTCTCAAACTATTCGCCAAAGACTGCTAGAAAATCTAACTTTAACTCTTGATCAGGCATATAACCAAGCTGCTACATTGGAAGCAGCTGAAAATCAAGCACTATCCTATGTAGCGCCTTGCAACTCAGTAACCCAAACTATTCTTGAGCCCAGTAGTCATCCAAAGGCAGAGGTTAAGACTGAATCTCTTGAGTCTCATGATCCGTCCTCTTTCCAAATCTCTTCTCTTAAAAATGGTTCATGCTACTTTTGTGGAAAATCTAGACACTCTCGTAAGATCTGTCCTGCAAGAGATTCCATTTGCAAGATATGTCAAAAGAAAGGACATTGGGCAACAGTGTGTAACTCTCGGAAACAATTCAATTCATTTGAGAATAGGCAATCGACTAAAGAAAATTCAAAAGTTAACTCTTTGACCTCTTCCTTACTTGCTGCCTCGCAAAAATGTCTTTCAAAAGCTACTGTACTACTGACTATAAATGGTAATCCAGTTGAGGCATTAATAGACACGGGAAGTTCCGATAGTTTTATATCTCAGGAAGCTGTTGACCGATACAATATCTTTAAATATGCTACAAAACATAATATATCTATGGCGTCAACAAGTCACACTTCATCTACTCTTGGCCACTGCATTGTTGATATCGACTATAGTGGACACCATTATCCCAAGGCAAAACTTCTGGTCTTAGCTAATTTGTGCGCTGATGTTGTTATTGGACATGATATCCTTCGCCAACACTCTACCATCGAATTGAATTTTGGAGGTAAACGGCCCCCTTTCAATGTATGTAATCTAGTAAGTGCTAGGGTACCTCCACCTCCTCTCTTTGAAAACTTAACAGAGGATGTCAGACCAATAGCTATAAGATCCCGGCGTTATTCTGAGGAAGAAAGCAAGTTCATCAAAAATGAAGTAAAAAGGCTTATCTCTGAAGGTGTAATCGAACCTAGTCAATCGCCGTGGAGAGCTCAAATCGTTGTTGTGGATAATGGTCACAAGAAACGTTTGTGTGTCGACTACTCGCAAACAATTAATAAATTTACTCAATTAGACGCCTATCCACTACCTCACATAGAATCCTTTGTTTCTAAGATTGCTCAGTACTCAGTTTTCAGCACTATTGATCTAAAGGAAGCATATCATCAGATACCGATTCGGTCAGAAGACAAGCCTTTTACTGCATTTGAAGCCAATGGGAAACTCTACCAATATACACGCATTCCCTTTGGTGTTACTAATGGGGTAGCCTACTTTCAACGGTCTATTGATCAGATCATAGATAGTGAGGAGCTATCAGACACATTCGCCTACTTGGATGACATTACTGTTTGTGGACGAAACCAGGCAGAACATGATCACAACCTCAAGAAATTCATGGATGCGGTCGACAAGTATCAGCTATCGATCAATAAGGGCAAAAGCAAATTCTCTCAGACTAAAGTTTCGGTCCTGGGCTACATCGTCGAAAACATGTCCATGCGCCCTGACCCAGAACGATTGAAAACGCTCCTAGAATATCCAACTCCGACCGACAATGCAAGTCTCAAGAGAGCTCTGGGCATGTTTTCATACTATGCTAAATGGATCCCGAAGTTTTCTGAAAAAGTCCGTCCTCTGTCAAGCCTTAAAACATTTCCTTTGGATGGTGAGGCGGTAATGGCTTTCAAATCTTTGAAAGACGAAATAGCTAAATCTAGCATGACTGCAGTTGATCCACATATTCCCTTTACTGTAGAAACGGATGCGTCAGAATACACAATAGCTGCCACTCTCTCCCAAGCAGGAAGACCAATATGTTTCTTTTCAAGGACCCTTACCAAATGCGAACAACATCTACCAGCAATAGAAAAAGAAGCTCTGGCAATATATGACTCTCTTCAGAAATGGAGACACTTTCTTATTGGTCGACGGTTTAAACTAATTACAGATCAAAAGTCAGTTTCATACATGTTTAATCAGAAACACTATGGTAAAGTCAAGAATAACAAAATTCTGAAGTGGCGCTTAGAGCTAGCTCCTTTCTCTTATGATATCGTCTATCGTTCAGGCAAAGAAAATGTCGCAGCTGATGCGTTTTCTCGTGTCACATCCTTCCTATCGGTAAGGGACTCGGAGAAACTTCACAAAATTCACTGCGATGCAGGACACCCAGGCATTGTACGAATGTTTCACTTTGTGAAGAGCAAAAATCTTCCTTATTCACTGGACGACGTCCGCAAGATGACAGCAAGTTGCTCCATATGCGCCGAAGTCAAACCTCAGTTCTATCGGAAACCACCAACAACTCTAGTTCGAGCCATGGCTCCTTTCGAGAGACTTAACATTGATTTCAAAGGTCCAATACCATCTGTAACACGGAACAAATATATCCTCACAGTAGTCGATGAGTTTTCAAGATACCCATTTGCCATTCCTTGCCCTGATACTTCAGCATCAACCGTAATTAAAGCTCTGACCTCCATCTTTTCGATTTTCGGTATGCCAGCATTCATCCATTCTGATCAGGGTTCTGCTTTCATGTCTAGAGAACTTAGTGAATTCCTACATTCCCAAGGAATAGCAACAAGCCGTTCTACTCCCTACAATCCCCAGGGCAATTCTCAAGTGGAGCGGTACAATGGAACAATATGGAAAACAATATCACTTGTTCTACGCAACAAGAACATGAAGACTGAACAGTGGGAGTACGTGATTCCAGAGACTCTGCACTGTATTCGCTCCCTGTTATGTACAGCCACTAACGAAACACCGCACGAACGACTATTCAAGCATCCCAGACGATCATTTTATGGAGTCACACAACCCCAATGGTTGATGAATCCGGGGCCTGTTCTAGTAAGAAGACACATAAGAAACAACAAATACGAACCCTTAGTAGAGCAAGCACAACTCTTAGAAGCAAATCCCGATTATGCTCGAATCAAGTACAACGATGGCCGAGAAACTTTAGTATCAGTGCGACATCTGGCCAGACCTCCACTAGAGATACCTACAAGTCCTGAAGAATGTGTTATAACCACTCCCGATGATTCTCCTCAAAACAATTATCAAGATACTGAAGATCAAAGAGAGCCTTCTGATTCTCAAGATCATGATCGTTCACAGTCGTCGCCAGCGTCTGCCCCTGATCCTCAAACCAATGATAATTTACGGTCTCCGCCTGGGACGCACACACCGGATCTTCGCCGTTCTGCTAGAGTCAGAAGGCCCCCTGCCTACCTCAGTGACTATGTATAAAAAGAGGGGGTGAATGTAATGTTACATATGTTTATAAATCCAAATGTCAAATTACCACTCAGCTGAGCTAAATTGTTATTGTTTATATTTGTTTTTATGATGTAGTTTTCTAATCATGATGTGAGATAATTAGCTCTGTTTTAAGTTGATTAAAACCTTATATTTGGTTTCTTTTCATTAGTGTATTATTTCACAACAAAGTTACAAAAATTATTTTTGTGAACCAAATACGCGTGAATAAAATTTTCAAGCAAAATATACCTGCTACATTTTGAGAAAAGGTTAAATCCCCAGATTAGACACTCCTCGTATTAAAGTATGAAATTGTGTTGATATTTTTGTACCAGTTCAATTTGCTTCTATTCAAGAAATCTAAAATAAATAAAGAGATTATTTGTCTTTATTTGTTTTAGATTCCTTGCTTCTATTCAGCTTTTAACATATGTGTTTGTTTGTTCAACTATCAACAGCTGTTTTATTTAGCAATTCAAAATAAATTGTCCCCCATGTTAATCTTATGGACAAAAAAATGAGCTTTGAGAGCTTCCAGGGAGCTTCAGAATTAAAATATCAAAAATCTAAAACCTTATTGCAAAACTACGAACTGAGACCATTCCTTTGACACCTCAAACTTTAAAATTCGTCCAGAAATAAGGGAGGAGAAGCGTTAACAAAAAAGGGGCATCACGTATTATATATATAGATAAATAGATATGTTTTTGTTTAAATACTGATTGTTTGTTTGTTTATGTTTACACTATCATACACCATTGAGCTTGATAAAGCTTATAAATCAAAATATTGCACACAAAAATGGGTTTAATTCTTAAAAAAAAACAAAAAAAAAACACACACACACACACACACAATATATACATTTACAAACACACCCATGAAAACGACAACTTTTGAATGAAGCCTCCGATTTTTATAAAATTTGGCAAAGGGGTGTAAAGGCAGCATTTTCTATGAGTTTCGCCACGCAACTTGACGAATATATATAAGAATATATATATATATATATATATATATATATATATATATATATATATAATTTATTTTTTTTTTTTGAGGGAGAGGCGGAAAAATGCATTACGCACACAGGTGGCCAGCCTGTAGTGTGGGGCTCCCCTAAAAACGGGTTTACCCACTAAAAAACCTCCTCTACTCTTTAGGAATCTAACCTGGAATTGTTTGTCACATTACGTCAGGCTAGGCCTAAATTTGGCTTACGCCCGTGGGGCTCGCTCCTTATCCAGCCGCTCGATCAAGGGATCTGGGCCACTTCGCGGTCCAGATCGGTTTTCTTTTCCAGGAGGATGCCCCGGACGAACTGTGACAAACAATCCCAGTTGCCCTCATCCTCCAAAATCTTTTGGCAGACCGAGTCCACCGAAAATGCACCAAAGATTTGTGTGGCCTCCAGGCGGGGCCCTTCCCAACGGGGACAGCGGAAGAATGTGTGTTCCGCATCGTCGGGAACACCCGGGCAATAAATGCAGTCCGGTGAACCGGTCTTTCCCATCCGGTTCAGGTACGACCGAAAATAGCCGTGACCTGTCAAAAATTGGGTCAGGTAGTAGTCCACCTCCCCATGCCGCCGTTCCACCCACGGTTGGACCTGCTTGATAAGTCGCGCAGTCCATCGTCCTCGGGTGTCGTGCTCCCAGCTGTGTTGCCACTGCTGGAAGGTTCGGGAGCGCTCTTCTGTTTTTGCCGTGTCCTTGCCGATCTCGCCTTGTCTCTGATAAATCGCTTTCCTCTCCCCTGCCAAGAGTTTGACAGGGATGACTCCGGCGACCACCAGGACGGCAGGCTCGGACACTGTCCGGTAGGCGGAACACACCCGGAGCGCAGCTTGACGCTGAACCCGGGCGAGTCGCAACCTGTAGCACTCCTTATCTAGAGCGCCTGCCCACACCTCTGCCCCGTAAAGAAGCACGGACTGGACCGCGGACATCAACAGACGTCTTCTGCTGGATCGGGGACCCCCGACATTGGCCATCAGCCTACTAAGGTAAGTCACTACCTTAGCGGCCTTGTCCGCCGTACGGAAGATCTGATCCCTCCAGCTTAACTTGGTGTCCACCATAACCCCGAGGTATTTGGCGGCACGAGTTGATGTGACCACCTCCCTTCCCACTCGAAACGGGACGACGGTGTCTATCCTCTTCTTCGTGAGAATCACGATCTCCGTCTTACTGAGAGCAAGTGAGAGACCGTGATCGGACATCCAGTTGTTGACCACCCGCATAACTCGGTTCAACTTCAGTTGGGCCAGCTCAACGTTGCGTGCAGCAATGAGAGCTGCGACGTCATCGGCGTACCCAACCAAAGTGGTTTCCTCAGGCATCTCGGACCTCAGGAGGCTGTCATAGGCAACGTTCCAGAGATCCGGGCCGAGTATTGAACCTTGTGCGGCACCAGAAGTGACTTCCATCGTCCGCGTTCCGTCCCTCGTGTCATAAATCAGGCTTCGAGAGCGTAGATAATCCTCGATGAGCCGCAACAGATATGCAGGAATACGAAAGGTGTTGCGAAGCGCATCCAACATATCGACCCACCTCGCCGAGTTGAAGGCATTCTTGACATCAAGCGTAACAAGAAGCACTACTCGGCGGGAGAAATGGTTGTGGCTCTCGGCTCTCTCCACAGCTCTCTGAACTTCGATGACAGCGTCGATCGTTGACCGTCCCTTTCTGAAGCCGTACTGACGGGGGCATAAGTCCCCGGCAGCTTCCACGGCAGAAGTCAGGCGGGAACGGATCAGCTTCTCGAACAGCTTCCCAGCCGTGTCCAACATGCAGAGAGGCCTGTGGGACGACGGCAGCTCGGGATCACCTTTGCCCTTGCTGATCAGTACAAGCCTGGCTGTTTTCCAGGGAGCCGGAAACACCCCTTCTACCAAACAGGCATTGTACAATCTCAACAACAAGTCAGCGTTGATTGAAAATACTTTCTTTAAAGCCTCACTGGGAATCCCGTCCGGGCCAGGAGCCTTGTTGCTCTTCAGAGAGAGAACGGAGGTTTCCAGCTCCTCGAAAGTGAAAAGTGGAACGTCCTCTACCCGTCCGAAGTCAACCGGTGGTCGCTGTGGATGTTCAGGAAACAACGCAGCGACGATCCTCCCCATGGTGGCGCCCTCCATGATGGAAGGTGGAGAGCGGGCGCCGAGTTTCTGTGTTACAAGTTTGTAACCCAGGCCCCACGGGTCGGAGTCAACATCGTCACGAAGTCTCCTCCAGCTATTCGCCTTGCTCCTGTTGATCGCCTGGCGGAGAGATTTTCTCGCAGCTTTATAGGCCTCCGACTTACGAACTCTGTCTGCGGGGATTCTCGCTCTTGTGGCGGCTCGTCTAGTTCTTAAACATGTTCTTCTGAGTTCCGCAATCTCTTCAGTCCACCAGTAAACGGGTTGTTTGTCGCGTCGGGGTTTCCTTCGCGGCATAGACTGGTCGCAGGCCGAGACGATCAGTTCCATCGTGGATGTTACTACTGCCTCGGCCCCAGCCTCACCAGGATTCCCCTGCGCTCCCCGAGAGATGACTTCGGTGAACTTGACCACGTCCAGTTTGTTGGTGTTCCACCGGCGTGGCCCTTCCCGAGATGCGGAAACTCGACGATTTGCCTGATCATGCAGGTCAAACACGACGTATTGGTGGTCGCTACCCGTGTAGTCCTCCACAACCCTCCAGCCAGAGATCCTCGGAAGGAGCGACTCAGACGCAAAGGTGACATCGGGGATCGTGCCTCTCTGCCCGGGGCGCCGAAAAGTAGGTGTGTCGCCCTGGTTGAGGACGACAAGACCGGCCCTGGCGATGAAATCCAGGATGTATTTCCCCCGGGAGCTGGTAGAGGGCATTCCCCACTCGACGGCCCTGGCGTTGAAATCGCCACCAACGACGACATGCCCGGTGGTGCCGAGAACGCACTCCTCTAGGCTATCTATTTTGTCGCGGAAGTCCTGGACGGCCTCGTTGGGTGTGAGGTAGCAACTGAAGATAGTCACGTCCCCACACCGAACCCAGACGAATCCTCGGCCGCGCCCGTGACTCCGCACCAAGACATCTCGTGTATTACGTGCCCAAAATGCAGCAGTACCGAGGCTGTCGGAGATCCAAATGTTTGGGTCTCTGTCCCGATACTGTTCGCTGATAAGGAGCGCGTCAGCACCAAGTTCTCGGGCGAGCTGATCTAGAAGGTTATCAGCTCCCCAGGATCTATGAAGGTTGGCCTGGAGGATGCGAATTACCGGCCGCTGCCTTTTGCCTGTTCAAGTGCGGCTCTGAAGGCACCGCACTGACCAGACCCGGGTAAGTGACCGAGGGCACTGGAGCCTGAATCCTTGCAGAGGAAGCAGGAGGGGCTCGAGGAACATTCCTTACGTTTGTGGCCCTGGCTTCCACACTGGAAGCAGTTGGCACTCCTGTCGGGCCCTTTACAGTTTCGGGAGGAGTGGCCGAAACCGAGACAGCGGAAGCATCTCGAAACTACCACCCTCCGTTTGAGCCTGCAACTGACCCAACCGACTCTGAGGTGCTGAAGGCTAAGCAGCTTATTGGCGTGCTTTTCGCCCATCTCAGCAACAGCCATCCGGAGTTGACTTCGGTTGGGCTTAGTCAGCCATACCCTCACTCCATCAGCCGGTATCTCCGGGAGCGCCACCTGGATCGCACGGGTCACCTCCTCTTCGGTGGAGAGGGCATCAAGGTCCCGAATCTCGACCGAACACTTCGGTTCTAGGGCCTTGATTGAGCCTTTGTCCCCAAGTGCAGTCTTGAGGGAAGCGGCAAAACCAATCTTGTCACTCGACTTCCCCAGTTCGAGGAGGACATCCCCGTTCTGGGTTCGCCGAATAGACTTGATAACGGTGTCGGTCTCTTCCGGTTTGGCCTGCGATCTAATCTGACCCAGAACATCGGCAAAAGATCGCCCCCCTAAGGGCTTGATCAAGATTGCCTCCGTCCTGGGCTTCTTAGGCCTGGGTTGTTTAGGCTTTCTGACAGACTTGCCAGAGGCCTCCCCAACCGGGTTTGAGAATTGCGTCCGCTCCACCCTCGACGCACTTTTCGAAGCCACCTCCGCTTGCTTCTGCCTCCTCCTTTCTTTCTTAGACAGGCGCGTCTTCCAGCCCCCCAAAGGTGTTGAGGCAGAGTTTGCTGCCAAGGCAGGATTAGCCGCCGGAGCAGGAACCTCTGCAGGAGTAGCCGCTGGAATCACGGCAGCGCCCGGGGCGGACTCAGTAGCCTGGACAGGAGATGTCTGCGATGCCGCAGTGACAAAAACCGGTCTCGGGACCGAGTCCACATCAACAAGCTCAGGGCTTCCCGGCGAAGAACCGCTCTGCCTCTTCTTTCGCTTTCTGGCTTGAGTCTGGGACTCAGCCAGATGAGCTTGAGGCGAAGCAGACATAACTCGGTTCACAACGTCGCACTCCTGCTTCATTGCCTTCAGCCTGATCTTCCGGCATTCCTCGATTTCGCCAAGGAAATCCTCGAGTTTCGGAATTCCGTCCTTAATCGCCTTGTTGACGTTCTTCTGAATAAGGAGAGCCTTGGCCATTGCCTTCAAAAGATCGTTCATTTTCTCCAGGGACAGGTTTTCCTCCTCGTTGGCATCGTCCTGCTGCTGCCGAAGCATTTGCATCTCGAATGCCGGACGAAGAGGGCTCTTCCTGGGAGGAATTCCTTGCATCCCGGCTAGAGGTGTTACCGGCTCAGTCAACTCCATACCCAGCTTAACCTCATCCTTCTCCTTTCCGGTTACGGCCGACGATCCGGCGACACCAGCAGCCTTGAACGGGATCGGCGGAGGGGAGGCTTTAATTCCCCCCGTCGGCGTCCCAGTCTTCGAGGTCGGAGACCTCTGCAGTTTTGAGCTGCGCTTAAAGGCGGCCTGCTCATTCTCCTTTAATTTCGTGTTTTGGTTTTGAAAATCCATACTTTTGTTTCACCAGCGCATCGTGCGGCAAGAGGCGGCCCTTCATTGGCCGGGAGCGGGTACACCCTCGGAGGTCTACCCCCCGTAGGAGATAAGACACCCCTACCTCAGGACTCTGGGGCCCGAAACCTCCGTTTGCCCAGCACCGATACACAAAATGTGCCGGACGTGCTGGGGGTCGCACCGTGGCAATGCAGAGTCCGATCTCTGCATCCATGCCGCACTTCCTGACTAAGGTCCGAAGCGGCTGGCTTCTGACGACACACTGGAGGAGACCATCGGCAGTGCGAGCTGGGCCGGATTTACCGCATGGGCAACATGGGCACATGCCCAGGGCGGCAAATTTCAAGGGCGGCAAAATTTTGGAGAAATTAAAATTTATATCTGTATGCACGGCGCGTTGTCATCGTCATGATCGCAGACCACATAGCCGTATTGTGGTGAAACGGCAAAGGGCAGACTCACTGCAGTCTGCCTGCGCGGAAGCCGCGGATGCGTGGACGAGCGTCTATTGCGGGCGGCAGACGATGTGCTAGTGGTGGGAAGCCGTCCCCGTATTCGTATTCCTCGCCGTCATCAGCCCGGTGGGACATACGGGAGACATTCGGAGCAGCTTAATGACGTCGCTTCACTGTGTGACGGCTATGATGCTGACGTCATAACATTAAAGTTTCTATATTTTGCCGCTACTCGGCTAGTCTCGCTTGCCCTCTTTCTTTCTTTGTTTTTGAGTATTGAGGAATCGTTGTTAGTGTAGTAAGATATGGATAAAGATGAATAAATAAGTAAAACCTAAGCCTAAAAATCTTAAAAGCATTTTATTTACTAATAAATTATACCGGTATTCATGGTTAAGATTATAAATAGATACAGTATCCTTATAGTAGTACATAATCCTTAGCAATTTTTGGATTGGCACTCTTTAAATGTAGTGTTAAGTTAAATTGGGTGTGTGGTGTGTGATAGATTGGTGTAGGATTCTGCAATCTAAACCTTGCACCTAAGTTTTGGTTCCAAAAAAACTTAACCAAATTTAAACTTTACTACCGGTAATTACTGTAAATACATCTTACCAAATCCGAATAGGATTCGTTGATGGGAAATTAAGGAATAGGTTGACTGTTAAGACAGTTAAACTTAGTTGCATAAAATTACGTTTCATAATAACCAAAAATATAGCCTAGCTAGGCCTAAAACGTTGAACGCTTTGAATCTTTTCTATTCAAACTAAAGCAGGCCCAAGTTTATGTAAGCTAGGCCTGATAAAAACAAAACAAAAATACCTATAACAAAAATAAACATTTTTATTTTGTAAAAGAGTTTTCAAATTCTCCTTAAAAAGAGGACCATGATAGAATCTATCCATTTCCATTCATCATCATCTAATCCTATAGAGGTTAGGCCTAGTGTAAACAATATTATTCAGTTGTTGCAGACGACAACTCTGAAATCAAGCGTAGGCTATTGAGCGCTAGACTATTCGTAGCGATAACCAAAGAACTAATTCAATGACGTCATAGTTTGCTCCGAATGTCTCCCGTATGCCCCACCGGTCAGCCACGGCCATCTCTAGTACATAGTAGAGTACTAGAGATGGCCGTGCATCAGCCCATCCCGCCAAGTCGCCATTTCGCTTCCGCTTGGGCGGTCCGCGTACAAACGTCATTCGTCAGTGTTGTGTGGCGTTGTTAATGTCGCATTAGAACTGACAGCCTGTACGATTACGCTTGCGGCTTGCTTGTTATGCAGTAGTGCGTGTGCGGCTGTGTGTTGTTGATTTGCTCATAACTCTTTAATGCTGTGTTTCGTGTGAGATTTCATTTGAATTTGATATACGCAATAATTTTCGTTATATTTTTAAAACATAGGCCTAATGGATGAGCGAAAAAGACTTAGTGGCGCGGAATAAAGGAAATTAGCTGAAGTGAAGAAGAAGAAGAAGAAAAATGTGCTTGATGCTTGTCCAAACTTTAAAGTTAGATTCCTTCTTTAAAAAAAGCAATGTCGCCGTAATGTGGCTCTTTGGAGGGTACAAAGGGAGCCGGTAGGGGGAGGGGTGAAGGGGCGGCAGATTATTATATGCCCATGGGCGAAGGAAACGTAAATCCGGCCCTGAGTGCGAGGCACACATCAGTCCCTGCAACACAACAGGGACACTCCCAGGACCCCCCAGCGTGCGCCGGTCGAAAGAAGGTGGAAAGACACCCTTGATTCGGGGTCGAAAACAAGAAGGTGAGCAAGGTTAGCTCAGGAAAGAATAAAGACGGTGAGCTAAGACCTGAAAGATGAGAAGAAAGGCCCTAGCTCGGGAAGAACTGTGAGGAGGGTCTCACAGCTTGGCTCAGGTACCCCGGGGTCGCCAAGAAACACCCGTACAGTGGAAAGCCCACTGCCCCTGAGGGTATATATATAATAATAATAATAATATTTATTCCGCTGACAATATTTCACAGTGTATGGGAATGTACACAGTTTGGGGAATTTACCAGGGGCGAACCCAGGATTCAATTTCGGGGGGGGGGATATTTTTTCCGAAGGGGTCACACTGGGGGGTTTGGGGGTATGGAATACCCTCCCCCCACCCCAAGAACACAGCGGGTCCGGGGGGCCTCCCCCGAATAATTTTGGAATTTTTGAAGCTAAATGGGTAGTTTTAGTGAATTTCAGAAGTTAAAATGAAACTTTTTGCAGACCTCTTCTCCGTCAGAATTTGGAGTGGAAGTAATGGGTTCAAAATATTAAATAAAGGATCAGACTATTATTTAAACTTGGGAAAAATTTATTGACTTTATACAACGATGGGAAAAAATAACATTCAGTCGAAGTACAGTAAAACGTTATAGTCTAAAGTTGATTAAAAACACCAAATACATTACTCATAAAGAGGAAAATACGTGATTTATTTATAAGACACAGAACACAGTATCAGAGTTATTTATTTTGTAAAGATAATATATAATTATAATAGGTAATAACTAATAACAGTATAATACAATTGTAACATAAAAGTATTATACTCGTATTATTTTAACAGTGCATATATGAAGGCAAAAGATATTGTGTCTTCTCAAAAAAAGAATCAAGTTGTCAAATTTCAAAGGGAGTATGCTACAGTAAATGATATTCTACAGTCTATAATAGCAAAATAACAAAATAAGTACACTACTTAAAATTCGTCAAATATATGAGTTTACTTATCTCTAAGATACACACACGTTTAGACTAACTAAACGGCAAAACCACAGAATAACTAATAAGTTAACCCCCGCCACGTAACTTGACGAATGAATTTTCTCTACTATTCAGTTAAAATGATTGGATAATCAGCTGTTCTATAAAAAATTGCATGTAACGTAAGATCAATGTTTTTGGAAAAGTACCCCCTCTCCACCCCTCGCCATACCCAGCTGTTTTTGGCCATTCGTCAACTTATGTGGCGTGACCAGTGACTTAATAGGGGTGGAAGCACTGCAAGTGAATTAGAGCGCGCTTAGTTCGAATCACAAGAGCTCGACAGTGCCGACGCAACGCATTGTATGAACTCGTCAGTAATGTCAACGCACAATAAATAATGCATTTCATTTCCAAAACTAAAATTACCTGTTTTGGATGTAATATTACTGATTTATCTTTTTGCATTGTGCGATTAAAACCCTTATTATTATTTATATAAGTCTGGCGTATGAAAATAATATTTTAACCATTTGTCATAGATAATTTTGATTTTTTAAACATATTTTTTGTTCTCCAGCATTTCGGGGGGGGGATATATCCCCTTTATCCCCCCCTGGGTTCGCCCCTGGAATTTACATAAGTCTTTTACTCTGTTTCACAATTTCATTGCCAAACTTTATTTTACTAAGTATTTTCAATTTTTTACTTTCTCCCTCTATACCATAGTATATGGAGAAAGTATTGTTTTCGTCAAAATTTTCGAATTTGAGTTGTTTGTGGATTTATCCATTTTGGTGCCCCCCGAGTCCAAAAAAGTGGTTTTCAGAGTGATGTCTGTGTGTGTGTGTGTGTGTGTGTGTGTGTGTGTGTGTGTGTGTGTGTGTGTGTGTGTGTGTGTGTGTGTGTGTGTGTGTGTGTGTGTGTGTGTCTCCGTGTGTGTGTCTGGATGTAAACAGAGCTAGAGAATGCTCCAATTTTCCGATTTTGGTGAAATTTGGTATGTTGGTCCAAACCCGCAATAATTCCAGGTGCTTTTTTTTCATTTTTTTGAATTTTTGATTTTTAAGGGTATTTTACCCCCAAGACCCCTCAAAAATCGTCAAAAATCAAAATTTCTCAAAAAAGGCTCTAACGATTTTGATTAAAATTTTGTGGTTTATTAAGCTTAAAATGGTGAATAAAATGACACCACCCGCATCTCCCAGAAAATGCGCGTTCAAAAGTTATTGCATAATAAGTGTTTCAAAATCAATTTTTTGGATTTTCAAAATAGCTGTTATCTTGAAATAAATTTTACTTATCACCATTAAATCAAGCTCAAAAAACTAAATAATCCAGTATTTTAAATTTTTGCTCTATGTCAAGTGGTTGCGGAGAAAATTCAATTTTTCGTTTAGCGGTAAACGCAGTACGTTGTTAAAAGTCACAGACGCGCGTAGGGTCAAACGAGCGCTGCTCAGCTGGTAGCTATCAGACTGAGTCATGAAGACATTCATGTTTGAATCTTTTAATTTTTTTTTAATATTGTTGGGAGAAAGTATGTGTCAGTTAACTGATACCGTTTATTTTTCATAGTTTTCTTTCATTCTTCATGAGAATTCTTCATTTCATAAGAATATATATATATATATATATATATATATATATATATATATATATATATGTATATATATATATATATATATATATAGTATGGCTCATTTAGCCAGCCACCAAGGTTTAAGAATAAGAAAATAAAATCTGCGGTGCAGATCATCTGAGTGATATGTAAAAAACTAAAAACTAAAATAAAAATTAGATCTCTCTTTATAGAGCTAAATCCAGGGCGCTAAGCCATTGCAGCCCAGCTTCACTTGAGCTATGCAGACTTCTTACTTACTTACTTCTTACTTCTCCACTGTAGTCTCGTAGACCCTCTTCCAGGGCATGAGACCGGTCATAGTCCTAACTTATGCGGCGGAAAGAGCCTTGTCAAGTGGATTAAAATGCAATGGGCAGGAACTTAATGAGGAAAAAAGGCTAGGCAAATTTGATTGGAAAAAGAATTCGGGTTAGTCTGGGACACTGCAAAAACACTCTTCTAACAGATGATTTTTTAACTGAGATTTAAATTTTTTAATGTCGTTTATTTTTCTTAAACTTGGGGGTAGTTTTGAAAAAAGCTTTCGACCGATATAATCAGGTTTCTTCTCAAAAAGTGTAAGTCTATGTTGCACTGAAGGGTTTAAATGTCTATTTCTTGTATTGTAAAGATGATTGTGAGACTGAATGAGATTATTTTCTCTGACAAAACAAATTACTTCAAACATAAAGAGAGAGGGAACAGTCATAATTCTTAACTCTACAAAATGTTGTCTACATGAGTCTTGAGGTCTAAGTCGTAGCATTGAACGAATTGCTCTCTTCTGAATTACAAAAATCCTGTTCAAGTTATGTTTGCTGGAATTTCCCCAAAGTACAATGGAATATCTTATGTAGCTTTCAATTAAAGTAAAATAGACAAGTTTTGACAATGGGAGATTGTTCAAGAGTGCTATATTCCGAAGAACAAAAATGTTCCCAGACAAAGTGTTTGCAAGCTTACTCACATGTTCATTCCATGTGAGACCACCGTCCAACCTCACACCCAGGTAGTCCACTGTATCCGACTGATCAAGGAATTCATCATCCAGACAGCCTAGAGGGCCGGTCAATCCTTCGGGGAAAGCACTCAGTGGGCACTGGGCACTCTGCGACTGTGTGCTTCATAGTTTGAAACTCTGCTCCGCAGTCGCATGACTGGTCTTGTGTCATTCCCCATTTGTACTTCCAACTCCAGTGCGGAAATGAGTGAGTATATAGTCCACTGCTTCCGAGGAAGATTCATACCACCTACCGCTACGGTCGGATCAGCAATCAAGAAGTGGTTCCGACCTTGAAAAGCGTCCCAGGAGGAAGTCCAGTTTGTATGGATGGTGAAGTTTGTGTCCATCGACTGGGAGGCTGTTCGTAGAGGTGGTTTTCGGAACCTCAATCGGCCCGCATTCTGGAGTAGGTAATCATGGATGGGCAGCTGTAGAGCAGATAAGATCTTAGTGTATTCCCTAATGAGTGCATCCCATCGTCTTAGTGCAGGAGAAGCGATATTACTCAGCGCCGGGATCCAGGGTACAGAGGTTACCATGAGTGTACCACTATAATGGCTCTCATGGTCCTGTTTATTTGGACGTCGCGATCTCTCTAACATGCACACTATTTAACCACACGGGAGCGCAGTACTCAGCAGTTGAATATACCAATGACAGAGCAGTGGTTCGCAGAACTTGTGCCTTAGCTCCCCATATGTGGAGCCAACAAGGTGATGGACAATGTTAGTCCTGGTTCTCACCTTAGCTGCTATTTTTTGTAATTAAGTGACTTTTAAACCGAGAGACCGGCCTAAATTGACCCCCAGATGCTGTGGGTGGTCATTATGATTCAGCTCAACACCGTTCAATATGATTTTAAGAATTGTTTGGCCAGTCTATTATTCGAGTGGAAGGAAGCAACCTCAGTTTTTGTTGGGTTTGGATTTAGCTTCCAGGCTTCAAACTATTCACCGAGGGTCGTGAGGTCATTTGTTAGTGTTTCCTCAGCTTGTCGAAAATGCTGGTGTTGATATGCCAATGCAATATCATCTGCATAGATAAACTTTAAAGACCGAGTTACACTAATGTCGGCAGTATGCACATTAAAGAGCAGTGGGGTGAGCACTGACCCTTGTGGCAGGCCATCCTTAAGTTGCCTAAAGGAACTTTCTCTGCGTCCCAGATATACTTTTATCATCCTATTGGAGAGCACTGAGTTGAGGAGACGCAACAAGAAAGGGCAAGGAATAAGGTTGTAAAATTTAACTAGGAGACCTTTTCTCCAGACAGTGTCATATATGCTACAGTCAGATCTAAAAAGCCAGAGGTTTTCAGTCTTTGCTCAAACCCATCGTCAATGAAAGAAGTCAGAGCTAGAACCTGGTGACAACATCAGTTGCGACCAGGCCTAAATCCAGCTTGTTCGATAGGGATGCTGGCATTGAGAATAGGGAGAATTCTGTTATAAGTATAACATTAGAAGTGAACTATATTTTATTGTAGTCGGCGATTTTATATTCTTTTGAAAGGAGCTATGCCATTGACTTTACATAATAAACAAATTATTTACGTCAACTTAGTATGCAAAGTCGAAACTTTTGAATTCACCCGCTAAAACGCTATCGGGCGAGGGGGCCCGGAACTACTTGAGCTGTGTGCTACGCGGGCACCGTAAGCTTAAGAGGTCTAAAAATATAGTATCTAAAGTCAATGCTACCACCTTACAAGCGAGATTTACTGCTGATTGTTGATTCCCCCCATGGACCTTGCCTCCTGTCAACACCACGTTGCTCCTGTTCGTCCTTCGTGTTCTTTTTTTATGTCGTTCTGGAACTCAAAGTGTCTGCTTCTTTCACTCATCTGTCAATATTTCAAGAGATTTTGTTAAAATATGTTCACTTTTATTGATAGTAAAGTATTTTAATTGAAAATAATTTATCACAAAGTTTCATGGTATTATAAAACAGTACATTTTTTATTTAGGAAAACAATTGTATTCGTAATTCGTGCATGCGTAGTGTAATGTATTCGTGAATGCGCAATGGGGGTTATGTTTTGACCCTGGTGTGTACTGTATTGACAAAAACCTTATCTCTTAGGCTTTCATTACTTTATCCTAAGAAAGCAAGATTATCTCTATTCTATGTACTTTAATAGTGTGATAAGAGAGACAGAGTATTTATTGATTATATTTATCTTTTAATATAAAATAGTATGATAGGACCAGAGTAAGATATTTTCAAGCCTTTATTTTTCTCAACCTTTAGTGCATATTTAGTCCAATTTAATAATACTTGTTTGTGATATTGTAGCCTGTTTATTTATTTTTTACTAAAAGTTATATCTGTGTTATTCTTGCTAGTATGCAAGGACCTAAGTGAATTTGAGTGAGCTATCAATATGTTTTATTTTGGTTCAACAGGTAGGAATGTTTCAACATTTATCTTATATTTAATAGGCGACATGTATTTTTGTACAAGGAACTCCTCCTACAGTTTTCAATCGATTTCCATGATTTTGGTCGATTTCATTAGATAGAGCTCGGCTTGAAGTTGTTTCTAAAGTAAATTGGTAAATATCCATCTAAATTCATGGCCCTGCATGCTCTTAAAGTTCTATATTTCCCCATTAGAATAACATTGATAAGAAAATAAAAAGTTTTTCAAGTTTAACAGCTGTAACAAGTTTAAACAAAGCACACTAGCAAGAACATCTATCTATTCACATCAAAGAAGTAAACCAAAAACTGGTTAATGGAGGATACACCGATTAATGAACTGCATTAAACAAGCCTAACAATTAAAATCATCCAAACTAAACTGCTCGATTTCGAGCATCAAGTACACTAGTGGTCATTTATTAGCCTCTAGGCCTAACCTATATTCTTATTTTAACCATCTATTTGTTTTCATGAGGTCTGGCTTAGTCTATTGTCCATGTAGTCTTATGTCAAAGTCAAGTAAGCCTAGAATGTAGAATGTCACTGGTAATTAAGGCCTGTAGGAAAGGCAAATACCTATTGTCAATTTAGTGTAACTAAATACCTTTACACAGGGATATATTTCCGAATAGGCGGACTAGGCGCGCGCCTAGGGCGGCAAATTTTTGGGGGCGGCAAAATTTGGGGGAGTAAATAATTGAAAAATTAGAGTTTTAATCTAAAAAAATGTTTAGCAAATAATTTTGAGAACAACAATTCAGCTATTTAAAATACTTTCATTAGGTATAAAATTATTCAAGAACACCTTAAAGTTAAAACTAAAAGTCAATAATTTCTTCACTACATGGCTGTGCTGATTTTTCCGTGCCTCCCTTTTCCTATTAAGGTGCTGCTATACATCGACGTCACGTCACGTCTTCATTCGCACCCATTCGCACCGATGGATCCGGCAATTCCGGAGGGGGTGCTATACATCGACGTCAAGTATTCGCATTCGCACTGGACGTCACGTCCATTCCGCCAATTCTCACGGATTCCGCGCGCGCGTGCGGAAAAAAGCGTTGAGATATGGGAGATATGGAAAAGCGTTGAAAAAAGGTTGAGATATGGACTCCATGTAGATAATAAGTTGAGGGTTTTCTATAGATGTATTTAAATATGTAAGGGCTGTAAACATATTATATTTGAAGTGTAAGGTTTTCTATATTATAAAGAGGGTTTTACTGTATCCAAAGACAAATTGGTGATTACTCCAAATGAATTAGGTTTTCCTGTGTAACTGTTTCAGGAATGCAACATTTTACTGCCATTGTACGTACATTCCAGCATTTTAGCATAAACTAATAACATATTTAATAAAGTATTGAAATAATTATTAAAACGCATAAATAAACATACGAGTAGCGACATAATCACTACTGGCAATATAGAGGTTACCTTTTGTGTTTCGATAAATTATATAAACAACCGTCGCTTCGTCAACACATAGAATTTTTGTGCACTATTTGAGTAGGGTTCTAAATGGAAGTACTGTTCATCTGTGTCGCAATTTCTTCCCAAACAGCATTTCTTCTTACATTGCTCATGCACAGTTTGTGGGAAGGGTCGTAAATTTCTTTCTTTTCTTCCACTAAACTAATTAGTAACTCATCATCCATGGCAATAACAATTGCCAAAAACCCTACGCGGACCACTCACTCTCATCAACTGATAGGCCTAAGAACTAGGCCTAGACGGAAGTAAACAAAACAAACATTCAGACAAAATCCACCCTTGCTCTCATTGGTTCCGAAGTTGCCCGATTGCGCACGAAGATACCCGAGGCGAAAGCCGAACGGCCGAGTGGACGTTGGTAGAGGCTATACAGCGACGTCGCGTCACGTCACGAGTGCGAATGCGGACGGGACGCGACGTGACGTGACGTGACGTGACGTCGATGTATGGCCGGTTCCATTTGAATACACAGGGAGCATACCATGCGAACGTGGACGTGACGCGACGTGACGTGACGTGACGTCGATGTATAGCAGCACCTTTAATTGGTCTGGCGAACAAATGTCGCATCGTCGCGGTCGCGCATGTGGGCTTTCGCTCCGCCCTCCCGTGTTTACTTCGTACGCTACTATAGAGGCAGCGGCAGCGCCAGGCGCCAATTGCCAATGTAAACGTTGTGGTCCGTAGTAGGTAGCCTATACTTCAATTGTGTTTCCTACGAACTTGTTATAATCATGAGTTAGTGTTTAATTTAAATGGTTGTCTCCAAGTGAAATTCATACCGGGTGTCTAGTAGTCTTGAAAATCTGGAAAGACTTGCATTAGGTAGTATTGTATTTAACAATGGTTTTGAAAAGTCTGGAATTAGTCTTAAATTTACCTTCTAGTCTTAAAATTTATAAAAAATTGTAATTATGGATACGCTTGCGATCGCCGACCAAGACGCTCTGATCAAGATTGCTAACCAGAGGACGCTTGTGATCCCCAATCAAAACGCGACTGCCGATCGTAAACGCTCGCGACCGCCGATCAAAAGTTAAATACATAGTAGTTTCTAAGTAATCAAAATCGCAAATAGAATAAATAAATGAAAAATGCAACAAAAAATCCGGTTAGTAAGGTCGGGGAGCGCGCTGAAGTTGGTGAGGGGGGCGGCGGAAAACTTCGCTGACTAGAGGCGGCAAATACTTAAATACGTCCCTGCCTTTACAATAGGTAGATTTCAATCACAACCCCAATAACTTATAACTTGCATTTCTACATAGCCTAGTTTTATATGTGAGATAGATAGTTTTTGCTTAAAAGGCCAAGTTATTGTATTACAGTCTTCTGTTATTATATTTTTTAACTCTTAGGAATTGCATTCTAAGTTCTGATAAGCTTTTCATGATAAGCAGTTTTCAACTTACCATGGTAGCCTCCAATTTCAGGCTATTGCTGTAACCTGTAACCAATATAACAACCAAAACATGAACCAATTGGTTAAATAATTTACTATTAAATTTGCTCATATATACCTTAACTTAGGCCTGCCACCTTCTTTGCCTTTTATAGCCTACAGCTTGAGCATATCAAAGGCCCTGGGAATGAGTTTTCAAAACACTATTATAGGGCCCAACTTCACAAGTTTATTTAGAACTTAGACTATCCATTACTGCTGATTCATGGGCGGATTTACAAGGGTGCCAGGGGGTGCCTGGAACCCCTAATTTTGTATGTTTTTTTTCTTTTCTATGTTTTTGTAAAAATAATTTTGTATTAGCCTAGATTAAAATAAAATTTTGGACATTATACATTTTTAACAATTATATTTCATTAAGCCGTGTTTACACTGTAGTTGCAGACGTTTAGTCTGCAATTTTTTGTCTGCAACATTTTGTTGCCGACTTTTTGTTGCATACAAAATACATTGTCACTTCTGTTCCACGCAACTTTTATCGGCAACAGAAAGGCAACACTCGTCCAGTCAGTCAAGATGACGAACGTTGACGCGGAGGATGCTATTATTACAGTAGCATGCTGTGTGATATTGGCAAAACAACGTGCACCCCGTAGGTACTGGGTAAGGCCTTCATTAAAAGCAAGATGCGTGTACAGTGGAAGTGACTTGTTGAAAGATTTGAAGGAAGATGACAGTGATCCGTTGACAGGAGAACTGAGCACGGATGGAAGTGTAAAGAATTTTCTAAGGATGGCCACTAGCGTAGCCTTCAAACTGTATCCGCCTAGTGAGCGATACTGAATGTGGCATCACCAGTGCCAGGAGAGTCACAAGTTACTGGCAGGTAGAGCGGGGGGCTGAGGGGATGTCTGCAACTTTTGTTGCACCGTAATTTGTCACTGCAACTTTTGTCGACAACACTTGTTTCCAACATTTGTTGCAATCCTTTGATCTTTACTCTCAGTGGAAAACAAAAATTTAGTTGCCAACACCCTAAAACTGAATTAAAATGTTGCAGACAAAATTAGAGCTGTTTGCATCTACGCAACATAAATCGGCAACTTTTTGTTGCCAACACGTGTCTGCAACTCCAGTGTAAACACGGCTTTATAAGTCGCGTAATTGAAACAAATATTTTAAAATAAAATAAAACTATATTTTTTAACAATGTGCGCGTGTGTTTGTGACGCGACAACCTTTCCGGTCAACTACACTGCACCACAGAGAAAGGAATCTTAATGTTTGCACGGTTTTTGACGAAGGCGAGTATATCGACCCTGCTTTACTCTCCCTCTCCCGTCCTTTACCTCTGGTGGGTTGATTTCTCAGAATATGATGCACATTCGCGATATATTTTATTTTTAGTGCATTATATAGCACAGGTTTAGCATCATTGCTCAGTGGCCACTGGCTAGTATACGATTTGGTTATTAGTTCGTGCAGAGTGTAAAATTAATACTTTTGTTAGGCTAATTATTTATAACAATTATTAAACTATTGCATAATAAACTACCGTATTTATATTAAAATTTATAAGCAAAATATTATGCGTTTTGAAACATTGTGAAGGGGCTGACCATAAATTACGTCATCGCTTTTTGGCCATTTTTGGACCCCCCCCTCCCTAAAATCATCCTACCATCATAATTTGTCCGACCCCCCCCCTCTCGAAAAAAATGACGTCATTTTTAACAAACCTCCGTTTTGAGTAAAAATAATGTTTTTTAAACGCCACATAATAATAATAACTAGAGATCGCCTCCTGATCGAAATTCGATCAAAATTTCATCAGTTGATCTGGACCCAAGAAGCTTAAAACATTTTAGAACTAAACCATCTGTTCTTTCTTATTTTCTAGCAGTTGTTTTTACAACAGCTGTCTTATGATTCATTCAATTCCCCTTTCTCCATAAGATTAACATTGGAACTTTGAAAGCCTGTGGGGCGTAGCCCTAGAGTCCGATGTGAATTAGAATGTGATTCTGCTCATCTACAGGACAATACCTTTCTAACGGTATGCGCGGATTTATCCTACGATGCACACGAGCTGAGAAAAAAGGAGGAAATGAAACATGCTTGCGTATTAATATATAGATAATAATAAATTTGATGTAAAATATAGTTTACATGATAAACTAAAAAAAATTACCAATCAAATCTGAATTTCCCTTCAGAAATAAAGCCAAAATGACTTTCTCAATGGAAAAATAAACTATAAAACAACGCCTTAAAATAGTCTAATGCATTTTACAGATAATTATTTTATAATAGTTGAGTTGTTTTAGAATTTATCATTTTTTTACTGTTCAAGTTTGATATAAAACATCATATTTAAAATGACTTCATATCAAAGCCGACCCCCCCCCCCCCCTTGCACATCACCTTACCGTCATTTTCAATCTGGACCCTCCCCCCCTATTTTCAGATGACGTAAATTTATGGACGACCCCGAACCTCTTTTTGCAATCCAGTAATGAAAATGTCTTCAATAATTTATTAAAAAATATATTTAGGCTTGCAATATTACCTATCCATAAGAACTTAAATGAAAATTCCTTGATTTTGTCTTAAGAGGGGCTGTAGTACCGGCCGCCTTGGATTTTTGTTCCCAAAAGACCAATGTTAAGTTTGAATCATCCACTGTGCCTCAAATATTGGCCAAAAAAGATTCATGTACCGTATACGTTTTAAAGGGAGTTTAAATACCTAGGGCCCTATGAAATGAAAAGTTTTATATTATTGATTGCTTGAATAATAAAACTACAAAGTATTCCCAGAAATAATTTTTGTTTGAAAATGGACTTGTTGTAGTTTAGTCTCATAAAGTGCTCTATAATCGTGTTTTTTATTTAACAGTGTCCTAGACATTAAAATTTCCTTTAAAATGACATGAGGGTGATTTTTTCACCGGTATCAAAAGCGTAACGGATGTTTGAATTTTAACATTAGTCTTATGGGAATAAGAATCCAAGGCGGCCGATACTGCCGACTCTTAATGCATCTTGAAGGCTAGTGATAATTAATGACGTAATAACTTATATAGAAGTAACTTATTGTTGCTATGTGTTTTATTTTAAGGTATGAAAGCCGAGCCCAACAGTCCCAATTGGAGGTCGGGGCCTGGACTTTACCACTCCAACAGTGCCAGCAACATGAGCAGTAGCAGCGGCCACGGTAAGAGCGTTGGCAGGCCAATGTCACACTTTGATAAGCTTAGGTTTATGATACTCATGATTTGCTTATCTGATATACTCTTTATGAATGAATAGAATACCCTTTTATGACTGTCGTTTCATTCCACCGTCTCTGTCACAATAGTTTTGTACATAAAGTTGCAGAAACCATGTTGTAATTAAAGTTTTATGTCAAAATGGGACTTTCCTACAACTATGGTTGAAGCGGTTTCCCTCCAAATTGAAATAAACGGTTTAATATGTTGCGGCGGATCTAATAGGTTACAACAGATATTTCACAAATATAACATCATCTAAGTGGCTTTAGGCCTACTACCTAACTAAAAATAAAATTAACTCAACCTGTAGCATTGCACATTGTAATATATTTACGTGTCAGATTACGGTAGTTGGTATCTTAACAGAAAAGTACCCTCAATGGAATTAGATCAAATATAAAAAGGTTAAATACCTGCAGTCTGCCGAGTGATTCTAATTGTAATCTAGAATTAGGTCTGCACAAAACTTAAAATCATTATCAGGTCTGCACAAAACTTAAAAAAAATCAACACATTCTTGATGGTCACGTCAAAGTTTTAAAAAACAAATTCAAAACGAACAAAGACGACATTTAACAAAAGTTCACATGTAGGCCTACTTTTAAACATCATTAGATTCTATTAGAATTAGATCATCTAACTAATTTTCAGTCAATATGTTTCCATATCAATTTAAGACTTTCAGAGAATAAAATCATACATGAAAAGACTGTTATAGGATCAGAGTTGTGATTCCCGAAGGATTATTTAGGTAGACCTATGTTTCTCATGTCACATTTGCTGAAAAGGTTTTAAGAAATTTGACAAGCATTGGTAAGATTCTTCCTGCCACCGTTTCCTGATGTTGTTTGTGGACTCGACAGTTGTTACAGTTTGCTTGACCCATATTTCGTAGGTCAGGTATGAATGCATTCTTATGCGTTAAACTTTTACCAATCTCACTCGATCCATCCATTGCGTTTGAGTGTAACTTTCGCTTGTAGCGAGCGAGGAGTTGGTTGCAGAGGATGACGACAGCGACAACAAGAGTTCCACCGAGCTCCAACTGAGCTACAAGGAACGGAGGCGGGAGGCGCACACGCAGGCAGAGCAGAAACGACGAGACGCGATCAAGAAAGGCTACGATACCTTGCAAGACCTCGTTCCCACATGCCAGCAGAACGACACGTCGGGGTACAAGCTCAGCAAGGCTACCGTTTTGCAGAAGAGCATCGACTACATACAGGTTGGCTGAAAAACATTATTGGGTATTGTTTGAGGTTAAATAGATATAGAGTGCTCACCAGATAGGGAAAAGTGTCCCTTTTTGACTGGCGCCATTTTACCCACGATTCTTGCCGTTTCCTTGGTAACCAGTCTTTTGTTTACACTTTTCCAACAGTAATTTACCATTTTACCCACCTATCCGACGTTTCTATGGTAACCAACTTCAATAGCCTGCTCACAGACCATCAAAACAAACTAATTTCAACAAATAAACATATGTTTTAAAAATATCATCAGTAATTTTTGAAGCTTGTAGCGACCAATCAGAATAGCTAAAACTAGTAACCAAGGAAACGAGAGTAAAGTGTGGGATGGTTGCCAAGGAAACGGCAAGAATTATGGGTAAAATGGTGCAAATCAAAAAGGGACACAAAATTAACATGTGATGAGCATTCTATATCTATTTAACCTCGTTGGTATTGTCAGATATAGAAACTGCCTACTATGTTAAGGTTCAATGGTGAAAAACATTAAAATACACCACCACACCATAAACTACTGGCCTTTAATATTTTTACATAAACTCCTAGGATTTCAGTTTTTAACAACAGAGTTACAGATTGCGACAACATCAGTAGGGAGATCGGAGAGTGCGATGCTAATGTTGTTTGGTTTGGTTAGGTCAAGTAGGCATAGATGTCAATAATGGTTTCATGACATTTGTTCATTCATATTAGAACTCTGTTACAATATACAGAGAACACTAATCTATTGGGCACACCATTATTTAGTAGCAACAGAGGAAAATCTCAATGAATGATTGACGTTGTAAGTAGGTACAAGTAGTAACTATAACTGACAAGTAGTGATGTGGGCCGAGTAAATACCGGCCCTCTCGCCGTCAGGTTTAGATCATTTGCTATGCTCACTTCCCTTGTGAAAAAGTTTGTATCTGGCCAGATGTAAAATCCAGATCTGACAGATAAGATTTTGATCCCATTAAAACCGATCTGATATATCTGGCCGAGATCTGGCAAATCAGGTCCTATGGCGTAAAAAATCAAGCCATATTACCAAAATCAGGTAATATGGCACCCAGGTCTGGTATATCAGGCCAGATATGGGAGTCAGATCTGGCATACCTGGGAGCCAAATTTGCCGTATCTGGATGCCCGATCTGCCAGATATGAGCCATATCCTGCTAAATATGGCAGATCTGTATTTTATATCTGGTCGGATACAAACTTTTTCATAAATGTGGCCACTAGTCTATAATATCCTGACGGCTCTGGGCCTAAGCCCTGAGCGCTATACAAAAACTGTTGGCTTATAAACATTCGCCATAAAATGTTCTACATGTACAGGGTGGAAAGAAGTCTGGAAACAAAATAATACCTTTAAAAGTATTTACGTAATAAAACTAAAACTTTGCAAATTGATTTTGAGTGACAAAGGCTAGTTCCTAAAGTACTTATTGTCTTTGGACCTCCAAGGGGTGACAGTGCACAAGGAGTCAGAAGAAAATCTTCAATGTAAGCATAGGTCAATGTACATCAAATTAAAGGTCCCTAAGAATATAGAAACATGCTGCAAACCTGACCTCAAGAGGATGACCAAGTCAAAAATGGCAGGTAATCAAACTTTACATTAAAATCATATTGCTGAAAACAAAAAATGCAATAACTCCCTATACACTCGAACTTTTGAGGTCAGGTTTGTAGCAAAGTGCTCAGAATGCAAAGCCCTTTAAAGTGGTGTATCATATGACAGGGCAATGAAGTTTCCCTGGCGAACTTCCACTAGGGACGTCACTAAAGGAAGTTTTGTCTATGTCATAAAGTTGATTGGCCTACATCATATCATACATAATTTTTAAAGAGCTTTGCATTCCAAGCAATTTGCCACAAACCTGACCTAAAAAGGTTGAGTGTATCAGTAATTATTGCACTTTTTTACTTTTGAGCAATTTGATTTTTAATGCAAAGTTTTATCACCTGCTATTTTTGACTGGGTAATTCTTTTGAGGTCAGGTTTAGGGCATACCTTTTACCTCCGGTGTCATTCAGTTGACCCAACATTAGGAATGGGACCAGCGAAAATTCTCTTCAGCAACAGCCAAGGGGTAGGATAGACAATTATAAATAGGTTACGTACCTCCGTCTTCAGCTTCAATAAATCCAAACTAATCCAGGACCACCATGGTTTCGACAAATAAATTGTCATCATCAGGTCTGATTTCACGAAACCAAACATCATTATGTTGTAAAAAAATTAAAATTCACACACACAAAACACGAATAAGATAACATTTAAAAAACGATTAGTGCATTATACAACGCGTACCGGCCGGTAGGTGAACGGCGACCAATTGGTTAGAAACTATCGGTTGAGAAACCAATCGGTGGATAGGATAGGTTTACTTAAAATTAGGTTAGGCTAGGGAGTCTCCAAATAACTCTCAATGGAGTAAAACATTTTGATTTAAGATATCGTTTGAGTTCGGATTTAAATTTTGAAAGGTATATGATGTTTTTAATGTCAGCTGGCAGTGTTTGAAAAAATTTTGGTCCTAAAAGAAGAAGTGGGTCCTATAAAGGCATTGTTCTCTATTCTTAGAGACCTTCATATGATGTACAGTACATATTGACCTCCGCTTCAATAAGATTTACTTCTGACTCCTTGTGGACCATCCCGCCTTGGAGGTACAAGGACAATAAGTATTTTAGGAAGTAGACTTTGTCACTCAAAATCAATTTCCAAAGTTTTTGTTTTATTACTTAAATATTTTTAAAGATATTACATCGTTTCCAGACTTTTTTCACCGTTTATATTGAGTTTCATGGCAAACAATCCATTGGTTTTCAAGTCCATCAGCCATAAATGTATATATACCAACATCCTCTTTTATAAATATAGAAGAATAATGTGTATCTAAGAGATAGGCAGACAATATAGTCATCATTATTATTTTTATATATCTTTGTATCATATATATTTTTGACAAAGTGCAGATCTCTATGATTATGCATAGCAATTAATAAAAAAATCAATAGGTATCCTCTTTTTGGGAATCTTTAGGATAAGGTTTTTTGTTAAAACATAAAGAACATACAACTTGTAAAATTTCAGTATCCTTCACGATGAATACCTTGCTAAAATAAACACTCTAAAATGCCATACTACTTAAGTGTTTAACCATTTATAGAGTGTAAAAATGTGTAACACTACAATGAAAGTATTGTATGCTCAATTAACTAAATTTATTAGTGCAAATTCAATATAAACATACTGGGACAACATAGTATGTTTTCCCTTTGAAATGTTACTTTATGACATAAAAAATAATCAAATCCAAATTTGATTTCCAGTTTCTACTTCAACAGAAAAAGAAGCAGGAAGAGGAACGCAATGCACTGCGCAAAGAAGTAAGTAATATAAAATAGAGGTTTTAAAATGTTTAACCAAATGAAAATCACTAGTGTGTTATTTAAAAACCAGGTAACTTTAAGTAACTTTAGTAACTTTAACCCTTTGAGTGCCGCAGCCATTCTCCCAAGTCATATGCATAAATTGCCATGCTAAAATCTACAATTTTGCAAGGGTTTGGAAAAAAATTTGTATAAAAAAAATATTCAACAGATTTTAATAATTTTTTTTTATTTTCTTTGTAATAAAATGGAGAACATATTGCATATAAATCCTTTCTTCTAAATTTATTTATATAAAAAAATTATGTGTTATAACTAAAAATTTAAAATAAAAAAATTTATATTTTCAAGTTTGGACCAAAATTTGGTATATTTAGTATTTATATATATTTTTTTTAGTTACACCTTGTAGAAGAGCATGAAAAACTGAACAAAAATCATAGGGTGAGTGCACCAGTGAATGACCACCCCCCAGTGAATGACCGTTTCGTATAAAAAACAGTATATTAAGCTTTACCCTTTGCCTAGTCTATCATACATGGTCTTAAAAGTAACTTCGGATTCTGATTTGGATCCTCCCTGTCACTGGTTCAAAAAGAAAGTGTCAAACATCTGTTTGTAACACAAACAAAATTAAGTGTTCCACCCAGTTCATCTTAGAGCTTCCCCACTATAGCGTATCGTACAAACAAGGTTAGCTGTATTCTTCATTATTTTATTGATTGAAACTCCAATATAATAACTGTAATTAACAGTAAACATGTTAAGGTGCAGTTCTGTACTCATTTTAATACCAAAATCATAACCAATAATTTAATTATACAGTCGGTCATTTACTGGATCACAACTGTTGGTATAACCAGTGAATGACCATTTCGGTCATTCACTAGATTTTGATCAATTTTCTTTAAACGTTTTGGAAACAATGTTTTCTGGCAGATTAAGTGCTAGGAAGCACTAAAAAAACATCAGAAATCATGTGGGTACAATAAACCAAAATTTGACCGGGGCTTAATGTTTACGGAAATTTACTACAAGAACAGTGGTCATTCACTAGAATCTCTATTTTAACGATCTGGAAATGGTTTGTGTTGTTAACGTACAAGGTTCCAGCTTCGACTCTGTGAGAATCTTAACAGTTTATTGGGTGGCGAGGAGGGAGAGTGGTGTTAGTACAATTTTAAAATGCGATGTGACATGTATTTTCTGTCTGTCGGTCTGTATGCATTTTATTTTATATAAATCTCATAGTCTCAAAAACGATTATAGATAAATAAATAATAAAATTTTGTAGGTAAGATCAACATTTGGTTTAAATTTCATTTTTGTTTAACTTTCAGTTCCAAAATGGTGGTACTTTAAACGATTTTCAATGTTAAATTTTTTAGAGCCCATACAATATGTATATATTTTTTTTAGTTTGCAAGAAATACAAAATTTACGCAATTATTGTGTGTATTTTTTGTGTGGTGGCTTTTGTCTCAATTGACCTATTTTTAACGGTCATTCATGGTACATTCATTCATAGTTGGTATTCTGATACCAATGAATGACCGGTCATTCACTGGGGAAACACCGGTCATTAACTGGTGGATAGGCGGTCATTCACTGGTGCAATGATTTATGTATGATAAATTGTATTTTTCAATACTCTGTTTGAACATAATGCATTAAGTTTTACCATTAGGAACTACAGAAGAAATAGAAGAATACGGGCAAGACATTTAAACTATTCCCTACACTGTAGCGTAAAAACCTGTTTTACCATGTAAGATTCAAGTGGAAACTCAACCTTAAACGGTCATTCACTGGTGCACTCACCCTACATAATATGTTATGTTACAGTGAAAATTTACATTATAACGCACTACAAACAAAACACTATGAAAAGTCATTTTTCGTCAAATTTGTCAAACACATGGAAATAACATTGATGCTATGTCCTATTTTATTCACACCTGTGAAAATAAAGTTAGCCTAATAAAAGGGTTTACAACAAAGCAAATATTGTAAAAATACAATTATTACTTACCCTAAAAACTTTGTTCCTCTGATATTGTTCAATGTTTTCAAAATAATCGCATATATGTTTTTATATACAAATACACACAACTAAATACACACAGTTTATTTACACTGAATCTAAACATAGATCACTTCACTTTTTACAAATGTGAACATTGAGGCATTTTGGATGAACTCCTTTCTCGCATTTGACACATATATACGTTGAGCGATGTTTCGAAACTTTGGTGCTGCATTCCTTGCAGATGCGTTGCATTTTACGAGGTAGCTGTCGCAGGCCAAAAACTCTTCTAGGTTGGTCTTCAGGAGGAGGACATTGATTTTTCTTTTGAATCCATTCATTATCAATCTCTGATATTATAGTTTGAATATATTGTAGGCGTGCCATCGGTTTTTCATTACAGGACTACTTGTGTTCAGCATATAAAATATATGAGTTCAGAAGCATTCTATTCATGACACTAAATACTACCTTTTTCCAGTATTTCAGAGTCTTCCTTTCATCAAGGTAAGCATAAAGCATCATGTCAGAGGTATCGATACCACCCATGTATTTGTTGTAAGCTAAAATAACATCAGGCTTGGAAATAACTTCTGGTTCCCTCTGATTTCGAATTCGTCTGGTCACTTCAGAGCTGGTTGCTTTAGATGATTTTGACAACAGCAACACTTGTTTTTTCTGCGATTTCTTATCCCTGTGGCCGCAAAGAAGAATATAAGATTTTTTTACAAATTTTGTTACACCCACATCAAACCTAGGCTTTGTCATCTGCTCTGGTAGACCTTTTCGATTTCTTCGGATTGTGCCAGTAAAGTAGGTGTGCCAACACTATAAAGATATTCCACAAGCGGAATCGAAGAAAAGTAATTATCGCAAAAAACGTGATATCCTTTATTCAGATAGTTACATACTGTTAGTAATTTCTTAATTACATAATACCCTGTGCCCAATTCTTTCATTTCTCTCTTTTCTCTAGGGTCATCGTGACGTGAACCTTTGTACACAAAAAATCCAACACAATAATTTACAACCGAGTCACATATCATCCATAGTTTTATGCCCCACCTGTGGTGTTTTTTTTTAGGCAAGTACTGTTGCAGAATAGTTCTCGATTTGGTCCCTATTAGGGACTCATCAACAGAAATTTGTTCATGGGCAGTGTAGTGATGTCTAAATAAAATGTTAGCATGATCAATTATAGGTTGGAATGGGTCATTTTGCACATGGGTCATAAGGTTGGGCAGCTAACCTTTCATTGTTTACCAGATGGAAAAATTTCAAAATTAGCTGTAAACGATTACGGGCGAACATTTGTTTGAACTAAACCTGTTGAGAAGAGGGACATGTGGACCAGTAGCTGTAAATGGTGGGAAGACGTACAATGCCCATATTCAAAATGGTCACAACAAAAGCCTTCATTTCGTCAACAGTGACAGGAAGCCATTCTTTCACTCTAGAATTATCTTTATGAGTTCCCTGGGAAATGTACTGGTTCGCATATCTGTTAGTTTCCCTGGCCAAGCTAACAAATAATATATTAGTAAAAAATAAATAAAAATAAGACTTAGGGCCAGACTGGGGATTTGGCAAATGCTTTGGGCCTGGAAGTTCACTGTATGACACAGGGGCAAGAGGAAAGTCATCATCTGGACCTACTTCCACCCAAGGTTCAGTGCGTTCATTAGGAAGAGGCTCATCCTCAACAGGAGGCTGATTGTTGTCTACCACGGCAGGTTCGTCAACATGGTCAAGCGTAGGGTCTTGCAGATGGACCGCCAAAGGATCTTGCAGATGGACGGGCAGATCTTGTTCATGGTCTTGTAATTCGTCAGGCTCAGGGTCTTGTACGTGGACTGGCTCGGGGTCTTGTACGTGGACTGGCTCGGGGTCTTGTACGTGGACTGGCTCGGGGTCTTGTACGTGGACTGGCTCGGGGTCTTGTACGTGGACTGGCTCGGAATCTTGTATGTGGACTGGCTCAGGATCTTGTTGATGGACAGGCAAGGGGTCTTGTAGATTTACTGGAACATGGTCTTGTAGATGGAAAGGCTCATTGTCATCCTCAACAGGAGGCTGATGGTTGTGCACCAAGACAGGGTCTTGAACAAGAACGTCAAGTGGAAGAGGGTCATCAACTTCTTCGTCGTCGACTAAATCTCTATATGAGACACCGAAAAGTTCACCACTAATAGGCCTACTAATAAGTCTGGGTCTCTTGGACTGGGTTGCAAAATCACTTCCAGTGGGGGCAGTTTTATTTTTTTTTATCGGGGTTGATGTACAAGGTCCAGCCCTAGCTTCATAGGAAGAATCTGACTCCACAGAGGACGGCTCATAATCCTTGTCAGCATCTGTATCATCGACTTCACTAGAAACATACATCCAATAATCCTAATCAGTGTCGTTTTCAGAAAGATCTAACTCACTTTCACTTTTATCTTCCCCATCTCCTTTCCCAAGCCTACTGCTAGGGATACTGCTGACAACAGATGTATCTGCAGTTGTGTAGGTTTGGTTTAGGGCCTCTAATAACTCATCTTCGTCATCAGCAAGGTTTTTTTTACTCATTTTACTTTACAAATATTGTAGGTAGGCTATAAAATCTCGTAGGCCTAACCCTACTTCAACAAACTAAAAACAACAGTTCAGTTGAACTTACGTTTTACACTCACTTCCATTTATCTTCAATTGTTCAAAGCAAAAATAATATTCATACAACATACAACCACTGATAAATCAATTATTTCACTAAACACAATAATAATGAAGTATTAGGAACCGTTTTTAGTGTAAAAGAACGAACGTAAACAATGCGACTATACAAAATACACAGCTGTCTGCAACGGGTAACAATCAGCAGTCAAACTGTTGCATCATATTTTTTTTCATAATGCCAAGTGACTCAAAGTAAGCTGTGAAAGTGAAAAACCAGTACTATACGAAAGTTTGGAACCTGTAGAATGCCGTAAAATGAATAATCAATTAAAACTAATACGTACTATATGAAATAATAATAAAATACGGATCGTCTACTGGGTAGACGCCGGCAATTTATGCATATTTTATAACGTCTACTATGTAGACGCTGCGGCACTCAAAGGGTTAAGCATTTATGGTTTACTTCAGTCACATTTAATCCCACATAGTCTACTCTAGAAGTATAACACTCTAGATAGAGTATATGTACATGATACATGGGGGGCAGAAAAGGGCAATCTTCAAAAGATTATTCTATAGCCAAAAATCATTTGCTCTATTCTCAAGCTGCCACTCAATCATAGCTGTAATAGTATATTTCGTCACAAGGTCCGAAAATGGCGTTTTGCAGGGGTTGTGTTTCAAATTCGAGACGAAGTCGAGAACATGAAACGATCGAGAGCAGGCAAAACATTTTTGGCGGAGTTATGAACGATCATCACACTACACAATTCAATAAATTCTAAACAAGTAAAAACATCTTTTTCCTTGTATATAAAAAAATATGTATCCCCTATAGGGAAATTTGCTAAAAAAATAAGCATCAATTTATGATTCTACAGACAAAACTGAATGTTATTTATTGAAATGTCAAAATTGCTCTGCAGACACAGTTGCGTTCGCAGGTGGTGGCACTCCGCATCATGCAGAGCAACTACGAGCAGATGGTGAAAGTGCAGCAGACGCAGCCTAACCTCACCGAGCAGCGGGTCTCCGACGAGTTCAAGTTCCAAGTGGTGAGTGCGGAACTTGGGACAAACATTTGTTAACCCCTTTATGCCCAAATTGTTTGTTGTAAACTGAGTGCAGTCGCTTAGTGGTGCGCTCTTGTAGCGAACTCGCATACCAACGGCCTACAGTCTTCCCCGCTAGGGGCGATGTCGAACAGACCTCAATCATTAGAGAATCCTCTTCTTTTAACACTGTTTCAAAACTACAAATAAATCCATATTGTAACAAGTTTGCGTGATGACATCATTGACACCTTTGTTATTGTAATCTATCTATACTTATTTAATACGCTAAGGGGTTTTTTGTCTTGAGAACTCCTCCTACAATTTTCAACCGATTTTCAAGTTTTTGGTGTCGTTGGATAGGGCTTGGTCTGTAGTTGTTTCCGCCAAAAACTGATGAGAATCGGACTGAAAATAAAGGCGCTATCCACCATTGAAATCTCAAAATTTCCCATTTAAATAACATTGAGGACTGAATAAAGCATTTGAAACATCTGTTAATAATCAGCTGTAAATACGTGTATGTAGTTATTGGAGATTAAAGATATTCACATTACTGGATTGGTCGGATGTCAATGATTTAAAAATAAAAGTAACATTTGTATTGTATTAAAATAAATTGCTCGATTTCGAGCAACACGTTTACTAGTTCATATAAAATTCCCTTGTACAGTAGGCCCCCTACTATAAACTATTCAGTTAAATAATAAACTAATCTGAATAAAAAATGAGTTGTGTGGGTGATAAAGAAATAAAAATAAATGTAGCACCGCAAAAATCCAGTAATATAAACTTTTAAAATGTATAAAATGGTAGCCTCAAAAGTTTTATGTAAATGGCCATAGGTAAAACATTATTAGAGTAATAAATATTACTACAGAATTCCTCCTGATCAAAATTTCACCATTCGAAATTTCAGTTGATCTGGACCCAAGAACATTAAAAACATTAACTGAAACTTGTGTTCTTCCTGTTTTTTTCTAGCAGTTGTTTTTAGAACAGTTTTTTAATGATTCAATCAATTATCCTTCCTCCATAAGATTAACATTGGAACTTTAAAAGCCTGTGAGCGAAGCACCGATGTGAATTAGAATGGGCTAGAATGGGCTACATCTACAGGACTATACCTTTCTAACGATATGCATGGATTTCTCCTGCGTTGTACATAAGCTGAGAAAAAAGGAGGAAACGAAACATGCTTGCCTATTAATATATAGAAGATAAGATTGTTATTATGGTTATTTAAGTAAAATTACTACATTTTTATTTTCAAATTACTGGTGTACATTAAAATTAAAAGTAATATAAAACTACTCCACGAGTCAAGACATATTGTAATGCCATGCATTTGGTTATGTTACTAAGGTAATAACTGAAAGTCATTCTAATGCCTTTCAGAAAAAAAATATTGCATTTTTTAAAAGACGAAACATAAGTTATTGACAACATACCATCAAATCTGTTTACTATAGTCTAATGGAAACTAAAAATATTGTGACCAAAACTAAATAAATTCTTAAAAAATGGGTCAAAAGGGGGAAGGAAGCGCACCGGAAATACAGAACGATCAGGGCTGGATTTAGGAATATGGCGGCTGTAGGCTATCCATTTTGTAACCTCCCCCCCTGATATGGACAAACTCATACTTAGTTTTTTATTTTTTTTTTGTGTTTTATATATTGGATGTATTAACCTTAAAATGAGCACCAGGTGAATTTTATGTCTCAATATCAAATTATCAAAGGCATCAATTCATTTTATGAACTGCAAATTCTTTAATTGAATACTATAAGTCTCGAATCACAACATAAAGAATCAAAATGACTTCACAGGAGCAGCTACAACAGCAAACAGGCAACACAGTGTATAGACCACAGTCTAATATAGGTTATTGGGAGACAGACACTTGTATCAAAGCTGCATGTTTAGTGTTGTCTGTGGGGCAACTAGTGCTTTATGCGGATAGCGGATGGAACTGGCGTGACTGGAGTCCAAAGCATTTCCTGCGCCGTTCTCGCTATGGACGGGAACTTTAAATGTAACACCAGTGAGCGGCAGCCATATTGGAAATACATTTCGGCCGTTATCATTAGATTGGGATTTAATTTGACAATTTTGATTGTTATCAGTATTGTATAGTCAATGGCATTGTTGTCAGCTGTGTTCATGATGCGCTGAGAGCTGCGATCACCAGTGATTGTGTTGTCAACTCGAACGCAAACCACTACGAGCGTTAGTGAACCCACACTAGCGCTCCAAGCCACTTTTCCCTTCATAACTGTCCCCGGTGGTTCCGGCGGACACCCAAAGTGACGGAGTGTCACAACTGTCTCCCAATAACCTATATTAGACTGTGGTATAGACGAAATAATAATGTTGGTTTTGTCACAAGCTGCAAAACATACTTCGAACAACTTAAATAAAAATGAAATTTTAATTTAAGCAAATTGAGTTTATAAATTTGAACAGTTAATAAGACCTACACCTTTATATATAAGTAAACGTGACATTTTTGAGAAAACAAACAATGGGACCAGAATCATAGTAAATACGATTCACTATTTGGCAACGTCAGAGCTACAGAAATGGCAGCAACGCGGTTCCAGCATAACAAATTAGCCTATATATCAAAATAAACTTGATTCAAAATTAATTAACACTCAAATAGTTGCCTACCCAATATTTTCATCCTAGAGCCGCCCTGTCATCACTGATTGGCGATCTTTTACCGAAACAAAAACAAGAGAAGTTTGAAAGGTTTCTTGTGATAGCGTCACAGTCTAACGTCGTCATAGAAAAGTCTGGGGATGAAGATGCTAGTGTCCCTGGTGTGTGGACTCACAACACAACCACTGTTTTTTACTGGATTCTTATGTTGGCGGAATTTTTGTATGGAAGTAGTGTGGTAAACTTTTTGTTTCGTTCATAATAAATGACATTTTTCATAGGGGAGGTTATTATCAAATCAAAACCATGTGCTTGTTGTCATTTTTTTGTGGCCAATCTATTTGTAAAATCATAGACATGATTTAAAATGGAAATAACTAGTTGCGAATTTAAACACTGGGAGTTCTAGTTCCCTCTTTCTGGGCCTTATACAAACTATGTGAGTGTCATTACAATGATTACCCTACATGAAAAATGTAATTACAAGAATATGTGGTGTAAATTCATGTGAAAAGAGTGTATATATTTCCGTTTCCTCAAATTAATACACCTTATAACAGAAAGATGGGCCTAAAGAAGTTTTAGTTATTAAAGTAGTAAAATTATTTTCAATTTTTAATAAATTGACAAAGTGCCGCCCCTAAAATTTTGCCGCTATAGGCTCCAGCCTTTTCAGCCTATTTAGAAATACAACCCTGAAAACAATAAGATTTATCTTAACACCAGTAGTAATGTAGGTACACAGAGCTAATTTAGGCTGCTTTGTGCTTTATTATTAAACAGACTAAAAATGTTTCCTATCACTTTACCGCTGAGAGTTTGTTTCTAGTCCAAAAATTAAATAACCTCCTTGCTTAGAAACTTTTGGGTGGAACGTTTTCAAAAGTATGTGCTTCAATCATTTTTATACTCTAATTATATTTAATAAATACAAATATTTTGATACCGTTGGAATTAGAAATACAAGGTTCAATTTATTTATTTATTGTATGTGCGAGAAACAAGCCTGTGAATGACAGTGTGTGCACTGACAGAATCAGTAATTTGGTCTCTCTTGCCTCACCTAATTCTGCCAGGTTGCGGGATCTGATAATGGTGTGAGCGTTCCAGCTGTATATGTAAAGTTCTATGCTGCAACTGCACCTCCTGCGTAATGGAAGTTAGAGGTCTTAATGGCCACATCGAACACAAACGTTGTTGACTCACTTTCTCTGGTAAATGTATACATACACAATTTGAAAATTTGCTACAACACTCTCGGTCATCGAAACTAATGTGGCGGACGGCCGGTTTGGATGTCTAAAAATTCCGATGAAGCGGAGTCCGTCGTGAGTCATCATTTCCGCCCGTACGGTGACTATCATGATTGTATTCACTCTTGTTTTTAAGATAACACAAGAGATTTTATGAAAATAAGGCACTCCAACTTTGAACATGTATCAATGAATCTATACAAATAAAAACAACGCAGGAAATAAAGATCCAAAATCTTTATTCTCATATTCCATATTCATATTCCACTCATATTCGAGCAGTCAACTGACTTCCACATAACATAGGTGCAGTCGCGACGCGAGACAGACTGAATGACAGTTTGGGGAGCGGATGTTCACTTCCTGCCCCCTTCCTCTTTCTATTTTTGTGCGAATACTCCACGGCCTCGTAAATCACAACAATGGGTACAGATTATGGATAACGTTTGATGCAAAATGTGATACTTCTCTGTTGTGCGGATAAAATGAATGGAAATTGAAGGAAAAATTGAACTGAAATGGAAAAATTATTTATTTTGTAAGAAAAAAAATTAATAATATCCAGATTTTCAATTCCGATGAAGCGGAGTTCCGATGTCGCCGAGTTCGATGAACGAAAGTGTACTGAATTATATTCATAAATTAATAAGAACCAGAGTAAAATTAGAATCGAACAAAACTCCAATAAAATCGTGTTTTGTCTCTTGATTTATTAAACCATGACAAATGTTTGTATTTCAGTTTCAGAGCATCATAGAGCAACTGTTCTTGACCTTCAGCAACATTTCCGTCAACAACTTCCCAGAGTTGTCTGCTTGTGTGTTTGGCTGGCTCGAAGAGCATTGTAAACCCCAGGTTTGTTTCCATTACTGTCCTACTCAAGAATTTTGTTTTGATTTTTTCCAGCTTTTAAAAAAGTTTTCTAAAGAACATCATTTAAATAGAACGTAGATTCCTTATCTGTGTGGTGTAAGAAAAGAAACTAATGAATTTAGGAAAACTAATTTTTAATATCTTAGGCGTAAATTTGTAATGTGCCAAGACCATCAGTTTCACTTTGCAGTTGACAATGATTGTTTAGAGAAATGCGGAGGTGGTTCATATATTTTATAACATATTTTATATTTTATATCATTAACACTATAAAATATTCAGTAAAAGTTCACTAAGAGTGAACAGTCAGTAAAAGTTAATATGATTGAAGAATAAAACAAAGGTTAGTTTTCTCCATATGCCTAAAGCGGCGTCCTACCTGAGCGGCAAAAAACGCACGGCGTTGCGTGCATTTGATGCACAGACAACCGTCCAAAAGGGTGTCCGCACTCGGACTGCGTTTACCGGCGGTCTGTGCGTTTGGGCAGTCGCAAGCCCTCATTCACTGTGTAGTAATGGGTGATTGAAAACATAAAGTCCGCAAGTAAGCGAAAACTTAAACTACTTGATAGGTCTGCAAGCGTTTACGCTTATTTGAAGCATAAAGCTATAAATAATAAATCTACAATTAGTAAAATCTTTAGAGAAATAGAGAAATTTGGTTTATCTAACCATCTCTGTTCTAATTTAAGGGTTATGAGTTGTTTAAAAGTTATACTAGGATGTCAATCGACACTTGACTTTGAAATAAGGAGTTCATGTGACATTTTGCGTATGGATGAGTATCACACCCGTCTCCCGTGACAGCCAAACACGCACTGATGCATTAGATGCAGTAACGCAGTTGCCGCATGGACGTCCAAACATAAACATGCTTGGCTTTCGCCGCAGTGACCAGTGTCAATGCACCGGCAGCAACGCAATGGACTGCCATCCATGACACTCCCATGCCTCTCAGTGCGTTTGAAATTTCTTTCGGACGGCAAATTTGCACGCATGCAACGCCGTCCGAATTTCGTCGTCCAGCTAGGACGCCGCCTGTCAGATATTTTTGGTGTTTAGTGGTATGCCTATGAAAGCATCATAACATTTTTATCCCTCAACTTATATAGGTAAGTAATAATCAGCAGCAGTTGCGAATGGCGAGACGCTGAAAGTGCTCCTGCCAACCATCACCTGACGGACCACAGATCACCAGGATTAAGTAATCCAGTTGAATCTCAATTACGCTTCCCTTGGCTTTTTTGTCGTGTTCATCGAGAATAATCATAAATGATTTATTTTGATTTGTATATTAGTCTTGATTGTTGAATCAATATGATTTGTTTTACTTGCATAAAGAAAGATTGATGTAGGGGAGAGGTGGGTATAACCGGGTGGTCGGGTTTTGACCAAGTAAGTACTGGTACCTGGCGATAAATGCCGAAATTAACATTTAGTTGGAGAGGGAAAGTGGCGGACATTGCGCCATTAGTCTCTGAGCAGAACTCTGGCTGTTAAGAGCGTTTCTTTGTTTTTGATATTTCGTTTCCCAATGTTATGGACAGTTTGATCGCCTACTACGGAAAAACTACATAAGTTTCAGTGAAGGTGACTACACTATTGTGTAGTCTACGTCTTCATCTTTACACTGATATAAGCAATATCTCAAATTAGTTTTAAGCTCTCTGAATATGTTAAGTTTTTGTTAGTTACTACCCACCGGTAGTAACCGGGTTTGACGCGCGGGGTAAAACCGGATGGTATTTTTAAATGTTATATGATCTAAATATTTAAAATTTGATTTTTCGCTCATACATTAACTGAATATGTTATCTTTGATACTATTTTTGACTTAATTGTGTGTACTTAGTAATAAAATTTTAGGCCTATTAAAAAATTTGGTTTTTTTCTATTTCCTATATATTTAACATGTGTACCCGGTAGAGGTCTGCGGGTAGTGATTTTTCAAGTCGGGTCGGTTTCGGGTCGGGTAGTAGATTAACATCAATTTTCGGGTCGGGTCGGGTTTGAACATTATAAGTTAAAGAAAAATTCGGGTCGGTTTCGGGTTCGGGTGTGTGAGTTAAAAAAATCTCGGGTCGGGTTCGGGTAGCCTATGTATGTTAAAAAAAACTCGGGTCGGGCTCGGGTATTGTAAGTTGAATAAAACTTCGGGTCGGCTTCGCTATTATTTGTAAAATAAATGTCTAGGCCTAAGTTATTTCATTTTAAAATAATTGTTGATGTGCCTACTAAGCTTAAGTATAGTATTAATAAATACAGGGCAAAAACCTTCCACCTACTAAGTTAGGCCTAGGCCTAACAAAAGTTAAAAAAACTATAATGTATTTTATTTTAGTATAAAAAGTTAAAAAATTCTCCCGAGCCAATAACCTATCAAGCTAAGGGTTCCTTTAGTCCTAAGTTACTTTACCCAATGTTAACTTTTTCAACAAACATGACAAATATACAAATGATATTGTACACTGTTGAAACTAAACAAAAACCACTTTTATAACTGTCAAAATACCCTAGATGCGAATTATCATACTGTAGGCTAGCCTATTTTTCTGTAGGCCTAATAATACACAAAGTTATTTTATTATGAAAAGATTATGTGATTATACTCAAACTTGGCCTTTCAATCAATATTGCCATATCCTATTTTCAAAACAGACTTAAAATAATTGCATTTCATTTCTGTTAGATTACTTTCCGCAAATTTGTTTCTTTGCTTGAGTGATTCCAAATAGCAGATGAATGCCCATCCACGACATTTTACACTTCCCAAATCTTTGGTTTCACTAGTAGGACTGTTAATGGATACACGGACATTAGAATTCTCTCAATTCCGTGGCTTTTTAATATTTATTTTTCATATCAGAAAAAATTCAACATCACTCAAGTAACACAAATGTGAATTGAATAAAAAAGAACGAGAGGAAAACCATCTATCAAATCATCAATACAGACGATGGATCGCGCCATACCATACAACAAACATGGAGTACCGTTACTATAAAACTACATAGAGAATGAAGAAATCTGTCTATGAAGTATCCAACCATTGACTATGGATATCCAACTGTTACATTATCCAAGAAATTGTTTTCATTGGTTCTCAAGAAATCTTAAATGTTTTGACAATTTGCAAGATGGAATGAGAAATAATTCGGCAATAAAACCAATTATACCGAATAGTACTATATTGATTATATTTCGTAAATATATATATACACTGATGAATTTTGTATTGTAAAAATAATGTAAACACTAATCTGTAGAGATTATTTACTTTTGATTTTGCTCTTGCTATTTACCGGTTATCGTGTAAATAGTACCATTGACTTTACAAACAAAGACTTTGTATGTAAAGTCAACGATAGTACCAATGCCACTGCTACCTTGATTTCGGTTTGTACAGTTGGTGTCGGTATTGGCTACGCCACAGTCTAAGAGTGTGAGTCAGTCACGACGACGACACTGAGCAGTTCCTTTAGGTTAGAGTGACAAAAGTATGCTAGCGCTACTGGTGTCTAGGCGTGCAACAAATGATTTAATGCTGTTTAAACTATTTTTTGGGCATACAATAGTACTGTACTAAAGGAATACAAATGTTCCTACGTCAAATACGATCTTTCATGATCAAAATGTTATTTGTTTTAAATTGAATATGAAGTATGGCGTACCAAATTATCAACAAAACAAAATTGCTTACGTTTCTAGGCACCAGAGACCGCTAGCTTCTTTCAGAAGCCACATTTTCATGTGCGAGTGTCGCGAATAGTAAGTTTAAGTATTTCTAGTTCATCCACATCCACCTCAGTAATAATGACTGGCAGTTATGACCACTAGTCTAAAATAGTGTGTGGAACGATGCCCATTTATTCCGTGAACGTTGTAATTAACAAATTTTGGCTGTAAAATAGTTTTTAAAACCCGGGTTGGCTTTTAATGTCCTGTCGGGTACCTACAACCCGATTTAATTCGGGCATTAGGTACCCGCCCGACCCGGCTTAAAATAAAAGCCCGCCCGAATAAAGACCAAGACGTGTCAAACCCGCCCGACCACTCGGGTTCACTCTAATACCCGGAGTTACCCGAATTTTCGGGTACCCGCAGACCTCTAGTACCCGGTATCACCCCACTAGTGGGGTGAATCTGGGTACTTGCACTTTTTTAACAAAAAAATTCAGAGAAAAAAACTATAAGACTTATCAAGTTTTTAAAAGAAGCAATTCAAAAACAAATAAACACAAGATAAACTGAGACATTATTTAAAATTTTCTGTATAGAAACATGGCATCTACATGTCACTAAAGCTTAGCCACCCGGTTATACCCCACTTGGCTAAGTAAAACAAATCCTCCAATGATCATTTGTTCTAAACACATTCCTTGAACTATAGTTTATCACTGTCTTAACATCTTGTATTTAAATTAAGATAGTATAGCACCTGAACAAGCTACATCCTTTAATTTTTATAGGCTATCGTTGAGGTAAGTGCACAACGCAAGCCAAGTGCAGCTAAATGCACACTACTCCTTCAAACTGTATCCAGGAGCCCATGAGTATGGAGCTCTTCAGCTGCTTGGTTCTGCTTTCATTCTGAACGCTTTTGGAGGGCTGTCAATTGTATGAGGGCAGTTTTTTTTTCAACTTCCGATAGGCTATAAATGAAAGACAAGTTCATGTAAAACAATACTTTTATCATTAAAAGATTGGTACTCTTAAGGTTACTTTTGACGTAATCACCGGAGAGACATTTGTCACATCTGTGGACAAGGTTTCCAATATCCTCTTCAAAAAAAGTTTCCGATGGCCAAAAATTTTATAAGCAGAGCGCAAAATAGTTCAAAAAAGTTTTAAAAAAGCAAAAAGTATTCAATAATTCAGTAGAGAAAGCATTAATGGTTAATCTGGATTTCTTTAACAATTCTGACAACTTGTTAAACCAGGTCATTTGAACCGACGAGTTGACAGAATTGTAAAAAGAAAAAAACGGGAGATTCATCATTGCTGCTTTTTCTACTGATTTTTAAATTTTTATTTTGAATTTTTGCTCTAAATACGTAATTATTGGCCAGCAGCAACTCCTTTGAATAAATATTGAAAAGCTTGTCCTCCGATATGACAAATGTCTCAATCTCTCAGGTGATTATGTCGAAAAGAAAACCGTAAGTGTACTGTACCAATCTTTTGGTAGTAAAATTATTGTTTTACATGAACTTGTCTTTTATTTATGGCCTGTCAGAGGTTGAAAAAAATCGGCCCTCGTATCATAAATAATCTGTTTTGTCATATCATTGTTTTATCAAAGAAATGTTTACTGTCCCAAGCCATACTCTAAAGTGTCGCCATTGTTTCAGACTCTCCGAGAGATGGTGATGGGTGTCCTGCAACGCCTCAGCACAGGCAGACATGCTCTGTCAGGCGGCAGTCAGTGACGGCAACATGACAGAACTAAATATACCTGAATCATTGACTATGTACACTAACGTGAATAGACCTCTCATCCAATGCATTTAGTTTGAGGCAAAAATTTGGAAGTTCAGTGTACGCCGCACTAGAGTCGCTTTCATCGATGTTGTTATTATTCAGCTGAATTTACAGTGCTGCCAAAACATTTTACCAAAACATAAACATAACTTTCAGTTATAAAATGTTTCATCCTTGGTTTAGAAGAGTGGTAAAACTGATTTGTCTATCATATGTTACGTGTACTTCGATGTACGCCGCACGAGATCGCACCACCGTCAATATGCTTCACACACGCCTATGCTATGAGAAGTCTACTCACATAGTGTACAAAGTCAATGCCTGAATCCAACATGGGAAAACCAGATTTACTTGTAGAGTAGGCAAATGGAAACATTTTTTATAGAGGTATAATATTTTTTAATGGTCAATATTGCAGTTAGATTTTTAATGGAGGAAGTGAGTTGAATTGTGTGAGGAAGTCGGCCACATTTTCACACTCTGACTCACAAAAAACTTCTTTGTTTAACCTGATAACTACATCCACTGCAGACCATCACTAAACCAATAGCTAAGATGGATGTTATATAAAACCTACATTTATAATGGAACTTTTCTGTGCCTTTTTTTTAAAAATAAAACCAATTTAAACATTAGTGTTCGTTTGTTAAGATATCACTGAAATGGTTTCACGAAAAACAGTCTAAAGCAGTGTTTCTCAACCGGTGGGTACGCGAGAGCATTTCAGGTGGTACGCGAGAGACAAAAAAAGAAAAAAATTAAATACACAAAAAGCACTTAATTACATGATGCCGACAGCCGTTTTGGTCAGCTGAGTTCTGCGTTACAACGCTTTTACACATAATTTGAGAGACTCCGATAGGTAGCTTTACCTCTTCCTTACTTAAGAAATTTCGTGCCAACTTAACAAATTAAATTATTTTCAGTTAAGACTCCCTTTTCCGAGCATATTTATACTAATGATTTTGTGTCCAGTACCCGTCTGAACTGTTGAATTAGGCCTATTTTAAGTTCTGTATTTACCTTGTACTATTTGAAGTTACAAGATATGCCCCGCAGTAACATGAAATGCGAGTGAAAATTAATTTGCTCATATCCACGGATAATATGGAGTTCATCACTAAGTTTCAAAGTGGAAAACATAATTTAGGCCTAATTATACTATTACGTTAATTAATGATCACAGTAATATTTGTATAGCTTCAAAATACAATGTTCGTCCCAATTTATGTTCTTTTCAATTAAAATATAACTTTTTAAATTAATTGTTTTAAATAGGAGTTTTATTTTTATTTTAGACTACTAATTAGGGGTCTATAATGAAATAAATTAAAAGGAAAACAATAACCTTGGCTCTCTCTGGCTGTATTTGTAAGGTGTAGGGAGGGTGGTGGGAGGTATATATAAGTGTGGGTGGTACGCCAAAAAATTTAAAAGCCTCAGGTGGTATGCAGGCACCAAAAGGTTGGGAAACACTGGTCTAAAGCATTCTGAATATCAAACCGAAAATCTTTTAAAGTGAAGTCAAACATGATAATAAACAGTCTAGCGAGATATCGCAGTGTTTAAAACTGACAAGATCTTGTATATTCTATATGTTAGCTTAGTAAAAACACTTTACTCTTTCTTTTTTTTAAATCACTTGTAAATAAAAAAGGCTGTGATCGTATTAAGATTAAAATTTTAAATCCTAATCAAAGAGTTTAATCTACAATATCCTCCAATAGGTTAACCTTATGCTGCAACTTTGTACCCCATTGAAATTGTTCTATTCTGTAGTTTGTCGTAATGGTTTTATTATTACTGTTGGTTGGGTAAACCACACTAATCCATACTGGCTCCATTCATGATAAGGACGGTTACTGGTCATTATTTCTCAAATTTTAATTATTTTTCACTTGAGGTACGGTATAACATTTTTATTTATAGAGTGTGACTTCACAAAATTTAAATCTTGTGTTCAACAATCAACTCTCCCTTGACTGTTAATCCTATTCACTCCACAAACACAATAGGTCAGTTAACACTGTAAAAAAGTTTGCTGTAAATAACCTGACACTTAAAAATAATAGTAAAACCTGCTGACTTTAAATTTAAAAATTAGCGCCGGTTGGTTTACAGTAAAATTTTGATTAACGTCACTCTCTGTTATCTGTCACCCCATAGACGTACATTTAACTACTTTACTGTGTCATAATTGATGCTGTACTGACAATGTATGTGCCACTTCGAACGCGATCCCGATGGCCTTGATTTTGCCAGGAAATACCTTGCCGCGTCGTAAGGGAGAGAGAAGTTGGGTGAGTCCACTGAAGATATATTCAGTCGTTACGGTAGAACAGTGCTCTACCACAGTCTGTCATGAGACAGTCGTGGCAATTACATGAAAAGTGTGGGGCTGGAAATAAGTAGCGATTCCTGGTGTCTAGAGTTTCAAACACCATTGTCTTCCTGTTAATTCCAATGCCTGTAAGAGGCCAACATATCCACCTCATAATTAATGCATAAACAAACAAAATTTTTATCATGGAAGATATTACTTTAAAATATAAAAAAATGTTGTATGCATCAATCCATAGAATCATTGATAAAATCCTTAAAATGACTAACTTAGTTGTGAGACTAGACACTGAAAGTGTTAGTGTAGATCCTTATCTCCCGCAACGCGGGAAAAGTGTCTGATTGTAGCGACTTTCCCAATATTGATTAGATTGTAAGTACTCAATGCAAGAAAATACGTCACCATGTATTGTTTTCCTTTACAGTGTGTTCCTTTTTTTTGCAAAAAAAAGGCTGTCAGAATAATCTCAAAGGCTGGTTTTAGGGATCACTGCAGACCTTTGTTTATGAACCTTGAGATTCAAACAATAATTAATCTTTATATATTTGACTCAACTTTGTATGTACTGAGAAACCCACATCTCTTGAATTATACTCATAGTGTCCATAGTTATAATACTCGTAACAAAGATAAGGCCACTATTAACTTTCATAGGCTTACTAAATCTGTGAATAGTCATGTTGTTATTTCTTTAAAGATCTATAATAAACTTGAACAAATTATTCAAAAGTATGATGTTAAAAGTTTTAAACAGAAATTTTACAACTGGTTATTAAAATCGCCATTTTATTCCCTTAACGAGTTTTTTACCTCAAATGTAAGTTTTTAACATAGGTCAAATAATGTAGGCCTATCTAACTTGTTGTAAAATGTAAAGTATATTAATTGTTGATTTTCCATATACATATTTTATTTTTTGTTAAGTTTGTACTGTTTTAAACCTTAAAAAACGGTTGTGTTTTAATAGGCTTTTATTATTGTTGTTAACTAGTTTTAAGTGGGACTCAGTGCGTAGTAAAATCTCAATCTCAACCAAACTTGTTATTTACTATTTATTAATATTAATCACCCTATTTAAGTTTTAATTATGTCTCTTGTATTGTACTAATGCTTTGTACCTTTGTGACTTGGTTTATTTCACTGCATGTATGACTTTGTCAATGATATTTATGTATCCTTACGACAAATAAATTTATTATTATTATTATTGTACTGTTAATCTACCAACTGTTAGTGCTTCTAAGGTGAGTAAAAACAAACACGAGTTGTATTAGTAATTGACAAAAGCCTGGAAGTTTAAATATGTATTATCCACTTGTATAGGGTATAATTTCTTCCAAATCCTTTTAAATTTAGTTACTGTACAGGGTTTTAACATAATTTCTGTTATCCGCCTATTCACTACGAATAGATGCACTATGGTCGAAGTGGCGCATACAATGTCATAGTCCCGGTCCCAAGGGTGACGGTTACTAGAGGTTCTACCAAATTTAATTTTTTTTTACCGTTTGTTAAAATCATCACTGTCCCCGCCCACACACTGTTTGGATTTCTATGAAAACTAAGGCCTGAGGAAGGCTAAGGCAAACTTAACATTAACATTTCCATTTTTATATTCTATTATTTTTAAGTTTGTTGATTTACTATGTGTCCTTATATCTTATTTAAGACAATGATTGTTATATTAATGTTTGGTGTGTTATATACAGTTTTGGATTAGGCTTTTTACTTTCTCCCCCTATACCATAGTATATGGAGAAAGTATTGTTTTCGTCAAAATTTTCGAATTTGAGTTGTTGGTGGATTTATCCATTATGGTTCCCCCTGAGTCCAAAAAAGTGGTTTTCGGAGTGATGTCTGTGTGTGTGTGTGTCAGGATGTAAACAGAGCTAGAGAATGCCCTAATGGTCCGATTTTAATGAAATTTGGTATATAGGTCCAAATCCACGATAATTCCAAACGTTTTTTTTCATTTTTTTAAATTTTTGATTTTTAAGGGTATTTTACCCCCAAAAACCCTCAAAAATCGTCAAAAATCAAAATTTCTCAAAAACGGCTCTAACAATTTTGATTAAAATTTTGTGGTTTATTAAGCTTAAAATGGTGGATAAAATGACACCACCCGCATCTCCGAGAAAATGCGCGTTCAAAAGTTATAGAATAAAAAGTGTTTAAAAAATCAATTTTTTGGATTTTCAAAATAGCTGTTGTCTCAAAATAAATTTTACTTATCACCATTAAATCAAGCTCAAAAAACTAAATAATCCAGTACTTTAAATTATTGCTCTACGTCAAGCGGTTGAGGAGAAAATACAATTTTTCGTTTAGCAATAAACGCAGTACGTTGTTAAAAGTCACAGATGCGCGTAGGGTCAAGCTCGCGCTGCTCAGCTGGTAGCTATCCGATAGAATCATCTAGACATTAATGTTTAAAGCTTTTAACACATGTTTTTATATTGTTGGGAGAAAGTATGTGTCAGTTATCTGATACCGTTTATTTTATTTTGTTATGAAAATGAAATGTATAAGTGAGAAGAGTTTTATTGTTATTGATATTAAAGGATTATCATTAAACAAGAGGTCAATCTTTGTTTACCTACTGTTCCTTTTTTGTGCTTGATAGGAACTCTTGTAAAAGAAGCATTTTCTGAAGAGCATAATGTACATGGGCTCCAAAAGACAGTTGGGAGAAGTGTCTGTGCTCACTGAGTTCAAGGATGGCTTAAAGCCATCAACATATGTAGTAGGAGAGAATGATTTATCACATGTTGTACATTGGTAAGGACAGTCATCCGCATGAGTCAGAACATGATTATTCAAATTGGACATGTAACGGATATCCGGTTACTATCCGTTATCCGGCCTCTTTTTTAGTATCCGGTATCTGGCCAGATACTTGCTACTATTCGTATAGACACCGGATACTGAATTCTGTAAATGAAATAAAAAACACCATTTAATATTCAAATATTTTAATTGACATTGAGTAGTATTGTAATGTAGTACAAAATTCTGTTATTTATAGAGTTTCATTTTAAAAATCTGTTATCATATTTACCTAATGACAAATCATGATGAATATAAACAAGTTTTCAGCATGAATTGGCACCAAATGGTTGCGTTTTGCTTTGTATACAAGTCCTGCATCTGAGAATAGCCTTTCACTTTAGACACTACTGCAAGAGATGAGAGATACATCTTTACAATGTTTAATAGGATTAGGTACAGTTTGGCATTGGTTGACCACTACTTGTCTTCTTTTCAGTCAAGACTAACAGTTTAAGAAAGTCAATTTATAAAAATATGAAAATAAATACATAACTTACAGACTGGCCGATTGCAAATGAAAAATTCGTGCCACCTACTTTCTCACAGTCAGAGAGACACATTCATACTACTTGTCTTTCCGTAAATCTTAAACTATGGACTACAATATGAGCTGGATATCCGGAAGCCGGATATTCGGCCTACAACCTTGCCGGATATCTCGTATCCAGTACCAGACCAAAAGAATTAAGCGTTACATCTCTAATTCAAATTAGGTTAACTCGTCAAATGGCTCTTCTCTTTTGCAGAGAAGGATTTTTCACATCTTAGACAACGATAAGAACGCTCACCAGTGGGAATTGACGTATGATCATTTAATACAGATTTTTTTTAAAAGGATTTCTTAAATCTTTAATGAGGACGCTCACCAGTGTGGTGGAAAACATGGCGATTCAATTGTGGTTTTTGGGAAAAAGATTTATCATATCTTGTTCATAGGTGAGGCCACTCAACAGTGAGGGTTACAAACATGAAGCTTTAACGTAGTTTTTAGAAAGAAGAATTTCTCATATACTGGACACTGATGAGAACACACACTAGTATGGATACAAAAATTAAAATTCAAAGTAGATTGTTTAGAGAACAATTTCTTGCATACTGTACATTGATAAGAACGTTCACCAGTGTAAGTCAAAACATGACCATTCAAAGTCAAAACTAGAGAAGGGGCCATTCATAAATTATGTCATCTGAAAATGGGGGGGGGTTCAGACTGAAAATGATGATAGTGTGATGTGCAAAGGGGGGGGTCGGCTTTGACATGACGTCATTTTAAAAATGATTAAATAAAATTTTGACATTAAAACAAGATAAGTTCTAACACAATTCAACTATTATAAAATTATTATCTACGAAAATACATTAGACTACTTTTACGTGTTTTTTTGTAGTTTAATTTAGTTATTTTCTATTGAGAAAGTAATTTTGTCTTTATTTCTGAAGGTAAATTCAGATTTGATTGGTAAATGATTTTAGTTTTACAGGAGCATTAATTGCAACAAATTACTGCCAAAATGGGGTTCAAAAATTAATTCATGGTCTAAATAAATCAATAAAGAATGGAACTTAAGAAGTTTTGACAAAAAGAGCATTATTTTTACTTAGAACGGAGGTTTGTTAAAAATGACTTCAGTTTTCTGAGGGGGGGGGGGACCAAAAATAGCCAAGAAGCGATGATGATGTAATTTAAGGACGAACCCGAAAAGTATTTCTCCCATACTGGTCACTGATGACAATGCACATCAGTGTGGGTTAGAATATGTTCATTCAAAGCAGATTTTATAAAAAGTGAATTTTTACAGATAAGGCATTGATGAGGAGGCTCACCAGTTTGGGTCAAATCATGACGATTCAATTATGATTTTTTTAGAGAAAGGTTTGTCAAATCTTGTACAATGGTGGGGCTGCTCACCAGCGTGGATCAAAACATGAAGCTTTAACATAGGTTTTAGGTAGAAGGAATTCTCCCACACTGGACACTGGTGAGGACTTTCACCAGTGTTGATAAAAACATGAATATTCAAATTTGATTTTTTTAAACAAAATTGAGGACGTTCACTGGTATGGGTAAAAGTATGACTCTTCAGAGTTGATTTAATTGGGAAGGATTTCCCAGATACTGGAAACTTGATGTGCATTGATGCCAATGCACATCACAGAGAGTTAGAATCTGTTCATTCAAAGCAGATTTGGTAAAAAAGGAATTTTCCAAGCTTGGACACTAATGGGAATGCCCACCAGTGTGGGTCAGATTGTGACTATCGAGAATGGGTTTTTGAGTAAAGGATGACAAACACGCTGGACATTGATGAGGCTACTCACCAGTGTGGGTCAAAAAAATGACAGTTCAATTATGATTTTTCAGAGAAAGATTTATCACATCTTTTACTTTGGTGAAACATTGAGTTCACCAGTATGGGTCAAAATATGACGCTTTAACGTAGGTTTCAGAGAAAAGGATTTCTCACATACTGGACACTGATGAGGTCGTTCACCCGTGTGGGTCAAAATATGAAGCTTCAATGCATGTTTCTGAGAGAAGGATTTCTCACATACTGGACACTGATGAGGACGTTCACCCGTGTGGGTCAGAACATGACGATTCAAATGTTGTTTTTCAGAGAAAGATTTATCACATCTTGTACAATGGTGAGGCCGTTCACCAGTGTGGGTCAAAACATGATTCTTTAACGCATGTTTCAGAGAGAAGGATTTTACACATACTGGACACTGATGAGGACGTTCACCCGTGTGGGTCAAAACATGACGATTCAATTTTGATTTTTCAGAGAAAGTTTTATCACATCTTGTACATTGGTGAGGCCGTTCACCAGTGTGGGTCAAAGCATGAAGTTTTAACGTAGATTTTAGAGAGAAGGATTTCTCACATAGAGGACACTGATGAGGACATACACCAGGATGGGTCAAAACGTGATGATCTAATTGTGATTTTCGAGCAAAAGATTTGTCACATTTTGTACATTGGTGAGGCCGTTCACCAGTGTGGGTCAAAACATGACGATTCAGTTGTGATTTTTCAATAAAAGATTTCTCACATACAGGACACTGATAAGGACGTTCGCCAGTGTGGGTCAAAATATGACGCTTTAACGTAGGTTTATGAGAGAAGGATTTCTCACATACAGGACACTGATGAGGACGTTCGCCAGTGTGGGTCAAAACATGACACTTCATCGTATGTTTCAGAGTAAAAGATTTCTCACATACTGAACACTGATGAAGACGTTCACCCGTGTGGGTCAAAACATGACGATAAAATTGTGATTTTTTAGAAAAAGTTCTATCACATTTTGGACATTGGTGAGGCCACTTACCAGTGTGGGTTAAAATATGAACATTCAAGTCTGATTTTTTATAGAAGGATTTTTCACAAAATAAACAGGGATGAGAAAGTTTACTTTTCCATTTAAGATCCATTTTATAAATAAATGTTTAAAAAAAAAAAACTAAATCTCCTTCTAGACAGAGTTGTTAACATGTACTCGTCTTGACTGAGTTCCTATACCGTTAATACTCAAACCTAAGGTATACCTAAACTAAATCCTTATTTAAAAAAAAAACTATCTTTGTTATAAAAGTTGAGGCAAATCAATGAAATTAAATTTTTATGAATCAGTGACTTAATTGCTCTTGCTTGCACTTGTATAACTCCAAACAATCAGGCGATTTCAGGCCTATCACATCTTCTTTACAAATTGAGTTTCATTGATTGTCATTTGAAATACTCACAAAGTCCTTTTAAGTCAAGTTTTAACCTAGGTTTACAATGCTGTTGTTTCACTTTATAATCACAAATATACAACTTACAAATGACTCACAAAACAAATGACTCTTGTTCAGGCACATTATTGCTGAGTTTGCTGAGTGTCCTTGCTTGGGTAGAAAAAAGAAGAATTTCCTTCAATTCAACTGTGGCCTTCTAATTCCATATGTACCCGACTTGTAAAAATTCTTGTCCAAATTGAAATCTGTAAAAAAAATTACTGTAAAATTTTGAAGTGAAAGTCAGCTATTTTTACAGCAATAATAAAATGCTTAGGATTTACAAAACATAATGTTTGTTCTAAAATAAAGTTAGTAGCTTTTTAAAGAATTGATATATTCCCAATTACCATTTTTATTATTGTTGATTAAATTATGATGCTCTCTAAATCCAATTGAACGTTAAATTGGAGGTTTGGTGCTTTCCTCATAAAAACATTAAAAAATTGCAAATTTTTTAGAATAATCAACAAAAGATTTTGTTGCTGCTACATCATCACCGCTTCTTTTGAATGATATATCAAATCCAACAAGGTTTATATATTTTTTTTTTTTTATAACCAATGAATCTAAGCGTTATGAAACAGCTGATTGGACTGCACCGCAAAATCCCATAACGGTTACTTTCCATGCACCACATACGCACAGAAACTTTACGTTATGTAATTATTTTACCGTGCAGTAGCGGGAATAACCCATTTTCTTAGCTCATTTTACGTTTAGAAAGTGTACTTTCGTGTGTAATGAAAAAAATAATGTAGAATGACAATTAGTCCTTATATAGACTAATCAAAATCGTGAGTTTTTTACTTAAAGGAACAAACCAAATTTCAACTCTTGCAACACCTCACGTCACTCAAGGAAAATTAATAAAAAATATTAAGTGGTCAAATAACCTAACAAAGTGTAAGTTATTTGCAGGGCTTTATTTCTAAAATACCTAGTACCGGAGTGATGGCACCGCAAAGGGTCTGGGGCTTCCTCTCCCCTGAAAATTATTTGAAAACCAACTTAAATTAATTATTTTATCAATTCTGATCAGTCAATGTTTTATGCAAAATTTTGTCCTTGGCCCAATACAAAAATGTAAACTCCTTTTAATAACAATGTGAGATCAAATTTTCCTACATAATATTATACGTACAGGTGAGTTATGTAATATCTGACTAAGATTATTATTGACACCATTCATGAAAATATGTTTTTACAAGATGTGAATAAAGATACTTGATTTGATTTGATACCTCAGTTAGGTATAGTCCTTGGCACTGGAAATATTGTGACGTCTGATAAACATAGGCCCTCCCGGTTGAATACTTTTATTCCGAGATGTAATTATTGGAGCAATTTTGTATACTTGTTTGTTCAGTGTTGATTACGAGAATGCAAGGGTGTTAAATTGTTTGTAAATGTTCCGATTTATGATACAGTACAATTAATTGATGTATATTTGTTGATTGAATGCCGCCCAACCAATTTCTCTTCTGCTCATTTTCCAATTGTAGTTTCGTTTAAGTTTAATGATGGTGATTTGGAAGGGGGTAATCTCTGCTAACTGCAGAAGGGGGAACCCCCCCCCCCAAATAAACAAACTCTGGATCCCCCTATGCATAAATACTGTTGTTTTTAGTTCTATACATATCTTAATGTCTCAATTAAAGTGCTATAGGTACAATAAAGTTGAATAACAACACAATATAGCTATTTTTTCTACCAAGGAAATATGTTTCATTTCCAGCTCCCCAACCACAGCCCGGTCCTATAAAGAGATTGGTATCAAGGTTGAAAGGTTAAAAGGTAAAAGAGATTGGTCATCTATAAAGGTTGAATATGGGATGTTCTACAATATTAATTACACTGTATTCTGGTGGGAATGGGAAATGAACTGTCGACAGTCTAGGGAAGTCATCACAAAATTTATTTTTATAGACAAAATTATTTACATATTTTACAATGAAATACTATATAAAATACCAGGAGTTACAGAACTATATTAAAAAGCTATATAAAAACCCGTTACCGGGCCACTTTTAAATGTCCTGACGCAGGTGCTTTGCACTGCAGAACATATTTTATTTTTATTATTATTATTTAAGTTCGTAGCTGGCTATGATAGCCATACGATATATATATATATATATATATATATATATATATATATACACTATATAAAACACTAAGAATTACAAATCTTTCCTTCATGCAATACAATAAAACAACGAGTAAAGTAAACGAGTTATCTTGTATTGCACATTGATAAGGACGCTCACAAGTGTGTGTCAAAATATGACTCTTGGGATTAGATTTTTGAGTAAAAGATGTCATTTGTTGATGAGGACGTTCAACAGTGTGAATCATAATCATGAAACTTCAAAGATATTTTATATAGGATGATTTGGCACATGTTGTACATGATAGAGAACATTATACAGTATGAGTCCAAACATGAATTTTCAAATGAGATTTCAGAGAAGGATTTTTCACATCTTAGAGAGTGATGAGGATGCTCACCAGAGTGGATCAAACCATGAGCATTTAAACTAGATTTTCTGGAGAGAGATTTTTCATGTAGGACAGTGATGAGGACGTTTGCCAGTTAGGATCACAAACACAAACCCTAAAAAGATATTTAAAAAAGATTTATCATATGTTGTACATTTTTAAAAACATTCATCAAAACACGACTCTTCAAATGGGATTTTGCAGTGAAGAATTTTTAACATCTTGGGACAATGATGAGAACACTCACTAGTGTGGATCAACACATGATTTGAAGTAGATTTTTGAGAAAAGGATTTCTTACATTTTGGATGTTGATGAGAACGCTTAACAATATGGGTCAAACCATGACGATTCAATTGTCATCTTTGAGAGAAAGATTCATCACATCTTGTACATGGGTGAGTAGGCTACCTGTATGGATCAAGCCATAAGCATTTAAGCAAGATTTTCGGGAGAGAGATTTTCCAGATATATATACAATGAGTCAAACTATGGCTCTTCAGAGTTGATTTTAGAGAGAAGAATTTCTCACAAAATGGACGCTGATGAATGCATCGTAAAGTGTTAGAACATGTTCATTCAAAGTTGATTTTGTAAAAAAGTAATATGAACAGTTTGGATGCTGATAACTTCACTCAGCAGAGTGGGGTCAAAACATTAACCTTTAACGTGAATTTTCGAGGGAAAAATTTCTCAGTATTGGAAATTGATAGCTCACAATTGTAGGTCAAAATATGATGATTCAATTGTGTGATTTTCGAAAGAATGATTTATCTCTTCTTGTACGTTAGTGAGGACGCTCACCAGTGTGAGTCAAAACATTACGATTAAAATATGATTTTTGAGAGGAAGATCTATCACATCTGGCAGATTGAAGAGGACGCTACCCAGTGTGGGTCAAAATATGTTTCTTGAGATGAGATTTTTGAGTGAAGGATGTCATACATACTGGACATTTATGAGGACGCCCACCATTGTGGGTCACATCATGAACCTTCAAAGTGGATGTTCTAGAGAAGGTTTTCTCTCATCTTCAACATTGATGGAAACGCTCACCAGTGTGGATCAAAATTATTTGATTCAAATGTGATTTTTGAGAGAATGATTTATTACATCTTGTACATTAGTAAGGACGCTCACCAATTTGAGTCAAAATAAGTTTCTATAGAAAGGTTTTTTTGAGCGAAGAATATCATACATACTGGACACTGATGAGGACATTCACCAGTATGAGTCAAAACATGAACATTCAAGTTTATTTATGAGAGAAGGATTTCTTGCATACTGGACATTGGTAAGGCCGCTCACCAGTGTGGGTCAAAACATGACGATTCAAATATATTTTTCGAGAAAGATTTATCACATTTTGTACATTGGTGAGGACGCTCACCAGTGTGGGTCATAACATGAACCTTCAAAGTGGATGTACTAGAGGAGGTTGTCTCTTATCTTGGATAATGATGGGTCAAAACTTTGGCTCACCAGTATGGGTCAAAACATGACGATCCAAGAGATATTTTCAAGAGAATGATTTATCGCATTTTGTACATTGGTGAGGACGCTCACCAGTATGGGTCAAAACATGGTCATTCAATGTAGATTTTCGAGTAAACGAGTTCTCACATCTTGCACATTGATAAGGACGTTCACCAGTATGGGTCAAAACATGATAATTCAAATCTGATTTTTTATAGAATGATTTCTCACAAAATGAACATGGATGAGGACGTTCACCGGTATGGGTCAAAACATGAAGCTTTAAAGTACGTTTCAGAGAGAATGATTTCTCACATACTGGACACTGATGAGGACGTTCACCAGTGTGGGTCAAAACATGAACATTCAACTTTGATTTTGTAGAGAATGATTTCTCACAAGATGGACATGGATGAGGACGTTCACCCGTATGGGTCAAAATATGAAGCTTTAAAGCATGTTTCAGAGAGAAGGATTTCTTACATACTGGACACTGATGAGGACGTTCACTAGTGTGGGTCAAAACATGACGATTCAAATTTGATTTTTGATAGAAAGATTTATTACATTTTGTACATTGGTGAGCCCGTTCACCAGTGTGGGTCAAAACATGACGATTCAATTTTGATTTTTCAGTAAAAGATTTATCACATCTTGTACATTGGTGAGCCCGTTCACCAGTGTGGGTCAAAATATGAACATTCAATATAGATTTTTTACAGAAGGATTTGCCACAAAATGGACATGGATGAGGAAGTTTACTTTTCCATTTAAGATCCATTTTATAAATAAATGTTAATCTCCTTCTAGACTGAGTGGTTAACATGTACTCGTCCTGACTGAGTTCCTATACCGTTCGTATACCTAAACTAAATCCTTATTAAAAATAAAAAAAAAAAAAAAAAATAAAAAAAAACTATCTTGGTTATAAACGTTTTGGCAAATCAATGAAATTAAATTTTTATGAGTCAGTGACTTAATTGCTCTTGCTTTCACTTGTATAACTCCAAACAATCCAGGAATTTCGAGCCTTTTTTCATTATTTCATTATTTCATATTTTAAGTCAAGTTTTAGCCTAGGTTTACAATGCTGTTGCTTCACTTTATAATCACAAACATGCTTTAATAAGTTCATCTTACTCACAAACCAAATGAATCTTGTTCAGGTACATTATGCCGCGTTTGCTGAGTGTCTTTGAGTAAATTTAAAAAAGGAGATTCCTTCAATTCAACTGTGGCCTTCTAATTACCATATGTACCCGACTTGTAAAAACTCTTGTCCAAATTGAAATCTGTAAAAAAAATTACTGTAAACTTTTGAAGTGAAAGTCAGCTATTTTTACAGCAATAATAAAATGCTAAGGCCCTACATAATACAACGTTTCTTCTAAAAAAAAGTTAATAGTTTTTTAAAGAACTGATATATTCCCAATTACCATTTGTTAATGGGTGATAAAATTATGATGCTCTCTACCCCCAGCAATCCAGTGAACGTTAAATTGGAGGTTTGGTGCTTTCCTCATAAAAACATAAAAAATTGCAATTTTTTTAGAATAATCAACAAAAGATTTTGTCACAATCTTATTAATTATATTCTCAAGAAAGTTATAAAATTAACTTTATGTTATATTTTTACAATGAATTCATTATTTTCATATAAATATTTTAAGGAACAGTAAACTAAATTAATAACCAAAACTAATATTCATTATCTATTTACAAATCACAAACATAAACATTATGGTAAATGGAGGATGTCAGCTGATCAGCCGATTATGTTGAAAGACCTTTCTATTTTTCTCCGTACCATTATATAATTTTTTTTATTAAAACAACACAGGATTTAGGATTATGTTTGATGCTACGGGGTCTTTTGACCAAATATTAGTTCCTAAATACTTAATAAAGGGATACCCAAAATATTATTGATAAATGTTAAAAATAACTCAGATTATGGTAACCTGTGCAGCGCAATACGCCACATTTAATGGTGTACCAGGATATCAAACCTGTTTCGGTGGTAGTTGTTTAATTATTATGCATAAAAATAAACAATTAACCCATCATCCATATGAACCAGCGCAAAATTTTAGCAGGAGCACACCAGGGATCTGCTATATCACTGCTTCTTTTGAATGATATATCAAATCCAACAAGGTTTATATGATTTGACAAATACAACATTTACAAAACCAAATTTTCGCAACTCCATAGTTAGATGCACAGTACAAGTTCGACATTTTGTCACTTTCACTCCTGATTGCAGCCTCTTGTCGCTAGTTCACTCTCAGTTCAATTCCAGGTATTCAACTTTGCCAGCAGTTCGTCAACTTTTAACTCGGAAAAAAGTTATGTAGAATGATAATTAATCCTTATACCGGGTGTCCCAGACCACCCGTACACCCCTTTTAAAATCTACAAAAGTAATTATTCACAAAAACAAACTGTGCCATTATAGGTAAACCAGTTGCGCTCTATCCATTGATGATAATTTCAATGTACCAGAAATAACCTACCCAGACCGTAACTCATTAATTTGAAATACGAACCCCCGCTTTTTATGGTATTTTTGGATTTTACTCATAATGTTAAGACTACTTTGCAATTTAATATGTATCCCTAATCCTAACGGTTTGGGAGATAACGGAGGTCAAAGTTTGATTTTTTCTCATAAGAATAACATGGGGCTAAATTTCACATCATTATCTCTGTAAATTTCCGGTTAAACTAAAAAGGCCTAACATAAAAATGCCATAGCTTCTTCTTTTAAACACTTTAGCATTATAAATTATTAGTTTTGTCATAAATTATTTTGTGTTTCTATGAATTTGACAATATGGTGCAAATTATTCAAAATGTGTAGAAAACTAAAATCAATTACGCGAAAATTGATATTTTTTCATGAAATATTATCTAAAATGAGGTTATAAGATATTTTTATACTTGGGCAGTTATGTTAAAAGTAGAAGTTTCAGTGTTAATGGACATGACAATTTGCTCCATGTTATTCTTATTGGAAAAAATCAAACATCGATCTCCATTATCTCCCAAACCGTAATAATAATAATAATAATAATAAATTTTTATTCCGCTGACAAATTTACATTGTATGGGAATTTACAAAAAGTCTTTCTATCTGATTCACAATTTAAAACTCACAATTCCGGATTTTTCAACAAGATAATTCATTGTTAATTCATTTAATACTCTAAACTTTTTCAAGTCTTTTAATTAATTTCAATTGCTTTTTTCTTCTTTCTTTCTTCTTCCTTTTTCTTCTTTCTTCATTCTTCCTTCTCCTTTCTTCCTTCTTCTTTCTTCATCTCTACATTTATTCACATTGGTTTGTTTGCCTATCCCTTAATTTCGATTGGTTTTTAATTATGCTCTTCCTTCCTTGAACTTTCTCCTTTCTCTGTTGTCTCCTTTTCAGTTTGAGCGTCTCACCGAGAACAAAACAGACAAGGACGAAAGAGTGTGTAATATTTATGATTTTATTATTAAAGACAATTATTATGTACATATTTGTTATTTATGAATAAGTTTATTATTATGTTATTAGGTTGTAAATTATCTATAGATATTTGGTTTTTTTCAATAATATTTTAATTAAATTTTATTTTACCTATCAATTGATGGGAAACAATCAGCATCACTACAGCCCGGATGCTTGGGATGCGTCATATTTCCCAATAAAATGTTAGGAAAATGAATTATTTATGAATTTTAAATTCATATGTATGATTTTGTGGCATAATATTTATCTATTACTTTATTTTCATTGCATATTTAACATTGCAGAGTTTCTTTTTTTTTACTTATTGTAAAGAGACCTTCAGCATCATACAGCCCGGTTGCTTGAATGCTTTAGATCCCACAGAATATTAATATATCATAATTTAATTGTTCAATAATAGTAATTTAAACATTTTAAACACTCTGACGTTCAGATGACATTGTGCGGAAATATTGTGGAGTTAATATAATCTGTTATAAGGTAAATCAATTTGAGCCGATAAGTTTAATGCTTCTATTTATTTTGTGATAAATTAGAGTTGGTTGTAATAGTGTTCATTAAATTCACTTATTGAGTAAAAAGATGCATCAATCAAGAATTTTTTTAGCTCGTTTTTAAATTTAGTTTTGTTTGTAATATTTTTCATTTTGTAAGGTAATTTGTTGAAATAAGAAGCGCCTATATTTTGAGCTAGATTACAGTTTAGTAATAACCTTTGAGATTCCTGTCTTAAATTATTTTTTCCCCTAATATTATGCAAACGCATAGATTCGGTAATGTAATCATTGTTGTTGAATCTAGCAAACATTATGACTTCATATATGTACAATGAATATAATGGCAATATACCTAATGATTTAAAAGCTTATCTGCAAGATGTTCTTCTCTTCAACCCTTGAATTAGTCTTATTGCTCTTTTTTGTAAAACAAATATCCTTTTCATTAAACTCTGAGTTGCTGATCCCCATATTATAATACCATATCTAATTTTTGATTCTATTACTGCATGATAATACAATTTTAGTAAGGGTTTATATCTGAATTGACAATAATAACTCAAGCAAAATATGCAGGAAGTTATAGTGTTGCATAGTGAGTCTATGTGAGGGGACCATGTTAGATTTTCATCTATTATAATTCCTAAATATTTTACTGTTTTAACCTTAGTTAGCTCAAATTCATCCATTATTATATTACCATAAAAATTTTCATCTTTATTTCTCAATAAATTAAAACCAATATAATTGGTTTTTTTTACTATTTACATATAAATTTAAGTTCCCCAAGAACTGATAAATTTGTGTAAGAATAATATAACTATTTATTTCTAAACTTTCAACCAAAGGATTGTTTATTGTTACAGCAATATCATCTGCATAGCAAATTATGTTTTGATAGTTAACATCTTTGATTAGACTATTAACGTAAATATTATAAAGTATAGGACCTAAAATAGAACCTTGAGGTACTCCATAGTTAATTGATTTATTTTTAGATCTACAGCCAGAAATTTCAACAATTTGCTGTCTATTTGAGAGATAGGACTTTAACCATTTGTTGGCAATTCCTCTGACACCTAATTCAACTAATTTATCACACAAAATGTTAGAGTCTACACAATCAAAAGCTTTACTCAAATCCATAAAAATGCTTATAGTTTTGTTTCTCTTTTCTAAATTGCTTACTCATCTTGCAACACCTCATGTCACACAAGGAAAATTAATAAAAAATATTAAGTGGTCAAATAACCTAACAAAGTGTAAGTTATTTGCAGGGCTTTATTTCTAAAATACCTAGTACCGGAGTGATGGCACCACAAAGGGTCTGGGGCCTCCTCTCCCCTGAAAATTATTTGAAAACCAACTTAAATTAATTATTTTATCAATTCTGATCAGTCAATGTTTTATGCAAAATTTTGTCCTTGGCCCAATACAAAAATGTAAACTCCTTTTAATAACAATGTGAGATCAAATTTTCCTACATAATATTATACGTACAGGTGAGTTATGTAATATCTGACTAAGATTATTATTGACACCATTCATGAAAATATGTTTTTACAAGATGTGAATAAAGATACTTGATTTGATTTGATACCTCAGTTAGGTATAGTCCTTGGCACTGGAAATATTGTGACGTCTGATAAACATAGGCCCTCCCGGTTGAATACTTTGATTCAGAGATGTAATTATTGGAGCAATTTTATATACTTGTTTGTTCAGTGTTGATTACAAGAATGCAAGGGTGTTAAATTGTTTGTGGATGTTCAGATTTATGATACTACAGTACAATTGATGTATATTTGTTGACTGAAAGTCGCCCAATCAATTTCTCTTCCGCTCATTTTCAAATTGTTGTTTCGTTTAAGTTTAATGATGGTGATTTGGAAGGGGGTAATCTCTGCTAACTGGCCCCCAACCCCCCTATAGACAAATTCTGGATCCCACTATGCATAAATACTGTTGTTATTAGTTCTATACATATCTTAATGTTTCAATTAATGTGCTATAGGTACAATAAAGTTGAATAACAACACAATATAGCTATTTTTCTACCAAGGAAATGTGTTTCATTTCCACCTCCCCAACCACAGCCCGGTCCTATAAAGAGATTGGTATCAAGGTTGAAAGGTTAAAAGGTAAAAAAGATTGCCGATTGGTCATCTATAAAGGTTGAATATGGGAGGTTCTATTATATTACACTGTATTCTCGTGGGAATGGGAAATGAACTGTCGACAGTCTAGTTAAGTCATCACAAACTTTATTTTTATAAACAAAACTATTTACATATTTTACAATGAATTACTATATAAAATACCAAGAGTTACAGGACTATAGTAAAAAAGCTATATAAAAACCCCATCAAAACCAATTTTAAATGTTCTGACGCAGGTGCTTTGCACTGCAGAACATCTTTTATTTATTTTATTATTATTATTTAAGTTCGTAGCTGGCTATGATAGCAATGCGATATATATATATATATATATATGTATATAAAATACTAAGAATTACGAATCTTTGCTTCATGCAATACAATAAAACAGCCTAAATCTTCATACAAGATAACAATTTAGCTCGAACTTGCATGTTCACCTTTTTCATGCGTTATACTTCTATCTCACATGAATATTTTATTACTGTATTAAGTGTTATATCATTCAAGATGATTTTACAGCCTAAAATAAATAGTTTTTTAAACAAAATTATATGAATAATTATTATTAAACATGCATGGGTAAAATGCCTAAAAAAAAAAATTAACCACCATAGATAAGCTATCAATGCCGCAGTAATTAATAGTTCAGACTATTATTTATCTTATTTTTTAATTTTTTTTCTAAGAACATTATTTTTCTTAGATAACAATATAAATGACTCAGTAACAAACGCTAAGTAATTATACAGGTGCTGTATTGTAATTTGCAAATATGTACACTTGTGTTAATAATACAAATAACGGTTTCATAGGTTTTAAACTTTGAAAAGCCCAATCTCCAATCAGAATAATCAATTTTATACCTTCTCAAAACAGAATAAACTATTATTTAGAGAATGATTTTTAACAACTTGGACACTAGAAAAGGACACTAACCAGTATGGGTCAAAACATGATCATCCAAAGTAGATTTTAAAGTAAACGAGTTATCTTATATTGCACATTGATAAGGTCGCTCACAAGTGTGGGTTAAAATATGTCTCTTGGGATTAGATTTTTGAGTAAAAGATGTCATTTGTTGATGAGGACGTTTAACAGTGTGAATCATAATCATGAAACCTCAAATATATTTTATACAGGATTATTTGGCACATGTTGTACATGATAGAGAACATTCCACAGTATGAGTCCAAACATGACTTTTCAAACGAGATTTCAGAGGATTTTTCACATCTTCGACAATGATGAGGATGCTCACCAGTATGGATCAAACCATGAGCATTTAAACTAGATTTTCGGGAGAGAGATTTTTCACGTAGGACAGTGATGAGGACGTTTGCCAGTTAGGATCATAAACACAAACCCTAAAAAGATATTTAAAAAAGATTTATCACATATTATATATTTTTAAAAACATTCATCAAAACACGACTCTTCAAATGGGATTTTGCAGTGAAGAATTTTTAACATCTTGGACAATGATGAGAACACTCACCAGTGTGCATCAACACATGATTTGAAGTAGATTTTTGAGAAAAGGATTTCTTACATTTTGGACATTGATGAGAACGCTTAACAATATGAGTCAAAACATGACGATTCAATTGTCATCTTTGAGAGAAAGATTTATCACATCTTGTACATGGGTGAGTAGGCTACCTGTAATAATCTGGTTTGTAAAAAAAAGTTTATACAGTTTTGGACGCCTATAACGGCACTCAGCAGAGTGGGGTCAAAACATTAACCTTCAACGTGAATTTTCTAGAGAAGGATTTTTCACATCTTGGACATTGATGTCGACGCTCATAAGTGTGGGTCAAAACATCACCATTTAAATTAGATATTTTGTAAAAGGATTTTTCACATATTGGACACTGATGAGGACGTTCACCAGTGTCGGTCAACACATGATGATTCAATCGTGATTTTTCAGCGAAAGAATTATCACACCTTGTACATTGGTGAGGTCGCTCACTAGTATAGATCAAAACATGATGATTAAATTCGACTTTTCAGAGATACATTTGTCACATCTTGTACAATGTGTGAGTCCGTTTATCAGTGTGGACCAAAACATGAACATTTAAATCTCAATTTTTGTAGAATGATTTCTCACAAAATGAACATCGATGACGACGTTCACCAATATGGGTCAAAGTGTGACTCTTCAGAGTTAATTTTTACTTGTTAAGGATTTCCCAGATACTGGAAACTGATGAAAATGCCCATCACAGCGGGTTAGAATGTGTTCATTCAAAGCAGGCTTGGTAAAAAAGGAATTTTCACAGCTTGGACACTAATGAGGACGTTCACCAGTGTGGGTCAAAACATGAACATTCAAATATGATTTTCGAGAGAAAGTTTTCACACAGAATGGACATGAATGAGGACGTTCACCAGTGTGGGTCAAAACATGAAGCTTTAAAGTATCTCTCTGAGAGAAGGATTTCTCACATACTGGACACTGATGAGGACGTTCACCAGTGTGGGTCAAAACATGAACATTCAACTTTGATTTTGTGGAGAATGATTTTTCACAGGATGGACACGGATGAGGACGTTCACCGGTATGGGTCAAAACATGAATCTTTAAATCATGTTTCAGAGAGAAGGATTTCTTACATACTGGACACTGATGAGGACATTCACCAGTGTGGGTCAAAACATGACGATTCAAATTTGATTTTTGAAAGAAAGATCTATTACATATTGTACATTGGTGAGCCCGTTCACCAGTGTGGGTCAGAGCATGACGATTCAATATTGATTTTTGAGTAAAAGATTTATCACATCTTGTACATTGGTGAGCCCGTTCACCAGTGTGGGTCAAAACATGTCGATGCAATTGTGATTTTTGAGAGAAAGATTTATCACATCTTGTACATTGGAGAGGCCGCTTATCAGTGTGGGTCAAAACATGAACATTCAAATTAGTTTTTTTACGGAAGGATTTGTCACAAAATGGACAGGGATGAGGAAGCTTACTTTTCCATATAAGATCCATTTTATAAATTAATGTTAATCTCCTTCTAGAAAGAGTTGTTAACATGTACTCGTCTTGACTGAGTTCCTATACTGTAAATACTCAAACCGAAAGTATCATAAACTAAGTCCTAATTGGAAAAAAAAAAACTACCGGTATCTTTGTTATAAAAGTTGAGGCAAATCAATGAATATAAATTTTTATGAGTCAGTGACTTAATTGCTCTTTGCTTGCACATTTATAACTCCAAACAACTAAATCCTAATTAAAAAAAAAAAAAAAAAAAAAAAAAAAAAACTATCTTTGTTATAAAATCTTTGGCAAATCAATGAAAATAAATTGTTATAAGTCAGTCATTGTTCTTGTTTGCACTTGTATAACCCCAAACAATGTTGTATCACTTTATAATCACAAATATACTTTCATGATTTCAACTTACAAATGACTCTAAATACAAATGACTCTTGTTCAGGCACATTATTGCTGATTTTGCTGAGTGTCCTTGCTTGAGTAAAAAAAGGAGAATTTGATCCAATTCAACTGTGGTCTTCCAATTCCATATGAATTGGACTTGTAAAAATTCTTATCCAAAGCGAAATCTGTAAAAAGAATTACCAAACACTTGTGAAGTAAAAGTTAGCTATTTTTACAGCAATAATAAAATGCTTAGGCCCTACACAATACAATGTTTCTTCTAAAATAAAGTTAGTAGTTTTTTAAATTTTTTTTTAAGTGATATATTCTCAATGTCCACTTGTTATTGGGTGATTAAATTATGATGCTCTCTAAATTAAGTTGAATGTTAAATTCGAGGTTTGGTCCTTTCCTCATAAAAACATAAAAAAATTGCACATTTTTTAGAATAATCAACAAAAGATTTAGTTACAATCTTATTAATTATCTTCTCAAGAAAGTTATAAAAATTAACTTTTTTTACAATGAATTAATTATTTTAGTGAATTTCCCTATAAGGAATACGCTATTACGGTAGTAGCCATGGTAAGACCTAGGCCCGAGACCATGTTACTTTTTCATTTTGAGGTCCCCAGAAGCCAAAAACACTGTTCGTTCATTTTCACACACATATATATATATATATATATATATATGTCCGTAGTACTGATAACTTTTGAAGGGGACCTTTGATTTGGATGAAATTTGGTATGAAGGTGTAAGACTAGGTCTATTTTCATGAATTCATGAACCAGCATGATCGGGATATGGGAACGGAGCTTTATGGGGTTTGAAAAGGATCAAAAATTTTTTTTTTTGCATTTTTGGAGCATAATTTTCAAAATTCAACAATTTTAACTAAAACCATTTAAAAGAGCTTAAAAACAAACAACTTTGTATTTTGAATTTTTAACTTGGCTTAACAAGTTACGGAGAAAAGCAAAAAATAGGTTTTCTATGTTAATTTTACAGTAACTTTTATAGTAAATCAGGGAAACCCTGCATCAGTGAGACTAGACGTGTCTACTCAAATCAGAATAAACTATTATTTAGAGAATGATTTTTAACAACTTGGACACTAGAAAAGGACACCAACCAGTATGGGTCAAAACATGATCATTCAAAGTAGAGTTTAAAGTAAACGAGTTATCTTATATTGCACATTGATAAGGACGCTCACAAGTGTGGGTCAAAATATGACTCTTGAGATTAGATTTTTTAGTAAAGGATGTCATTTGTTGATGAGGACGTTCACCAGTGTGAATCATAATCATGAAACATCAAAGATATTTTATATAGGATGATTTGGCACATTCCACATTAGAGTCCAAACATAACTTTTCAAACGAGATTTCAGAGGATTTTGCACATCTTCGACAATGATGAGGATGCTCACCAGTATGGATCAAACCATGAGCATTTAAACTAGATTTTCGGGAGAGAGATTTTTCACGTAGGACAGTGATGAGGACGTTTGCCAGTAAGGATCATAAACACAAACCCTAAAGAGATATTTAAAAAAGATTTATCACATGTTATACATTTTTGAAAACATTCATCAAAACACGACTCTTCAAATGGGATTTTGCAGAGAAGAATTTTTAACATCTTGGACAATGATGAGAACACTCACCAGTGTGGATCAACACATGATTTGAAGTAGATTTTTGAGAAAAGGATTTCTTACATTTTGGATGTTGAAGAGAACACTTAACAATATGGGTCAAAACATGACGATTCAATTGTCATCTTTGAGAGAAAGATTTATCACATCTTGTACATGGGTGAGTACCTGTATGGATCAAGCCATAAGCATTTAAGCAAGATTTTCGGGATAGAGATTTTCCAGATATATATACAGTGATGAGGACTCTCACTATTATGGGTCAAACTATGACTCTTCAGAGTTGATTTTACAGAGAAGAATTTCTCACAAACTGGACACTGATGAATGCATACCAGTGTGAGTTAGAACATGTTCATTCAAAGCCGATTTTGTAAAAAAGTAATATGAACAGTTCGGATGCTGATAACGGCACTCAGCAGAGTGGGTTTATAATATTAACCTTTAACGTGAATTTTCGAGGGAAGGATTCTCAGTATTGGAAATTGATGACTCACCAATTTAGGTCAAAATATGATGATTCAATTGTGATTTTGGAAAGAAAGATTTTTCTCTTCTTGTACATTAGTGAGGACACTCACCAGTGTGGGTCATAACAGGGCCATTCAAAATAGATTTTTTTACTAAAGGGGTTTTTGCAGCTTAGACAGTAACGAAAACTTCACAAGCTCACCAGTGTGAGTCAAAATATTACGATTAAAACATGATTTTTGAGAGGACGATCTATCGTATCTGGCACATTGTTGAGGACGCTGCCAAGTGTGGATCAAAATATATTTCTTGAAATGGGATTTTTGAGTGAAGGATGTAATACATACTGGACATTGATGAGGGTGCTCACCAGATGAACCTTCAAACCAGTTAAACCATGAACCTTCAAAGTGGATGTTCTAGAGACAGTTCTCTCATCTTCAACATTGATGGGGATGCTCACCAGTGTAGGTCAAAAAATGAACCATCAAAGTGGATGTTCTAGAAAAGGTTTTCTCTAATCTTCAACATTGATAGAAACGCTCACCAGTGTAAATCAAAATTTTTTTATTCAAATGTGATTTTTGAGAGAATGATTTATCACCTCTTGTACATTAGTGAGGACGCTCACCAGTGTGAATCAAACATAACTATTCAAATTAGATTTTTTTAAAAGGATTTTTCACATAAATGGCACTGATGAGAATGCACACCAGTATGGGTCAAAATATGACCATTCAAAGTGGATTTTCGAGGGAAGGATTTCTCAGTCTTGGACATTAATGAGGACAGGAAGCTCACCAGTGTCGGTCAAAATATGAAGATTCAAATGTGATTTTTGAGAGAAAGATTTATCACATCTCGTACATTAGTGAGGACGCGCAACAATGTGGGTCAAAACATGAACCTTCTAAGTGGATATACTAGAGAAGGTTTTCTTTTATCTTGGATAATGATGGGGACGCTCACCAGTATGCGTCAACACATGACGATCCAAATGATATTTTCGAGAGAAAGATTTATCACATCTTGTACATTGGTGAGGACGTTCACCAGTGTGGGTCAAGACATGACGATTCAAATATGATTTTTGGGTGAAAGATTTATCGCATTTTGTACATTGGTGAGGACGTTCACCGATATGGGTCAAAACATGAGCATTCAAAGTTCCTTTTTGAGAGAAGGATTTCTCACATAATGTACATTGATGAGGACGTTCACCAGTGTGGGTCAAAACATGACCAATCAAATGTGATTTATGAGAGAAAGTTTTTTCACAGAATGGACAAGGATGAGGACGTTCACCAGTATGGGTCAAAACATGAACTTTCAAGTTTGATATACGAGAGAAGGATTTCTTACATACTAGACATTGATGAGGACGTTTACCAGTATGGGTCAAAAAATGAGCATTCAAAGTTGATTTTCGAGAGAAGGATTTCTCACATAATGTACATTGATGAGGGCGTTCACCAGTGTGGGTCAAAACATGAACATTCAAATTTCTTTTTTGAGAGAAAGATTTCTCACAGAATGGACAAGGATGAGGACGTTCACCAGTATGGGTCAAAACATGAACTTTCAAGCTTGATATACGAGAGAAGGATTTCTTACATACTGGACATTGATGAGGACGTTTACCAGTATGGGTCAAAACATGAGCATTCAAAGTTGCTTTTCGAGAGAAGGATTTCTCACATAATGTACATTGATGAAGGGGTTCACCAGTGTGGTTCAAAACATGAACATTAAAATGTGATTTTTGAGAGAAAGTTTTCTCACAAAATCGACATGGATGAAGACGCTTCCTTTTACATGGACGATCCATTTTTAAATAATCTTATTCTACCTATCCACTCTTAATCTATCTTAGACAGAGTTGTTAACATGCACTCATTTTGACTGAGTTCCTTATCAAAAATACCTATGGAACCATAAATTTGCTTCCTCTTGTATGACTCCTAAACTTGCCAAACATTCTTGGGATTCATCACACCTTCTTACAAATTGAAATCATTGATTTTCATTTGAAATACTCACTAAGTCCTTTTAAGTCATATTTTAGCCTTAGTTGACAATGCTGTTGTCTCTTTAATGAATTCAACTTACTCACAACCCAATTAGCTCATGTTCAGATGACTCATTATTGCTGAGTGTGCTAAATATCTTAGCTTCAGTAAATTTTAAAAAGGAGTTTTCTTTCAATTCAACTGTGGCCTTCTAATTCCATATGTCTCCGACTTGTACAAATCCTTGTCCAAAGTGAAATCTGCAAAAAAATGTTCACTTTTAAAGAGAAAGTCAGTAATTTTTACAGCAATAATAAAATACTTAGGCCCTACACAACATAATGTTTCTTCTAAAATAAATTTAGTAGCTTCTTAAAGAATTGATATATTCCCAATTACCAATTATTGTTTTTAGGTGATTTAATTATGATACTATCTAACAGAAGGTCAGCGGTTACATAGGAACAAAATTGGGATTTGGACCATTCCTCACTTAACCGTTAAAAGCTGCCAATTTATTTGAACAATCAACAAAAGATTTTGTCACAATCTTGTAAATTATCGTCTCAAGAAAGTTAAAACTTATCATTAAGTTACATTTTTACAATGATTACATTATCTTTAAATAAAAATTTTAAGGAACACTAATAAATTAATAACCAAAACTAACATTCATTATCTATTTACAAATAAAAAAAGATAAACATTATGGTAAATTGAGGATGTCAGCTTATCAGCCAATTATGTTGAAACACCTATTCCCCAGCATTCTCCATACCATAATAATTTTTCCTACGAAAACAACATAGGATTTAGGTTTGATACCACAAGGTCTTTTGACCAAAACTAAAATTCCTCATTTTCTTATTAAGGCAAATACAACATTTTATTGATTCATGTTAAAAAGATTAGTCATACTGTGGTAACCGGTTCAGTGCAATACGCCACATTTATTGGTGTACAAGGATACTAACACCTGCTCAGTGGTAGTTGTTTACTTGTTTTGCATGAAAATAAAAAAATTAACCCGTTGTCCAAATAAGGCTCGTTTCAAATCTGACATGCCGTTAACCCGATATCTAGCTGGCACGTGTACGGGTGCACTGTTCACATTACGCCGACACCAAAACTCCAGCAGGGAGTAGCAATGGATCATGAACAAGCAATTGCATTGCTACTTTTGTATAAACGGTTGAAAGAAAGAAGAAGGAAGAATCGAGTGTACTGGGTTCACCCTTTAAACACAAGAAGAAAGGAAGATGGGGCTTTTTATATTCTTTTTGACGACCTAAGAAATAAAATAATTTTAAGAAATAAATTTTAATTTTTGCCTGTTGAAAATTTTTTTCAAAAGTAGAAAAACAGGAAAATAGTCAATAACATTTTGATGTTAATACCAACTACCCTTACTGTAATGTATTTCAACGATGCTCAACATGTTTTCTTTCAAGCAACACAACAGACGACAGTCTTGCGCTTGCACATATGTCTGCTGATTCCATGATGGATTATAAGTTAAGATTTATTAAGTTACTAGTGGCTTGTAGGGGCAAAGACCCCTAAAAATTAAAATGGTGTTCTTGTCTCCAAAAATAAGTTTCAATTTATCACTTCCTTGCAGTATAGCTGTATTTTTCTCATGCTGTAGTGTGAATTTAAATGTTTGGGTTTTCTAATAAAATATTTTCTAATCTTGACAAAACTTTTTGGCGGTATCAAAACAGTGATTAATTAATAATTTCCCCTCTGATAAAATACAGTAGTCCATTTTGTGAAGAAAAAAATTGCACTATTACATTCATATTTGAGTCATGACAATCCCGTTCAAGTGCGTGCACGCGAGCCGGCCGTGTTGAGTCCTAAATGTTTTGTATGTTTGTGTTTCTAAAAACTTTGACGACCTCGTACGAGTGATGATTTAAGTGTTCTTGTAGGTAAGGTTCCACAATGAGTATTTAATACTCGAAACGCGTCACCTAGGAAGGAGACAGAGAATCACATCGGCAGACTCAGGTAAACTTAAACTATTAAGTTTATTCTGTATTAATTAACTGTATTAATTAACTGTATTAATTAACTGTATTAATTAACTGTATTAATTAACTGTATTAATTAACTGTATTAATTAACTGTATTCTGTATTATTAACTATATTACCGAACGCGGCAAAAATAGTTTTAACCTTAAACATGTCCATGATGAGTAAATTAAATACCTCAATACAACATAAGCCCATTAATACTGTACACTCCTTCACCCTCGAAGCCTGTGCCACCCATTCCCCTACCCGCCGTGACCCGTGTTTCCCGTACTCCCTATGCCCCCGGGGCCAGAGTACCCCCCATGCCCCCGTACCCATTTGCCCCCTCATACTTTTGTGCCCCCTACTATCCCGTGGCCACATGACCGCAGTTCTTTTCCATTGTAGATCTAAAAATCTTCTCGCTTTAGCTTAACATGGGAACTTCGATCCAAAGGGACGGAACCCAGGTAACTTTTGATAATTCTGGTATTTTTCCTTGCGTCCTTGGCGCTCAAGCTTTAAAATGAGTCATCATAATGTTACCCTGTCTTTCTTCTAACTCGAGATATTTCGTGGGGACCGATTCACTTAAGGAATTATATATAAATATATAGATATGTTTTTGCTAAGCTACTTAATCAGATCACACAAAAAATATTAGGCCTATTCATTTTTTTAAATATGCAGTTAGGAATTGCAAGCTTTATTTCCTATAACCTTTTAAGCAGCGTCCACACTGGCCGAACATTCGTGGCGAACTTGTTCGGCGAAAACAAAAATCAACAAGCATTTTTAACAAACAATTAACCGGCCATATGGTTTACATACTAAAAGTTTAGCAATGAACAGATAAAAGTTCGGAAGAACTTTGTTCGGAGAACATGTTCGGCCAGCACGGAAGCGGCTTTAGTCCACATCTTTATTTGTGGGATCAATTAATCGTAAAGGAAGCTTTATGACTGAGTTCCCTGACCATATTTGAATTCCCTGATTTTCCCTGACCTTCCTTGACTTCCCCTGACTGTAGAAACGCTGCAGGATGGGTTTTTACCAGGTAGGGGCACTGATTTTGCAGTTCAAAAGCACATAGAATAGTAAGATCTAAGGAAAGCAATAAGTATACAATGGCATTTTTTTTATTTAGGTTTCCAGAAAGCTTTTGATGTGTTATAGATATTTTGATTAACAAATTTAGAAGTGTTCGTATAGGAGGAAGAGCACTGTCTTGGCTAAAATACTTTTGTAGAGGAAGGAAACAAGTGGTTAAAGTAAATAGTACCTTCAGTAATGTTTTAGAGTAGCGTTGTAATATGGAGCAGCACAGGGCGGCGTTCTTATGTAATAACGGACTGCTAGTCAAAAACTTATATGATTGGAATTTATAATGTCTAATTGTCAAAATCCGCACGCGCTCTACTGACCCCATGGAGTGTTTGAGTTAATGTAAATGTCTTCTTTGGAAGAATTTTATTACTGATTATTGATTATAGGAAAATCCCTTCCCAGAGTACATTTACCAAATTGCATCAAATTCTGGTATTTTTCATTTTTCCTATATATCCCATGGGGTTGAGTAGGTAGGTTTTGCCCTCATATGGGAGCTAAGTAATGAAATATGCTGGCTAAACCGGGCGTACGATAACTCCGGGCCTGCATGCTCTGTTGCGTGACGTCATCACAAAGCGGCCTACACGGCGCGCCAGTCCCATATGAATTGCATTGCGGCGCCCTGCTTCGCATACTTCTATCCATCATTACAACTATATGCGACCTGCTAATTTCATAAAAAGTCACACTAATAATGTTTTTCGGAAACTAAGTTTCCTTTAATTTTTCAGTTCTTCCTAACATTTTCACCACGTACTACTTTTTTTGCTGATATCCACGCCTGACGCATTTTGTTAAGTAAGTTTGTACTAGGTACACACAAACGTTTTTTGAGAAAACAGTGCAAACCTATAAAATTTTTCCACTTATTTTATAGTTAATTATATATGATCAGACGAGATAATTGAACATAATGTCACATAGAATCTTCATACACACATACACAGATAGCACCAAGGCAGAAAGTTGGTTGTCAAATGATAAGAGACGAGACAAGGGAGCTGTGGTAGAAAACGTAAACAAAATCCTGTGTGTCTACTGTAGCCTGAACGCCATGCACGCCACAACTCAAAATACAGAATTCCCAGTAATTCCCTCCTAACCCATTGCATTAGTTAAAGAATAAAGATATTCTCGTACTATGATAATCCACGAGTTAAGTAAGTTATCCCCATCTCCGAAACCCGATTATTTAATATTTTTAATTCACCGATTATCTTATTCTACGGATTAACTAACTCCAGGATTAACTATCCCCGGACTCGGAAACCGGCCATTAAATGTTTATAAAAAATGGAAAAAGACAAAAAATATGTTTTATTCACTTCTAAAATTACATTTTGTATTCATATTCAATTTACTTAAGTTGAAAAATGTTCTAAATGCAGTACACCAAAGCTCGAATTTAATTTTAATGTTTAACCTAAATAAAGTGCTGATTTATTCAGTGTCACTTGGAGGTTAAAAATCAATTGTTAAAAAAAAAGGCTTCTATAAGGAGTAAAATATAAAATTATTTTGATTAAAATTTTTAATAACACAACAAATATTATCCTTACTTCTTTTACTATGAAGATCTTCTTAACTTTATGTTTTTCAGATCTCTTGTATAATACCTTGTCCTTCATCATCTTGCTGTAATTGTTCATCAAGATATTAGTAAACGTGTAAATTACTTTCTTAAGTAAAAATAAACAACTTTGGTGACAAGATTTACATTTGGTATTTTTATCATAGGTACTTTAATTGATGAGTTCTAATGACAAATGGTAAAAAACCATACGAATACGATAAAAACATCCACTTTTCAATCTAATAATGGTATCTGGAGTTCGGCTTACCCAATGTAACCCATTTAAAAGGTAAATGGGTATCCACACTGGATTTCGTTTGCCCATCTCGAAATTTAAAATGGCCGCCATTCTGGTTAGGGGTAAGATACCGACCTCGGGTTTACGGCATTGTATTTCTTTTGACAAACTCTTCAAAATGAGGGGTCACTCAATAGGGGTTGCTATTAAAAAAAATCAAGTTACCCCCTACCCCTCCCCCCCCCTGAGGGGGTGAAACATTTTTTCTGATGCAAAAAATTCCGGAACCTTGGTTAACAGTCAATGCCACAAACCAAATATTTCTATCTATTTTGGTTTAAAAAATACAGATTTGTTTCCATAGTTAATTTACACACTGTATGTGAAATCAAGCTAGGAGTATTACGCGAATTCCTACTTTATGGTTATAAACTCGATATTTATTTAATCCAATAATGTAAATTAACAGTATTAGTAACATTTTTAATCATTCATAACCTTAAAACCATTGGTAAACAACGACCTTTTCGTTGCAGGAATAAAGATTAGGCCATTGCGCATGTGCCAATAATCAACGAATCGTCATTACTTGGTTCTACTCCCACTCACGAGTACTGAACTGATTAAAGAAAAGTCAACTTAGTTAACATTTAGTGTTATTTTCGTTTGTTCAGGCCGAGCTTAGCAAATTGAATGAATGATTAAATTTATCTGCCTATGTCCAAATCCATCCATCCTCAGTTTCAGAGTTCGACTGTAGTCCTGTGTGTTACATTTGCTGAGTTACAATTGATTGATACTGTATTATGTCTAACTCGGGTTTAACTTGAGGTACTTTTCAAGCTCACTTATAGGTAGATCACTTTGTGAATAATTTCCCCAAGATTTAATGGGAATACTATTATGGCACCGGTAATAAAGTGGTCACCCTCTCACTCATCCTTATATGGGTATGAACCACTCATGTGTAGAGCGGCGTCAATGTGTCGTATTAAGTCTGTAAATTTATCCAACATATTGCTTCACTTCTTTTATAAAAGGTTGAGAAATTAACACTGCCTTACAAGGATAATTATTTAGGCTACTTATTTATAAGGCCTACATTAAGTCTCCTAAGCAAAAACCAATGGCACATGGTTACGATGAGGTCATGGCTTTCAATTTGTTATATTAGAATGGTTTTGAAATTGGTCTAGGAGATTTTTAATTTTATAATAGAATATTTACATTTCTTGTAATATTAATTATTTTGTATGATAACTTAAAACTTAATTGTAAATAAAATATTCCGTGTACATAAATAAATAAATTTAAAAAAAATTGAAATAAAATTTACACTTAAGTTAGGCTAATAGAAGAAAGATAACATTTTAATAACTTAATTGTACACATTATCATCATAGATCCCTATTAGAAATCAGACATACCATGGTGCATTATTAGGTTGAATAATAAATTATTTAATATCAAACCCCTTATATGTCAACTTTTTATTTAATGTTTTTATTTTTTGCCACACGGTGCACAGTAATTCATTAAATACAAGTAAGTTCCAGTAATTAATAAGTCAAATGAATAATTTTTATTAGCCTAGTTTAACAAAAATAGTTAAGTTAGTTCATTAACACGTTCGCGGCGGCGAGGTTTTTGCTCGAACCTCATCACCATCCTGAATGTAAAAATTGTAAAACCCACCGTAGCAGCAGCACTGCCCAGTAAAAACCCACGTTGTCCCAAAATACATTGTACTATTGAGTAGTGCTGTGCAAAGCTTCAGATTTCTAGCTCAGGTCCTGGATTAAAAATAAATCATAATGTAAAGCAGTGCAGCTTGGGAGCGATCGCACCCATCAGGATGGCATTAGGGTTCCGCGTGGGAGCGATCGCTCCCATGCCGCCGCGAACTTGTTAACCAAAGAGTTTGATTTAACTAGTTCTGTTTTGAATCAGATCAGTACATGTTCATTGGAGTAAAATCAAGGAATAAAGAGAATAAGAATAAGAATAATTTTTTTTTATTTCTCCAAAATAATTACACAAATTACATTTAGTATAAACAAATAACACCAAAGATACAATTATTACAAATTATTTTAATAATAAGATGCCAGGCCTGACCTTCGGTGTAAGGAGAAACTTGACTTTCCTCCAAGGCATAGCCTGTTTGGAGGCTTTATTATAATTTGAAAAGAGTCGTTCATTATTGGTGCATGCGCAATGGCCTAATCTTTATTCCTGCGATGAAACGGTCGCAAACTATGCATTTCGTTGTTTACAAAGTTAGCAGATGGCAACAGTTTTTTTCCTGATGTTTCATTGCATAGGCCTATTACAAACAACCAAACACGTTCTACCATTTGAAATGGGTGTTTTTAGATAACGTTTAACGCTCAGAGGATTAAATGTTTCTTGGTGGGAGAGGACATCGGTGGGTTATTTTCCTTATCACTTCCATTAAGTTGATTGGGGGATTATTTAACCTCCTCATGATGCCTTTTTCTTATTTGGGGAATTTAGCCATTTTCATCCAGATCAGTTCTTGTGTGAAGCGATGGGAATTTATTTTCATAGTTGTCTGTGTTGTTATATATAATTGATTCTACTGCTAATTTTAGTTCTTCCTCATCCTCATTCCCATTCATGAGGATTTGGTCTTTGGACAAACCCTAACCTAGAATGTGTTGGAAAGATACAAGATTAATTTTCATGGTTGTCTGTGTTGCTATATAATTGATACTACTGCTAATTTTATTTCTTCCTCATCCTCATTGCCATCAATGAGGATTTGGTCTTTGGACAAGCCCTAACCTAGAATGTGTTGGAAGGATACAATGTTACGGTACTTTAGTAGTTTTACGATAGAGGCTACCAATGGTTAACTTCTTTGGTTAATATACTTACATGAAAGGTGGCAGAGTTAATTAAACATATAACACAACATAGGGCGAAACACAAGGGAAAGGTATAGTTTAAATTGAGATCACATCACTTACAGCATTACATACAGACTGTTACCACACACACGGGCGTCTTGGCGTCTATTTCTATTTCCCTCTGTTATCATTTTGTGGAGGACAAATTCGGAGGAGGAGTGGGGGTAGCGCCGACAGTGTTACCAACGCCGCAAATATCACGCACGGCCATCACGGACAATCATAGACATATACTAAACACCTGGATCGGTAACTGAAATAGTGAAATGGTGGAATAGCGCTAAAAACGAGCCGGCTTCCCCCACCACTACCCAGTATTACCGCCACTGCGCCGCCGCGGTGAATATCAGCTGACATGATTGTTGTCAGTGCGTCAGCTGCATTTTTGTTTGTTTACATTGTTTTAAATGTTCAATTATAATTATGATGATGAAAGATGGTTCTATACTGTGCAGCTTTTGGATATATTAGTGCACATTCCAAAGGCTGAAACTTATCATTTCATAGGTAAAAAAGACTAAAAAAATACAGTATTACTTTACTTTATTTAATTTATTTATTTATTTAAATTACAGTACATAATTACTCGCACAGGGTTGCCAACACTGACCACGAATGATGTCTAGTGGTGGGGGTAACGGCGGTAACGGCTCATTTTCGCAACACGGAGTTACTTGATACTTGATACTTACTTACTTGATACTTGTATCCTCCATCGTTGACCAACAAAGTTGGATAGATTGCGTCAAAAAAATTTTAAAAAATTAAAACTAACTTATACTAAGATGGCAGTTTAGCTGAAAAGCGGTGTGTCGTCAAGTTCATTTAACGAATACAGGGGCCTACCCACCAAATAGTCCCTCAGGGTATCTTTGAACTTGTCCATGCCTAACTCGCGCACTCTCACTGGTAGCTTGTTGAACAGCTTGCTCGTGTAGTAGGGATAACCCTTTTGGGTCCAAGCGAGACGACAGCGGGGCAGATCAAGGAGGTGGCCATGGCGTGTTCCATAAGAATGATGATCCTCTCGCCTAGGGAGCAGTGCTGAGCTCTCCTTCAGTTGTACCAAGCTGTTCAGGATATACTGACTGTAAACAGTTAGTACTCCAAGATCTTTGAACAGAGGCTTGCAATGGTCACGATAGCCCGCAGACGTGATAACTCGCAGGGCCTTCTTTTGAAGCAGCAGGATGTCATGCGCTGCAGGAGAGTGGCCCCAGAGTGTTATACCGTAGCTAACATGGCTGTGAAAGAGGGCATGGTATACCGTGACAAGGTACGTCTTAGATATGACCAGTGCAAGCTTTCTTAGGAGAAACACTACCCTAGCTAATTTGACGCATACCTGTTTAATGTGGTGCTTCCAGGATACGCGCTGGTCAATCCAGAATCCCAGCAGCTTTACAGGGTCACTGCCTGGATGGTCGGGCTTTAGGGTGCACAGAACAGCCTGAGTTTTGTCTTCATTTACCTTGAGCTGGTTTAGACTGAACCAGTTTAACGCTCTTGCCAGAAGTTCTTCCCCTTCATTTTGCAGCAGGTCCAGATCCTTTCCTCTGGAGATCAATGTGGAATCGTCTGCAAAAAGCAATGTACGATTGTTTAGGACAAGGTCATTGATGACTATAGTAAACAAAAGAGGGCCAAGGACCGAGCCCTGCGGAACACCATGCTGCACACTTTTCACACTGGAGAAAGCACCATCAAGGGAAACAACTTGTTTTCTGTCTCTGAGGAAGGAGGCAATGGTCTGAAGGACTACGCCGCTGACACCGTACTTTTTGAGCTTAGAGATAATGATGGCGTGAGAGACGACATCGAACGCTTTGCTCAGGTCACACATATTGAGCAGAACTGAATCCCCCGATTCAAAAGCATCCGCAATTCTACTGACCAGGCTTGAGAGCGCAGTAGTGGTGGAGCGACCCCTCCGAAAACCATGTTGGGCATCGGCCAGTAGGTTGTTTGACTCAAAATAGTCTATCAGTTGGTTCTTCATTATAGACTCAATGACCTTGGAGAATGCTGGCAGAATGGCTATGGGTCTATAGTTTGACAGTAGAGAGGGGTCCCCCTTCTTGAAAACTGGGATGGCCCGAGCGGTCTTTAGCTGTTCAGGGAAACAACTATGCTTCAAACAGAGGTTAATGACCTGTGTGAGCGGGCCTACAATTACATCGATAACAGATTTGAGCAGAGAGCATGAAACTCCAAATACATCCTGACTTTTTGAGCATTTAAAACCACTAACAAGTCTGGTAACAAAGTTTGGACTCACCTCTTTCCAGTGACATAGGCTACAGACTTGCGAGATGTCCAGAAGGTTTGCAGTCGGATCAGCCTGCAAATCAGGTAAGTTATCAACAATTTTGGCCGCAATCTCAGTAAAGAAATTGTTGAATTCATCAGGAGAGGCCGATGGAACAGTCATGGATCTGGGAGTCCTATGTGAGTTTATGATATCCCACGCCGCCTTACAGGTGTTAGGTGCCTGTTTAATCTTCATGACATTGAAGCTCTTTTTCGCTTCATTTACTTTAGAGCGGTACAATTTTTTGGATTGAGAATATAATCTAGTTAGTCTCTCAAGTGTAGATGCAGTAGCTGGCATCTTAAGCAAGTCATGCAGGAAAGAAGTGTATTTACGTAAATTGGCCAGATCCTGAGTGTACCAGGCCTTGTCGTTAGGAGTCTTGTCATTTGAGCGAGGTTTAGACCTCATGGATATTATTGGGAAAACCAAGTCAAATTTGCTCATAAACTTATCAAAAAACTGATTAAAAACCTCCTCAGGGTTCAAAGTAACATTTAGCCTAGGGATGTCCCAACAAATGAACAGCAATTTATTACAAAAATGAGGTAAGTCATTATTATTTATAATCCTTTTGACTGATAAATAGTTAGCATGCCAAGTATTGGAACAGAGGCTTACCTTTTCAGATTTAATAGTGACCAACACAGCACTGTGGTCAGCCACAGCAGGTTCCCTGATGTCCACTTTCCAGTTCCAGGAGTCTATATCGGTAGCAATGGAGTCAAGGCACGAATTACCCGCGTAGGTTGTCTGGTAGTTAGGTACAGCCCATGCGTGCGAAGTAAATTTGAGAACAATTCCTCTTCTCTGGATCGACACTCAAGGCGGACATTAAAGTCCCCACATAGGACTATTTTCTGGGGCTTAAGAGAGATAGACAAATAGTTCAGGCATGAATCCAATAGGTCCAGGAACGAATCCACATCACCAGCAGGGGATCTGTATACAGATACAACTATGATAGAAAAGTCTGACAGCAGAATCGCAGTAGCTTCCAGTACAAGTTCAACACAAAAACTTAAAATGTCTATGGGCTTACAATTGAGGTTAAAGGCACTGTATATGGCAACACCACCGTGTAGTCTTTCACTTCTACAAAATATGTTTGCAAGTTTCAAGTAAGCCAAGCTAGTGAAAAAAGTCTCTTCGCCCTTTAAAAGCCAATGTTCAGAAATACAGAGTATGTCACATTTGATTTCGTCAACAAATAGAGACACCAGTTCACTTTTGTTCCTAAGGCACTGCACGTTTAGAGCACAGATTTTAATATCAGAGGGTTTAGTCCTAGGGCTGGAGAGTAGGCCTACATCCGAGTCTTTAACACTAGGCTTGACTTGGTTTGCTTCATTCACTATGTGAGATAATTGTTTCTCCCTCGCCTGAATAAAAAACGTTTCACTTACTGTATTTTTCGGCCAGATAGCACAATTCATAAGTTCATCCTTCCGATCGAAATCGACTGCGAGCCGAAAACTAGCACTACTGCCCTTAGATTCAAGCTTCTCAACATTCACATCAATGTTAGAAAATGTTTTTCCAACAAAATCACTAACGGCTTTAACAGTCGTGTCGCTTTTTAACCTGCCCACAAATATCCAAGCCTTCTTTTCACTTGCAGATATAAGTTCATTCGACTCCGACGTACCGATGACAGCATTCGCCTTCTGCTTCGTTGTGATTCCAGGGCTGCCACTCGCACGCTTTGCAGGAGCAGATTTCCCTTTTTCTTTATTTTGATGATCCGACATTTTGTGTGGTTGTGCTGCAGCAGCCTTGCTATATGTTTGTTTATTCAGTGAATTTTGGTTTCTTCCTCGATTTTTCACCTCAATCCAGTTTCCATCCTTACCCTGAGGAGGGTTTTGATGCTGGGTTTGATGCGGGAGGACAGGTGAGTTACTTTCCACGATATCTTTATGGATGTTGGCAGTAGTCGGTGCGTGAGTAACCGAATCGGCAGGTATCGATTCAACACCCACTATCGATATGTCAGTCTCCAAGAGATTCGAATCTAAGACGGGATCGTTACCGATCCAGGTGTTTAGTATATATCTATGCAGACAATACTAAACATCTGTTTATTTATTTATTCACGGCAAAGCCATTTGCATTGCTTTAACATGCAGTAACAGAGTGAGATATTCAAAAGTTCTTATACTAAGGTTACTCCAACAATAACAAAATCAAAATGAAGATAATAATAATCTTAGGACCGTGTTTAATATTAAGAGAGACGCAGACAAAAGAATGATACTGAAGATCGTTATTATTAATAAATTTTAATATTTAATTATTTTAATTAGAACAGTGAGCGTATTTTTTATGTTTTAAAATGAATATTTAAAACTAATTTAAAATTAAACAAAAATTTAAGTTTAAAATTTAATTTAAAGTTTAAAACACGACAACCTATGATGTAATAGGCCTATAGAATTTAGAGGAGAAATATTTACAGAACAACCTAAAACAAATTCGTTTTAAATTATTTCTTCAGATTTCTAAGAATAATAAGTTTTGTTGCGTTAACAAAATAAAATTATTAATATTAGAAATTTGAATAATTAATTAAAAACGTATTTATTTTATGGTTGTACTGAAATTATTCCTCCTCTAAATTCTATAGGCATATAGAATTCTATAGGCATAATTCAATTTTCATACATGTCACTTGTTTGTAAACTAGCACGATTACAACTGTTATTTTCTATTTATTCACAATCTTGCATGTTTATCTTGGCTAGCTCTCACATTGTATTATGTTTTGTCGATCATGATATTACTGCACGTATTATTATTGTATGATTATTATAGTATATTATGATTTCGTTCCTTTGTTATGTTATATTGTTAGCAATAAGGCCATCACTTTATTTCTGTAAAATGGTTTGTCCGTTGATGCAAATAAATAAATAAATATAACTTACATCATGGGTTGTGGAAAGCACATAATGGATAAGTTTAAAATTTTCATTTTAAAACATAAAAATACACTAATTATTCTAATTAAAATTATTAAATATTAAAATTTATTAATAATAACGACCTTCGGTATCATTCTTTTGTCTGACTCTCTCTTAATTAATAGTAAACACGGTCCTCAGATGTTCAGCTTTGTCCGTGATGGCCGTGCGTCATATTTGCGGCGTTGGTAACACTGTCGGCGCTACCCCCACCTTTCCACCAAATTTGTCCTCCACAAAATGACAACGGAGGGAAATAGACGCCTGTCATAAAATGCAATCAAGAGATTTGAATGAATTGAATGGAATAATCAACGTTGCCGCCGACGCGTCAATGTCGCGACGGTGCCACTGTGCCAGTAGTGAGAGTAGTGTCATTGACCTATGAATATACAAGTACACTTATGTATTCATAGTCAATGGTAGTGTAGTCACCTTTCATCAAATTAATCTCGGTCCTTGCCAAAATTACCCTCAAATACCATAAAAAATACCAAAATTCAGAATAATCACTAAATCTACCCACCATCTGTTGTTAGTACACAGGGGTGATTAATATAAGTGTATCAGCCATTTAATTGGTATTAGCTTTTCATTTATTAATCCATCACTGAATCACTCCTGTATTAAATCTACTTAGGATTTTAACCCATTCCCGGAAATTCACACACTTGTCAATTTCAGTAAAATTATCCCTTTTTTATAAAACACGATTACCCTCATTACCCTCGAAGGTCCACAATACCCTCAAAAGGGTAATCAACCTCGAAATGGCAACGCTTCGGGTATGACATTAGGACATGTGTTATGGTTTGGTTTAAAATTTTAAAACAAAACGAGAGCCAGACGATAACAGTGGATGAAGAACGACTAATAACCAATTGAAAAATATATCTAGTGTGGTAATACTATAAGACGTTTTGTGGCTTTGAGCGTCTAAAAAATCTAATATAAGCATTACAACCTTACAAACTATTAAAAATTGACTGGTTATTTTTACTATTGTTATATTCATTTAAATTGTAAAATACCCCTGTCACAGCAGACCTGCGTTCTCAGCAAATTTCCGAATGAATTATTGTTCCAACATCATAATTGACGTTGACGTTGACGCCATAACCACCGGGCTTCGTACTCATAACGGTAATAATGATAAATGTTTTGCGATCAGTAGAGGTCGCAGTATACAGCGCGTACTGTAGTGTGTAGCACACAAGTGCGGAAAGGCGACGTGGCAGGAACACCCGTCCTCCCGAACAGCGCACCAACGACTAATCCCCAAAAGGGTCCATCTCCCCCTGCCGCCCCTCCCCCCTCTTCCCCCCACCACAGCCCCTACGTTCGCGAGCACAGTTTACTTTTACAATGCACAACCGCATTATTAGCGGTCGAAAATGAACAGAATAAAAATAGTTCTGTCATCATTTTGTTGTTATGTTGCAAATGCGCGTCTCAAATCGTCAATTGCCTATTGCATTGGGTTTGTTTATTTGGTGGTTCATATAATCGGGAGAGGAGAGGGGGAGGGGCGGAAAGGGGGGGGGCGCAATCATCTCTCGGGCCCATAGCGCATCACATACAAACCGCGGGCCTGAGATGAAGCTTTTTTTTATAAAGGATTTGTAGTAACCCCTGTTTATATGCTGATGATGCAAATAGTGTAAAAACAAAAACTCTAGAGACAGAATACAAAAAAATATACAAATATGGGACTGAAAAATAAAAGACACAATTTACCTTTTAACAAAAAAAAAAAAAAAAACAATTTATTTAACTCTAAAACACTTCAAAATAAAATATCTAAAGAACTTATAGTGGCCCAATCTTCAGAACATAGAAAATAAACAGAGCACAAATTCTTGTGGATTAAAAGTAAATTAAATTTAAACTAAGACAAATACATTCACAAATTTGTATCAAAATAAATTCTAAAATTCATGAGTTTTCCAGAGTAGGTTATTATTGTGACATAAAAAAAAACTAAAAAAATATATTGCTTATGTACATTCACATATCTCTTTTTGCATGGCACTATACAATTCGACCAAAACCATAATATAGAAAAAATGTTAAAGTTACAAAAAAAGCAATTCACATCATACTAAAGCTAAAACATGATGATTCAGCCCAGAATCACTTTAAGGAATTAAAAATATTTACACAATATGGGCAATACATTTATGAAGCCATTTTCCTTGCTAAAAAATTAGGATTAATTTTGAGGAACAGGTAAAACATCCTTACAATACCAGACGGAGATATGAATACACCCATGAGCATTCATTTATTGGAAATATTTTTAAAAATATGTTCCAAACAATACTGTATGGAGATAAAAATAAAGGGAATGCAATTTAACAAATTGTTAAACAAATATTTAATAAATAAAGCTCTATACTTGATAGAATAATTTTCCACTCCTCCCTATGTAAAAATGCTTTTTATTTGAGGAGCATCTTTTTTAAATTACTTATATTCTTTTCTTGATTTAAATTTTGAAGTGATTGACAGTCCTAAAATAACATTTTAGTCGTACCCTGTTGAAAATAAATGTGAGGTCGAAACGCAGATTTCAATACCCCTATTTTTTCCGCTCCTCCTGCTAAAAAGAATCCAACCAATCAGAATAACTGAAAATTACTACAGATTTTTAATATCTCATGTCACTGTATGGCAATGTTTTGCTTATTCGTAAACAAATATTCCAATTTTTTACGTTTGAGATGTAACAAGAAGAAGCTCTTACATTGGCAAGTAGGGGAAGTAACAAGATCATCAGTGGTATTTTCTTCTCTGAATTTTAAGTGCTAAATTAAAATCTATATATATATATATAATCCTGAAGCAAAATATTTTGAGCAAAATTTTGAGCGTTATACTAATCGCAGGAATATGGGAGGGGTCTCAAATTAAAAAAGTATACTTTGTTTTTATGAAAATACGTGTTGTTATTAGGAGAGCCGAAAATTTACAGAAAGTGAAGGCAGTCTACTTTGAGATGATGAGTTAAGATTTTGTGACGCTAAAAAACAAGATAATCTGACAGGAGCGAAAAATACTATTTCAACCTTATGGACAAACAAGAGGGTTGTTAATAGTCAAATGGTTAAAACGAGAATGGAGTCTTGTGAACACTAGTGAACATGTACGCGTATTAGGCTAATCCTGAAATGAATGAGTGAAATGAATGAATGAATTAATTAATTAAGTTTGAATGAATTAAGTTTATTTCCAAAAAATAAAACAGTTCACAAAATACAACTTTTTAAAATAAATATAAACTGTATAAATTATACTTGTACATGGAAGGCCCAGGAAATCAGCAGACAAAGGCTAGAACCTGTGCGTCTGCTGCATTGCATGTTGCAAGAAAAATTGAGCTAATTATTATTAAAGAAATTAATATTAAGTTGATTGATGTAAGGAAACTAAAAAAAAAACAAAAAAAACTATTAAATAAATTAATTAATAATCTTTGTTAAAAGAAGTTACTGGAGTTAAATGAATATAATTTTTTTTCTAAATAATTAATTACTGCAAAATGACGGCCGGTCGAGTGTGGTGGCAGGATGGCTGGAAAAGGTGAGTCATTAGTTGTAAGTTAGATAAGGTCTGGTCTAGGGTCGAGTCTGTCACGCCGGTAATCTGTGGAGATGATAAGGTCGGCAAAATCCACATTCAGACTTAGGAACCACTCCTTTACACTAAGTTTAAATATATTTAATGATGGGGATTAAAAAAATTAAGCTCCTTCAAATAATTATTTAAATTAGAAAGGAGTATGTGAGAAATGTAATGAGAATTGGTTGTGGAATATCTATTGTTTAGCTGTAGAGTAGTAATTCGAATGGGTGCTGAGCATGGGTCATGTTTTTTCTCATCGCCTTTTCTATATTATTTTGATTTTTGTCTTAGCTCAAAATATATGTTTTCTTAAAAAAAACATTTTAAAAATGAAAATAGGTTTGAAAGATAGAAAAAGGTAAGCATTCATTCATGACGAGTGTCTCAAGATTGTAAAGAGTGGTTTGAAAGCGGATGATCCATGCAAATGATAATGCTAAAGCTATATAAACATTATCGATCAAAATTAATTAAATCTTCTAGATACTTTCTTAGTAAAGTACTGGTAATGCACTAAGGTTTACATTATTTTAATATTATTATTAGGGGCTTTTGCCCTTATAAGCCACTAGTAACATCTGACCGGGGAATTCAGGAAGGTATTGAGGGAATTTTCCTTGTGGTGGGAAAAAATTCTGTCTTTAGACCACACGTTTATTTTCAACGGGTATACGTATAGTTTAAGATACAATAGTTAAAACTATGTTGACGATATTGTGTCACATGTAAAGAATGGTAAATAAAGAAATTTGGCTATAGGTCCTAACTGTGACGATTTGTCAATAAACTAAATTAAGGTTTACTAGATTTTACGCTCTGCCGAGGCACTATCTCCAGTGAGACTAGACATGCCTTCTCAGGTGTGAACGAAATGTAAAAGATTGAGTATATTTTTACAGAATGATTCATAACAGCTTGGAAACTGGACGAGGACACTGACCAGTATGCATTTTCCTAACAAAACATGATCATTCAAAGTAGATTTTAGAGTACACGATTTCTCACATCTTACACATTGATATGGGTCACCGGTGTGGGTCAAAATGTACTCTTGAGATTAGATTTTAAAGTGAAGGATCTCATACATACTGGACATTGATCAGAGCGTTCACTAGGATGGGTCAAAACATGAACCCTCAAAAGAGGTTTTAGAGAGAATGATTTATCATATGTTGTACATTGGTAAGGACAGTCATCCGCATGAGTCAGAACATGATTATTCAAATTAGACATATAACGGATATCCGGTTACTATCCGTTATCCGGCCTCTTTTTTAGTATCCGGTATCTGACCAGATACTCGCTACTATTCGGCTAGATACCGGATACTGACTTCTGTAAATGAAATAAAAACACCTTTAATATTCAAATATTTTAATTGACATTGAGTAGTATTGTAATGTAGTACAAAAATCTGTTATTTATAGAGTTTCATTTTAAAAATCTATTATCATATTTACCTAATGACAAATCATGATGAATATAAACAAGTTTTTCAGCATGAATTGGCACCAAATGGTTGCGTTTTGCTAGCCTTTCACTTTAGACACTACTGCAAGAGATGAGAGATATATCTTTACAATGTTTAATAGGATTATGTATAGTTTGGCATTGGTTGACCACTACTTGTCTTCTTTTCGGTCAAGACTAACAGTTTAAGAAAGTCAATTTATAAAAATATGAAAATAAAGACATAAATTACAGACTGGGCGATTGCGAATGAAAAATTTGTGCCACCTACTTTCTCACAGTCAGAGAGACACGTTCATACTACTTGTCTTTCTGTAAATCTTAAACTATGGACTACAATATGAGCTTGATATCCGGAAGCCGGATATTCAGCCTACAACCTTGCCGGATATCTCGTATCCAGTACCAGACCAAAAGAATTAAGCGTTACATCTCTAATTCAAATTAGGTTAACTCGTCAATGGCTCTCTTCTCTTTTGCAGAGTAAGGATTTTCACATCTTAGACAATGATAAGAACGCTCACCAGTGGGAATTGACGTATGATCATTTAATACAGATTTTTTTTAAAGGATTTCTTAAATCTTCAATGAGGACGCTCACCAGTGTGGGTGAAAACATGGCGATTCAATTGTGATTTTTGGGAAAAAGATTTATTATGTCTTGTTCATGGGTGAGGCCACTCACCAGTGTGGGTTACAAACATGAAGCTTCAACGTAGTTTGTAGAAAGAAGAATTTCTCATATACTGGACACTGATGAGAACACACACTAGTATGGATACAAAAATTAAAATTCAAAGTAGATTGTTTAGAGAACAATTTCTTGCATACTGTACATTGATAAGAACGTTCACCAGTGTAAGTCAAAACATGACCATTCAAAGTCAAAACCAGAGAAGGGGCCATTCATAAATTATGTCATCTGAAAATGGGGGGGGGGGTCCAGACTGAAAATGATGATAGTGTGATGTGCAAAGGGGGGGGTCGGCTTTGACATGACGTCATTTTAAAAATGATTATACAGGGTGTCTCTGAACTCCTTACCGACCTTTTAAGGCATTATTCCTGGACCAAAGACAAGTCAAAATAACATATTTCAATTGTCCGGAAGTCTTTAGTTACTCACAAAGCCGCCATTTTGTTTTTTTCACATAATAATTTTTATTTCCGTAACGGATGGTTGTATTTGGTATGAATCTTTATCATACCAATGTACATTTTCATGAAAAAAATTAATTTTTTCCACTGTATATTTTCTAAATGGCGGCCATTTTAAATTTTCAAACTGAAATATCTCAAAATCGGTAAATTTTATAAAAATTTTACAAGACACAAAAAAGTTGACAAATTAAATTATCCAACCAATGGTACCAAGTTTGTAAGGATATGACAACAAATAATGGAGTTATTGCGATTTTATCCATTTTTAACATTGATTTTTCTGTCAAAATGGCCTTAATTTGCATTGATTTTAATGCAAATTCAATAACAGGTTACTAACCTTTAACCGTCAACGATCCTTGTTGAATCACTTCTTATGGTGACTCGAGTTTCTGCCTTAAAAGGCCATTATCAAACCGTGTAAGATTGTCAAACACTTACTCCATTTGGAGGTCGTCAAAAAATAAAAAGATACAAACAGTCCACATTACACTCAACATGGAGGCATAAACCATGAGCAAATTCAATGTTTTTGTGAGTAACTAAAGTCTTCCGGACAATTTAAATATGATATTTCAACTTGTCTTTGGTCCAGGAATAATACCTTAAAAGGTCGGTAAGAAGTTCAGAGACACCCTGTATAAAATTCTGACAGTGAAACAAGATAAGTTCTAACACAATTCAACTATTATAAAATTATCATCTACGAAAATACATTAGACTACTTTTATGTGTCGTTTTGTAGTTTAATTTAGTTTTTTTCTATTGAGAAAGTAATTTTGTCTTTATTTCTGAAGGTAAATTCAGATTTGATTGGTCAATGATTTTAGTTTGTCAGGAGCATTAATTTGCAACAAATTACCGCCAAAATGGGGTTCAAAAATTAATTCATGGTATAAATAAATCAATAAAGAATAGAATTTAAGAAGCTTTGACGAAAATAGCATTATTTTTACTTAGAACGGAGGTTTGTTAAAAATGACTTCAGTTTCTGAGGGGGGGTGTCCGAAAAATTAAGACGGTAGGATGATTTTAGGGAGGGGGGGTCCAAAAATAGCCAAGAAGCGATGATGATGTAATTTATGGACGACCCCGAAAAGTGTTTCTCACATACTGGTCACTGATGACAATGCACATCAGTGTGGGTTAGAATATGTTCATTCAAAGCAGATTTTATAAAAAGTGAATATTTATAGATAGGACATTGATGAGGAGGCTCACCAGTTTGGGTCAAATCATGACGATTCAATTATGATTTTTTAGAGAAAGGTTTATCAAATCTTGCACAATGGTGGGGCTGCTCACCAGCGTGGATCAAAACATGAAGCTTTAACATAGGTTTTACGGAGAAGGAATTCTCCCACACTGGACACTGGAGAACGTTCACCGGTATGGGTAAAAGTATGACTCTTCAGAGTTGATTTAATTGGGAAGGATCCCAGATACTGGAATCTAATGCCAATGCACATCACAGAGCGTTAGAATCTGTTCATTCAAAGCAGATTTGGTAAAAAAGGAATTTTCACAGGTTGGACACTAATGGGAATGCTCACCTGTGTGGGTCAAAATGTGACAATCGAGAATGGGTTTTTGAGTAAAGGATGACAAACACGCTGGACATTGATCAGGCTACTCACCAGTATGGGTCACAATATGACGCTCTAACGGTGGTTTCTGAGAGAAGGATTTCTCACATACTGGACACTGATGAGGTGGTTCACCCGTGTGGGTCAAAACATGACGATTCAATTTTGATTTTTCAGCGAAAGTTTTATCATATCTTGTACATTGGTAAGGCCGTTCTCCAGTATGGGTCAAAACATGACGCTTTAACGTAGGTTTCTGAGAGAAGGATTTCTCACATACTGGACACTGATGAGGACGTTCAACAGTGTGGGTCAAAACATGACACTTCATCGTATGTTTCTGAGAAAAGGATTTCTCACATACTGGACACTGATGAGGACGTTCACCCGTGTGGGTCAAAGCATGAAGTTTTAACGTAGATTTTAGAGTGAAGGATTTCTCACATACAGGACTCTGATGAGGACGTACACCGGTGTGGGTCAAAACATGGTAATTCAAATCTGATTTTCGAAAGAACAATTTATCACATCTTGTACATTGGTGAGGCCGTTCACCAGTGTGGGTCAAAACATGAAGCTTTAATGAAGATTTTCTAGAGAAGGATTTCCCACATACAGGACAATGATGAGGATGTACACTAGTGTGGGTCAAAACATGATCATTCAAATCTGATTTTTTATAGAAAGATTTTTCACAAAATGGACATGGATGAGGAAGTTTACTTTTCCATTTAAGATCCATTTTATAAATAAATGTTAATCTCCTTCTAGATTGAGTTGTTAATATGTACTCGTCCTGACTGAGTTCCTATACCGTTAATACTCAAACCTAAGGTGTACCTAAACTAAATCCTAATTTAAAAAAAAAAAAAAAAACTATCTTTGTTATAAAAGTTAAGGCAAATCAATGAAATTAAATTTTTATGAGTCAGTGACTTAATTGCTCTTGCTTGCACTTGTATAACTCCAAACAATCAAGGAATTTCAGGCCTATCACATCTTCTTTACAAATTGAGATTCATTGATTGTCATTTGAAATACTCACAAAGTCCTTTTAAGTCAAGTTTTAGCCTAGGTTTACAATGCTGTTGTTTCACTTTATAATCACAAATATACTTTCATGATTTCAACCTACAAATGACTCACAAAACAAATGACTCTTGTTCAGGCACATTATTGCTGAGTTTGCTGAGTGTCCTTGCTTGAGTAAAAAAAGAAGAATTTTCTTCAATTCAACTGTGGCCATCTAATTCCATATGTATCGGGCTTGTGAAAATTCTTATCCAAAGTGAAATCTGTAAAAAAAATTACTATAGACTTGTGAAGTAAAAGTCAGCTATTTTTACAGCAATAATAAAATGCTTAGGCCCTACACAATACAATGTTTCTTCTAAAATAAAGTTTTATATATTCCCAATAACCATTTGTTAATGGGTGATTAAATTATGATGCTCTCCAATAGCAGTCGAACGTTAAATGGAAGACTTGGTACTTTCCTCATCAAAATATTAAAACATTTAAATTTTATTACAATAACCAACAAAAGATTTAGTCACAATAAAGTTAAAAAAATTAACTTCCTATTACATTTTTACAATAAATACATTATTTTTATATAAATATTTTTAAGGAACAGTAAACTAAATTAATAACCAAAACTAACATTCATTATCTATTTACAAATCACACATATACCAGGGAGACCGAGCTTGCGCTCTGTAAAACTATTTTGTTCCTTACACAAAGCTCGTTCGCTCTGCTCACTCGACCCCTTCCTTTTTTAAGATGAGCTCCTTCTCTTCGCTCACTCGCCAGCGGTGAGCGACCCCGCTCAACGCTCTTCCCGCCCCCAGCACCTACAGGGTGTGCCGTGCTGAGGTGGCCGTGTTTTGGGTACTGAAAGTTGTTTTGAAATCTTGTTTCATAATGATGCTTATGCTAAGTTTTAATTAAATTTTCAAAATTATTCCTAACAAACATCAGAGTATAAGATAAGATAAAATAATAATATGGGCCTAATAATAAACATTATGATAAATGGAGGATATCAGCTGATAAGCCGATTATGTTGCAACACTTATATATTTTTCTCCATACCGTTATAATTTTTATTTTATTAAAACAACACAGGAATTAGGATTCAGGTTTGATGCCAGGAGGTCTTTTGACCAAATATTAGTTCCTAAATACTTAATAAAGGGATACACAAAATATTATTGATAAATGTTAAAAATAACTCAGACTATGGTAACCTGTGCAGCGCAATAAGCCATATTTAATGTTGTACCAGGATATCAAACCTGTCTCGGTGGTAGTTGTTTAGTTATTATGCATAAAAATAAACAATTAACCCATCGTCCATATTAACCAGCGCAAAATTTTTGCAGGAGAACACCAGCAATCTGCTACATCACTGCTTCATTTGAATGATATATCAAATCCAACAAGGTTTATATAATTTGTTATAACCAAATACAACATTTACAAAACCAAATTTTCACAACGCTATAATTAGATGCACAGTACAAGTTGGACATTAGTAGTGGGGTTTGGTTACTTTCAAAACGGAAGTCGTGCCAATTGCCAGCCGCTGCCGGCCAGCTGCCATCGGCCAGCTGCCAAATCAGTCGCTGCCGCCATATGCCATGCCATATAGCTTCCGGTGGGGGAGGAGATGTTATTTGAAATTTGAAATTCAATTTGACAATTGGGTTATGGAAAGTATGTCAAGGTCATCCAGAGTAAGTTTTAAAAAACCCTATCCCGCTACCACCGGAGTAATAGTTCGGAGAGTGGAACTAACTCCGGTGATAGCGGGATAGGTATAGAATTAGGTTTGTGAATTATATTTGTGAAAAACATACAATCAATGTGTGACAGCAGTGTTTAAACAAGTTGAAGTTTTGTTATGAACTACAGAGTTGTAAACACAAACACCGACGACGATGAGAAGGTAAACGCAGAGTCCCCAGATGATGTATTTAAAAAGTTTGAACAAACGTAACATCTCGAGTTGGTTTTCCCGTTCCATTTCCAATCGTTTGATTTCCAATTTCAATTTATCCTCTTCCATCCTTGTTACAAATGGAACTTCATCCATCATATCCATCATGTTTGTGTTTTTTGAAATTTTGAAAGAAGCGATGTTGATAGTTGAAGAGGCGAGGATGGAATGAGAGTTAAAAGAGGGAAATGTCGGTTAAATAAAGAAGTGGTGGGGGGAAAGAGCGTTGTTACATAGAAGCGGTGGGGGAAAGATGCTGCTCATCATTTGCCTCAGAAGTTGTGTCCGACTGTAGAGGGGTAAGAGGAGTAGTATTTAGTAAACTGTCTTCATCAGAACTTTCAACCTTATTACAAATAGGACAAGCGTAAGTTATTTCCAAATTCATTGTAATAGCGTTAAATTTATCTATAATTTCATTTAAAGCATTAAATATTTCTTGTAAATCATCTTTTGAGTTTATTTCAAAACTAGCATTCATTCGTGCCAATTGAGAAGTGTTCATCGTTAGAGAGTTGGCAATCGAATGAGGATTAGCGCCTAGGGAAGGGGGCTTATATAATGGCGACCTTGAGCAGGTGTTTAGGGAGGGGGGCTTTCTAGGGAGGGGGCTTCTATATAGGGGACCTTGAGCTTATGATTGAATAAAACGTTTAGTTCTTCTTCTTCTTCGTCTTTTAATTCAATTATTTGAACCGAAGTAGTTGTTTCATCCTCTTCACTCGATGAAGAAAACAATTCACCAGGATTTAAATATTGAACTACAATTCTGAACCATCTTATAGGATATTCGTCAATGACAGAAAGTAAGTTTTGAAACAATTCTTCCATCTCCTCCCTGTCAGTTATTATATGTTCAAACTTGATAAATTTTCCTTCCATGTTGTTAGTTAGAGTGTTGGAAGTGGAATGATTTAATATTATATAAAAATTAGAACTAATGGTGGGGGAAATCTCAAGGTCATCCAATTGAAGTTTTAAAAAAGAGTGTAAAACTGAAATTATACATTTGATGGTTCTACAGGATCGGAATACCAATCTGATCTGTATTTACATCTTTTTATCATATGTGTACAAAAATCATCTTGATGAGACTTGGTGCGTTGACAATGAGCAAGATCTAGAGGGTGAAATTTGAAACATCTTTGAGGACAACATGTATGAAAATATCTTGATTTGTAAAATTTGAAAGTTCGCAATTCCGGTGGCGGTAGTTGTTTTGTTTTACATTTGCAATAACAAGATCCGAAGAATTCACATTTAGTACAAGCTAACCCATCCACCATCATTGGTCCTAAATCTGTACACTGTTGTTCACAACAGTAACGAGGTTTGTACTTGTATTTTTGCTCTTCCATGTTGACGCTGCGGAGTCTAGTGAAAGAATAAGATTGTATAGTGATGAATAGCGAGTTTTATGTACTATGAAAAGTGGTAGGGGTAATTTCAAGGTCATCCAAATGGAGTTTTAAAAAATTATACCTTACAAGTGTAAGGATTATTGAAATTTAGGAAGTTTGTTTCTGTTTGTTTTCTTCAGACTTTTTTTCTCTCTCTGCCTTAGCCATAGCAATAAGTTCTTCTGTTGATAGTGGATGTACTTCAGGAAATTTTAAAATTAATTTAGCTTGATATCCTTCTTTAGTTAATACATCTAAATCTTGTGTCATTTGTTCAACAGTGTTATAATCCTTTCCATAGATTTTCCCATCAAGTTCAATCATCATTCTGTATAACATTTTGTAGAATAGATCTTGTTGTGGCGAGAGCTGAGAAGCGAATGATTATTTATCAAACTGTTACATCCTTTTTATGAACTTGACATTGATCACGTGATTCCTTAGTTGTAATTTTTATTTATTAAAAGTTATTCAACATTGGTAATACTTCTGGAACTTGACGTTATGTTGACCAGCTGGCGATGAAGAAGTTGTAGGTTGTGTAGAAAAAAATATTTCATCATCGCAATATTTTGTTTTAGTGAACATCCTTGTATTAGTAGCACTAACATCAACAGTTAAATGATAACCACCGGTAAGTAAAACTCGCATTTCGTTAGTTAAATCTTCAAGTTGTTCAAAAGTAGTTATGGTGTTGGTATCATAAGATGCACATTTAACCTTTAGGGACATGTTGAAGTTTTGTATTTAGTGATAGAGAGTGAGATGTGTACGGTACGAAAGGTAGTCGTAGACTGATGAATTTAACAAGTTGATTTTCACTTTTATTATCACACAAAATTGGGTCAAGGTCATCCCATGGAATTTTTAAAAAAAGCAACATATTGTAATGTACAAACACATTACAATATGTTGCTTTTTTTTATTTTTTTTTTTAGGTTTATATCATATTTATTGAGAAACAAATACAAAGAAATATTTACAATCTTATGTACAAACTAATCAGTAGTAGGTGTTACATGAATTGTAAGTTCAGTAGAATTGTTTCCACTTGGTCCATGTGATACCAAATAGAGTGCGCCGGGTTGAATTATACGAAGATCTTCATTTTGTAGTAGTTGTACGAAGCGCTTTGGTAGGAAGATTTGAAATTTTGCTTCATCACCAATTGTATAAGGTGCCTCGCTTAATGTGCAATTTATAGCATCACCTACTGAAGTTTCCATCTTCTTTATTGTATGAATGATGTAGTGTTTTTCTTCTTTCAGCTCGGAACATTTTTTTGTAGGTAGGATTGTTGATTTTGAATGAGCGTTGAATTGTTCAACTAAATTTTGAAGTAAGTTGTTTGATGCCATCTTAATGTTTTTGCTGATGCTAATCTTCTTGTTAATAAGAATATCCGTTGGAGATGTTGTCTCTTCGGAGGTTCGAGTAATACTCATGCTGTGTCATGGTAGCGCTCTCACTTTTATTATCGAGAATACCCCCACCACTGACACTACCCCCACCACTGATGCTACCCCCACCACTTTGTTGAAGGAAATTATTCAAGCGGTAGGCATTCTTCAAAGCACACTGTGACCTTCGATGTTTAAAACTTTTTGATGAAATACAAAGTTCATTAAAGTAGCATTGGAAATCTCTATCTATTATTGCATTTATCACTTCATTGCTTGTAAATGATTGTATCCAATTTGCTTTTTCCAATCCTCTTGTGTAGATAGTTTTAAACTCTTTACAATAATGATTCATAATATGCGGCATCATGTTATAATGAATAAAACCTTCATCCCATTTTAAGTTATGAAAATGTTTGTTTAACCATTTGTTTGTAACTTTCGCTTTAGTTGTTAGTTTATTGAATGGAAATGGAGGTTTGAACAAGTAATGATAAATTACAGATGTGTTCATATCCAAAATTACTAATTCTTTAATAATGAAATTTCCATCATTCCCTCGAAAAGCTTGAAATTCAATTATACCTCTTTTAACTTCCATTAACTGTGATGCAGTAGAAAACGAAACCCGTTTGTTCATGATGAAGTCTCATCCACAACTGACTGTTATTACAAACACGATTGTTCTTCTTTTATTTCTTGCGCTTCTTCGTTTATATTAAAATTGGTGTGATAGTTGTTTAATTGTCTCCACATATCCACTTCTTGAGGTATTCGATTAAAAATTGAAGTATCCACAGGACCATATAAAATTGGAATGAATGGTTGTCTGTCCAATGTATCGATTAGATAATCTTTAATTATTGTACTTGAAAATACTAGTTGTTTTAAGTATCTAGTGACAGGACCGGTAGTACAACTTAAAGTGTAAAATTCTTCTTTAGTGAAATGTAATTTTACATCATGTCTAGTTAAATCTTTGAAGCGAACAACTTGTCCCCCACGATGTTTGATTATATCAACTTCAATATTTGATTCTAATAAACTTAATCTTGTTCTTTTTCCAAATGTGTTGTTAGTTAAATAACATTCCAAAAGATGTAAATGTTTCATTAGAGAATCCCAAGAAGTTTCAGTAAAGATAACCATTTTACTTCCTTGATTTAACATAACAATTGGTGAATAATCCAATGATTTTACAATTCCAACAGATATACTTTTTGTCATGCATGAAGAAATAGGGTAGAAAATTCGAAGAAATACTTCTGTTAAAATATTTGTTGTAATGTTAACTTCAACCTTTTTTCTTTTTACTTCTTTTTCATCTTCTCCTTCTTCTTCTTTCTTCTTATGTTTGTTAAACTTGAGGAATTCATCCATTTCTTGTTCAACTTGCTTTTCTATATCAGAACTATTTTCATCCATTAGAGGTGTATTTTCTTCTCCGTTAGTAGAATTCATCTTGCGAACGATGTTTCCCAAACGACGGTTGAAGATAGAATGAAGTTTCTACTAGTTAATTTCCTGCTTTTATATTTTTTGTAAAATTTTTGAAATTTATACAATTACATAATTGTTTATTTTCAACTTGTGTTTTATAAACAAAATTCTAACCTTAAAAATTGAGGAAGATAATTCTAACCTCAATATTTTGCAGTAGTTGTACTAATTATTTTTAAAGTACATTCTTCACTATTCCGGTCAGTGGTGTGTAAGTAACTATTTTATCATGTAGAATTAGACAGTATGCCGAAGTTCCATCCGCTACTGGTTCTTCAAATTCCATTTCAATTTTTATATCCACACTTGATGATTTTACTGATTCATTTTGTTTTGAACAATCGATTACAATTATTGGAGCTTTGGAATAATACTGATCAGGTGATAATAGTGGTGTATTAGTCTTTCCATAATATGATGATTGAAATCTTGCATACATATCATATAAAATGGAAAAACGTTTTTTGCTAAACATGACATTTAAATTGTCATATGGAAAGAATTGAGAGTTTAAGAAACCTTTACAATTCTTTATTTTACAGTGATCAAATTGACCAGCATTTGCAGTAATAACATCTTTTCGCTTAGTTTGAAAACCGAGTATTATGTACCTTGCACGTTCCAAGTAAGTTGATGTTTTGACGGTCCATGTTTGTCGTTCTGTTTGGGGTAATGTAGGGTATTCATGAAATTCCCAACTTCGGAATGGCATTACAATGTCACGGTCAGATTTTAACTTTCTTAACAATACGATTCTATGTTCATCAGCCAATCTTACATGAGGTACTCTCCAAACAACTTTATCCAATTGTAGTTGCCATTCCAGTTTATCTTCCGTAGTTGCAGGGTCTGCAAGTATTAAGTCCTTATTAGTTGAAGATCTGAGTAATACTAATTCTTGTTTAACATTTATTATAACCCTTTTGTAATCTTCAGCAAATCCTAAAAGCAATCGTAAAGGTACATGAAAATCAAAATGACCGTTGGAAGCAGGTGTTATAGTGTCTTTATCAGGAGCAACCCATCCGGCAGTGACTATTGAATTCTTCTCATGTGGTGTTAATGATGTTAATCCTTTTAATGTAGTTGTTATACCAACCTTTTTTGTTGAATCAACTGTCACCCCTGATATCTCATACCTTATTTCATCAAAAAAGATATGCCATTGGGTTATTTATAAAAGGAACTGTTGAAGCAGTTTTTCCATCCAATTTTAATACCCTTCCTTCGATGTACAAATAACTTTCACATGGTAATGTGTAAATATCTTGTTGTTGAATGGGAATTCTTATTTCATCATTATTGTTTAATTTTGATGAAGTGTAAGGGTTGTGTGTGTGATATTCCTTCTCCCATAGTGTTTCGTCGAATGTCGGTCCTTGAGATATATCCAGGATATCCATCGTTGTTAAGTTTCAATCCAATCTTTTGTAGAAAACGAATGTTGTCTGATGTTAACTCTTCCAATGTCGAGGAGCTACTGAGCTCCCGACTCTTCCGTTGTGGTTTAAATGATAATCCCATGTTGATTTTTATGTCGCCGCTCTGATGTGTATTCGTATAGTAATTGTTTCTCCTCTAAAGTCAACACTATGACCGTCTTGATCCAATATGTTCAGTACGATGTCTGAAATGAAACTGGTGTTTAACGGTAGGTATATCAAGTTTTGTGGCTTCTCAACAATTTTAAAACCTGGAGCAACTGTTGGATAAAATGTATGTAAAATATGCTGATTTACTCCTTCTCTATATGATCCATGTATAATATTACATGTTACATCAATACTATTTACTTTTAATATTGTAACAGTTGTATTACCTGAATGAGTAGTTTCAGGAGTTAAGATTTTCTTTTTTGTATCTGTAAATCCAAGTAAACTGCCAATAGAGTTTTTCATTCCGACATCGATATAATATTTTGAAGTTATTTCTGCTTTTAAAGTATTATTGTTTCCTTTAACGGTGATATTTTCTTCTCCGAGTTTTTTCTGTAGTAATTGGTTTATATCATCAATTTCATAAGCTCCAGTAGGAAATGTAATTATTTTCAATTCTGAGTATTTTCCTGCAGCATCCTTAGTTTCATAATAATGTAGTAAATTGTTTTTTCCTTCTGTAACATTAGGAATTGAATTGTAGGTAGTCAAATCAAGTAATGCCGCTTCCCATAATCTTTCTTTGGATAAACGCAATGCTGGGAATAGAGTACTTTTTAATGTGGATGAATTTCCACTCAGTGACACTGTATACGATGACATCTTAAAGGTGACTGACACTTTTCGCTAGAAACTCCAAACATAAATGTCCACATATTTCAGTATTGTTAGGTTGTTCTCTTTTGTAATTGTAAAAAATGTTTTTGGAGTTTTGAAAATAATGTTGAAGTTCTTTAGGCGGTGGTAGATTGCCAAAACTGTCAAAGTAGTAAACGGTTTGTCCGAGTTTTTTATAGCATACCCAATGAGTGCCTGGACCATAGGTGGAATCCAAATTTACTATTCCAGTTTCATTTTTCCATATTTTAGTTGGTAATGCATCTTTCATAAAAACTCCTCGAAAGAATGGTATTTTCAAACATTTTACATAATCATTTAACTGATGATTAGTTAAGGCTTTATTTGGAATTATCAATTGATTTTTTTTATTTAGTACACACGGTACGGTCTTAGGTATAAACCTGCTCCGTTTTTTACCATTGACCAAACAGAAGCCTTTTTTACTTTTGCTTTACGAGTTCTACGACGTCTCTTTCTAATATTTCCACCTTTTTTGGGAGCTCTTCTTTTTGCAGGTCTTCCTCTGCGACGTCGTCTTCCACCACCAAACTTAGCTTTTGTCTTCATGGCTGTTGTTACTGCCCAAGCCGCTGCTTTTTCTGCAATACTTGCGTCACTTGATTTTACTCTTTGCCAAGCTTTTTCTGCTAGAATTTTATCTGCTATTGATCTATTTGTTGAATCTTTAAACTTTGAATATGCTATATCGTGTTGTTTGCAAGCTTGATCTAATTTATTAATTCCAGGATCTCCTCTTGCTAAACGTTTTGCCAACTTAGTTCCAGGTCCACAATATTGATAACCTCCAGGAATATGTAATTCGTATGGTAAAGCGTCTATTGCTCGATTTACAACAGCACCAATAGGTATCCGTCTAAGCAGGGATAACGCAGTTGAAGTTATACCACGTCCTATCTTGTTGCTGTCTTGATGATGACTGAGTGATACGGCCTTCATTATGTAGTCTTATATAAACTGGTGTGTTTACTCCACAAGATACATTACATAAATGAATAAGTTATGTATAATTTTTTATATTTAAACACTTAGTTATTCAAATTAATTATATATTGATTTATAATTCTATTTTTAATCCAAGCTTCCCGTTCATCGGGTTGAATTATCACATGACTCGTTGTACTAGCTATATGATTATGGGTATCAATAAGTAAATTGCCCACTATTCTTATTAAACAATCTAAATTTACAGCATCTTTTGGATGTTGAGGATCATGTAATTGCATAATACGTTTATCATTACATGTGTAAGCTGTTGAATCACTTTTTGATGTTTTTATGACTTGTCCAATAGTAGCAGCATCATTTGAATCTTCGCCTGGTAAAATATTAATTATTTTCTTCATCTTTGCATCATATTTGGTCCCAAAGTGTTTATCCCAAGTTATTGTTTGTTTCATTGTAACACAATCATTTGCTTCGTAACCAGGATAAATATCTTTTATTCTTCTATTACGACCATTGTATGTACCTAATGTACCACCAGTAGCAATTAATGTTTGCACCATTAGAGGTACATCTGTATCTTTTATACCAAATCTTCCATTTGTTATTGTTTTACGTCCTGCATCCCATTCATCATTATTTCCTTGCATTAAATTAAACTTTTCATTTCCATGTATAAATTTATCTCCCCGCTTTAACACGGCATCTTCATGTTTTACAAAATTGGATGTTTCCTTTTTTAATTCTTTAGATAATTGTTCTATAGTAACAGCATCTTTTGGTTGAGAACCAAACTTTACATTTGTCAATGTTTTATCATGACAATCGATTTCATTAACATCTTGTAAAATACAGTTGTCCTTGATGTATTTTACGTTTACAGCATCACCGTCTTCCTTTGGGTATCCAATGTCATTTATAATAAATTTATAAAAAGAATATCCATGTTCAGTTTTTTCCGGTATTATAGAATGTAAATATTCTTTATTAACTGAATCTTTATCATTTTTGGGATTTCCCACGTTGGTTATTCTATAATTTCCAGCATCATATGTTTGTCCATCTTTTAAGTTGTTACCCCATTGCAATTTTAAAGTATTTGAAAGTTCAGATGATAAGTACTCTTTAGTAATTGCATCAGAACCTTCAGTTGGTTTACCAACATTAATTAATCTATGTGATTCAACATCATAAGTATTCTTATGTAATTTCAATGATGTTGAAGTAGCTTCTTTTACTGTCTTTAAATTTGCTCCATCAGTATCTTCTTCTGGATCTTTAACTAATTTTAAACGTTTATTACTTATGTTATAGTCACCTTCAGGTGTTTGCGGTAATCCGCTTCTTTTTCTGTCTTCTCCAACTTGCACTCCTAATGCGGAGTAGCGTCCGAACTTGTCGACGCTCATGTTAGAACTGATACATCTTATACTTGTAACTTCTTTATATTTGCGGACAATTATACAATTATACCACGATTTTTAAGTTCATCAACTAGAGCCACCCATTCATTATTTAAACCAGTATGACCGGCTTCCATAGCTTCATGCAATAGTCTCATTCTGTCAACTAATTTATTGATGTCGTTGTAATAGATAACATTTGTATTGTATAGATTTTTCATTAATCCTTTACCAGATGTTGAAGTATCTCCTTTACTCTTTTTACCATGTTGTTCAAGAAGTGATAAATCCATAAGTGATAAAGACTTTCTTTTTAAAGGTTGTCTCACAGCCGGTGTAGTACGTAATGTTGGTAATTTTCGTGGGGGAAACAATTTTTTTATAACAATACTATATTTTGTTGCACGTGAACGATTAATCATTCCATCCTTTGAGTAGTTTCTTTTATGAGCGTTAGTATTTTGTAAAATTTCTTTAAAAGTATTTAAATCTTTTGCTGAATATTTTATTGGTATATTTTTAAAAATTAATTCATATAATCCTTTTGTTCCTTTATATCTATGGTCACCAATAATGATATAATCGTCTTGAGTTACTTCAAGCTTAGAGTTACCAATTTTCAATTCATTTCCATCAATTCTTGCTCCATACACATGTGATTTACTTAAATTTGGATTTGATTTCATGTCATGTAGCATTTTCATTATATATTTTCGTCCAAGAGGTCCATGTTGTAATATATCACTACTCAATTGAGTTAAATTTGGAATAGATTGTTCTGCTTCAGGTATTGGCTGTTCTTCCTTTTCAACAATTGATTCTTCTTCATTTTTTGTTTCTTCTTGTTCACTAGCACTTGTATATGAATCATCATCATCATCTTCTTTTTTTAATGCTTGTACTTCTTGTTTAGAAACTGGTAGTAAAACATCTCCTTCATAACGAGGTTTACCAATAGTTTCTGATATCTGTTTTAAAGGTTCCGTGATAGGTTTAAATGTATTCTCTAAAAATTCTTCTCTTTCACTTAAACCCATCCTTAATGCACGATTCTTTATCCTAATAGAATCACTGAGTGATTTTATTTCTTTTAATAGTTTTTCTTGATTCACCATGTTTACACTGTGAAGTTCAAAGTGTTACTAGATGTAGCATAGGTAGTTCAACGTATTAATACAAATTTATCCAATCCTATACGATATCTACCATTTTTAATATCTTCTTCTTTCATAATAACGAGAAATCCATATTTTTCATTCCATGCTTTACCACACATTTCTTTAAATTTATCAAATGGCATATCCGCATTAACATGATCATTATATATATGCTTTAAATTTGTCTCATCTTGCTTAAAGATGATCAACATATTTGCATTGTCTCTTATAAGTTGTTTTGGAATTTTACTGTATGTTTGACCAATATAAATGCTATCAATATTATTATGTCTTCCCATAGCAAAATAATTTCTTATAGTATCATGATTTTCACAAGAAACATCGTCAAATATAAAAATGGAAAATGGTTTTGCTTCACCTGGTTGCATTATTGTTTCACTAGCATTAAACTTGTAGAAATTCACTTCAGGTACACTTGCAAGTATTTTATCTAATAATTGATATTTTGGTTGTTGCAATGATTTTGAAAAAATATATATATTGTTAAAGCGTAAACCTTTAGGATTAGTTATAAGGTTAAAGACAACATTAGTTTTTCCACAATTTGAAGGACCAGTTATTAAACATCTTATAGTATTTGGTAGTAATTCACCATGTTTACCATGATTTAACTTATTATTGTCAACTGTCAATTCATCAATATTATTAATATTAAATCGATCTTTTTGTTGTACAATCTCCATCTTGTTTAAAGGTTAAACACATAATGAGCTATTTAATAACTATACCAAGTCTTTTGAAGGAATCCAAGAGTCTTCACTTTTATCAAATCCTAACCACCTAACTTTAACCATATCCTTTTTCCTTTGTAAAACCTTTTCAACAAGATATACATCACCAACTGTTGATTTTAACAACTCATGTCCATAGAATCCACCTTGAAGTAATTCACCCTTATTATCCTTTAAAATGTAAGTTTCAGGTATAGTTGGTTGCACTTTATAAATTGTAAATACTTCATTAGTCCAATTTGGCAGATATCTTTTACTAAATACACCTTTGTATTTGCTTATACGAACTTTATCATTAACCTTAAACTTTTTTGGTTGTAACTTTTCTATTTTTGGTGTTGTATTATTTTTGATGCGTTGTAATACAATTTTAGCATTAGCACTGTTTACTTGGATAGGTTTCATTCCAATGGTGCGATGATATTTGTTGTTATACTCTTTTATAAGTTGTGGTAATATGTCATACCACACATATGATCCTCGTTTTGAAAATTGTTTATACATAGCTCCTTTTAATGTTCTATTAAATCTTTCAATTATTGAAGCTTTAACTTCAGAATTTGTAGAATAATGATTTATTTTATATTTTTTCATCAAAGCTCCAAAATCTTTATTAAAATATTCTTTTCCATCATCCGTTTGTAAATGTTTAATTTTAAATTTATTTCTTTGTATTGTTGTCTCCATAGCTTTGGTAACACTTTTACCAGTCTTGTCCTTTAAGGGTAAAGCATCAGCTATTTTAGTAAAACAGTCTATAATTGTTAAAATATATTTAAATCCTTTGTTTAATTTACTGTGTGGTATCATTTCAATAAGATCAGCTTGGTAAAGATCATTCATTCCTTTAATGATTGTACTTCTTCTTGGAAATCTTCTTCTTGCTGGTTTATGTAGTTCATTTACAATCTTATCCTTTACACTTTCCATCTTAAAGTGTTGCTTGCACACTGTTTGTAGAAATACTGATCCATACAATGGTTTATTCTCTTATATATATAGTTGAAATATAGGTCAAGGTCATTTAATATTAGTGTAAAAAAGAGGGAACATGGCATTGAGTTTGCCATGTCCCCTCTTTTTTACGGAAAGGAAAAGGGAAGAAGGTAAAGGACGAAGAATAGGTTTACTGGTCGATAGGGTTTAAGGAATAGTGGCCAAATGGTAGAGTATTAATTTTATCTTCTAAAATATGTCGCTTGTCATCTTTGTAGCTTAATGCCCACTTTGTTTGTTTGACACTAAAAAGTTGGTGGTTATAACTTCTAATAGTGTTAAATGTTGCAGTTGTTTCAACATTTTCAAACAAACATCTTTTATAATGTTGAAACTGTACGTTCTTCTTTAGGAAAGATGTCTTTATTCCTTTAGCTTTTTTTGTGACTTGATATTCTTTCCTTTCATTTATGTACAGTTGAAATGAATAGAGTTTAGACATTAATGCTACAATTTCCATCATCGGCACACCATTTGTTTCATCTTTAAATTTTCCCAATACTTTTTTGTTTTTGTCATAGTCGTAATTTGGATGGTCCTTAGGATAATCGGAAAAATCAAAATCATCTTTATATACAAAGGTCCGTAAATCCTCATACATGTCATTTGTTTTAATCCAGTAAATAAGTGCATCCGTATCCATATATACAATACCAATGTTATCTCTTCCATAATAATTAACCATCTTCTTATAATGAAACTCGTACATGTGTGTTTTAGAAATATCCAATATTGACATTCCAAGATATAAAGGACGATCCAATAGAACTGATTTTTTGTTCATAGAAATGACGACAAGATTTTCATTTATAATTACGGATGAACCAAAGTTTGGTTGTTGCACTAGTTTCTGTAATTTTACTGGATCAGTTACTAATTTGATATTCTTATGTTTCCTTTTGTTTTCTAAAGTCTTGCCAAATATTGCATTGTTCATCAGTTTGAAGAAATCTTTTTGAAAACTTGATGTAGCAGCAGCTCTTCTTCTTGTGTTGTTGTCGATGTACGGTTTCAGCCAACAAGATTGAGAGAATTGTAGTATTCGATTAATTTTTGTAATTTTTAATCCCAAGTCTAAAGCCTGTTGTATCATCCAATAATGTCCAACATACCTAGACTTATTGTTTAAAGTCATTAATAATTTTGGCCATCTTCCAGTAGGGGAAATTTCAGTCTTTGGAAGAAGTGGTAAATCGTAATGATGATCATGAAGATGTTCAGGATATTCAAAATCGACGTCAAAAATGTAACCAGTTTCACCATGCTTTGGTATATCCATTATGTTTCCAATTGATTCTGGATCTATCCATTTAAAATTATCATATGGAAGGGGATTTGACATTGCCCATCCGTATAAGTTATTTGCATCGAAATAACCTAGAAATGTTGTTGGTTTTGATGCATCATAATCGGGCAGATACTTATTATTAGCCTTAACATGTCTGGTTACACTTTGTGTCAATCCCCCTCGAACTCCTGATTCTAACATTAAAACCATATCTATATCAGTAAGAAGTTGTAATTTACAATTTGTTTCTTTCAACATGGCTTGCCATGCTAGTCCAGGTGAAGTGTATGAATGAAGAGGGTCCAATCCATATGCTGCAAAACATGTATTTCTAAATTCTTCCATTATATCACATAATAAAGTTACATCTAATTTAACATAAAAATCTGAATATTCTCCCAATGTTGTAAATCCTAATTCATTCCATACTTTACATGCATGATCATAATCCTCTTGAGATATGTCCATGTCGTATAGTTTACTTTTAAATTCTTCTTTTGGCGGAAGTGATGTTTCATTAAACTTTTCTAAACTGTCTATATAATCATATGGGAAAACACCTTTCCGAAGTACGAGATCCAGTTTGTCGTTACTTACAATCTTTTTTGTTTCAATAAAATCTTGTTTCCTTAAATTTTTAGAAAGTTTAGACAAACTCGACGGCATAAATCGGTAGGAGTCTAAAAATCTTAATTTGACATTTCCAACTGTTTTAGAGAAACTTATAAATTTTTCTGAAGTTTCAGCCAATACATCTATCGAACCATCGTCTCTTCCTAATTCAGGTATTATAAAATGAGCATCATACCCACTGAGGTTATGGAGAACCACAGGAATAAATAGTGGTAAACGATAGCTCAAATTACATTTATTACAAGCAGCACCCCTGTAATAACCTGTAAGGTGGTCATGATCTTTAACTTTATAATTGTCAATGGTAAATTCATTTTTACATAAGAAACAATGAGTTGCATTTTCATGTTGAATTTCCTCTTCTTCCTCCATCGGTTTCATTGGTATGATATTTGTATATAATCTTTGTACATTTTCAGCTATTAAATATAAATGGTCAAGAAATATTGTTTCCACATTTTCACCACGATATACTAGAGGTTCTGAAGTTAATCCATATTGGTTTAAATGTTCTTCTGATAATGTTGATTTAACCATTAAACAAAAACTATTTGGTTTATGCATTTGATATTTGACACTTTTTCTAGCTTCACAATTTTCATCTTCTATAGGAATTAGTGTTGATTCAAAATCAGCATATACAACTATAGGGATACGATATTGATGATGAACTTTTTGAAATGTAATAAATGCTCTGCTTTCTGAAGGTAAAATAATTTTTGCTTCATAATTATTGTTACATAATCTTTTGTGCTCTTGTAACCATTCCATTCCTTGTCTTCCTTCTCGTTGGAAATTAAAACATCTTTTGCAGATCAGCTTTTTGTTTCAATTTTTTGAAAGTTGTTTATTAACAAGAGAGTCAAATTTCTTTATATACACATAATGAGATACATCTCCTTGTGTTAGTAGTAGTAAATCTGTATGATCTGCTAGTTCTTCTTTAGCAATACGTAAAGGATAAACTTTATTTGAACTATCTAATCCAAAAACATTAATAGATGTGCCGGGATTTTTCTTTTCAAATTTTGATATATCTTTTAGTGATACAGGATAACTAATTCCTTGAAAGTTATATCTATATCTTTGATTTTCATAGTGCTGGTTTGGTTCATTACAATGATTTGGTACAAATTTACATGTCATCGCATATCTAAAACATTCGTTATCTTGATTTTTCACATTAACACATGATCTTGTATCTTCAATTATTTTTGGTAAACGAATATAACTAGATCCCATTAGTCCATATCCATGTTTATGAACTCTTATATTTAATCCTTCAATACTTATAAGACTCCACCCTGATCCTCGTCCTTCATGTTCCTGAATTTTAGTTAATATTTCTTCTATACATTTTTCAACTATTGAATCAATGTCTGAACTTCCTATGATAGTTTGATTTTTAGTTATAAATCCTCTTGGTGATAATTCTTCTTGTACATTTATAAACATAGCTTCTAGTAGTAATCCAAATTTGAGAAAATTCAATCTTTTTAATTCTTCTTTTAAAGTTCTACTGATGATTGGTTTTGCTTCTCTAATAAATTCTTCTAAGTTTAAATCTTCATTTTGAATCTTATGATGCATTACTACCTTTCCAGGTAAAGCTGATACTTGTAAATTTGGTAAAGTTGTTGTAGGTCTTGCTGTTATTTCATTTTGTTCTTCTTGTTCTTCTTGTTCTTCTATGTTGTTGTGAATTAGTTCCTTATGTATTTCTAACAGAATATCATCATTAAACGATTCCAAACATTTATCGCAATGATACATGTTTGGTGGTGTTCACTCTTCAAAATTTCGCCAATAAATGAAAATGAGCTCTCCCTTTCCTTCTTTTATAATAGTTCCCCCACTACTATTTCATCTTCTTCTTCTTCACTTTCAGAAGAAAACAAACGTCTTGGACAAAATATTAATCTTCTACTAACAGATTCTTCATTAATATTCTCTATATGAATTGGAGTTTCAATATGTATTTCTTCATATTCAAATGATGACGAAGACTCTGATATTACTACATCCATATCCAAATTTTCATTCTCCACATCATTGGCATTTTCTTCTTCTGATGTTGTTACATCCACATCCATATCATTTATAGTTTCTACTTCTGAAGTTTCGCTATTATTTTCATCTTCTTCCATATTTAAATCCTCTAATTGAATTTTATACAATATTTCAATCATAGATTTCCTTGGATAATCGGTGTTGTCTACAGGAGCCATTTCCAGTAAATGAGGAATAACTGTTTTTGATCCGGCTTATATGATATTTTGCTAAGTATGTCAAGGTCATTTTTGATTAAGCGAGAACTGGGAATAGATCACTAAGCAGCATGATGATTCATTACTACAAAGTGATCTATTCCCCATTCTCTAAGAAGTGTCCAATCAATAACCAAAGTCCAAATTTATTTTTTTGTTTAATTTAAGTCTTTTACATCTTCTTCTTTTATTACACAATTTATAGGTTCATTGTTCGATGTTTCAATATGTTGTTTTATCTTGTGCTCCAGCTCTTCTATTCTTGCTTCCTTTATCATTAATTCCGATTGTAAGTAACTGATGTAATCAGCCGCCATGTCTACCGTTCTTGATCTTATTTCTCCTAACTTAACACCAGGAATCAATCTCTGTAGTTTGTAAAATCTCAACCTTATTCTTGACTCTCTTACTTTAGCCATTTCTCGAAATCTTTGTTTTCTATCTTCTCCTTTGCTTGTGGTCAAGTCCATACTTCTGACAAGTTTACTTTCAGAGTGATTCCTCTACAGTAGGCTTCTCCTTTATACACTTTCCCCCACCATTTTCAATTTCCCCCACCCTACTAATGTAGGTCAAGGTCATCCAATATAACGCGAGAACGAGGAATAGAGCACTAAGTGGCATGTTAGTCCATTACCACAAAGTGATCTATTCCTCGCTCTCTATTCTACATCTACTTTTTTTCATTTTACTATTTTATTATTTTTTTTTTGTTTTTCTTGGGGGGAATGAGTGTTTACTTCTTACAATGTTCATTCTTCTTCTCCAACTTTTCAATTTTTTCTAACAATTCCAACAAATATGCATTGGTTGCTTGCAAAGTTTGTATTCTAGTACATCCCACTTTAATAGAGGGAACTGTTAACTGTAATTTTGTAAATTCTATCCTTTCTTTCTTGCACCTTTCTCTCATGTATGTGTTTTTCCTGATTCTTCCTGATTGAGCTGATATTAACTTATTACAATCCAAATGGGGTTTTGATACTTTAAATACTGATGTACAAAAATTAGTTGATGTTGTCGGCTGTTGATTTTCATAGAAATTTTGTGTTGAAGTAATAGTTTGCTGATTTCCATAACAATTTATACTTGAAGTGGCCGGTTGCTGATTTTCATACCAAATTGAACTTGAAGTACTAGGCAGCTGATTTTCATACCAATTTGAATTTGAATTGCTAGGCTGATGATTTTCATAACAATTTGAACTTGAAGTATTTGGTTGATAATTTTGATGCCAATCCACAGATGCCAATACAGGTGTTGTGGAAGGATGCTCCATCGTTGTATAGAGTGAATTCTGTTCTACAATTTTGCTGGTTTTATCTCATTTCCCCCACCAATAACTTCTACATTTCCCCCACCACAATAATTTAAATTAGATACCAAACTTCTAGGGTCACATCCAAATCTTCTTCTTTTAAATATTTTATAAATGCAGAGCTTTCTGATGTTACATTAGGTGTGTTTAAATATGCCATTATTTTATCATGACTTTCTTCATTGTGAATATAGCAATGTACATTTAGCAACTTTTGATTTTCTTCTTTAGACTTGACAAATCCTGCAACAGAGCTCCAATCTTCATATTTAATTTTAAAATGGCAAATTTCGAACTGCATGTTGTTTCAACAAATGCTGCAACAATATTAAAAGTCTCTTCAAACAGCCTACATTTATACAAGTTCTCCCACCACTTTATAATCCCCACTCTTTTTCTTCCCCACCTTCTTCATATGTAGAAGGGATATCATGATTTTAATGCACTATACTTAATAAATTCAAACAAGTTTTGTGCACAAATGTTACATTTTTTCTTGACTGTTTCAAATTTCATCACTTGGCCTTTTACAAGGTGAACTAATTTACCTCCATCATCTTCAAATTGTTCAAAGTCTAAAACAGATGCTTTTCCACAATCATGACACATTTTTGTTCCATCTTCAAAAATAAAAGCAAGATAAATACCAAATCCACTATTGTCCTTCTTAAATTTCATGACCATTTCACGAATTGGTTGAGGTATTTCACATTTATTTGATGTTATTATATAACGGTAAAGAAACCCATTATTGATAATTTGTTGTAAACACAAAACTAACAAGCTGTCCATAGTGTTAGACTTGTACTGAAAGTTATATCCATAACTATCTCTTTATATGCTCTTACCCCCACCACTTTTATGTAGGTCAAGGTCATCGGATATTAAGCGAGAACTGGGAATAGATCACTAAGCGGCATGTTATTACATTACCACAAAGTGATCTATTCCCTATTCTCTAAAAGGGGTGCTGATAATTTAGATTCCTAAAATTTCTTTTCCTTCTTCTTCACCTTCTTGAACAGTTGTATTACCAGACATGTGTGATATTAATTTCTTCAATTCTCGATTTTCCATTTCTAATCTTTTCAATTTTAGATCTCTTGCTTCAACTTGTACTTTCAAAAATTTGATATAACTTCCAGCCCAGTGGAGAGTTTTCAATCTTGGTGCTCCAAGTTCAATTCCTGGTATTTGAAATTGTAGTCTATTAAATTCCATCTTCATATCTTCTCGGTCTTGTCTTTCTTTTTCTAGTCGTTTTAATCTTTGTTTTTCCCTGAAGGAAGAAGTCGGATCACAAGGTACATGATGAAACATTTTGATCAACAATTTCTCGAAGAGTAAGCTTCTACACAGATAGTCAACACATTTATCCACATTCCCCCACCAAATTTAAGTCAGTAGTGGGGAGATGCCAATGGTGGGGAGACGTCAGTGGTGGGGAGAGTTATACTAATGTAATGGTTATTTCTACAGTTACACTCGCTCCATTCTCGAAAAGATATTTGTAATATGGTTCGGGATACTGTTCTCTTTCAGATCCCGCATGTTCTTGAATAAAGTTGAAAGCCAATTTTTTTGAATAATCATTGTGAAATACTTCCCTGACACAAACAAGAATTTTTTCTTCCAAAAATTTGACTTGAACCAATGGTATTTTGCTTACATCGTCCTTGTCCATGATAGGTAGCTTGTAGGTAAAAGTATTAGGTGGTAGTTTTTGTGGTTTATCCAGTAGAGAACAAAATTTCTTGTACAATTTCTCCTCAATGTCTGGAAAACGATGTATATCAAACAGATTGTAGTATGAAGGATCAAAAGGTATTTTACGAAACATCTTCGGTCACTAGTCTCTTTAAGACTGATCTCCTGCACAAATATTTAACACATTTATAAACATTCCCCCACCAACTTTTAACTTGTGGTGGGGATATTTTCCCTCCACTACTTCTTCAAAATAGTGGGGGTACCTTAGTCCAATTCAGATTCAGATTCAGAAGACAGTAAAGGTGATATGGGTGATTCCAATGATGAATCCAATATAAATATTTCAATAGCTTCCTTAATTATATCTTCATCACTATCATTTATCATTTCTTCAAATAGTTCTTGTTCAATCTGTACCATTTCTTCCTCTTCCATCATAGAATCATTATCAGTTTCGTCATAAGTTTCCTCTATGTTTTCTTCCTGTATTTCATTTGTGCTTTCAAAAACATCTTTAACTTGAGAATAATTAATAAATGGAGTATCTCTAGACAACATGTTTCTTTACTACTTCTTTTACTTCAAATAACAAACTATGTATCGCTTACTTAGTCTTATATATACTCCTACCCCCACTATTTTTGCAAAACAAAGGAATAGGAAGGGGGTTAGTATCTATTCTTCTCTATCTAGGTTATATTTCATTGCTGTCACATCTACTATAATTTTCTGCTCTTCAATTTTATTGCGAATAAATATTGTCCAAGGAAATAGTTCATTAATATTGTTAATTGTTACTTTTATACTATACAAAATTTCAAAATGTTCTACTAATGAAACAAAAACAATAACTCCTAGCTCATTGTTTCCCATAATTTTTTCTTCAATTTTTATCCGTAAGTTTGTTATTAAACTCCATATATTAATATCATTGGCTATAAAACCATCAAGTCTGGTAAGCATCTTGATGCTACAAGGTGTGGGTACAGACTAGAAACTTGGAGGTTCATAGCCTGCCTTTTCATCAATTTTAAAAATGGGGAGGGGGAAGGAATAAGGATTGGGAAGGGATAGGGTATAGGGTGGGGGGAAAAGTAATTTTGTTATTACACTACTTGTGCAAGAAAATAGCCACCAGTGTCCACACCTTGTTCATAGCACTCCATCATAGATTGTGCCCACTGCAACATGCGGTCTCTGTCATTTGGTGTGACAAGGAAAGAATGACTATCACCATACAATATAAAAGAGTCAATTCGTATATAACATCCTAAATTTAACCATTTATTAGCTTCAACCAAAAAGTTTTCTATTGTATCAAATGGAAATTGTGGATCAATTGCTATAACTTTACGTTCTTCACTAAGTTCAACACTATAATCATCATCTTCTTCACTCTCACTCTCACTATCATTATTTAAAATGTCTTCAGGTTGTACAAAAACATCGGAAATTTCGGAAGAATTAAAATGGTAATTCACATTAGGAGGCATTTTTTCAAATAAATAATATTTTAAAAGGTGGAGAAAAAAATACAAGAGATGTACTTCACGGCACAAAGTGCGAGTACAGACTAGAAACCTGAAGGTTCATAGCCCCACTTTTATAAATTTTAAATATAGGGAGGGGGAAGGAATAAGGATTGGGAAAGGATAGGGTGGAGGTTGGGGAAGGGTAATGTGGTTATTAAACCACTCTTGCAACAAAGTACCCAACACCAATGTTCAGTTCGTATGATCTCATCACATCGTCCTGCCAAGTAAGAATTTGTTCTCGATCATTTGGAGTTAGAAGGAAGAAGTTACTGTTATTGTAGACAATAGGTGAACCAATTATAATGTTGAATCCTAAATTTAGCCATCTATGTGCTTCAAAAATAAATCTTTCAACTACATCAAAAGGAAATTGTGTTTCTATAAAATATACTTTGAATTGTTCATTAATTTCAATTTCATCTTCACTGTCATCTTCACTTTCATCTTCACTGCTATTATCCATGTCTTCTATTACATCTTCTTCATGTTCTTCGAAAGCATTTTCTTCATGATGTTGGAAACCATCTTCAGGTGGTTGAAAAACATCTGCATTTTCTGAAGGATTAAAATTTTCATTAAAGTAAGGAAGCATTTTAAAAATAAAGATATTAAGACTGGCAGAAACAAAGCAACAAGAGCGGCGAAGCAACAAGAGTGGTGGAAGAAACCAGAATGAAACACTAGCCATAGCCGGCGCGTCTTTTATAACGGTATGCAAATGAGAGGGGTTAGCAGCCGGCCATGACCGGTCATTGGCCCAGGAGGTGGGGGAAGGAGTGGGGGAAGGAGTAGGGGAAGGAGGGGGGGGGCTCCATTTTTCGGGGGGGGGGGGGGGGCTCCATTTTTCGGGGGGGGGGCTCCATTTTTTGGGGGGGGGGGGGCTCCATTTTTGGGGGGGGGGGTCATTGACCTTTCAGATCCGGTCATTGACCCTAAGGAGTGGGGACGGACACAGAACCCTCCTTTGCCTACTACTACATAGATCAAACTAGCCATGTAGCAGAACTTATTTCTGCTAAGTCGCATGTAAGCTAAATAGCTTACATCCCTAAATTCAAGTCTTAGGTGGCCCTGAAAAGGGCCGTTTCGCTGGGTTTGGTGAACTGCTATGGAGCTTAAGGCAGTTCAATGTTGTTTTCCAAATTAATTTCAGCAGGATCGGCTTGTGTAAACTTGTACAAATTAATTGCACAAATATCACATTTTTCTTCTTCTGGGATGATAAACTTGTATGACAAGTAACATTTGTATTCATAAATTCCACCATCTATTGTAAAATCCAATAATCCATTTCCTATTGCAGCCGAACCACATTCTGGACACATATTTGTTCCATCCATAAATTTATACTGAAGATAATGAAAAACTCCAAAATTTTCCCTATAAAAAGAATACACTTCTTGACGTAGTGTTAGTGGAAGGTTTCCATCTTCAAATGCAAGTTCCGCCAACACTATATTTGAAACTATCTGTCGCAAACATAATTCTAATAGAGTAGGCATGTTGCAGCAGTGGTCTCACGGATTGGAATGAAGACTCTGGAGTAGCTAGTATAACGGTTAGATGTAGGTAGACAACCGGTCATGACCGGCCATTCACCCAGAGGAGTGGTAGGGGAAAGAATGGTGGGGGAAGGAGTGGTGGGGGAAAGGGGGGGGGGCTCCATTTTTTCGGGGGGGGGGGCTCCATTTTTTCGGGGGGGGGGGGGTCATTGACCTTTCAGGTCCGGTCATTGACCCGAAGGAATGCAGACAGACACAGAACCATCCTTTACTCACTACTCACATGAAAGTAGGTCACGAGACTTAGAGTGTTAAAAAATAATGGGGGAGAAACACAACGCTATAACGCGTTGTGTTTCTCCCCCAGTATTTTTTAAGCAATAATTTGGAAAAAGCTATGTGAATTTACTTGCTACGCCCCCACCTTGTAATACCATCCAGTTTGTGTCTGAGGAGATAGTCTTTAGAGTCTAACTCATAAACTGATTTCTCTTTGCGCAAGGATTCAATCACTTTAATATTATATCTTAAGCCGTTACAAGTTGCCAAAATGTGTTCGTTGTCAATAACACGTTCAAAAAAATAGACACAACCTCTCTTAAGCCTATTTCCTTTCACACCAATAATTTTGGATTGGTATTCAACAGTGGGGGTTTCTGTCACTTGTGGTTCAGAAATGTGTTTTACGACATGTACACGGCAAAAACTTTCGTTTTTTACACATTTCCTCCCACAAGGTGATCCTTTCTTAATTCCCCTAGTAAGCATTTCAGGGCAAGTAGTGGGACGGCTAAATGCCCTACGACGCTCTTCTTGTAATAATTGAAATTGCTCTGAAGGAGCGGGTTTAGGAGTAGGTTTAGGAGTAGGTTTAGGAGCTGGTTTAGGAGCTGATTTAGGAGATGGTTTAGTAGCAGATTGAGAGGAATCAGTTTTATGATAGGTATGATCTTTAGGTGTACTAAGTGGTGGGGTAGGAGGCAATGGTGATAGTGGGATAATAGGTGTGCTAAGACGATGAACAATGGTTTCAACGGAAGGGGTATTAGGATAGTGATGAACTGGCTTCTGCGGTGGCGGCATAGTAGTTGATGGTGGTGGCGGCATAGTAGTTGATGGTGGTACGGAGTCCTTTGAAGGCGAAGGCGAAGGCGGTGAAAAAATACTACGAAGTCTAGAAGTGTTAGTTGGCGGAAGAATAGCTCTAGAAGTTGAAGGTTCAGATGCAAGTCGGTTCTTGTAGCAATCAGGAAGGTTTTTGAGGCGAAGAGTTTTCTTAGGTGCAGGAACAGCTGTAGTAGAAATAGAAGTCGAAGTAGAAGTAGTAGTCGGTACAGAAGACATGGTTATAACTCCAAGTTCGCAGCGTAACGTCTGGAATCAGAATGAAACACTGGCCGCGGCTGGCTCGGCTTTTATAACGGTATGCAAATGAGAGGGGTTAGCAGCCGGTCATGACCGGTCATTGGCCCGGGAGGTGGGGGAAGGAGGTGGGGGAAGGAGTGGGGGAAGGGGGGGGGGCTCCATTTTTTCGGGGGGGGGGGGGGTCATTGACCTTTCCGAAAGTGGGTCAAGGTCATTCAAGATTTATAATGATCCAAGGTGATGGAAACAGTAATACTGTTCCCACCACCCTGTTTGCCTAACGGTTCCCACTCCCAACCCACTAGTTACGTTCTGCAAGGGAGGTCCCTGGGCCGTCCGCATCAAAGCGTAACTTCCCGTCCGCATCAAAGCGTAACCATTAATTTCAGGGAAACTGGAACAGTTAATGCAGAAACGCAACTCTAACCCCACCCAAACTAATCCCACCCATCATATTCCTAAACAAAATGCAAAAAAAAGTCCGACTTGCGGATGTCCCACCCATTTTAAATGAAGTTCAACTGAACTTCTGAATTTACAGTTAATCTACCCCCTAACATCTAGCTGTAAGGCAAAACAAATGCACAAAACAAACATAAATTATTAGTACCAACACATCATTATTAAAAACCAAATAATTCAACACAACCAAATACCATCATTATTCTTAAAATTAATACACCTTAATGCTAAATACCATCATTATTCTTAAAAATTAATACACCTTAATGCTAAACCCAACTTATAACTAACATCGCAATGCGCAAATTATTTCTTAAATTAAATACACCTTACAACTAAACACACACACACACACATACCATATTGCATTAAAAAACGCAACATAGTAGAAGAAGTTCAAATATATATAGGCCTACTATATATTTGAAACTTCTTGCTGAGTCGCCAACAACCTTTCGCTATGAAAGTTTGTTGGCAACTGAAGCAAAGGTATAGCTCCTATCGCTCCTCGGGTTTTCAAGGAGTGGGGGAAGTTGTTTCACTCCAGTACAATGTTCAATCCAGTCCAGTTCACAGCAGTATAAAAGAAAGGTAAAGAAGTGGGGAGCGGCGCATGCGCAACAACACAAAACCAAGGTTTGAGGTTAGAATTATCCATGTGCAGTAGCGCTAAAGTGAGTAATACAGGACTAGGCGCATGCGCAATAGCATAGTCACTATTCCGATCCTGAGAACTCGTTGCATGCGCAGCAGGTTTGAGGTTAGAATTATCCATGGCAGCTGCCATATTTAGTCTGGTTTCACCACATAAAGTCAACAACCGGTGGTGACCGGCCATTGACCTGGAGGAGTGGGGGAAGGAGTGGGGGAAAGAGTAGGGGGGGGGCTCCATTTTTTCGGGGGGGGGGGTCATTGACCTTTCCGGTCGGTCATTGACCCCAAGGAGTAGGGATAGACACAGAACCCTACTTCTCTTACTACTCAAGTGAAAGTCGGTCAACCAGTCATTTGCTTGCCATCTGCCGCCATCTGGCTGGAGTTATTGCCTCTATAAAGGTGGGTAGTTTATCTCGCTACAAACATTCATTGCCTCGCATCCGCTCGGTCATCATCTCTCGTTAGTTTTATGTTATGACTACTTCACTTACTAGGTTTGAGGTTAGAATTATCCATGAAATAGCCTTTGTAAATTCTAACCTATAAAATTACTACTCTAGCTTTCTCTTTCAATTTCTTTTGCACTTCATTTTATATCTCAGTCTTCTTTTAACTTCTGAACTTAACACATCGATTATAATGACTGCACAATATTTAAAATTAAAGCTTTTGCGAACACAACACATATTACGAAGTACTTCTAAACCTTCAATTTCAAAGTGTAAAACTAATTTAAATAGAATTAGGAAGAAGTACAGTTTTAACCCATTATACTGTTCAACAACTTCTCAGGTTAATGTTGATGATAGTGTTATTTACGACATTTTACGTTCTATGTTACACTTAAATAACTTAGAACTTGTTACACCTATCGACTGTGTTCAACAAGTTTTTTTATTTTACCCCACCATTCCCTATATAAGGGCCCCGACAATAATTCCTACTTCATTATCTTCTATGCTCTTCAGCTAACAACATCTCCACTCTAATTCACACTACAATAATAATGGAAACCAACCAAGAAAATGTTCAAGTTCATGAAGTATCATCAACAACTCATCCAAGGGAAAATCCTTCTAGAAATTCAACTTCAACAACTCCTCAGAACCCTGTACAAGTTCCAGATGTATCTTCTACAACAATAAATGATGTAGAAGCTATTCTTCAGTCCCTTGTCGGTTTCGACTGACCTGTATGACAATCATCGATAAACTGAACTCTTAGAGTTCAATCTTTTTTTAAAACCCCCTCCATATGACCTTGAAGCAATTATCCCCTCTCCTTTATACACTAACTCCTACTTCAAAAATTAACACCATCTCCTCACCCCTTCTCCACCCCTTCATTTGATTTAGCCTCTCCCCACCTGAAGCTATATGGCATGGCATATGGCGGCAGCGACTGATTTGGCAGCTGGCCGATGGCAGCTGGCCGGCAGCGGCTGGCAATTGGCACGACTTCCGTTTTGAAAGTAACCAAACCCCACTACTGACATTTTGTCACTTTCACTCAAGATTGCAGCCTCTCATCACTGGTTCACTCTTGAGTTCAGTTCCGGGTATTTAACTTTGCCAGCAGTTCGTCAACTTGTGACTCGGGATAGTAGTTTTCATTACTAGTCTCGAAAGTGACTCATTGCGGGGAGAGATTGCATTTAGGCTATCGATAGTGGAAAAGGCTATCGAGCCCCGCAATGGCACTTTTGAGACGAGTATTGAACATTATTTTTCATTATGATATCGAAAAACTTGTAAACAACATGAATATTTTTGTTTGTTCAACTTAGTATTAAGAAAAAACTTAACTCATAACGCTGAGTTTCCGTGCTTAGGTCGAGGTACACACGCACCGAATCTATGGGTTATGCAACAGCTGATCGGACTGCACCGCAAAATCCCATAATGGTTACTTTCCATGCACCACATACGCACAGGAAGTTTACGTTATGTAATTTTGCCGTGCAGTAGTGGGAATAACCTATTTTCTTAGCTCATTTTATGTTTAGAAAGTGTACTTTTGAGTGTAGAGTAATGAAAAATATAATGTAGAATGATAATTAGTCCTTATATAGACTAATCTAAATCGTGATTTTTTTTACTTAAAGAAACTAACCAAATTTCAACTTTTGCAACACCGCACGTCACATAAGGAAAATTAATAAAAAATATTAAGTGGTCAAATAACCTAACAAAGTGTAAGTTAATTGCAGGGCTTTATTTCTAAAATACCTAGTACCGGAGTGATGGCACCACAAAGGGTCTGGGGCTTCCTCTCCCCTGAAAATTATTTGAAAACCAACTTAAATTAAGTATTTTATCAATTCTGATTAGCCTATGTTTTATGCAAAAATATTTCCTTGGCCCGATTTAAAATGTAAACTCCTTTTAATAACAATGTGAGATCAAATTTTCCTACATAATATTATACATGCAGGTGAGTTATGTAATATCTGACTAAGATTATTATTGACACTATTCATGTAAATATGTTTTTACAAGATGTGAATAAAGATATTTTATTTGATTTGTTACCTAAGTTAGGTATAAGTAGTGTCAAATTGTTGGTGCTGGCCCAGTTCAAGGTCACCTGAGGGATGACGTCATCGAGGTCAATGACCTCACCGATGACGTCATCGATGACGTCATCGATTGCGTCATCGATGACGTCATCACTAATGACGTCATTTCCATGACGTCACACCCATGACGTCACAGAAATGACGTGCTGATGACGTCATCACCCCTTACGTCATCAAAATGACGTCACCGACGCCACTGAGGTCAAGGTCACGCCGAAACTTAAAATTTTTTGGCACTTTTGCCGTTTCTCGCACTACGCTCCGAGTTTCAGTCAGAGTCCCCGTGACCTTGACCACTTGGAGCGAATTTTCGACGAGAAACGGCAAAAGTGCCAAGTTAAACTCGAGTTTCTGACATGACTCTGCCTAAATGGGCAATCGGTTATTCCTCAGGTGACCTTGAACCAGCACAACACCAACAATTTGATATTACTGTGACCTTGAAAACCTAACAATGGAGCGCCGACACCGATGCGCACCCCACGACAGCCACCGAGTGACTGACTGTCAGGCTCTGTGTATGCTAGGTATATCGGCTTGAGAGACTAAGACTCTAAACTGTCAGGAATGGGAGTAACTAACTGAATTTTGCAAGGAAAAGTCATTTCATCCAATATTTTAAACAAATCCTCATCAGTAAAACTGACATTAGTCTGTTTTGTATAAAACTTAGGGTGTCCGCGCAACAGTTTGCGCCACTTAGCTAAAGTTGAAACTCTCCTAACTTTGAGTGGTGGACAGTGAGCAACTAATAAAGTCTTAACACGGCTAAGTTTCTTACCTAAAGTGTCCTGCGACATGGCTTCACCTCACAAAAGTCCGCACAATACTGAGAGACTGCTTGTAGCGCATGAGTCAAGGGAAAAGAGGTGGGGGAAACAGTAGGAGTGGGGGAAGGTCACAGTGGCGGGGGAAGGTGAGGTGGTACGCTGGAGTATCGCATCACTTCACCATGAGCTGTCCTACAGTGAACACACTGTTCTCTTGGCCGGAGTTGGCACTAGAAGAAACATTCCTGTACAGCTTAGGCTGTGAGAGCCGTGGAAGCAAAGTCAAAGTGGAAATTGTGTTAAACTCCAAGATGAAGAGTCTCCTAAATAAACTAATTGTATCCTTGCAATCTCCTATAACTTTAGAGAAATACCACTTTATTAAGCGACACCTTAAACTCTGGCAAAACGAAGCGGAAATGGAAAAGATTACAGTAAAATTAATTTAACTTAAAACCTGGACTGGACACTCATGGCGATACCACGTGGCGTGCAAACGCCACCCTAAACATTACAAGTTAGGTTATTGAGCACCTCTGGTACGATAACTGATGTGCTAGAGTTAAAGTGTGATGACCTTGAGTCAAAACACTGAAATACTACAAGTCGATATCGTCCCAGAGTTAAAGTGTAGTGACCTACATTCAGAACTTGTAAAATTACTTACATATAGAGAGCTAGAGAACAGCGAGACGCACCACATGGAAGCCGGAGACATACTGGCGAAGCGGTGTTGTGCAGCCTAGGGACCCAGTTGTGGTGGGGGTATAGCCAACACTTAGAGTACAAGTGTTGTGGGTGACCTTGACCCACTTAACTTACCTGACCCCCCCCCCCCGCAAAAAGTGCGAACCCCCCCCCCCCGCAAAAAGTGCGAACCCCCCCCCCCCCCCCGACAAAAAGTGCCCCCCCCCCCGACAAAAAGTGCCCCCCCCCCCCGACAAAAAGTGCCCCCCCCCCCGACAAAAAGTGCCCCCCCCCCCCGACAAAAAGTGCCCCCCCCCCGACAAAAAGTGCCCCCCCCCCACCCCCACCCCCACCCCCACCCCCACCCCCACCCCTGATATCCTGGGCGTGGCAGCCCCGGTGGGGATATAAGGGGGCCCAGCCAGAGCCGGCTCGCAGTCCGCTCCCGCGCGTTGAACGTGAACGATCGGGACGGACCGCCATAGGCATCACTAAACATTGAATGGCGCCTTCAGTGTTTAGCGAAGTCTACTCTAACTTTAAGACTTGAGTAGTGTCAAATTGTTGGTGCTGGCCCAGTTCAAGGTCACCTGAGGGATGACGTCATCGAGGTCAATGACCTCACTGATGACGTCATCGATGACGTCATCGATTGCGTCATCGATGACGTCATCACCAATGACGTCATTTCGATGACGTCACACCCATGACGTCACAGAAATGACGTGCTGATGACGTCATCACCCCTTACGCCATCAAAATGACGTCACCGATGCCACTGAGGTCAAGGTCATGCCGAAACTTAAAATTTTTTGGCACTTTTGCCGTTTCTCGCACTACGCTCCGAGTTTCAGTCAGAGTCCCCGTGACCTTGACCACTTGGAGCGAATTTTCGACGAGAAACGGCAAAAGTGCCAAGTTAAACTCGAGTTTCTGACATGACCCTGCCTAAATGGGCAATCGGTTATCCCTCAGGTGACCTTGAACCAGCACAACACCAACAATTTGATATTACTGTGACCTTGAAAACCTAACAACGGAGCGCCGACACCGATGCGCACCCCACGACAGCCACCGAGTGACTGACTGTCAGGCTCTGTGTACTCTAGGTATATGGGGAAGTGGAGGGGGAAATCTCAAGGTCATCCAAATGGAGTTTTAAAAAAGTTGAAGAGTAGAAAGACTACTCTTGTGCTTCCTGGGCGACCACATCAATTTCCAACGGATCTGTAAACCAATCCGATCTGTAGCGGCAGGAGTCCAGAAAACAGGTGCACCACCCATCAGGTTGTCCGTAGCACTTCCGACAATTGGTAAGATTGGAGAAATGAAATTTAATACACCGCTGCGGACAACAAGTGTAAAAGTAGTTGGATTTGTAGATTTTGAAAGTTTGTAGTACCGGTGGTGGCAGCTGTTGGTTCTTGCATCTACACCTGCAACATCCGAAGCATTCACATTGCCGGCAGGCCAGCCCGTCCACTTGCCATCTTGGTAGTAGGAAACACTTGCCCTCGCAGCAATAGGTTGTCCCTGTCTCTTCCTCCCAAAGCTTCTTTGCACAATGGACGACGCCTTGTATCTCTAAACACTTATGCTCGCAACATGAGACACGCTTAGTTTCCATACTTGATGTTGCTTTGGCGAGGGAGCAAGATGAAGTGATGCCGTGGCCAGCAGGAATGGAGCTTATATAAACTAAGGTGAGTGGAGGGGGAAAGGTCAAGGTCATCCAAATGGAGTTTAAAAAAAAGAAAAGAGTAGAAAGACTACTCTTGTGTATCTATAGCGATTTCATTGATAGTGAGTGCTTCTGTATGCCAAGTTGATCTGTACTGACAGGCTCCTAAATAATGTTTGCAAAAACCTGCAAAATGATTGTTGCACAATTTGCAGCCAGTTAGCTGTTTTAATGTGAATTCAATGCAACGTTCAGGGCAACAAGTGTACTTATGCCCTCTCATCTGGTACACATGGAATGTCTTCAACTCCGGTTTCGGCTTCTTCCAAGACTTGCACTTACACATGCATTGACCAAAAGCTTCACATTTTCTACACGCCAGGCCATCCGCAACATCAATGTCATTCGGCCATGAAAAACATTTCCGTTCGCAACAGTAGTTGAGTTGACTCTCCATGTTGCTGTGGTGAAGGTGCGCGATGAAATGATGCTGCAGTCATTGAGAGTGCACCTTAAATAAACTCAGTGGAGGGGGAAAGGTCAAGGCCATCCAAACGGAGTTTTAAAAAAGATAACTAGTCGTCCTCCTCCTCCTCCTCATCCGTTGTACTTAGAGAGCTGTCAGACGAAGAGCCCCGTGCAGGTGCTCCCCAGATGAAAAACAAATCAATTTTAAAACGAAGACCAGGATCTTGCATCATCAATTCCTTTAATTTGTCACATACTAAGTCGACCTTGTGTAAGGTGTCAACAACAAGCTTCCAATTCGTTGGTTCAATATAACTTGTAGTAGAGTCTGCCTCGCTGATAACCACATCCTCCGGCCGTATTGGAGTGTAAAGTTCTTTGGCTGTAGCTGAGGTTCAGGCTGGCTGGAAGTGGAAGGTTGAGTGTGGACCCCTGTCGCATCGAAATCCATAGTCATTCTACATTCAATGTTGGGGTTTTCGTTTAATACATACACCAATTTCTCATGCAACATATCCACTTCTGCCGAGTCTTGCAGATGAACATTCCAGGAAAATGGCCATTCTTCATCCGTAGTGGAGTCAACTCGAGAAAGAGTGCTGTCCGCCATGATAGCTAAGCAAGGAATGATGTGAGCTACAGACTGTGGTAACAGTATTGAAAAGTAGAGGGGGTAAACCAAAAGTACGTGGAGGGGGTATTTTCAAGGTCATTTAATTTGGGTTTTAAAAAAAAGGAAATAGTGGAGGGGGAATTCTCAAGGTCATCCAATTTAGGTTTTAAAAAAAAGGAATGAAGCTTACTCCTCTTCAGCCTCGTTGTCCCCTGCATCTTCATCAGCCTCATCTTCATCGACGTCAGACTCGCCGTAAGGATAGATCGGGGACATGGGCGAATATTGTGGAGATTGTTGACCGTTGTTGTCGTCCCCTTGCATTCTAACTTGGGACCAATCATAATTTAAATTCATTTGTATTATGATCCCAGGGTTGTCCCGCAGTATTTCCTTCATACGTTCGCAAATTGACTCCAAATAGTGTACACTATCGACCGACAGTGTCCAACCCGTACTTGTACCGACATCAGTAGTGGAGTCAGCTTGGCTGATGGTGTTGTTGTCTGCCATGGTTGCTTGTCGGACAAGGAATGACGGTTGATGTGATGCTCATGCAGGAACATGGTGAAGTGGTGGGGGGTGTGGTGGAGTAGTGGGGGAATTTTCAAGGTCATCCAAACGAAGTTTTAAAAAAAGGAAAACTTACAAAGTAACATTGAAACTTTCCAATTGATGGTGGCGAGCGTTTTCTTCTGCAACCTTGCCGACACATGTGACTATGCCGTACAGTATGAAAAGTACAACCATAATAAGGCCGAACAATAAAAGATAGCCGTTGACTATCATGATATTTTCTGAGTGGATCTGTTTTCTTCTTATCGCCCTCTCCTGCATCCTCTTCTCCAACTCGTGGACGAAGTCACAACATGCGTGAGGACACCTTTCATCTGTTGGTAGGTTTGCCATTGTTGATGTTGTCGGTGTGGCTGTTGAAGATGGAATGAGGTTTCCAATTGCGATGTGCCATGTACACCAATAGTCAAGTGGTGGGGGTAACAAAGCAGTGGAGGGGGAAGTTTCAAGGTCATCCAAATTGTGTTTTAAAAAAACCTATCTTGTTACTGAGCTTATATGTCAGTAACAAGATAGGTGTTTCTGCTCTTTTACTTCTTTAATATAATGAAAAAATATACATATTCTACAATGGTTAGGACAAGAAATACAACTGCTAGTCAGCTGAAGTAGTCCAAGTTGTCTGGCTCGGTCTTCATGGACGCTGGTGAGGAAGCCGTCGAGGAGTGTCCAGGCTCTTCCTTTGACTGCCGGGTGTTCCGTATATTGCAAGCGTAAACTTGCACATTTATACGGTAGCCTCGTGCCACCATCAGCTGCAACTCCTTGTATAAGTCGTTTAGCTCCTGCTGAGTCTTGATGCTCACCTCCTCGTAACTTGCGCAACTAACGTTCAGAGACATCTTGATGTTGCTAGGTTGGCTGCTGGAGTAGAAATGAAGCCGAGGCACAGCGCTTGGAGGTACATGAAAAAGTGGTGGGGGTAATAGTGGTGGGGGTATAGAAAATCCAATTAAACAGTTCTAAACTTTTTCCATCGATACAATGGAATGGAACAAATAGCGCAGGTGTCCTTGTAATTTTCAAATCGAAACAGTGGCGCTAGAAATCCGAATTGTTTTATACCACCATCCTGTACGAATCGCCGAAGGTCTCTGACGGCGGCCTCGCCACAAGGCCTACAAAACTTTTCCCCGTCGTGGAACTTATACCAGGAGTATTCCGAATACCCTGTATTTTCCCTCCTGTAGCGTTTGACATCTTCTTTTATTGTTAGTGGGATGTTGTCTTGTAAACATGTTGGGAACAAGTCCTTGTGAGTTATAACTCGTTGTATGCAAAGCTCGTACAAGGTGCTCATCGTTTGCTAGTTGGCAACAGACTGACCGTTTTTCGCATTCAAGCAGGTTTGAATCCTAGTGCGGTAGTGGGGGTAATTACAGTAGTGGGGGTAATTGTGAAATGCAAAGGTCAAAGGTCAAGGTCACCCGCGAAGTTTAAAAAAAATGCAACATATCAATACGTGAAGTCTGTCACATATTGATATGTTGCATTTTTTGTTTTTTTTTTTTATTTTTTTGTCTTTTATGATTTGTTTATTTATAAAACATTACAACAACAACATATGTACAACATTAAAACTTAAATCTAACACTGCTGCTTGTCAGCGATGTGGATGGTCAACTCTGTAGAATTGCTACCCGTGCAGCCGTGGGACACCAGGTATAGACACCCGGGTTGAATAGAGCGAAGATCCTCGTTTTGTAGAAGATGGACGAATCTCTTGGGCAGGTACACCTGGAACTTTGGTTCATCCCCCGGAGTAAACGGTGCCTCGCTGAGACTGCAGCAGATGGCCTCCCCAACTGTAGTCTCCATCTTCTTCATAGCATGGATTATGTAGTGCTTCTCGTCTTTTAGTTCCGAGCACTTCTTTACAGGTAATATTGTTGACTTGGAGTGAGCATTGAACTGCTCGACCAAAGTCTGAAGGAACTGGTGAGATGCCATGGTCAGGTTACAGATCGTCTTCTTGCTCGGAGATGTTGTCGTCTCGGAATCTCGAGTAATACTCATGCCAGGTCCCTGTCTGCTCCCCACTTATATACTCTCCGTTACCCCCACCACTCCCCAATTCCCCACTTTGAAGGTAAGAGGCGAGTTTATAGGCATTTTTCAAAGCGCAATGTCTATCTTTATCATGTTCTGGGCTTTTTGTACAAATACATATGGTTTCCAGCATGTATTGATAATTCTTATCCAATTCCACATCATTAACCGGAACATGAGTAAATCCTTCGATCCATCTTTTCTTTTCCAGCCCCTTTGTGTAAATATTGGTAAACTTGTCTGAAAAGTGATGCATAATGTGATACAAGTCCGTGTAACTTGTAAATCCATCATACCAATCGATATGATGGAAGTGTTTTGAAATCCATCTGTTGGTAGTAGCGGCTTTACTAGTTAAAGACGAATAAGAACATGGTGGTTTAAATAAAAACGAATAAGGAACACTTGTATTCATGTCCAAAAACACAAGTTCTTTTATAATGAATCTATCATCATTACCACGAAACGCTTGAAACTCAATAATACCAGGCTTGGACTTTACTTGTTGTTCTTCTCCCTTGTCCATTTTGAAGGTCACACGTCTGCTCATTACGAAGTCAGGAGGTCAACTGATTTCCACACCACGGTAGGTACTACTTTTATACCAGGCCGTACAGTTGTTGGCGCGTTGGTGTATATTTAACGTGGGCACCGTCCCCAATAGGCCTAACCCCACAAAATGTTGGCTATTGTTTTAAAAACTAACCATTGTCATTTAAGTTTCCATCTTTATATTTTCCTTATTTTCATTTTCATCACTAACACTTGATTCTTCTCCTCCATCTTCCTCTTCTTCCTGTTTTACTGATTTCTTATGTAGTTGAGCGTACTTTTCCAATTGTCTCCACATCTGTACTTCATGAGGAACTCTATTAAATATAGAAGTATCCACAGGTCCGTATAATATAGGTGCGTCCGGTTGTTTGTCCAAAGTGTCTTCCAGATAATCTTTAATAATCGAACTTGAAAACACCAGTTGTCTCAAGTATCTTGTTATAGGTTCAGTAGCACAAGTTAAAATGAAAAACTCCTCTCGATTAAGTTGAATTTTGTTATCATGTCTTGTTGTGTCTCTAAACCGTAGCTGATGATCACCACGTTGTTTAATGATATCAATTTCCACATTTGAATCCAAAAGTCCTACTCTTGTCTTTCTTCCAAACATGTTACTACTTAAATAGCATTCTAGTAGATGCAAATGTTTCATAAACGATTCCCAAGCACTGTCCGTAAACAAAATCATTTTGGGTCCATGAGTTAAAATTACAGTAGGGGAATAATCTGTAGATTTCATAACACCGATTAAAACACTTTTATCCAAACTGGAAGAGATTGGGTAAAATATTCGCAAAAATACCTCACTCAATATGTTTGGAGAAATATTATCTTCAATATCCCTTTTTCTCTTTTGTATAGTCTTTCTTCTTTTACCTTTTTCTTCAACATTATTACTGGCGTGAAGTTGTCCGCAAACGTTTTGTTCACCTCCTTCCTGGTGACCTTGAGGATCTAAAAACTCAGATATCTCCTTCTCAATATCTACCACATTTTCAGGTGTACCACTAGGAGAAGCCATATTGAATACGATGCTACCCATACAACAGTAGGCAACAAACTGATGAGGAGCGGTCTGTACGCTCTGCTTTTATACTCGCGGAATGAAACAAAACCGGTTCTTACAATACATTTTTAACAATTCCAGTTAAAGGTGTGTATGTTACGATTTTATCATGTAGAATTAAACAGTATGCAGTTGTATTAGCCGGTATAGCATCGTTGAATTCCATTTCTATTTTTATATCCACACTTGAAGACTTTACTGATTCATTTTGTTTAGAACAATCGATTACAACTATTGGGTAGGCATCGAAATATTTGTCAGGTGGTAATAAAGGTGTATTTGTTTTACCGTAATATGAACTTTGGAATCTCGCGTACATATCGTACAATATACTGTATTTCTTCTTAGTGAATGACACATTTAAATTGTCGTATGGAAAGAATTGTGAATTTAAATAAACTTTAATATTTTTCAAGTCACAATGATCAAATTGTCCTGCATGTTTAGTAATGGCGTCTCTTCTACCTGTTTGTAAACCAAATATAATATACCTGGCTCGTTCTACATAATTCGATGTTTTAACAGTCCAAGTGTGTCGATCCGTAGTAGGTAAACTGGGATGCTCATGAAATTCCCAACTTCTAAATGGAATAACAATATCACGATCGGCTTTTAATTTTCTTAAAAGTAGCATTCTATGCTCGTCAGCCAATTTAACATGTGGAACTCTCCATACAATTTTGTCTAATTTTAATTTCCATTCTAAAGTCGCATCTGTAGTAGCATCTGCAGCTTTAATAATGTCTTTATCGTTAGAAGATCTCAACAAAACTAATTCTTGTTTAACGTTTAATATTATTTTCCTATAATCTTCAGCAAAACCAAGCAGCAAACGTAATGGAATATGAAAATCAAAATATCCATTTGGATTTGGAGTGATCGTGTCAATCGTAGGTAATACCCATCCGGCAGGTTTAAGTAAATTGGTTTCATTGGGTGTTATAGATGTTAATCCTTTTAAAGTTGTCGTAATACCTACTTTTTTAGTGGAATCAACTGTTACACCTGATATTTCATATCTAATTTCATCAAATAGGAAAGCCATAGGATTATTTATAAATGGAACTGTTGTACCAACAGTAGTACCGTCCTTTTTAGTAACTTGTCCTTCAATATACAAGTAACTTTCACATGGTAGTGTGTAAATGTCTTGATTTTGTATGGGAATACGGATTTCATCGTTATTGTTTAATTTCGATGAAGTGTAAGGGTTGTGGGTGTGATATTCTTTTTCCCATAGGGTTTCGTCGAATGTTGGACCCTGCGCTATATCCAGTATATCCATACTCGGTTAATTTTAATCCAATTCTCTCTAAGAAACGAATGTTCTCGCGTGTTAACTCCTCCACAGCTGAAGAGCTACTAATGCGGTTTCCCGTAGGTTGTTCGCTTTTAAATGTTAAACCCATGGTTTTGTATTAAAGTGTCGATTTTAAATGTAATCTAATCGTAATAGGCTCTTCTCTGAAGTCTACCAAGTTACCGTCTTGATCCAATACGCTCAACACGATGTCTGAAATGAAAGTGGTGTTCAACGGTAGATATACCAGGTTTTGTGGCTTTTCAACAATTTTAAATCCAGGTGGTACACTTGGGTAAAAAGTATGTATGATGTGGGTGTTAGCCCCATCCCTGTAAGCACCTTGTATAATGTTACAAGTTATGTCTATACTATTGACTTTTAATATTGTTACTGTTTTCTTACCGGAATGTGTTACATCTGGTTCTAAAACAGGCTCATCGTTGGAAAATCCTAATAAATCACCAATTGAGTTTGGTTGAGTGAAATCTACATAATATTTGGAAGTAATTTCAGCTTTCATCGTATTATTATTACCTTTTAATGTTATATTGTCTTTTCCCATTTTAGTTTGCAAAAATTCATTTATATGATCAATTTCATAAGAACCTGTGGGTAACCTGCACTCTTGTAAGTCTGTAAATTTTCCACTGGCATCCTTTCCCTTATAATAATGCAATACGTTATTTTTACCTTCCGTAACATTGGGGATAGAGTTGTAGGTTGTAAAATCCAATAGTGCCGCCTCCCAAAACCTTCCTTTTTGCAAGCGTAACGCTGGAAAAAGGATACTTCGTAAAGTGGACGATTTTCCTGTTAATGATACCGTATAGGAAGACATCTCAATAGTGACTGATACTTTTAGCTAGAAATTCCAAACATAAATGGCCGCATATTGAAGTATTATCAGGTTGTTCTCTTTTATAGTTATAATATATGTTTTTAGCAGATTTAAAGTAATTTTGAAGTTCTTTTGGTGGTGGCAAATTACCGAAACTATCAAAATAATATACATTGTTATTTAGTTTCTTATAACAAACCCAATGGGTGCCAGGCCCTTCAGTATTATCCAAATTTACAATTCCAGTCTCATTTTGCCACATTTTCTTTGGTAAACTGTCTTTCATAAACACACCGCGGAAAAATGGTATTTTTAAACAGGAAATATATTTAAATAATTCAATATTGGTTAATGCTTTATGTGGTATGACCAATTGATTTCTTTCATTTAATATGCACGATAAGGTCTTAGGTAAAGACCTGCCCCGTTTTTTACCATTGACCACACGGTGGGCTTCTTCCTGCCTTTTCTTGTAGATCGTCGTCTTCTTTTTATATTTCCTCCATGTTTTCTTGTGGTTGACCTCCTTTTTACTCTCCTTCTCCTCCTTCTTCCACCTCCTACTGCTGTTTTAGCCTTCATACCTGCTGTTACTGCTAAAGCTGCTGCTTTTTCTGCTATGCTAGCGTCACTTGATTTTACTCGTTGCCAAGCTATGTCCGCAAGCTTTTTGTCAGCTATTGATCTATTTTTTGAATCGGCAAACGTGGAATATGCGATATCGTGTTCTTTACAAGCCTGATCTAACTTATTTATGCCAGGATCGCCTCTTTCCAGTCGTTTTTTCAATTTAGTTCCTGGTCCGCAATACTGATAACCTCCCGGTATATGAAATTCGTATGGTAATGCGTCTATTGCTCTATTTACTATGGATCCTACTGGAATTCGTTTTAAAGCTTTACTTAACAGAGAAACCGCTGTGGACGTGATCCCACCTCCTCTCCTTACAGTGTCTCTATATGGACTGATGTACTGGAACGTCATTATTGTCCTTTTATAATCGCAATGTACAACTTATGTGTTACCTCTATGACAAGTTGGACATAAATGAAGTCGTTTATTGTGTTCTTTTATTAAATATCAAAATCACCCCAATCCGATGATCTAAACTTTTTTGTACGAGGGTTGATAAAATAGTTTTGAACAATTTCCCGTTTAATCCAAGTACCTCTCTCAGATTCCAACAAAGGAGTACGACCTGAACCAATACCAATATGATTGTATACATCAAATAATGCATTTCCTAAAACTTTTACAAGAAAATTAACAGTGACAGCATTATCCACATGTTCAGGGTCTTTAAGGTCTGTTATACGTTTATTATTACAAGTATACACTTTGCTATCCATTTGTGATAATGTGATAGCCTGTCCTACAGTTGCAGCATCATTTGCTTCTCTTCCTTGCGCCATGTTTGTTAATTTTTTATTACTACATATAAAAAACGCATAGTAATTATTTGGATCTAGATGTACTGTTTGTCCTAAGGCAGCCGCGTCTCTATCTGCATGACCCCATGACACATTTGATAACCTTCCATGCCTGCAATCCCAATAAGCGTTTTTGTATGTCAATAAACGAAATTTTTCATTACCTTGAATAAAGTCATCCCCTTGCTTTGATAATACTTCATCTCGTTTTGCAAATCCAGTTGTTTCTTGTTTTAAAGTCTCTTTCATTTGACCCACTGTTGCACCATCAGATGGTGCTGAACCATCTTTTACATTCGCCAAACAATTGCCAAGACAATCGATAACTCCCACATCACGTATGACACAATGATCTTTTATATATTTGAGATTTACAGCATCATTTTCATTTTTTGGATAACCTATATCGTTAATAACAAATTTATAAAAAGAAAATCCATCTTTTGTCTTTTCAGGTATCAAAGAATGTAAATAGCGTCTATTTACGCTGTCTTTTGCATCTTTAGGGTCATCTACGTTGGATATACGTTTATTGTTGGCACTATACGTTTTCCCATTGAATTTTAACGTATTTTTTAATTCAGATGACAAATAACCTTTGTTTATCGCATCACCGTTTTGATTTGGTTTACCAACGTTGATAATTCTATGATCTTCTGCGTCATATGTGTTATTTTGTAGTTTTAATGTTGGCGATATCTTTTCCTTTAATATTTTTAGATTTATTGCATCGTTTTCATCCGTAGGATCTTTTATGTTTTTTAACCTTTTATTACTCATATCATAATCTCCATCAGGTGTTTGTGGTAAACCAGCACTTCTTTTTAAACTATTGGCATAATATAACCCATCCGAGGAGTAACGTCCGAACTTGTCGACACTCATGGTGCAACTGAATAGTATTCTAGGGAGTAACGCATTTTTATGAGATTACCCCACGGTTTCGGAGTTCATCCACTAAAGCCACCCATTCGTTTTCCAATCCAGTATGACCCGCTTCTTTAGCTTCATGTATTAGTTTCATTCTATCCACCAATTTATTGATATTATTGTAATAAATCACATTTGTGTTATATAGTTTCTTCATTAAACCTGTACCCGTAACGGACTTACTTCTTTTTCTTCGTTCCTGAGCACTTACATCCAAAGTGGATGCCATAAATCTTCGTTTTACAGGTTTTCTTTGTGTTAACGGCATTGTTTGTCTTCTAGTTGGTATTAACTTGGATACAAATTCTTTATATTTTAAAGACTTAGATCTAAAAGGAGGCTGGTCAGGTAAATACTTTCTCCTATATGCATTTGTCTGTTCCAAAATATTTTTATATGCTTCCATGTCTTTTTCTTTCACTACCGATACTGAAGGCTTATTTTCAAATAATAATTCAAATAATCCTTTTGTGCCCTTATACCTTTGATCACCAATGACAATATTATCATGTTCGTCAACGTTTAACGGGCTATTACCTATCATTAAACCGTCTTCTGTTAATCTCGCTCCATAACTATGGTAATTCTTATTAGGAATTGTTCCGAGTAACATTTTTACCATGTATTTCCTTCCTAAAGGTCCTTTGTTATGAATGTTTTCACCCAATAAGCTTATGTTTGACGGACCTTCCCTTGTCTCTTCTTCTTTTTCCTCTTCACTAGCAGTTGATACAACTTCATGTCCTCTTTTGGCTTTTACTTCATATAAATCTTTTATTCCACTATAGCCCGGTGATTCTAGCTCTCTTTCGGGTTCTCCACCGGTAAAACCACTATACGTAGAGGATTCCAGGTCTTCATCACTAAAATCTTCTGACTTTACATTTTCTCTTTCAAACTTCGTAATAGGTGCAATCGCATCTCCTTCCAATACAGGTTTAGCAAATTTTTTGTTTAATTGTTTCAAGGGTTCAGTAATAGGTTTAAAAGTAGATTCAAGGAATTTCTCCCTCTCGCTAATACCTAGTTTCAATGCTCTGTTTTTAGCCCGAATAGAATCACTAAGTGATTTTATTTCTTTTACTAATTTTTCTTGGTTAACCATGTTTGTAGCAAGACGTGTTGTACAACAATGAATGTGTTATACCACGTTTAATGTATTAATATAAATTTATCAAATCCTATCCTGTATCGACCATTGTTTAGCGGTTGTTCCTTCATAATTGTTAGGAACCCATACTTTTCAGCCCAAGCCTTTCCACACAACTCTTTAAATCGTTCAAATGTCATATCCGCATTTACATGATCAAAATATATATGTTTTAGGTTGGTTTCGTCCTGTTTAAATACAATTAACATGTTTGCATTGTCTCTAATGAGTTGTTTAGGTATTTTGCTGTAAGTTTGGCCAATATAAATGCTATCTATGTTGTTATGTCGACCCATAGCGAAGTAATTCCTTATTGTGTTTTGGTTTTCACAAGATACATCGTCGAATATAAACACGGAGAATGGTTTAGCTTCTTGTGGCTGCATGACACTCTCGCTTGCATTAAACTTTAAATATTTAACTTCAGGCACATTAGTCAGTATTTTTTCCAATAATTGATACTTTGGTTGTTGTAGTGATTTTGAAAATACATATAGATTGTTAAATCGTAATCCTTTAGGGTTTGTAATCAAATTGAATACTACATTAGTTTTTCCACAGTTGGAAGGTCCGGTAACCAGACAACGAACGGTGTTTGGTAACAAATTGCCATGCTTCCCACTATTGAATTCTGAATTATCCACTGTGAGTTCATCTATATTATTAATAGTAAAACTCTCTTTTTGTGGTACTATCTCCATCCTTTGTAATGGTTCAACCTAAAATGATTCTCTATGGTTATATCAAATCCTTTTTAGCTATCCAAGAATCTTCCGTCTTATTAAATCCTAACCATCGTACTTTGACCTTATCTTTTTTCCGTTGCAACACCTTTTCAACTAAATATACATCGCCTACTGTTGATTTTAACATTTCATGTCCATAAAACCCTCCTTCAAGCAATTGTCCTTTATTATCTTTTAAAATATATGTCTCAGGTACTGTAGGTTGTACTTTGAATACAGTAAAAACCTCATTGGTCCAATTTGGCAGGTATCTTTTACTGAATACACCTTTATATTTACTTATTCGCACTTTATCACCCACATTAAATTTTTTAGGCTTTAGTTTTTCAACTTTTGGTTTAGTATTCGTTTTTATACGTTTTAATACAAGGTTTTCATTTTTACTAGTTACTTGGTTTGGTTTCATCCCGATAGTCCTATGAAATTTGTTATTGTAATCGTTTATAAGTTTTGGTAACATATCAATCCATATGTGCGATCCTCTGTTGGAAAACATTTTATACATTGCACTTTTTAAAGTTCTGTTAAATCTTTCGATTATTGAGGCTTTTACTTCTGAATTGGTTGAATAATGGTTTATATTGTGTTTTTTCATTAAATTTGCAAATTCCTTATTAAAATATTCTTTTCCATCATCTGTTTGTAAATGTTTAATAGTATGTTTGTCTCTTTGTATAGCTGTTTCCATTGCTTTTGTAACACTTTTACCACTTTTATCTTTTAGTGGTAAAGCATCTACCATTTTTGAAAAACAGTTAATAACAGTCAATATGTATTTATATCCTTTATTTTGTTTGCTATAAGGAATCATTTCGATTAAATCCGCTTGATATAAATCATTAATTCCTTTTATCACCGTATTTCTTCGTGGAAACTTTCTTCTTGCAGGTTTATGAAGTTCGTTGACAATTTGTTGCTTTAAGTCCTTCATATTGCAGGTTTCAATGTTTGTTGTATCACATGTATAATCACAATGAATGTTGTTTTAAATATTCACATCATTTATATGGGTCAAGGTCATCCAAACTTGTGTAAAAAAATGGGGAACACGGCGTTGGACTTGCCGTGTTCCCCATTTTTTTACGGAAGGAGAAAGGAATAAGGTCGTAGTTGTAGAAGGACGAAGAATAGGTTACTAGTTGATAGGGTTTAGAGAGTAGTGGCCAAAAGGAAGAGTGTGGATTTTGTCGGGCATAATGTATCTTTTATCATCCCGAGCTGACAACGCTTTTTTAATTTCGGTGACACTGTAGACTTGATGCTTAAAGCTTCGGATATTGTTGAATGTTGCTGATATCGTAGTATCTTCAAACAAACAAGTCTTGTAGTGGTCAAATGTCACGTGTTTTTTCAAATAAGATGTCTTCACTCCTTTTGCTTTCTTCACTGTCGGTGTGTTGTTCTCGTGGTACATCTTAAATGAATACAATTTCGCCATCAGCGCCACTATTTCTTCTAAAAGCATTCCATTTGCTTCATCTTTGAATTTTCCAATTACTTTTTTATATTTTTCATTAAAATTTGGATGGTTTTTCGGATAGTCAGAAAAATCGAAATCTTCTTTGTATGGAAAAGTCCTTAGGTCTTCATACATGTCCAAAGTCTTTATCCAGTAGATAAACGCGTCCGTATCCATGTATGCGACTCCAATGTTTTCCCTTCCGTAATGTTTAACCATTTTGTTATAATGGAAATCATACATCAGGGTTTTACTTATATCCAAAATCGACATACCTATGTATAACGGACGGTCCATGACTATTGTTGTTTTCTTCATACTGACAGCGACTAGATTTTCGTTTATAATCATGGATGTTCCGAAATTTGGTTTTTGCACTAATTTTTCCAATTTCCTAGGATCACTCACTAATTTTACATTTTTGTGTTTTCTTTTGTTCTCCAAGGTCTTCCCAAAGATGGCATTGTTCATTAATTTATAGAAGTCCTTTTCAAATGCTGTTGTCGCTGCAGCTCTTCTTGCAGTGTTGGAATCAATATATGGTTTCAACCAACAAGACTGGGTGAATTCAATTGCTCTATGAATTCTCACTATACGTAGACCCAATTCAAGAGCCTGTTGAACTACCCAGTAGTGAGCCACATAGCGATCCTTATTCTCCAAGGTCATCATCAATTTTGGCCATCTTCCTGTCGGTGAAACTTCAGTCTTGGCTAGGAGAGGCAAGTCGTAGTGATGGTCATGAAGGTGCTCCGGGTATTCAAAATCACAGTCCAAAATATAGCCTTTTGGACCATCCTTTGGAATCTGTGAGATGTCTCCGATGGTGGCCGGGTCGATCCACTTGAAGTCAGCGTAGGGAAGCGGATTTGACATTGCCCAACCATAAAGGTTGTTTGCATCAAAATAGCCAAGGTAGACCGATGGTTGTTGCTCGTCGAAGCCGGGGATGTACTTGTTGTTGGCTTTGACATGACGTGTTACAGCTTGTGTCAAACCGCCCCGTACACCAGATTCCATCATGAGCACCATATCAATATCCGTTAGAAGTTCCAGTCGACAGTTGGTTGACTTTAGCATAGCTTGCCATGCTAATCCTGGAGATGTGTACGAGTGTAGAGGGTCCAGTCCATAGGCGGAGAAGCAGGTGTTTCTGAATTCTTCCATCACATCGCACAGCAGAGTTACGTCCAATTTTATATAAAAGTCAGAATATTCCCCTAAGGTTTGAATGTTTAGTTGGTTCCAAACATTACATGCATGATTGTAGTCTTCAACGGAGATTTCACTTTCGTTTAATTTGCTGTTGAAGGCTTCAATCGGCGGTAGACTGGTTTCTTCAAATTTTTCTGTAGAAGTTATGTAATCGTAGGGGAACACTCCTTTCCGTAATACTAGGTCTAATTTATCTTCAGGTACAATTTTTCTGGTTTCTTTTAGGTCTTCTCTTCTTAGGTTCTCTGACAATTTGGCTAAACTAGATGCCATAAATCTGTAAGAGTCTACGAAGCGAAGTTTAATTTTACCTACTGTTTTTGAAAAGCTGATGTACTTTTCCAATGTTGTAGCAAGAACATCAATTTTACCGTCATCTCTTCCTAACTCCGGGATAATAAAGTGGGAGTCGTAGCCGCTAAGATTGTGTAAAACGACAGGAATAAAGTTTGGCAGTTTGTAATTTATATTGCATGAATTACAAGCAGCTCCTCTGTATAACCCTGTCAGGTGATCGTGATCTCTTACTTTTGGATTTTCTTCACTGAACATCTTCTTGCATAAATAGCATCTTGTCGCTAAGTTGTATTCTTCTTGTTGATTTTGGTTTAAAGGTTCCATAGGTACAATATTACCGAACAAGCGATGAACCTTTCCAGCAATATCGTACAGTTGGTCTACAAAATACTTAGCGGCTTCTTCACCACGGTAGAGTATTGGAGTGGATGTTAAACCATAGTCTTGCAATTGGTTTTTAGACAAGGTTGATTTAACTAGTAAACAAAAACTGTTGGGCTGATGCAACTGATATTTTGTTCTTCTAGTCACTTCGCCGTCCGGCAGCTCCTGTGGTACTAACGTTGATTCAAAATCTGCATAGACCACTATTGGAATTCGGTATTGGTGAACTGTCTTGTTAAATTGGATACACGCTCGAGATGGTGGTGGCAGACTAATCTTCACTTCATAGTTCTCGTTGCAAAGTCTTTTATGTTCCAATAACCAGTCCAATCCTCCACGTCTTGAATCTTTCCAAGAAAAGCAGAAACATCTCTTGCAAACTGTAATCCTATTTACTCTTTTGGTCAATTGTTTTACAACTAAGGCTTCAAAGTCCTTTATCCATACATAATGGGAAATTTCACCCTTAGTTATCAATAGCAAGTCCGTGTGGTTTCTTTGCTCAACCTTTACTACCCGCAAAGGATAAACGTTGTTTGAATCATCCAGACCAAAAACATTCACTGAAACGCCAGGATTTTTCTTTTCAAATTTGTCTATGTCTTTCAATGTAACTGGGTAGGTGAGGCCTTGAAAGTTGTAGCGGTGTTCATTTTCGTAATATTCTCTACCAACTCTTTCAGGATGATCTTTAACATACTTGGTTAACATTGCATACTTAAAACATTCATTACCTTCATTTTGCACATTCCTACACGATTTAGTGTTTTGGATTTTCTTTGGTAAAGGGATAAAACTACTACCCCTTAAACCATATCCATGCTTGTGAACCCTTACATCCATACCTTCGATTGATGACAAAGTCCATCCAGATCCTCTTCCTTCATGTTCTTGAAGTTTTGTTATAAGTTCTTCCAAGCATTCTTCAATAATATCATCGATGTTGGAGGTGAAGGTAAGGGTTCGGTTTTTGGTAATGAACGCTCTCAATGCTGTTTCACCATCAGTATTGTTAAACATAGCCTCTAACACCATTCCAAATTTAATAAAATTTAGCCTTTGTAATTCTTCCCTCAACGTTTGACCAACAAGTTCCTTAGCCTGGGTTATGAATGTTTCCAATTCCAATTGAACGTTATTAATTTTGAAATGTGTTACAACTCGTCCTGGCAAGGCTGTGGTGCGCAGTTGTCTTACATCTTCCAGTTCTTCTTCTTCCATATCCTCTTCTTCGGTGTCCTCTTCTTCGGTGTCCTCTTCTTCAATAGGTCTTGTAGCAGTAGATGGTCCAGCACCAGCAAATTGAATCACACTAGGTCTTCTTCTTTGCATTTGCTGTAGATAGCTGTCGTAGTAGTCCATCTGCTTCTGGTGCTCTTCCAAAAACCGGTCAATTGAGTCTAAGTCTATTTCATCCATGGTAATATCTTTTTTTCTATCTTCGTCTTCATGTAATTCTCTGTGTATGGTGAAAAGATCTTCGTCTTGAAAGATTTCCCCACAAATGTCGCAAAGAGCCATTTCAAACAGTTTGGCTTTGAATGCACACTCTGTGAATGTCCACGCAATAATGAGCAGCGCACTCCACCGGGACCCTTTATATCCGAGGCAGATAGGTGGGGAAAGTGACGTCATATGGAAACAGGTTATCACTTATGTGCTAAATTTAGCCTTTACACAACCGTTTGTAATACATTTATCAGTAGGCTTGATAAATTGATGATATTTGGTCTAGATTCAATAATTTGTACAAGTTTTTTCAAAGATGTCTGTTTGAGCAAGTTTATGTAGGTCAAGGTCATTTGGAATTATTATTTTGAGCGGGGGATAGAGCACTAAGCAGCATCATTTACTACAAAGTGCTCTATCCCCCGCTCACATTCTTTTTTAACTTTTTGTTTAAACTTTTTACAAGGGTGAAACATCACCATCAGAGTCGGAATCATCCTCATCACGGAATAGGTAGCGATGACAATACATAATTCTTCTGGCAACTAACATCCTATCCATTGGACGATGGGGAGTGTCTTGTTCTTGTTCTTCTTCTTCTTCGATTTCCAATTGGAATTCCATTTCCGACTCAGATGACGACTCTAATGTTTCGTAGGCATGCAAGTCCACCTCATTGTCCGTTGAACCAGCTTCGTCAGAGTCCGTTTCAATATCCATTATCTCTTCCTCCTCCTCTTCTTGATCAACCGCAGGTAGTTGGTCCTCTACTTCTATAATTTCTAGAGGTATAACCTCCAGAATAGAGACAATTCTGTTGCGATGGAACACGGTGTTGTCAAGTGGAGCCATGGTATGAAAGTGGTGTATCTATCCAATTCCCTTTTTATACCCCCACCAACTATACATTTTATGTGGGTCAAGGTCACGTAAAGATACCCTTTGAGCGGGGGATAGACCACTAAGCAGCATGCTAGTCCATTGCCGCAAAGTGATCTATCCCCCGCTCTATTCCGCAGACCACACTCAAGTCCAAGTCTACATCCAAGTCCACATCCATATGTTACACTTTATTATTACTGCCACCAAGTAATTGTCACTCGCACATTTACTTGGTTTTGATAAAGGTACTGCACAAACTCCATATTGGTTGTTTGTTCGTTATACAAATGCATCATGAAATATGCAATCTTATCGATTGCGGCATTGTCCAACGGTTCGCAATTCACAAGTTCCAATGTGCCCTGGCTGGTCTTCTCCTCTATAAGTTCCACCACTTCGTTGATGTCTTCTTCCAAGAGGATGAACTCAACACTGAAGCTCTCCATTGTTGTTGATAGTGTCTAGACAAATGCTTGACTAAATGCTTTATTCATCAGTCCTACATATATACCAATTTCCCCCTCCTATTACCCATTCCCCCTCTACCTTTATATGGGTCAAGGCCATCCAATAATACCCTTTGAGCGGGGGATAGACCACTAAGCAGCATGCTAGTCCATTGCCGCAAAGTGATCTATCCCCCGCTCTGTATTCCACACAAGTCCTAGTCTTTACACACACACATAAGCCCCCAGTCTTTTACACTTACTCATATACTCTGTCCTCCCTGCCAATTAAGAGTTCCCCATGTTTGCCACTATTTTCAATTAACCTTTCCAAGTCCCAAAACACAATGTCCAAATTAACCAAGTTCGCTCGTCCAATTTGAAACACACTATTCCCCCCAAAGTCACTTGCTCTCACTTGTTGTCCTGTATACTGCTTCTTCTTCCACGCTACAATCACTACCCTACCTTCTTCAACAACCATTCTTTTAACGTTATCATACACCTTCTTCAACATCCCTTTACAGTTTAAATAGTTTATGGTTACATACTCCCACTCCTTACCAATGATCAGTGATCCACTCATTTTCTAGCGTTCCACTGGAAGGTTCAAAGCAGAATGAAGTCGGGATGTACAGACCCCCCTCTTTTATACCAGTTAACCGGTTGTCCTTGCTGTAAAGTGGGTCAAGGTCATCCAATGCTACCCTTTGAGCGGGGGATAGACCACTAAGCAGCATGCTAGTCCATTGCCGCAAAGTAGTCTATCCCCCGCTCTGTATTCTACACACACACACACACATGTCCCTGTCCAAGTCTTTCATTACATACCCAATATATATTCAGTTCCTTCATCATCACTATCACTCATCAGTTAGGTAAAAAGAAGGGGGTTAAAAGAAATTTTGCTTAGTCTTCCCGGTCATCAGTTTTACATACCTTTAGCACACCCATTATTTTGGTTTCTTCAATAACTTTACACACCTCAAACACCCAAGCAAACAGCTCATCTATGTTGTTATAATTAATTTTTGTCCAGTGTTCATACTTATGAGTTTGGTTGTTTATAATACATAGATAAAATGTAGACCCGTCTTGTCTTATACAATACTCAACTTCCATTCTATGCTGGTTTAGCACTTCCCAAGCATTGTGTTGATCTATCAAGAAGTCACCACCTTTGTAATTGTACCGTGACATGTTTACCACGGAGCACAGAAACAGACTGAAGCAAATGAACGGCTCATACAAGCTTAGTAAGAGCGTTAGAGTGGGGGTATCACGTGATACACAACATTAGTTGTAAGTAATTTATATGGGTCAAGGTCATTCAAACTTTGAAAAATTTTTACCTCCAAACACTTGTAGCAAGCTACAAGTGTTTGGAGGTAAGTTTTATTTGTTCAATGATTTATTTGTAACTTAGTCTTCACCCTCAAGGACACGGTTTGAGATTGTCCCAGTGACTTTACATCACCGCCAGGTTAAAGTATTATACAAGTCAAGTATTTTTTTTTTTTATTAGTTGACTTGTATAATACCCCTCTCCCTTACTTTAAGAGGGTTAAGACTAAATTTGGAAAAATAATTTGGAAAAGACTTTTAAATATTGTCCAACACAACCTAACAATTTTGGCTTTTTCTTTTTAGTGAGCCCATGTCCTAATCCATTTCCCAAACAGATCGGCATCCTTTTCTTCGAATTAAATAAGCCCCGGGGACAAAAAATTCTCTTTGTACCATCGCAGGTGGTACTTTCATTCTATGAAGGCGGCCATCACCTTTTAGAATGATTTGCACATTTATGTTAAATGCTCCATAAGCTTGAACAATGAAATAATATTTTTTGTCCCTCTTGAGCCTATTAATTTTCAGCTTCTGCGGACTGTTGGGGTGTTTGAACTTGGACTTTTCAGGCATAATATTAAGGCTATAGGGCTTTGGTGTCGGAATTTTGATTTTCTTATTCAAGTGTCGTTGGCAACGATCTTTTTCTGGAAGAGCAAAACTCGGACAACAAAGAACCACAGCCTCTCTGCTAAACCAAACATAATCGCATTTATCACGCTTGCCAGCAGGGCATTTAACACGATTACGTTTCTTTTGTGTTGGACTCTTAGTGTTTTGGAGCTTCTCCGAATTAGGCTGGCTAGAAGAAATAGGGGTGGAAGGGGGTGGAAGAGGCAAAGATTGGTCAAAAGGAATGGAGCAAACAATTTTGGGTGGGGTAGGAGAGCGTGTTAGGTCTATGGAGGGAAGTTCAGGGGAAAAGATGGATTTACGGGATGCTTTGGTTGGTGTGGATGGCATGGGGGATATGGGTGAGGGACATTGTGATTTGGTATAGGATAGGATTTTTTGGGTTCTGCTGTAGGGGGTTATCCTCGACCTGGACGTCTCTTCGAAGACTGCAGACTCCGATCCTGAGTCCGATAGCAGCGAGAGTGCTGGAGAGGCTACCGGGACTCGACCGCTGAGTTTTCCTGACGATGGTGGAGGTGCACCGGCCTCTTCCACTGTCGGCGGCAGTGGCGACAGGCTGGGCATGGAGGCGGGCTGTGGTGGCGGCGGCGGCGGTGGTGGCATCGTCAGGCAGCTCAAGATGTTTGCAGTCATCAGATATTCCAGGATCGAGGCGGAGGATGATGGAGGTTGAGTCGTGTCGGTTGAGGTTGAAGCTGGCGGGTAGTTTTTGAGTTTAAGGCCCATTTTACCCATTGTAATAAATGGACTTAATGAGAAGAATAGATGAGAATGAAAAAGTGAAGTTATTATAAATAATCTCAAGAACAAGAGAGAACCTGTCCGTACGGGAGCTTGGACGGGAATGAGAAGTGCATGCAGCCGGGCCGCCTTATATCCCCACCGGGGCTGCCACGCCCAGGATATCAGGGGTGGGGGAGGGGGTGGGGGTGGGGGTGGGGGTGGGGGTGGGGGGGGGGGGTGTCGCACTTTTTGTCGGGGGGGGGGGGGGGTCGCACTTTTTGTCGGGGGGGGGGGGGGGGGCTCGCACTTTTTGAAAAAATAAACCCCACTTGGGACATTTATGTTGCCATCGCTAAAGCCTCCCAAGAGACCCAATTCCAAACTTGTGCGTTACTAATACCTAACTGTTAACTTTTAAAAGACCTCTATATATATAAACTGTGTTAGTAAGATCTGACTGTTAAAGATTTTGAAAACTTTTATATTTAGGTCAAGGTCACGAAAAAACTTTAAAAAAAATAAGCCCCACACCCCCCTATGGGGGTGTGGGGCACTTGGGTTGTCATCGCTGTAGCCTCCGAAGAGACCCAACTATGACAACAAGGCAACATCCAATGTCGTGTACCCTTCGCCACGCGAGACTTGTAAACATTTACTGCATTTCCAACTAATAACTTTTCCAATAGCTAACGAAATGTCATTTACATATTTTGAAAAAAACTGAGGACGCCCTAGTGGCTTACGTCCTCGGTCCGAGTGCAGAGGCCATCGGCTCATTACCCCCGTATAAGCGTACAAACGGACCACCTCCTATTTCTCAGCCGCATTGAAGCATGCATGAGAGGAGCCTAACAATTATAAAACAAGTGGCTTTACACGGGGGGCCTACTCCCGTAACCCTATCTTTAATATTTTTAATTTAGCAATGCAGTAAATTTTTACAAGTCCTATGTGGGTCAAGGCCACACGGACATTAAAAAATTTCGGCCCCCGTACATCCATGGCGAACCACGAATGTTCGGGGGCCTTGGGGACAAAAAAACACAAATAGCTAACAAAGTTTCATTTACATAATTTTGAGTTTCCAGAAGGGAAACTAACTGAGGACACCCTAGTGGCTTACGTCCTCGGTCCGAGTGCAGAGGCCATCGGCTTATTACCCCCATATAGGCGTACAAACGGACGCTCCTATTTCTCAGCCGCATTAAAGCATGCATGAGAGGAGCCTAACAATTATACAAAAGTAACTTTACACGGGGGCCTACTCCCGTTCCCTGTCTTTACGATTTACTTTGAGCATTGCAAAAGCTCAAGGGGGGATTGCTAAAACAAGCGTATACACTTT